>CM077033.1:10674215-11386360 GCA_039090855.1 Macrothele yani
TAACACACAATGGCAGTATTTGAGCTTAAAGGCCAGGCTTCTTTCCTGAACTTGTTGCCAAACGTGGACGCTTCCAGCCCAAGATGATGCTCTGCGTCTGCGGGGAAACTTCGAGGCGATAATCCATTACGAATTTGTTCCAGACGGTCAGAGTATCAACGCCAAACTCTACTTTGAAGAGTTGGAGGGGATGTATGCGCTGTTTTGGAGGAGAAGAACTTGGCACTAGTGAACAAAAACACGCTCACCTACAAGAAAAAGCATCGCTCGGCCTTATACCGCAAGAACAACTCAAGGAAACTTGAGGGTATCGAAATCGATGCTACATCCAGCGTAGTATCCAGGAACTTGCCCCGTGGTATTATTGCTTGTTTCCGGCCCATAGCATGCTACTCCATCGCGGGCAACATTTCCTGCAATCAGGAGGAGGTGGCAATTGGGTGAAAAAAAGTTCTTCGCCTCGAATGACAAGAACTGGTACTACCGCAGAGTCGAGAAACTGTCAAACAAATGTCTGAAGACGTTCCAACGCACGATGTCCTATACTTTGAATGCTAGTCATCTTTCTTCGTAAAGGTACGTATGAAGACATAAAGTGATCCAAATATTGCTAAAATGTATTTTGCTACGTAGCGCTCTAATTCGGAATTTAAACAGTACACCCAAACCTGTTGATGACAGTACATGATACAACTCAAAAAAGAAATCGTGCAGTAGTTTTTATCAATGCAGAGTTCAAACAGCAAGTCTCTATCTCATGTGCACTTGATTACTAACTGGGACGTTTCTTTTTACAAAACAGTCCTCTTAAGGACTGGATTGCGCACACTTCTAAAGGTAGCATTATAAGTCAGCATTGTTTAATTTTATTGAATAGGAGAATTCTAGTTCTGAACACTTTTCCCAACATTTACAATTGTTGTGTGTAGTTAAAGTTTCAACTTTCAAAATCAATTTTAACAATATAAGTTGTCTTAAGCTTTAAAACTTACAACAGCTCAAACTTTCGCCTTAATTTAGAAAGACTGATTGCAGTCTCTGATGCTTAAACGGGGAATCAAAGTAAAATTATTCGAAAATAGAAGACTTTTGTGCCGTCCCCCTCGTCGAAAATTATTTGTGCCGCCGTCGCGGTGTTGTAGGTTGCAACTATTCTAAACAAACCTTGACGAGGACGTTCATCGACCACATATCGCAGCCTTCAAATGTTTATGATGCATATATCGCAGCTTCTAACTGTTTATGATGCGACGTTATTTTAAAAAGCGCTGTCCATGACGCGAAGTTATTCCGGAAATGACGTATTCTCGATACACTCCTAACGATGTTGAAAGATGTTAAATGTATTGTAGTAGCACCTCGGATTTTCCGTGACGGGAATCCAGTGTCATGCTAACTCCTATCGAGTTTAACTCCTGACATTTATTCCTGATGACATCGAGTATAAGTGAATTCTGTGGTCTTTCTATTTCTATAGCTTCCAACATTAGGTTGCCGCCCCGGTGGCACAGTGGTCTAAGCGATGGCCTCTGATCATTCGTCCGAAAGCGGTCAGGGTTCAAATCCTGGTTAGGGATGGATGTTGTTTTGTTTTACGGCACTGGCTCTCTCCCTTCCCTGTAACCAGTGAACCTAAATTAGGGACGGGCGACTGCCTATAGCCCATTCAGGTTCTCACGGTGGTCGTTAAACCTTCAATAAAAAACAAAACAAAAATCATTAGGTTCGTCCACTAGCGAGACAGTGAGAAACTCGTTTCCAGAAGCACGATATACCTTTACTTCTCTCTTCCCCTTTAGGCATATTCAGGTTTGCTTGGTAAGCAACAATCTTTCATTTAAAAGAATTTAAAACGGATACAAATAATAAAATTGCAGAATGTGTTTAAATCTATGAAAACGCTGCAATCTGCTTTTCAAAGGCGATGGGTTATTTTCTTTTTCGAATGCGCTTAATTTTAATAGTACGGAACAACGCAAGTGTAATAGAGTTTCGAATGCGGTATCTGCGAAAAAATCGTTATATCTCAAGAAACATTTGTTATTATTAAATAATTATTTTTCTTTAAGAAATAATATTTAGATATGAGAGTTTGTTGAATTAAACATTGCTCACCCTTCTAGGTACGTGGGACCATGGTTTTAGATATAAATTGGGGCAATTCTTGTGAAATAGTTTGCAATTTATAATCAATTCCCTTATGTATAAAAATAAAACACAAAACAAATAAAAAGGATGTAAACAATATGAATATCTTTTAAACCAAAATATATCATATTGCAAACAATGAACGGAATTTTGCAAAGTAATATATCAAAAACAAAATTTATATTAATAGCTAATCGGAAAAATAAATTTTAGCTGTAAGTAATATATCGGAAAGAATAAAAATAATAGAACAAAATACATTTTATTATTTTTCAACTTTAGTTGCAACTTTTCAATTCTAACAGGCGTGAAAATATCTCGCCAAAAATGTTTAAAGAAATAAAATGATCTCATGTGCATAGTACGCCATTATTTTACATGTTCTCAATGGTTTTAATTTAAATAAAACATATTTATAATTATAAATATGTTTTATAAGATTGTAATAATTATAAGATTGTAACCTTTTGGTTCACTGTAGTAACAAATAATATTTCCAACTCTATATTTCTGTTTGTGTGAAAGATGAATAATCGTTATTTTCAAGCACTTTTCCTCTACGAGTTCCAACTGGGCCACAACCTAGCGCAAGCGACGCAGAAACATTCTTGGAACCTTTTGGGAGGATGCGTCTAATGAGGGTACGGTGAAATAAATTCAAGGCTGGGGACACGAATCTCGACAATGAGGAGCGTGAACGACCGAGTATCGTCATCGATGAAATCTTTTCCTAAGTTCCAAAAAAAAAAAGAACAAAAGTATATGTTGTAATTGGCGATGAAATATAAAATTGCTACTGTGACACCTTGATGCCGCGAATCATTTACCATCAAAGTTGTTAGCTCGTAATCTTGCATGTAAGTTTCATGTGTAGAATCAATCAAAACATTTTTCCATGCAATTCTAACACCTTCAATTGAGCATCACTCATTATACCGAGTAAAAAATGTGTTTTCTCAATTGATGGATGATCTGATACAGTTTTACCCACTGCTTTGCAGAGAAGCACCGAGTTACCTTCATTTTGCATGTTTTGAACTAAGATATCAACAGATATCCTATCACCTGCATGATAAGTTATATCTCTTTCCACATAGAAGTATGAGCTGATGTTGTGTAAATCTTTCCGAGTGATGTAACCAAGTCGTTTAGTGGGTGAAAATACTTTCCTAGTATCAGTAAGAATTGGTGATTTTTGTACCCATAAACTCAACTTAGCTGCCAGGTGTTTATTGTGAGGTTTTGTCAGTGCAATTCTTCCAATTTCTATTTTATGTCCAGTGTGGACAGTTTGGTACTTAACTTTGATTTTATTGGTTTCATTTACTATATATTTACTTACTTTAATGTGTGCTGGAGAGCGTTTAACAATTTTATTTGTTCCTGCATATTTCATACAACGTTTCCTACTTTCAGGTGATTTTCTATGACAATAATAGGAGCCACTTCTATGACAATAACAGTAAAAAGCAATTGTTCCACCTAATTGGCGATTGTCACTTCTGTGTTTTACGAAACATGACTGTGAATCACGCTCTTTATCAGTTTTCCACTGTAGAAACTCCTTTTCCTCTAATGACAGCGAAATATCAGGATGACTGACATTGATATAGTTGTGCAGTTCAGCTACACTTTTGCAACTCAATTTACAAATACTACAAACAACTGAACGAAATAACTTTTTGTATGGAGTGAAAGTTTCTGATATGTTTGTACAAAAGGTTTCTTCACTGTGAAAACACTCTTGCAATACTTACAAGCATTTTGGAAGCTTTACAAGCTGCAGTCACATTATTAGGATGAAACTTCCTTACATGCCTTTCCAAAACGGCTCCTCTTGTGAAAGTACACTTGCAATACTTACAAGAAATATTAGTTTTTGAATTTAGGGTATTGTTACCTGTGATCGGACCACTATGAAATTTTTTAACATGTTTCTTTAAATTTTTCTTGGCTGTGAACTGCGAACTGCAGTAATGGCAATGAAACATTGCCTTCAAAGCCATATCTGGCACATTTTCGTTTGCTTGAAACATCGCTTTCAAAGGCACATTGCTGAACGCTGAGATGCAAAGGTCTGGCCGCGCTGAGAAAAACATGCAGAACAGCTGACTCGCGAGTCAGCGTGCCGGATCGGGTCACGTGACTTCCGTTTGCTTTTCGCGAACCAGGTTACCCCGAGGCACTTGTCCTTGTGCCTTCAAAGCTCTTAATAACATATTTTCAAATAATTCTGCGAATAACTGATTTTCCCTTTGATATACTGTATTACCCATGACATTCCTAAAGAAGATGTTGAAATTATCTGTATAGTGATGTAGTCATTGCATGTAGCATTTGAAATTATTTCACACAATAAATCTTTTGAATATTTTTTTCTCTCAAATATGTCTGTCCTTCTGAAATATCCGTTCACTATGAGTAGTACTACGGCAGAGTGTACAGGTTTTTGATAAAAGCTTTTACCGCTTCGAATTTTATTTCATCGAGGTCTTTCCTAAAATAAATTTTCCATTCTAACTCAGGGAAACAGAGTTGTTCCCAAAAATGGAATCTTTGTTCCCCTTATAATTTTTATATCGTGCGTTATTTCAAGATGAAAGTAGAAACACAACTTTTTGAAAATGGGCAGCATCGCAAAAATATTTTTTCTGCAATGTTTTTAATGCAAAGTGATGGACACAAGATGTAGAATAACAAAATGTGTTCCTACGATTCACTTTGGTAAATCTGTTTTTTAGGAAGATATACGAATAAAATGAAGAATATGATTTGCCATAAATGACATCCGAATTTTATTAACAGAGTCAACGTGAAACGCATGCCAGTGCATACCACTTTTTAAAGCAAAACAAATCTTTCAATGATATTATAAGACCAATTATGCCAGTTAACACATATATTGAGTTCCATAGCATTGACAATGCGAAACAAATGTAATGCACTGTGGTAACAAATCATTATGAAGATGTAACTGATGTAAAATTATAACGTCCCTCCAAATTTCATCCATTATTGTCTGTCTTGCCCCAATCTTCTACGTGTTACTCTGAATGTTTTCGAATTTCATCCATCCATATCCCATCTAGTCTTCTTCTGGGTCTTAGTATGACTCTCAGTATCCAGTCTAAATTTCGAATCTTCATCGGTGATAAGTTCTTCTGGCAACATGTCTAGCCCATTGCCATTTCGTGGAGTTTATTCTGATAATCATGTCCTCCACTCTTGTCAATTCCTTATCCATGAGTTCCTCATCTTATCAAGCCTGGTTACACCAAGAATGCATCTCTTCATGCTGCCTTCAGTTGTCTACACAGTTTGTAATTTTTTTGGCCAAGGTCCACATCTCAGCTCCTTACAAGCACTGGGAAAATGCATTGACTAAGCACTATTCTATTAAGACATAATTGTTTACTGAAAATTGTGCTGTTTCTTCCAAACACTCTCCAACCAAGTTTCATACGTCGATCAATTTCTTCATTAATGTGACCCTCGCTATATATCTATACAAAATACATTTATTTATACAGGGGGTCGACAACGAAACTGAAACACATGGTTCACAGCACTCGTCAATTTCGGATCATTTACGTAACACGGTTGTCATAAATGGCTCAGTTTGGAAGCACTATAAAATTGGGACCTTGCGTGGTACTATTAATGCAGAGCTTCCATTCTTGTAAAGAAACTTTACGAGAAGTTCAAGAAATTTTGGTGACAGTGATGTACTTTCGGATTTCTGGTATTAAAGTTTAGCATTGGTCTTTACAATGTTGTGCCCTCAACTCCAGTGAAATGACGCATTCCACAGATGCTTTTTTTTTAGCGTTTTCATTCAAGGAATGCCGCACTGAATTCCTTTGTAAATTATATACTTTACAGTGCCATAAAATACCACATAGTTACACGTGATTATAATGCCTCTTCCTCCATGAAGTTGTGTTTCCGACCTAACATTTGTGTTTCCTTCAAACAACGTTTCCTTGCCTAAGCATTTATCATGTGAAATTTGAAGTCATTCCAAGCAATATTTTCACATGCACCGCCCTTGGAAATGTGAACATCAGTTATGGTCACTTCTGAAATTGTTTCATTGCGGTATTAAAATTAAAAGCTGTCTTTTATGGCGTTATAACTTTCAACTTAGCCTCTACAAGTTTAGTAGTGATAACAGCACTTAGTATCCACACCTATCTCCATCAATGTGAAGTATTTATATTTCCAGCTCTAGCGAGAAAATAGATTGCATTGAGCTCTTCGGCACATAAATTGTTACGCCCCACCGTTTTATACAACAGACAGACTGAAACAATTCCTGCGTTTCATTATCAACAGGAGCTGTGATCTTGATTATCAACAGGAGTTGTTACTCATGTTAGTTTCGAGCTCGGTTCAAAAAGCCGGCAATTTCTTCCATTAAATGTAGTTGTGCGCATGTTTGCACATTTTCTTGTATGAAAACGTTGCTTTTTTCTGAACTAGAGCATGCGTCGGGCAAAATAAATGACAAAAATGTATCCCTGCTTCTCATAGGTCAAGATCGTAAGCTTTTCTATTTTTTTAATATCATTAGACTTTTTGAAAAAAAGAATTAGTTATCGATAATGAATTATATTGTTTTATCGTTCCGCTTCAGTAACAATCAAGTTTCCCCAGTTTACTGATTCAAATAGACAGGAATCCTTAATTTTCATTCATTTCAATGATTTCATCTGCTGTCTTTTGGACAAAAAAATAAATTCTTAATTAAGTTTCTTCGAAGGTTCCAACGTATTTTAAATAGAATACCAGATACTTAAATGCTGACGCAATTCCCAGTTTTTAGCGGTTTTTTCTTGTTATTACTATAGCGGTAATCGCCAAATATTCATATCATAATCGAAAAGTATCATAATTAATTACAGAATGAGAATTTATATATTATACAGAAATATTCATTTTTGACTACGGAAAGTGTTTGTATAGGAAATATGTTAATGTGGTCCATGTAAATACATCAAGAGAAACCTCTATGTTACTTATCATGATCATCGATTTCCTCTATTACTTGTAACTCGATACTTAGATGTAAATTTATTATTGCAATTCAGTCGTACCAATAATATCTTTGTTTTATTTCAGATCGTTTGCAACAAACGGTTTAGAGATACAAATTTTATCGCGGTCGCAGCCGAAAAAATATAGCGATGAACGAATGACTTTCATTTGAACTGTTATGCAATTTTCAGGAAAATAATAATATTGGAAATCAGTATGTTCGTCGTATGCATTAAAAGTAAAGTCTGCAGGAGATGGAATATATTATTTCATTTTTAAAACTAGAACCTATATTTGTTATCCATACGTCCTGACATTTCTTAATATGGCGCTCTGATTGCGTCAGCATGCATATCCAAAACCCGCTGGTACAATGCTTTAGTAAAAACATTCCATAAATTATTTAAGTGTTTGTTTTTATAGACAGCTTGCCTATCAAAATGTTTAATAATTTATATTTTATCATAATATACTTCTTACAAAATAAACCATGCTCATGTGAAAAAAAAAATGAAACGTAATTTAACGGAGATGTGCGGACTTTGAGGCCGCTGCTTTATGCAGCAAGCAGCAAAAGATGTATTGCAAGTCAATGATGAATAAATCGTAGGAAAAAATTTGCAACCAGGTTGAGGTCGAGGATGAACTTAATTTTCCCTTGCTTGAAGTTTTCATAAATGTGTTTTGTCCCTTAAAATATTTCTGTACTTTCTTTACGAAATGTACAACTGCCGTTTATAAAAACTGAGAGTAAAATCACACAAAAGGAAGAAATATAGGTACAGCAAATATATGTTGTTCTTTCTCAAAGTATCTTCCCTCAGATTGTATGCAACGGTCGCATTGTTTAGTCTCCTTTTCAAAGCATGTGGCAAAGGCATTTTGTGGAAACTGCTTTAGCGACCTCTGTACAGCTTGAATAACGACAGCATATGCGTTGAATGTTCAGATACGGAACTTCTCCTTCATTGATGGAAACAACCAGAAATATCGCAGGGCGAATTCAGAACTACAAGCAGGCTGCGGAATGATTTGAATACCTCATTTCCTTAGAAACTGTTGAAGGTAATGCAGCCATATGTGGACGGGAGTTATCATGGTGTAGGATCCACTTGTGCACCAGTTCTGGGCTTTTAATCATTATGTGTCGCCACATACTCTTCGAGACGGAAATATAATACTCAGCATTGACAAGAATTTGTAAAGAAACAGCATGCTGGTAAATTACATCTTCATAAATAGAGAATATTATCATCATTACCATCCCCGCTTATTTCGTTTGATGGAAATTTTTCGGAGGGCCGAGCGTGTGTGCTTCCAGAATCTCATTGCGCGCTTTGTGAGGGGGTCGAAATAGTGGACACATGTTTCAACGGCAGCTTTTCCTGTGTTTAGAAGGAGTGCATGCTTTGGAATAATATGTTTCCACTCGTGAGACACATGAAATCGGGCTAACAATTATTCTCTCGTCAGGTGATGATGTAACTATCTGTAACACACACGGTGTAGCAGTAATTTGTTGCATGGAATGCGGCAAATCAAAAAATTGTGAAATATTAGTTGACGCCGCTATGTCTTCACACGTCATTCGTCGATCTTCTTGCAGTATCACCCAAACAGTGTTAACAATAACCTCTGTAACAACACTTTCATGTCGACTAGGCCTAAAAGCGAGTTCTGCCAACAAATGCCCTTTTTGGAAATCATGGTGCCAACTAAAAATCTTTCACTCATCCAAACATTTATCTTTGTAAGTGTTTTTCATGAAATCTACCGTTTCTGCAGCCGTTTTACCTTAACAATAGAAACTTTTTTTGAAGAACGCATTTTAGTTCTTAATTCTGAATGACCCACCTGCATAGTTGTAGGGTAAAATGCAGACGTACCTTAAGCAACTGCGCAAAAACAAAACACGAATCGTCTGCAAAGGCTAATAGCAGTTGCCGTAGAGGGTTCCTTAATTCCGTAAGTCGTCAGCGTGGTTATTTGTCCCATTCGCACTGTTGTTAACTCAAAAAAAAAAAACGAAAACAAAAACAGTCTCAGTATGTATAGTACGGCTATTGTAGTAACAGAACTTCACATACTAATGCTTGTGGTTTCATTGCCTCTTGTGATATATAATTAATCTGTTTTGCTACAGCGTGAATTAATAAAAAAAGCTGTTTACTACATTTATTTACACATAACCAGAATTCAAATTACGGCGATTTGCGATACAGAATTCCTTCTCTTTTTTCGCACCTTACGGGATAGACTCCAATCACCTCCTGCATTGATGATACGTGGACGGCACACACATCACCGGCGTATCGCGGCTTTTCCTCCTCGGACCACTTTTCGAAGGCACTAACCTGGATTACGTCGAGTACCTCACAAAACTTGCAGCCTCGGAAACGCTCTGACCCACTCTCATGAACGTGATACTGTGTTGTCCTTGTGAAACCAGGTGGCAGTGGTTTTCTGCCACTCTCATCTGCCACTCCCAACTGAACTACGTACAAGTCAGCTGCCATTTCCAAACATCTCCTTTTCTGCTCCCATCTGAAGAACAAGAAAACCACTGAATAACAAAGCTCATTATCAAGTGTTGCTTTTCTTTTAACCTTACTATGACATTCAAACGCGCCGTCCTTTATTTCGATTTGCATAAAAACGCTCTGGTCATGATGTTTCATCACTTCGGTATTTATTTTATTTTCAGCGGTTTCTTTCTCGCAAGCGGGGAATTAATATGGAAATAAAAAATAATTTGAAGGACTTTGATTCGGTGAAAGCATCAGAAGTTACAATAGCTTTGAAATCCTGTGGTTTGAAGATGCATACATTAATATTATTAATAACATCTATAAAAATACAAGTGCAAAGTTTCGGCTATTTGAGACATACAGCCCCCATAAAAACTGGAAACGGAGTGAGACAAGGTGACACCATATTTACCAAGCTCCTTAATGCCACATTAGAAAATGTCTTTTAATCACTGAACTGGAAAAACAAAGAGATAAAGATTAATGGGGATTATCTAACTCACTTTTGTTTTGCTGATGACGTAGTTATCTTTGCAACTACACCATCAGGGCTGCAGAGTATGATCCAGGAACTTGCTGACAAGAGTAAAGAAGTGGGAATAAAAATGAACTTTTAGAAAACAAATGTAATGTACAATAACGCTTTTACAAGAAGTGAAGATTTATCGATTGATGGAGAAAAGCTGGAGATAACCGATACCTACATTTATCTTTTACAGCAGATATCAAGTGAGGGTCACATTGATGAAAAAATTAATCGGAGTATAAAATTTGCCTGGAGAGCTTTTGGAAGAAACAGAGAATATGCCATTATGTCTTTAAAGGAAAGTATTTGATGAATGCATACTTCTAGTGCTTACGTATGGTGCAGAGACGTGGACCTTAACTAAAAGATACATACAAAAACTGCAGCCAACTCAAAGAAGCATGGAGAGGTGCATGGTTGGTGTAACCAGGAGAGATAAGAAAAGGAACTCGTGGATCAGAAAAATTACATCAGTGGAAGACATCATGATCAGGGTAAAATCCATGAAATGGCAAATGGTTGTACATATTGCCAGAACAACAGACCATCGTTGGACAGCCGACATTTTAGACTGGATTACAGGGGACAGGAAAAGACCCAGAAGAAGACCGCATGGGTGATGGGTGGATGAATTCGAAAATATGCGGGAGTCACATGGAGGAGGCTGGCACAAGACAGACCGTTGTAGAAGAAATTTGGGGATTCGTCTAGCAGTGGATTGATAAACGTTAAAAATGATGATGATGATACAAGAGTTTGAAAGAGGAATTTTGCTCTTACTTGTAAAAAGTGCTTACACTAGAATTCGAACGGTATTTTATTGCGTAACAAATTAATAATTCATTAACATTCGAACTACTTTTGTTCGGGTTAGCGTGTCTGGTTGTTTAGAAGAGTGTGTTAACACACTTATTGTTGAAGTTTTTCCGATATTCGTTATTTAACTTAAGATATTCCTCCGCAGATGTGATTACCATCAGCGTAAGAAAGATTGGTCGCCACTGAGCATATTGGCTTCAATTGTGAAATACTGAAGAGCACAGATTTTCATTTTTGTACTTTCAGAGTATAATGTCCGCCCTGAAAAACACTCAGGTAGCTATAAGCAATAACCATACCTGATTTGAGTTCACTGGTTCCACGCAAGAGAGACAGTCAGTGACGTTAGGCAAACACACTAACCTTTTTGCTTTCGGGACTTGAACTCGGACTCATCTCTGACGAAAGATCAGTGTGATACGATATATTGATTGTGATATTCCAAACATAATTTGAAATCATTTAGAGACCAGAAAATGATTTTCTACTGGAAGTGTTCACAGTTTTCCTCTGCAGTGAGAAAAGATGAGAAAAATGTCAAAAAGAAATTGAAAAGTGTTAAAACGTGTAAATAAATGTAACTCTGAAGAAGTACTTTCCGGTTACATGAAGAATCGGAGTCAAGAAATTGATACTTGGCCAATTTTTATCAGTATTTGTGTATATTAATATGTATGTATTCGCCTTTAGAATGGCATTTTCCCTGACTGTGCTAAAATAGGAAAGCGTTTGATTTCCGATGACCCTTTTAATCCATAAAGAAAGATCCTTGATGTTTTGGGGAAGTTATACTCTTCTTTCAATATCTCATTTTGCAATATTTGAATGACTTTTTTTTTGAGACGAATGTTCAAAATCGTAAAAGATAAATTCCTTGAGGTTTGTTCTTGTATCCATGACTTTAGTTTACTCCAGCCGTCAGCAACTCAGTGAGCTACAAGCCTATAATTGTCCCACATTTATAGTCATTAGTTCCAGGATAAGTAAAACAACATTCCGTAAAATCGGTACAACATCCATCCTCATTCAGGACTCCTCCCGTTCTCATCTCGGACCAATGGTCTTAAGCCGGCTCTACCGGCCACAAATTTGGTAAGGTGTCTCCATACGTGATTTCCTGAAATGAAATTCTTCTTTATAATAAATGTTTATTTATTCCATCTATGTACTTCAGTCCCTGATATAAAGATATATGTTTTTTTTTACATTTCTTCCATATATTTGGGAGTGGGTGGGAAGATATGTGCCAACGTGCAAAAATCCCAAAAGGAAATATTGTTTTACATGCAATTATATTCTGAAAATGGAATGTATGCAGTAAGTTGTTCAGAAAATATGGTATTACTATGAATAAATGACATTTATAAGACTTGCAGTTATTTAGTTCAAAATGGTTTCAGTGGCGTTCAAAGTCCACGTGTTCGATAAAATTAGAATACCATTGACACTTTCTCACATCACTATTCCTAATGCAACATTTGTCACACCAGGTATCTTGCCTGACTACTTTTTGAGGTTGACTATGTGTGCATAATGTGTTCATTGTTGTGCTGGAATTAACGGCTACAAAGAACCTAGCGGTTGGTAACTCAGGATCAACATTTTGGAGCACTAGTCAGACGCAATCTGTAATCATTCGTTTTAGGTTTAAAAAATAATTTATAGTTTACCCTTAATTTAAATACTTTTAGAGATGCTTTTCTGCGCGTAACAGTCTGTTTGTTGAATATTTAATTTGTATCAACGGGTCACACGATGTTCTTGTAAATCTAGTATTTAATTCACATAGGAGGAGCACATTTTCTTGTTTCATGGGAACACTTTTTGTTATTTTTTGATGCTTGCTTTCGTTGGTTTCATAGGGAACTCCTAACGTGTAACTAGGTAGTGTTAAATACATTTTAGGTTTATCCTATTTAGCCAACATTTATTGCTTGTAACATATAGCAAAATGGCACGAAACTACTTTAAAAGCACTATGTCTACATTATAAAAGTTACATATATCATTGTTAACATTTCACGGCTTCAGGTTTCACGGTTAGTGATGCATGGAAACTTATAATATAGCACTCTTTGAAAAGCTAAACCATTTTAACGAAAATAACTTGTGTTATTGCTAATAAATATAGCAAAACCATTTTGGCAATGCATAGACGAATCATAAACCGGGAAGCTTTTCTAAGTCAATAACACAAACGTTATTTGCACAGAACTTGCCTAACATTTCTAATATTTTAGTACAGTCCTCGGTAAATACACCGTTAATGACTGAATATTTCTGCCATTATCAAAGGCCCTAAGAAATATCCAGTACATAAATAAAATTGAGACAGAAATCTAAAATATTTCAGTTTCGAACGAAGTGCGTAAAATCCATATAAAGATCTTTTAGATAATTTTGGAGTTTTTACATCCTCATAATAAAGTAATTCCTTTTACATCCATGCCAAAAGTTCTTACAGGATTATTTTTTTACATAATAAAGTAACCATTCTATTTCTTTTAAGACTTATTACACTAAGGAATTAAAATAAATCCTCATATGATTTTGATTCAGGATAAACATCCCTGTGAATTTTTTTTTTTTTTTTTTGATTGGAGGTTTAACGACCACCGTGAGCAACTCAATGGGCTATAAGCAGTCGCCCGTCCCTAATTTAGGGTCACTGGTTCCAGGGAAGGGAGAGAGCCAGTGCCGTAAGACAAACACAACATCCATGCCTGACCGGGATTCGAACCCGGACCCCTTACGGACGAATGACCAGAGGCCAGCGCCTTAGACCACTGCGCCACCGGGGCGGCACCTGTGAATTCAGTCATAAGAAAATATGCTTTCATTTGGTAACTGTAACATCAATAAGTGGAAAGTAAAAGCAAGTATTCACAGTATTATTTTATATAGCATGCACATACTCTTAATTTCTCACATACTTTTAATTTGTCACATACTCTTAATTTCTCACTACCTTTCTTTGGATTTTATCACGTACACTGTTCTTTTGGAAAAAGTTAGTTATCACTCGAAAACACATTTGGATGCCAAAATAGGGGACGCGTTTTTTTTTATTTTATCACAATTTATTATAGTTAGGACATTAGATTTGGTTTGATTTTCAAATTCATTCGTTACTTCAAATTCAAATTCGAAATTAAGATTTCTCAAAAGGCCTATATAGTGTTTTAGTATTATGTTGAAATTAATATCTATAGTTTAGAAATAGAAGATAATTTCATTCACACTCTAATTATGTCTTGACGGTCTCCCAGAAAATTTGGCATTTTGCCAAATAATATTTAAAAACAAATTTCAAGTGCGAAGATTTATTAGCTAGAAACTGGTGGACGATGCAAACATTAACGCTCTTGCACAAGCACATTACTTTGAGAGACATTTTGCGCTGCTGGTGAATACTGATTCTTTTTGTTCCAGCACAGCACAGTTTTCTTAGGTGTGTTAGATGTTTAATCAGAATACCATGGGTTATAGCGATCTGCAAAATATCCGTTTTGTAATTCTTCGCAAATGCGTATAATTAATGAAGTTTCCCTATACGTGAATGCGAACTTCATTTCTTCAGGTAAGAAGCTGACTCGAATGAAGAGAAACGGAACGGAAATGTACTTTTGTTCCCCTATCATATATTGTGCAAAATGTTAGGAAAAGGGAATACGAAACTAACAATATAGCATTAAAATCTATAGCCACTGATGTCGGGGAATTAAAAATTTCAATACAGACAGAGTTTATTACACATATGAATGCATATCATCTTAGAACAGAATATATAGTTTTTTCTATGCAATGTCAAGCCATATCACATGGGCATTAGAACAAAGACTATCACTTTTCTTTTAAATTTATGTATTCACGTAGGCACACATTCGGTGTGAAGGGGGCTTTGATAATCATAATTCCCTGATTTTTTATTAATTAAATAGCATACTACCTAAATATTTTTATGTTGATTTCCAGAAGAAGCGCAGCATAAAACTTGCTGTAAATCTGATCACAGTTGTACTCACAAACGAGATGCAACAAACCTTGTATAAATAACCTTTAATATCAAATAATACATAAAATATATGTGGTGCATGCGTTGGTACGGAAAAAATGAAACTGGGAAAACCTTATCTCTAAGTATGATGTATCTTTGAAATACTACAAGGCGATGTTAATCCGTGTGTGTGTGTGTGTCAAAATACTTATAAGTGCATATGGCCTTGAATTACAAAAGTCTTGTCTCAATTTCCAGTCATTTTCAGCCAGAAAGTTTCCTTTGTTTACACTTCAGTAAAATATGTTGAAGATTTCTTGCAGAATCTTATTAGGTGAGGCAATGTCAGTAATTTGAGGACTTATCAGCACCCTTAATAAAGGTCAGAATGTAAAGATGAGAAGTTTCAACTGGAAATTGGCAAACCTCGGTTAAACGCATCTGGCTGTTCCCGCTTCCCGAAAGACTAGCTTGCCTCAGATGAAGTACATTGGCTTTAAATTTGATCATAGTGGGCCAGGCTTCGGCACGCGATCTTATGAATTTCAAAAGTCTTAATCTGAATTTAAATGTAAGATAGCCTTAGATTAAAAGAAAATAATAAAATATTGCTTTGACGAACAGTCAAACAGTCTACGAAACTCATAGTCAGAAAAGTTGTGAATAAAGTGGCCGACACTGGACATCGTTTCACGGTTCCCGCAATTTTCTACTCTCGTTCCCATCCGCTAAAACACTTTCTCTTTCCTCCAGGTATCTCGCAGGTAAAACCTTTTCACGCTCCTCAATCTGCTGTTTGGTGCAAAACTGACTGCTGTTTTTTTCTTCATCTAAAGATAATGAAAATTGACGATGTCATCGCTCTGTCCGCGTTATTTTATAAACAACCCATAGCGACAGAAAAATTGTGTTCCGACATTGCTGGGATCGAACCCCACATCTCTCGATAACTTGCAGAGTGCGTTCGCATTATCTCTACGGCGTCAATGAATTCCGCATCACTGAGTTTACGGTTACTGTCGCTTTAGCTGACCCGAAGGAGTTATTCCTCTTCGGTTAATAGTGAAAGGGAAGTACCTTTTCTTTTTTATAAAGCAAAACTGGCAGCCTGTGGGACTTTTTTGCGTTGCTAAAATGTAACATAAGGTAAAATTTTCCCCAAAGATATAACTTTTCTCATTTTTAAATTCACTGGTCTTTTAACATGCAGTTGTCTGAGAAAAGTCTGTATCTGTGTACAAATGTACAATTTGTGGGTAAGAAAAAGGCATCATGTACAAATCCTTGAACAAAACTAGAAGTAAATACTGTGAGCTCTAATTCGCTGGCTTAATTTTTTTAATTATGTAATGCCAAGTTCTGTCTCATTATCTGAACTCGATTTTGGCGAAAGTGACAGAATGGATGCCAGATGAAATGCGTTCATTTTTTTTGGTCAATGCTTGCATTTACATATAGTTCATAACTAATTAGTCATAGTATCATATTTGGAAAGTCTATTAAATAAAAATAACCCCCACATTTTCTTGTAGGCACATTTTTTAATTTTCTTACAAGTGCATAAAACACTACCAATTTTCAGGTATCTGAAAACCCTAGATATAGTTCTAAGTTTCCCTTTGGGGCCGAAAGAGTATTCTCTGAATAGACTGAAAATTGTAGTGTTGTGATTTACTCAAATTAATGTTTCTTCCACTTCGTGAAACCAGAGACCAAAATTTCAACTGGCGTAACTTTATTTACTAAAAACAAGAATTTGGCATGATGAAAACATCGCGACTTTTGATGAAGAACTCGGATGTTTGAAGAGATTTTAAGTATTCTTAGAGTTTTCTTTAATATATTTTCTTTTCCAGTTTCCTGATTTCTATTGGGGGAAGGAAGCTTTCCCATTCTATGCTAATAAGGATACTTCTAAATCGCTGGCTTTTAACACATTTTGCCAAAAATGTCAGGCTTGAGCCTCGAATGAAGTATGGATGGTATGCTTGCTCAATAATGCTGGCGTGCTACTTTTTAGAAAAGACTTCACCTAAATTTCCATTAAGAGACTGCTTGCAGACATACGGGTTGCTCATGCCGTTCGTCAAACCGCGAAACAAAGAAAAACTGCTTTGAAAATTTTTGTTTAATATCAATACCATTAAAACTCCTTAAATAGGCTGTTTAACCTTTTTTATACTAGCATGTATATTACGAAGTAAAATTGATGTCAATGTCTAATTAAATGAAAAAATGATATTCAAGAATGCTTCTGTCCTATGAAACAAGAACATGGATTCCGCAATTGCGTACCATTGACCGCTTAAATCACCTTGATCAAGGACGTTTCCCAGAAGGACGAGTAGCCTGTGTATCCTCCTAATTACTCTAAAGAAACCATTATTATTATTGATCTTAATGTTTCAATCAGTATGATAGTAGTAAGCAAGTAAAGCAAATCTATTTTAAATGATACAATGATAGGAAGTGCACATTTATGTACATTTTGATGTAGGTTACTAAAAGGAATTCTCGCATGAAAACCGTATTTTGAATAAAAATAATGCGTTTTATGTACCGAATGAAAAGCGATTTCAGATACATAATAAACATTCCTTTGGTCGGAAATCATATTATTTGCAGGAAAACACGTGTCTTTTGCAAATGGGAAAGGATGAGTAAAAAATGTGTTCAGAAAAACTTCAAAATAATCGAGCTCCTTAATGCCCCTTCGCAACAATTCTTATATAATTTGAATTATTGTCGTCTTATTTATGTAGCTCAGATTTCATAAGTTAGTTGAAATTAGTACCTAGCTGATAGAAATTATCAGCATCTGTCAAACAAATATCAAGTAAACTGACTATGCTTCAAAAAAAAACTAAATTCTTAGATTTGTTAAATGATTTTGTCTCTGGTAGGTGAGTATTTCCTTTCCCCTAGGATTAACATCAATATTTATCAACTAGAATGACACCGAAAACAATACTTCTTTTTCAAGTTCAAAAACAAGAATAAAAGTCAAATTAGTTATGAAAAAAAATTGAAGCATATTGATAATGAATTTGACTTATGCATATTTCTCTGAGGTGCAGTATTTTACTTTGATCAAGTTTCTGTTCCGCGCCAGTCGCCGAGTGTTGGAAAGAATTGGATTCCGCCAATTGTTTCGAGTTTTGAATGATGTATGTGTGGAGTGCTTGTCTGACACTGCTACCTCTGACTCTTTGCAGAAACAAGCGGCGCCGCCCTATATCAGGGCGGGGAACTACTATTTTCTCGTGGTTGTTGTAATGTATAACTTGCATAATCCTCATTCATGTACCGAGTTATACTTTCAAGGATTGCGTTCCAGACGGTTGTCTAGTGGTCGACGACATAGTTGGATCCCGCCCATTGGTCCAAGAATGATAAAGGTTCAAATTTTCTGTGGTGTTTGGGTGGAGTGTTTGTCTAATGGCGCTGCCCTTGTCCGTTTGCAAAAATCAGCGGCCTTACGTTGGAACGTCCGAGTGCTTACATCCATATATGCATTGCTCATGATTGGTATTAAACACCGAAAAATGTTTTTGTAGATTTCTATCGGACTGCGATAACCACAAAAAAATGTGTAAGATATGCAAAGGTACACATTAAGAAAGAAAGGAAAACTACTGAAAAAAAGGACAAAAGAATTCATGCTTCGGTAAACTTCACGTTCAAAACGTTATTTGCCTTTCATAAGGGATGTACTACACCAACATGGAAATCAAGAACCACAGTGGCAGTTATATCTCCCTTGTTTTGAAGGAATCTATAAATTGAATTGAACTTATTTATTTTAATATCAATTTAATATTCCTCTTTTTACCTCTGAATTGGCCTGGAATGTTTTACACAGCACGAAAAATTAATCACAATTAAGAACCCATGCACAGATAAACCACCTGTCTAATAAAATACTATGAGATCATTCAAAATCAAATTTTGTATGTTTTTCAAAGGAAAATTTATATTCGTTTCCTTCCAAATTAATCTTACCGAGCAACATATGATTCGTAGTTGTGTAATTTGTAGGTCCGAACATAACAGAGCTGTGGATCTGCACTCCAAAATCCGGCAAGCTAGGTAAAAGAATGTGATGGCGTTTTATAACTGTGAAGCAGAGTCTGTAACTAAAACGCCAAAATTGTAAGTCACCAAGAAGATAACCTACGAAAGCGGCGTTTTATATCGTTGTCGCTAAACAAGCCCAAATTTCAATACTGGCACTGCACGATCATAGAAAATTAGAAATTTTTGTCGTATCAAGATAGCATGTCATTTCCCTCTGGAGGTAAATCGTGGCTAGAAATTATAAGACTTATTTATAAGTTCTCATTATTTTTAACGTCAGAGATCTCCAACAACCTCTTTGCTGTAGATGACGGTCAGTGTCACCCTAAACGAGATCTGTGAGAACCCCCTCCCATGGCAACCCAAAAAAACCTGGAAACGTCTATATCATTTCCTTTACATGCCATCTCACCCATGACTTAAAGGATATCGTCCACAAACGACGTATATAAACAGTCAGACATGTCCGGAAGCTGAAGTAGTAGCATTCGCAGTTCAGATGGCAGGTTATAAGGATTTAAGCGATTTCAAACCTGGTATGATAGTCGTCATGCGGGAGATAAGTCACTTCATCTCGGAAATCACCACGAAATTTGATTTAAGACGGTCAATTTTTTCCACGGTGTACCTGATGACTCAAACACAGGAAAAAACATCCAGAATACGAGACCGGTGTGTCCTTAGAAAAGACCTGGATGATCGCGGATAGCGGCATCAGGTTCCCATGTTTCATCCGACAGGCGTGCAACAAGCCACAAATCACAGGGTAATTCACTGCTGGGGCCAGTAGAATAATCAACATTGAGACAGTACACAAATTCCTATGTTCTATGGGGCTTAGGCGAACACATAGATCTCGGGAGCCATTGCTGTCCCGACGACACAAAACTGTGCGCATCTCTTGGGCTCGAGAAGACAGCCATTGGACGCAAGATTACTGGAAAGCTGTAGACTTCTCAGAAGAATTGTTGTACCAACAATTTTGGGCAAATGACCGACGCCGGCTGTAGAGGCAATCCTAGGGGTCAATGGAACCCGCATGCCTACAAGGTACAGTGTAGGGTGGTAGTGAATTTGTTATGTTGTAGGGTCTTTTCAGCAGGCCCTCATTTTGAACCTTAATACAACTGGCACCGCTATGACCAGTGAAGGCTACGGGCCATTCTTTGGGATTATTTGCATCCGATCATGTCATGCTACCTCTCCGACGGTTGTGTCCTCTTTTAAAGTGACAATGCACCACACACACACGTCTACAGTATTCCGAATATGGCTGGAAGAACATTCCCCTGAGTCTGGTTTGGCCCGTTCGTTTGCCAGTTTTGAACGCAAATCGAACAAATTTGGGATGGTGTTCAACGTGATGCCAATGACAGAAATACTCCAATGGCAGACACTGCGGAATTGTGAAGCTCATTTCTGAAAAATATCGTAAAATAAAACTCTCTTCATTACTTATAAAGGTAAAATATCGTGAAGATAGTTTTTTTTATAATTTTATGAATTAAGATGACTGAACAAAAAAACTCAATCCTTCAAGGAAATCCTTTTCCCACGTGTGTTACGTACAACGATTCACACATTCTCGAAATACCATCAGGATCGTTTTCTTTACGTGTCTTTTTGCAACATTGCACTATACGTAATCGATATATTTCAAAGCTGAATATAAAACAAAAGAACGTCGCAGCATTTTCGAGAAAAGTTCTGATTTGTGCAGAAGTGTACGAAACAGTGAAATTAATGGAGTTAATATATCGTTGTTTTACATTATGGGAACTCGGGACGAAATTATGAGAAAAACAAGTTAAAAATAAGAATGCATTTCCTGAGTAACAGTTTTGCTTCAGTATTAGCTTTGAAACGTTTTATTTAATACTCAAATCAGTTTGGGAAAGCTGTAGATGTTTGGACTTTGGTTTGCTATACTGACAGCGAAGTTACTTCGCTACAGGAGGAAGAGAGAATTACCACTGCGTTTGAATGTCATTTTTATACCAGTTAAAGATTAAAAAACTGGTGTTCAAACAGCATTAGACCATAAAACGAATGATTCTTATTTTGCCATTGTTGGGATTCGAAATTTCATCGAAACCCACCACATGCAAATTCGCCGAAGCCTGATTTCCTACCAATGGAACTACGCCGCCATGGCCAATAATTGCAAACAGCAATTTTGACTCATCCGTCACTACGTAAAACATTATACACTGAGTGGCCACTATATTATGACCACCCCCTCAGTACTTCGTTGGGCCACCTTTTGCCTTTAATACTGCGTCGATCCTTCATGGCATGGACTCCACGAAATGTTGATAGATGGTTTGTGGAATCTGAGACTATGCTTCATGAATAGCACTTTCTAGGGATGTGAGATTGCAGAGTTGTGGATCCAGCTGTCTAATGGCTTATACAACTTCATCCCACAAATTCTAAATGGGGTTTAGATCTGGAGATTGTGGGGTCACCTAAGCAAGGTGATCTCACCGGCATGTTCCTGAAACCAGTCCTGTACATTACGAGCACTACGGAAGGACCCATTATCTTGTTGAAAGTAGACATCGCCATTGGGATAAACCATCCACATGGCAGGATGCACTTGATCCGCAACGATGTTTAGATATGATGTGCCAGTCAGACGTTGATCAACACGAATTAAAGAGCCCAAAGCATGCTAGGAAAACATTCCACAAACCATAACGTTGCCTCCACCAGCTTGAAGGATTGTAGCAATGCATTTGGGGTCAATGCTTTCGTGCTGTTTCCGCCAAATTCTCACTGGGCCATCGGCATGGTGCAACTGAAAACGTGATTCATCGGAACACACAATTTGTTTCCAGATATAGACTGTACAATCCTTGTGCTCTTGTGTGAACTGGAGACGTTTTCTCTTGTTAACTGCAGATAGCAAATGTGTTAGAACTGGCCTTCGGCTGCCGTATCAAATCCGATGCAGTGTACGGTTAACAGTGCGTGCAGAGATCATTTGAGGGGATCTTTGATTAAGATAGTCTGGAATTTGCTGCACTGTTGTCCTTTTGTTGTCCTTCTGTTGTCTGTTACCAGTCTGGACACTCTCTGTTCCGAGTAGTCACTAGTCGATGACGACCACACGTTGCACGTAGATATCCAATTTTTGGCAGACAGTGCAGTTTTTAAACACTTTAACAACAGGTGCTCTGGTACATTTCACGAAGGCGGTGGTTTTGGTGATCCTCGCTCCATGGCTCCGAGCTTCTACAATCGTCCCAGGTTGAAAGCCCGTTAAACCGCATTATTTACTCATCTCGTCACCCAAAAATCGCTTCTATTACTGTCGCAAGCACTAAGCTTTCCTTTTTTATACTAGCGTCGCCCTCTGGCTGCAACTGCCTGCAGCCATAGCTCATTTGCTTAAAACTGTCAGGTGGTCATAAAAAAGTGGCCGCTCAGTATATATATCTCCCTATATGAAAAGCAATAGTACAAAATTGCAAGTAGGGTCCTCCGATTAACCAGTCTTGAAGGAGCTCACTGCAGAAGAAGGAATTGTCTTTAATTCAACATGATATGTAGAAGATTTATCACGTCTCTCTGTTTGGAACTTCACGGCCCGCGATTCATTGTAATTTTGAGGCGCCAGTATAGTAAAAATCCCTCTTTTGCCGGTGGTGGATTTCGAAAGTAAGTATTAATATTCCAATACGAAATATTCTCACAACTGTAATACTCCAGTAAAGCTGTACATCAAACAGTTTTCAGTTTTGTTTGAACTCAGTGGTACTCAGTCCCGAAGCATTAAAATAATTGGTTGGGGAAACCTGACAAATAAATGGAGAAACTGTGTAATCTGGTACCGATTTCACATGTACAAGATTAAAACTTCAACCCATCACAAATAATTTGAGTGCGCATATTTTGCAACAAGTGCTAATCGTGAAAAATGTTACAAACAAATCAATTCTTAGACACAAGAATTCACAGTAGAACCGCAGGGGACGTTGCCTGAAACTAACTCTCCCACTTTTTCCAGTACAGTGTCTTTTCTCTCCCTAACCCTGTTACTCCAATTATGGAATAAATTCGCCATTTTATAGTCTAATTGACATCCGTCGACAAAAATGCAGACGCTTTGCGTAATAAATGCCGATTCGGTAATTTTATTGCATGCTTTCGATAATAAAATACATGTAAGGGAATTGTGTTTGTGGTATAGTGACTAGCATTAAATTCATCTGCCATGCGTATCAAACATTCCTCAACAAAAACAGCTCGCAAATGAATGGCACTCTTGATTTTTCCAGCTTTTCCAATGAGACCAGAGATCCGTTTCCGAGGAACAGAAGAATAGATCAATATCCACAAGCATTTTACTGATATGGCTATGTGGTGGTAATCTCTTTCACATATTAGGCACTCATGTGATGCTGACAATCATTTTCTTCTGCAACATCAACAGGACGCCTTCTTACGAGATCCTAGTGTTGTTTGTGAATTACTTCATTGCGACTTTTAGGGATTTAAGTGTGCCTTGGAAAAGGCTACAGGACGGTAAGCGTGCTGAACACATTCGGAAATTCAATAGCTCGATGAACAATGTCATGTTGCTAAGTAATATAACGGTAAGGAATACCTTTCTCCCTTATCGCTTATTTCTATTTCCGAACATTAGCATTCACTAAGATACTAACGAAAGTTGTCGGTAAAAATAGCATGTAAAATATATGTGTAACATCGGTAAGTAAGGTGTTCTAATGCTGTTCTTGATAATAAAAATAACGCGCAAAAAAAAAAAAACGTTTACCACATGTCGATGGAAATAAGTTTCCATGGCACATTCTTTCAAAGACTAATAACAATCCAAACCAATTCCAGGAGAACCTATGTATATACAAGGGAAGGAGCCAAGTTGTTTCAAAACCGTTTTTGAATTGTAATGGTTTGTTCAATCGTACCCAAGCACTGTGCTGTCAAAAAGGAGATGACAAAACAGCAGCAATATTTTACATGCAAGAGAGAGTCATATCGAATGGTCATGCGGTTCAAGAAATCTTTTAAGATGCTGCTGCTAAGTCTTTGTAAGGAATGCCAGATAATCAAACATATAAAGTCACGAAAATTTAGACTCCATATTTTACGGCGGGAAGTCATCTGGTACTCCGAGGCTTCCCCAATAGCTTCTTTACAAATCTTGGAAATCATAAGCCGTCACGTATATCAGATGTTATCAGGGAAACTTGCCAAGAAGGAGTTATAACGTAATTGTATTTCCGTTGTAACTGTAGAATGTTCTCCTTAACGACAGTGATTACCGTTTTGTGCACTAAAGTGAATGTAATATTAGAAGGCACCAATAGGCATTCAAGAAAGACTTCAATATCTGTACTTACAAATAAGTTTATTCTGCTTGTATGCTGTAATATCCACACTCATTTCCAGTTCATTAGATTACTCAATACAATAGCAGCGATTTAACATCCAATCGTAGTGTGACAGCAATCGACAGCACGTCTATTATCTCTATAACTAATAGCAACAATACCCAAAGAAACCGGTTCATCGCATTTTGATCTAACGTTCTTATCAAGACGCACAAACGTCACTCTCGTTCAGGCCTCAGATTGTTGGCAACGCCATTCTCGTTTGAGGGAAAAGACATAACGTTGAGGTTAGAAAACGTCAAAGACAACGAACTGAAATTTACATAGAAAAAGAAGCTCAAAAGGAAAGTTAAATAGAATATACGTTTATGTTTTCTCAATAATACAGTTTACTGTCCAATCCACAAGACTAGAGATTTCAGCGATTAAGAAATTTTATAGGATGTCCTAAAGTATTTGTCACACCTACCGCAATAGAGCATGCTGATATAGTCGTTGCCTAAAAATTCTGATCGATGATTTAGGTTTTTGCGAAATGCCGAAATATCAGCACACGGCCATCGTACCAACATGTCGCCATACCAACACATACATCACACGGCCATTACACCAACATGCCGCCATACCAACACATACATCACACGGCAATCTTACAAACATACCACCATAACAACACATACATCAAACGTCCATCATACAAACATACCGCCATACCAACACACGGCCATCAGACTGATGGATCGTGTATCTGGATTCATCAGTCCATAGGACTTGTTTCCATTGATCTACGGTCCACGATAAATGTTCTTTACACCATGCTAAACGACGAGTAGCATTCCAGGTGGAGATAAAAGGCATATGAGAAGCCGCATGAATACGGTAACACATGGAAAGAAGTTCTTGGCGAATCGTACGTGTACATACCTAGGTTCCAGCACTGTTACTTACCTGTATACTGAGGTCTTGTGCAGTACCCCGTTGATTAGCTGTAACGACTTTCCTGTGGCTTCGACGTCGTCTATCACTAATTTTCTTTGGTCTGCTGGTACGTGTTGCTGCTTCAGGCACACCATGTGTCTTCCACTTATTCAGAACATCCAAAAGAGTTGCCTTGGGTACGTTTAAACGCATTTCGGTTTCTCTTATGGACAACCCAGTATTATAACATTCAGCAATCTTTCCTTTTTGAAAGTAAGTTACCTCCCGCCACGACATGTTCACTCAGCCTAACAATGCGACATTATCGCGGTCAGCTGCAGGCTTGTTTTTCTACCGTTTGCAGCTATACCGAGCACCTTAAAAACGCAGCGGATTCGTTCATTTACTTTTGAAGAGGTGTCCGATGATTTTTGTCAATATAGTGCATTTGTAGTGGTCAATTTCTTTAGTCAATGAAGTGAAGTCTCCTCTTTTTATTCTTCGATTAATTCGATACACAATATTTCTTGGGTGTTCATGTCATGAAGTCACCAGAAATAGGCATGCGCAAACTACTCCAGCATCAGCCTGTATGTTGGTTTCTGTGCACTACACCTTGTACCTTAGGATATATTGGTGCTAGTTGCGTCTCGCCGAGCCTTAACTTCTTCTCAGTTAGATATCTTTTGGTATAAACGATTACTTAGCAACTGAAAGGGAGGGACGTCATAGTGTGTTCGCGCACGGCGACATCTCTCCAACAACGAAGTTTTGTTGCCCAGAAACACTAACACACTTGCTTTCCCTCGCCACATGTATATGCCATGGTTTGATCCACACAACCCCGATGCAAACGGGTTCCACAGACACCAAACCTCGAACCCCCGAAACATTGTGGTCACTCAGAGGAACTCTCGAATCGACGCTGAGAATGTCAGGCTGATATTCTCAATACATACGAGGAGAAATCTCATGCGGTGGTTCAGTGGTGTTGTCACCATTGAAAGTACTCTGAATATTGCATCAGCGAATAAACATTGGGTCACCATCAGCGGAGGTGTCAGGTCGTAGATCAACACATTATTCCCACTAGTAAAGCCTCAATAATGTAGACAATTTGCACACACCAAGCTCTCCCACGTTGCAATCCGGTTTATTTTCTACATTTCTTCGTGAAAGCTGATCTTTCCCTATAAGCATCCATCCATTCGTACAAGCAAGTCTGAACTGGATGAAGAACTGGCTATGACATTAACGTTGAAGACAATAGACTTTTGGTGATTGACCAGTGGGCGTTAAGGACGATTTCAGCCGTTAGATGGCACTGCGTTCCAATTTATAAACAACACAATTTTCAAGCTGTTTGAATTGCTGGCTTGTGTATGTTCGTCGTTTTTTCTTGTGTTTCTTTTAAAAAAAAACTTTACAGTTTTAAAACCAAACTGATGTTTTAACATCAAAATCGAACCCATTTTCAAAATAGTTTACTGTTGTGTGCCGATGTGCATACTTTTATGTCAAGAAAAAGGCGGGATTTTCATTCCACGAGTTGCCCTCGTATCAGAACCTAAAGCAACTGTTGCTGTAAGAAATATCTCGTCAGCATTTTGCTCCAAATGACAAGTCACCTTCAACTGTTGTTTGTGGTAAGCATTTGCATTCTGATAATTGCGTACCTAATTGAATTTTATAAAAAAACCCATCTGCTATATAAACTGATATTAAGTAAAATAGCAGGTAAATGTGTATATTTGCGTTTTAAATTACTTCGTCGGAAAAATATTAGTACCTGGAAAATGTGCGACGTACATATTTTAGATAATGGAAATTAATTGTCAAATGGTGCAAACATTTCCTGTTCCAAATGTCTGTTAAAGATTTTTATGGTAATTTCACGGCATCGCACTTACGTGTAAATATTACGATAAAAATCTTTAAAAGACATTTGGGAACAAGTAATTTCTGCACCATTTGGCATTCATTTCCATAATCTAAAATCTGTACGTGGCACTTTTTCCTGGTTCTAATATTTTTGCGACGAAATAATTTAAGACGCTAATCTACACATTTACCAAAATCTCAGCCCTAGATCGTTGAAGAATAAAGGAGGAATGAGATTTACACATCAATTACACCAGTTCCTACGGAATGAGATTCACACATCAATTACACCAGTTCCTACAGAAAAATTCTGTAGGCCCAATTATGCGGCGCCGGGTCATCGCACACCAAACACCAATTTTCTGTGAATTAAAGTGTTTTTCATGTTCGCGATGGGGTTTTTACTGGCCCAAATACGGGAATTTTGAGAATTGACTTATCCGGACAGGCGAATAAAAGCCTCGTCCGAGAGCCTCATGTAGTCCAGAATGACCGGATTTTTCTTAATATTTGAAGCAATCGACAATATGTCACACATTTCACGTGGTCAGGCTCTATCAGTTCGTGGACCACGGAGATACGGTACCCATGACACTTCGATTTTTTCACGGCACGCTGGCAAGTTCTTTTGGACAACCCTGTTACCTGTGACATTCGGTGAATTGACTTCCTGCGAGACGCAAGTAGTTCGCTCTTTATATTATGGATCGTTTCCTCGGACATATGTGGGCGACCTCCTGCATGGTAATCAAAGAAAGTGCACTTGGTTTCCAGTTTCTTCGACAAATCCCAAATAGTGGATTTGCTCGGCGGATATCTCTTTGCAAGATTCTCCAGGAATTGCAGTTGACAATACTTTATCCTTTCTGTTTTCCAATAAGTGCGAACAATAAACACTCGCTCCTCCAGAGTATACCAATACATTTTCACACTACCCGAACAGCCAGGAGCATGAGCACTCACTATCAACAACCGTATTGTGTTGACACGCTCAGTGAAATGGAACAACGAAGCAGCAGAGAAGCGCGTGCAGCTTTCTGGCGGAGTGCTCCTCAGGTTTGCAACATTTAGGAATATGTGTTCCCCTAATGGGCACCACCGGTGGCTGGCGTACAGCTAAGGGCTCACAGCACCGAGCTCAATGCTGTCTGGACGCAAATCGTGGCCACTTCCAGCGCATTTGTGATGTCATTACATTTTGAACAAAATGAGGAAGTCCACCTCACATTTCATAACAATATCTTCATTGGTGTTAATATTATTAAAGAAATGCTGGGTTCGGTAGAGAGCGGAACACCCTGTATTGGGACATTACCAGATTACTTATAATTATATCTGTTAAGTTAAAAATATAATACTTTTAATCACAGTACTTGCAATTACATTTCCAGTGCGGTCGACCTCTACCAAAGGAATATTTCGATTTCCAGCTGTGTAGTTCCGACGTAGTTTTCTTAGAACGACAGGAATATTATAATCAAGATTTGTGTATTAAGGTATTAAGAACATTCAGCTTATCTTCATTACGATAAAACGAACATGTGGTTACTGTATCGTTAATACGTATTACGCAGGGTTCCAGGAACAGAATCCTGATGATTATCCATTTCTTCCTGTAACAGATGAAACATATCTTATGAAAATTTATGAATTTCGGAAAATAGATTTAATTTCAATCAGCTGGAAGCTGTTTATTTGAAACTATATTTATAAATAACAAATATAATGACTTCAGGCTGCTTGTTGGGTTTTTTCTCAAAGTTCATTCCTTAAGAGTTAAGGGCATAATTCATCATGTTAGGAAGTCATACGAAGTTGGCGATACTGTAAATTTCAAAACTGTCAGAATTTTGTGCACTAAGTTGACGAACGTAATCTGTACGACTCCTATGTATGGCGTAGTTTAACGCGTACTTGCCCGCACCATGATTCGGAAATGAGCCTGATGGCCAAACCCCTGTTCTAGCTGACTGACAAACTTCTCAACAACCTGTTATTAGTTTTAATAATGATTGGCATGTCTTTAAACTTCAAACAGTCTGCTCTTTGACGCCCTGTGCTTTATGTGAACATTTCTCTCCTCAACTGACCGCTGGAGTGTGCATACCTGAGAGCTTTTTACATGAAGTGACCACTGGTCTTTCTCTATTGTACAATTTATATTTTTACTGATGACGCCATTATACGAGTGCGCTTCTTACCTAATTTGATTTGTATCTTTTAACTTGTAGATAGGAAATTTTGAATAGAAGTGATTTTGTTAATTTGAGAAAACTATCGGGAAAATGCAGTGTGAGAAAAACTCTCACTCGCGACCACTGGCGTTGTTTTACGTGTGGACAACAACGATGGGTTAATGACCTGAACAGCGTTGTATTTTGGTGTTTGTGCATCTTTTCTCTTATGTTAAACGCAGAAAAGAATCAGCTTTAAATAACCTGATTTATGGAAGACATTTGTGATTTGACATTTTTTCAGTTTCAGAGGAACACATAAATTCGGTTAGATTTTTCATTTTTTGAGGAACATATAAATTCGTTACTTTTCATTTTTAGAGGAACACATAAATTATTTTGGATAAACACAAATTGCGCTCTGAAGAAGGTATCCAGATTTTCAAAAGTGTTATACTTCTTGATTAAGTCCGAATCAAAATTTCTTCAATAACTGAATATTATGCTAAAAGTGTTTCATAGGTTATGTATTTGAATATGGTATTTTTTTGTACAAAATATGGTTTTCTGAATGTTGTCACAAAGTTTCTTCATGTAGAGAAGTTTTAAATATTTGCTCCCGAAAAATTATTTTCATATATATGCGGGAGACGACAGAATTAAAGCAAATACTTATTATTGTCAAAGAAACTGCTTAAGTATATGTCACGCACTAAGAAGAAAATAAAAATAATGGGCAGACGAGATATATTGTAATCAGAAAACAATCTTCAGATTTGATAACAGAAAGTGTGATATGAGTGATACGACACTTCGCTTATTAATAATTGAACTAATTCATTTCTCATGTAATTATTAGTTTGTAGGTGCATTTCAAGAGTTTAGAAAGTATTCTTATACTACACAACAGACGCAATATCGGAAACATTAACATGTGTAAATAGTTGTTCGAACTAAAACTGAAGAAATAAAAACATTGAGCATTTTCTACTTCACAGAGAGATCATTGGCATATGTCTTTAATAACCACTGAAGGCAAACCGGTTGAATGCGCAGTAACCCAAGTTATCGCTTTATACCTACCTTCTGGTACAGAATCAAAGCTTCTAAATTTTAACACCAAGAACATATTCTTTTTATATTCCTAATTATAAAATTATGACGTTACTAAATTTAACACAAAATGTTTCTCATCTAACTAACATTTTACTGCAAGCGATGGCCCTGTCTGCATTCGGGCGTCTGTGGATGCGTGTTTTTCCTTTAAACGACGGCATTAAGCTGTTCGTCCGTGAACCAGTGAAAGCGTGGAATAATGTGAAAAGTATGTCGTCAAATGTGGCTTCTCTTCTTTGCGACGAACCAAATCCTCATAGAGAGTTTTGTATTTATCCATTATGTTAACTCTATGAAGTTGTTCTGCGTGGATTCTCATGGAAACGGGTCATACACAAGTAGGTCCAGGAAAGATTTCCTACAGAGATATGCAGAGTGTATAATAAAATATCTCACCCGCCTCGTCACAGTTAAAAGTAGCTCATAAAGACGTGGAATTAACGGGATTTGCATAATTATTATAGAACAGAGCCCATAAATTTATTGTCAGTGCCTCTAGTAGCGGATAAGTCGTTTACCCTGATCGTTGAACCGGGAAGATATGACAGATGCAGCTGACATGTGCCGATTATGAAGTTAGACAACATTATTATTTTGCTACAAATCGGTAGTAAACGTAGTGGTGGACGGATAATTTCGCCCTTACCCTGATTAACAAAAAGCCTTTCAATTAGAAACATTGGCCAGTATAGGCGGAAAGTCGAGCTTCTGGAAACAGTCTTCTAGCTCTTACAACAACGCAGTCTCCTTTCACTGGAGAATGGCTCGGCGCGGTTGCATTTACAGGTCGAAAAAAGTTTCGGGTATGATGTTTGTATAACTTTCACATTAGTATCTGTGGTATACCAAGTTCGCAAGATTCAAAGAAAGGTTTCATGTGCTTTCTGTGTAAGCATGCAATTGCTTTCACACACTAAGCAGTGCGACAATATTTTGTCACTAAATGTTCACTTAAATATCTGTGCAGAGCGCTAGGAAATTATGGCATCCAAATTGTCTCCAAAGAATTCTGAAATGCAAGCATGAAACGACATCTGATGGTGGAATTGCCATTTCTTGAGTGACGTACGCATACAGCTTTTGGGTTTTGTTTGAAAGAGACTGAGTAATTACATTGTTTTGTAAACAAAACTTCAATGATAAGCATTCTTTTAGTACTGTGAGGAAATCTAACGTAATTGAATTTCACAAAGAAATTGGGTGATTTGAAAACAGAATTGGCGTCTCAAGAAAGCATACATGGTTTCAAGATATGTGAATAATTTTGAATTTATCGCTTCACATCTTAAAAAAACAATGAACGAAAATCTTTGGATTAATGCTTCAGGTACTCGTGATTTTGGGATTAGGGTTTTTTAATCCAGCATTGCACGCTTACATATTTCACACTGATAACACGAGTTACTTATAACCGCTTAATAAAAGCTCTACTAAGTACAGATCATTACAGAAAACAAGCCTTTTTTACTTTAATTAATAAACAATTGACTAAAACTTCAGATCCAAATTCTTTTTGAAAACAATATTTAGAATTTTATTTTGGAATTATACAGAGAAAGAAAAGTGTCTCTGGATGATCACATTTCTATTGTACGTTTTATCTGCGATTCCATTTCCAAATTTTCGTTCGGAGGAACTCTACATTGTCGACAGTTATTTTTTTAATTAAATAAACAAAAGACACATATGCGTTCTTTTCGATTTAGAAGTAACTGAATTGGTGGTCTTATTGCCGCATAATATCATTTTGCTTCTTCTAACAAATATTAAGCCACACTAGCCTATTTAAATATGTAAGCACATGTTTGAAATCGTGCTGTTCATTTTACTGTAAAATAATATTTCCATTTTTTGTTGTTTCACCGGAAAAAATAATTTACGTTATTGCATATTTAACTGTACAAATGTAACGACGACGTATCGCATTTCGGCAGGGCAGGGATGTATGAAAATGTCTAGGACTGTCTGCGAGTACTTTGCATAATCACTAAATTCGCAAGCCGTAAAATGAATCGGCTGGATGAAAAAGAAATCCATGAGGGAGATGCGTCTAACAAATAATACATTGTAATGTTTACCATTTCACCAAGATCAGCATAGTATAAAATTTGAGAGGTACATAGCACCCCTAATCACGATATTTAGCTAAGCATGAAATCTTATAATATCTGAAACCAAATGTGTATATGCAACTTCCAATCAACGCTTTCAGAGCTCCGTAGATTTCCACTATCCCAGTCCGAGAGTGTCCTATATTTGTTATTTCTCACGTCTAGTTATTGCAAGTGAAATTAAGCCGACGAATACTTGCTGAAAACCTATTGAGGAAAGGTCAGGTAAGTAAAACCTATACTTAGATATATTGCTGCTTAAAACATTCTCTTTCTGTTTGTTCTTGGAAGGAAATCTATATTTCGTCCTCTCTTTTCTTCAATCAGATGGGATTATTTCCCACTAGAAGCAAGTTACCCTTAGAAAAGTATAAGAACTGTAAACTTTCCATTTCATGAGTCTATGTTTACAAAATAATTCCCAGTGGACACGCAAAATGTATTTATAAAATTTGTCTACGTAGCAAAAAAATGCTACAAAGACAAATTCCCTTATAACTGAGATTCATGATTTAAATAACGGATGCTATAGTATACAATACTGAAATGTCACCATTTGCGTCCCTCGCTCAGATGCAAATGGATTCATTCAGATTGTTTATTATTTTGCGTTTTTTCTGCAATCAAAGTCAACAGTAAACCCTCTGCTAAGCAGTGTGCTTGCGACTTGCTGTACCCCACCAGCTTTTTATATCCCTCCTAAATGTATATTTCTTTCTCTGTTTTTGGGAATAACGACCAACGTGAGCGACTCGATTAGAACTTAGCAGTCACCCGTTCCAAATTACATATTCCTTATTGCAGGGATGGGCGAGTGACAGTGTCTTAAGAGACAGTTGCTATTCATGATACAAGTGGATTCCAATTTTCTAAGAGGCATGGCTGGGTGGACAAAAGAGTTGTAGCAAATGGCCAGTACCGGTCGGTAATCGAGGCGGCGCCCTGCTAAGCACCGAAATGAGTATGCAATAAGTTCGATAAAATTTAGAAATGTTTGTCCTTTGTAAATGATCTGTTTCATGCAAATTGTATTTTGCTGCAGCTTAGCTTTTTCCAGTTCGAAATTTTCCCTTACATTACTTATGTATGAAAGTACCATCATTAGCTCAAAAGGCAAACCCCCGTTCTACTTTTTCTACAGTAAAATAAGGACGCAAATGGGAATCCTACACTTTTTTTTAAATATTTGTCAGTACTTTTAATAGTTCTAATAAATAATTTGTCTTGAGCGATTGCCGAAATTTAAAATGCGACGGCTGCATATTTTAGGAAGGAAATATTGATGGAATGCCTGATACCCATAGTGAAAATTGTAAATCTTTAGCCTCCTGATTGATCAAATATATCATTCTTCCAGCAAATTGTGCAAATATATATTTAAATATACGTGCAATATCCCATGACATTCATACTGTTCCTCAGAACGAGATACCACCCTCCTTATTCATAAGGAATGCTCGTTGAAGCGGTCAGTTGATTCAGGATCATCCTGATAAGATTCAGCCGATCAGGCTTTGAAAATCTTTGCAACTGTAGACAGAATAATGTTATATTTATCTCTGTTTTGTTTCTCTTTATCTTAAATTTTTTCAAGGCAGTTGGACTTTACATTTCTTTTTTGATGAAGTTAAGTCAAGGTTGCTTTTAGCATTTAAAACGTTAAAGTTCAGTGATGGAGGATGGTACGAGGTTTTAGTTTTGGTTTTTAGGCATGCAATCTAAAATCATTGCAGCACGTCGCTAACCAATGTTAATACTTTCTTGTAATATTGCAGTTTCTCATGTGATTTCATTCTTCTCCAAGTCCTGCATCAGTTTTTCCCTGTGGCCAGCACCATACCATTTCAGCAACATGTCAGCCATAACTATTTCAGCAACGTGTCTAGCCCACTATCTTATCAACAAAGCATCCATACCCCTACAATCTGGGGGTTCGCTCTTCAAACGTAGGGAATCCTTCATGCCTCTTTCCGCTGTATGCAACATCCGCATGTGTTTTTTAGTTACGGGCCCTGTCTGTGATGCATATGTAAGAATTTTTAGCAGGCCTTGATCAAACATTTTCTTTCTTAGACATATTGGTAAGTTACTTTTGAAAAATAGCACTGTCCCTTCTTAACATGAAGACCATTTGATATCAACCCGAGTTGTAAAGTAGATCTGATTTACCTACACAAACCAGGATACCAAATTATTTCATCACACATGTTTAACTATTTTCTACAGTTAGAACAGAAATATACCCCACACAACTTAGCGCCAACTGAGCTATAACAACGAAATGTATTTTAATATATTTTAAGTATTGAGTGGTGATGGAGTGAATATATTATACCTTAACGATATTTCTGGTTTATTCGTATTTACATATAAATGGTGTCTACGACAACTACACAAAAATTGCCCCTTGGTTAAAAGCGTCGATCTATAATTTTCAGAAGAAATGTAGTAACTGCAAAATCACTTTCATCCAGAACTCAGTTAATGAAATACTCGCTCTATATATTTCAGATAATATATCTTCAGGCACCAATCCGAACAACAGGGTTTCTTTGAACGAAACAACATTTTCCACTTCAGTTACATTTTTTTATAATGTTATTTTTTTTAAATATTTATTCCTATAGAGTTAGATACATGTTCCTTAAAATTGTCGGTGTATAGATTACACTAGCGAAAACTCCGTAGCATCGCTGCCTGCATGCAGTGATTATCAACAAATCTAAAAATTCTAATTACATACAAATGTTTGGTCAAAAATCGTCAATTCAACAAATTTGAAATATAGTTCACACGAACTACGTTGTGAAATCCATCCAATTTGCCTTAAAATGAATACCTTTTTCCTGCTTGTCTTTATACCATATAATCTTTGGAAAGTATTTTCACATTTTAAAAAATTAGAAAATTATGTCATTGTATGACTTGGATAGCGTAGGTTTCTTGCACACCTTTTGAAAGATCCCTTTTCGAAAGCAATGACAATTCTAGTTTTCATTTTCATAACAAACTTCTGCTGTGCAATCGGAAGACGTGCTTTTTCTATCGGCCGTCTCTACTAGTCTCATTCACATTTTCTAAAAGTTAAAATTTGTGGCTGCCGCCAGTAGACTGCAAATTTAAGAAAACATCAAATGATAATTAAATTCGTCTTCTTTTTAGTTTATATAATTTCTTTTCCTTGTAAAATACTGCACAAAATATATATTTGCAGTCTAAACCACTTCTGGGATTATGTTTAGATCTACTGAAGCACTCCACATTTACGAAAAACAATAGTTTTTAGAAGTACACTTCTGCTTCTCCACATAGAAAATGTAGCAGAATTAAAGATTGAATGAAATGATATGAATAGACACACCGATCGTAGAGTACTAATTTAATTCCTGAGCTTTTACACGAATATAAAATGTGAGAAGACATTATAATGTGGCATGAGCCACTGCATGTATGACCGCCTTTACGGGATATACATTCGGTAACACGTCGTGGCATTGATTCAATAATTAGATACATTCTCCAAAATATACGTGCGTGATAATATAAAGTGAACGTAGAATGTGACATGGTGTTCTGTGATATCGCCGACCATACATACACGAGCGAGTCACATTATTGTGACCATCAGCTGATATCCAGAATAACCGCCGTGTGCACCGCAGACAGCAGCTAGACTGGCTGGGATTGACTCAATAAGGTGGTGCAATGAATTCACAAGTGCATATAGCCATGCTGACTGCAGCGCATCTGGGTGCGTGATGGAGTATCCATACATCGAAGAACACGATGGAGGTGGTCCCACAGATGCCCAGTTGAGTTTAAGTCTAGAGACCTAAGTAGCCAGAGTACTTTGAAGTCTTTCTCGTGACCTTCCAACCATTCTTGGACATTTCTAGCTGTGTGACACTTCGCATTTTCGCTCTGTTGTATCCCATCCGCACCAGAGAAGACAATCAGCATATATGGGTGTACATGGTAAGCAATTATGGATTCATAATGCATTAGGTCCACAGCGCCTTCCACATGTATGAATGGACCAAGGGAATGCCACGAAAACATTCCCAAGACAATGACGCTGCTCCCACCGGCATGAGTTCTTCCAAAAATGGTTGAAGAGTGCTCTGCGATGATTCTCGTCTTACACGCTAACGTCCATCAGTTTGATGAAGCAGAAAACGTGACTCATCGAAGAAGGCAATCCTTTGCCAATCAGCGGAGATCCAATTCCAATACTGCCGTACAAATGTAAGTATTCTGGTGATGCACCTTCGGTAGCATAGGAATAGTGACCATCCGTCTGCATCGGAGCCGACGTTCATCTCTCGCATCAAAGTACTTTCGAAGCCGACGTTCACCTCTCGCATCAATGGCACGTGGTGCTGTGCAGTTCAAACGTCGCTTTTCGCAATGTTGGCATTTTCCAATCACGATACAGATTAACCGCAGGAGCACACATACAGTTTACGAACTACGCTGTTTTAGAGATACTGCTACCTTGTCCCGAACGCAGATAATCACTCCTTTTTACAAATCTGATAAATTGCTCCTTTTATTCATGACAGCAACGAGCGATATGTTTTCAGAATACCTAAAGCACACCGTATATACCCTCCTAGCTAGCTCACGACACATGATTTCTTTCATTGGCTACGCGCTGTTGACGTCGAAATTCGGAGGTGGTCACATTATTGTGACTCGACTGTGTATAAATATATCGTTGCACACTGTCCATAGTTCATCGACATTGCGAGGTGGTCCTGCAGAGGCGTTAATTGGTCAGCGAATAATGCACACGCGTTTTCCATTGTTGGGATTTCTTCAAAGCATTTCGTGCAGGGTATCACCTTGACAAATATTAGGCTGTATGAGCTGAAGCAGCGAATATGCTTTGGGGAGTTATCCTGTTGAAACTGGCCATTAGGAAAGCAACAGGTATGTGTGTGAAGTAACTTGCTGTAGCACCTTTTTCACGTTATGCTATGCTTTTGTCTTAAACACCACACGTACGATTGGCCCTTGTAATTTAGCACTCCAAATCAGGACAACCTGGTGAGGGGTCGTAAGACGCTTAAGCATGGAAGGAAGTTCAGCTCGGAGACGTTATTTTTTTCATACTCTCAATCAGCAATCATCCGCCCTGAGATAGAGCGATATTTGTCGCTGAATACATTAGAGTTCCAACCGTCCCACCCTTTACGTCTGATTCGGCAGCCATAAAAACCTGAGAGTCGGTGTGCTGCAGAAAGTTGCAATCGTCGCATTGGCTTGCTGATTCAGAAATGTTAATAGCGGTTTCTGCACCTCGTTGTTGTTGTCCATGAAAATTATGTATCTAATACAGCTTGGTGTGCAAGTAAGCAAGCGCGTAGCTCAGACGGTCGGCGTCATGCACCAGTCCTACTGCGAATACGGACGTGACCTTCCTCAAACCAGTGTTTCTACGTTCATCAGACATTCTGATGCATTTCTTCCGCCATGCGGTCCAGAGACCAGTCAGTCCTACGTATCCCTATAATTAAACATTCAGTGAATGTGTCTGTGTAATGGAAAATTTCTTGATGACGTCACACTATCATTGTCACTCCTTACACGGGATTCCGCCATTGAAATCACTACGATGATTTCAATGGCGAAATCAAAGACACCTTAACGAAAACGAAAGTGTTTAAAATCGCAGACCAGTTTTTCCCTTTTGTTTCCGTCACGAACCTTGCAACTCCATCAATAATATTAGGTGTACAAATAAGTGCTAAAGTGTGTTTTGTGTGACGCATACAGCTAATTTACATATCTGGCATTCCCCCGCGTTGTTGTTATGTGACCTTAAATTGGTCCAGAATACAAAATGTGACACAGAAGTTTGCCCAAAAGTCAAACGCGTGAAACACGGCAAGCGATACTGCATTAGTTACGAATTTCATCTAGGAAAAAATGCTGCAAAAGCATGTGCATCGATCTGTTCTGGGGGAGAACATTGTATCGAGAAGCACGTGTGAGCTTTGGGATAGACTGTTTAAAGCAGGTGATTTTGATGTTAACGATCGAGAAAGTAGCGGCGGCCCGCAAAAGGTTCTTCACGAGGAACTGCAAACATTGCTGCATGAAGATTCGTCTCAAATGCAAAACGAATTAGCTGAACAACTGGGGGACACTGAACAAACCATTACCAATCGTTTATTACCAATGAGAAAGTTTCAAGAGGAGGAAAAATGGGTGTCACATACCTGATCCAGAGGAACAAGAATGAGCGTGTCATGAAGTGTTTTAATCGGTTGAATAAACATCACAGAAAGTATTTCCTGTAAAAACTCTTTACGTGTGATGAAATTTGGATATCTTACGACAATCCAAAAATGCAAAAATCACTGGGTAGACCTAGGTGAAGCAACGACTTCGAGAGTGAAACGCAATATTCACTGCAAGAAAGTTCTACTGTGGATCTGGTGTGATATGAAGGGTGTGCTCTATTATGAACTATTGGAACACAGTCAAACTGTTACTACTCATCGCTAGAAGCAACAATTGCTGCGATTGAACCTGGAAATCTGTCGGAAACTTCCATTCACAGGCAAAAGATTGCGCCCCGTGAAATTACTGCATAACAACGCCAGGCCGCATGTTGCGAAATCGGTCAAGAAAACATTATTCATAGCCCCTTCAGACTATCATTTGTTCCGATCCATGCAACATAATTTGTATGATGTACGGTTCCGGATATTCGACGAAGTGCAAAACTGAGTTGACGACTTCATCACGTCACACGACGAAGCATTCTTCGCTGCTGGAATCCGTCAGTTGTCAGACCGATTGCGGAAGGTGATAGATAATGACGGCGCATATTTTGATTCGTAAAGATGTTGCTGTTTTCTCACAAATTATATGTTGCGTTGTCTTAAAACGTTTTAAAACGTATTTGTACACCTAATAATATCATAAATGTTAATATGCAACCAACAATTTGCACGGCAGTTTAACAAATATTTTCTATTGTGTTATGTTCTATGCCGACAAGTGTATTTCATTCAGATACTCACATATAAAGATTTTATAATTTCAGTTACTTTGCTACCAGAAAGATTTTTCACTGCATGTTATACTCCGCCGTAACGTTTGAATTCTGGTTTGGACACAATAACTGGATAAATTTTAAGGAAAGGTTCTTTATTAATGAAAAGAAGTTGTCGACAGTGTGATTAAAATGAACATATATAAAACCTAACGCTTAAATTTCACGACCTCCAATTGAAAAAAACAATGAGTAGGTTTGTTTTTATCTGAAAATGCATCGATCAGTCAAAGCATGAACCACTTAACTAACAATGAAGGTCCTCTTTTCGCCTTCTCTCACCGGATGAGCCATAGATTCAACGAGATGCAGGTAGGTTTCTCTTGATGTTTGGTGACTGCAGCAGAAGATCCCGCACTTCTCGTAAATTACATGGTTGGGTGATGCTCCTCGTTCCCGTTCCTCAACTTAAACCACAAATGTTCAATAAATACTCGATTCAAGCCTGAGAAGTTGTTTTTCATGGCAATATATGGAATATATCTTTATGTTCTTGTAACCTCTCCTGAACATTATTTGCAATGTGGCACAGAACATAGTTTTCTTGATAAACACTATCTCCGCCAGAATATGGAGTTGCCATAATGGGGTGAACTTCGTCAGTCATGATGCGAACGTGCGCGACACCTTTCAAAATTCTATTTGTTGGGATAGTAGCTCCAAGTGTTTTTCAGGAAAATACTTCCCAGATAATCACACTCACTCGAGCCGCTTGAATGTGTTCCCCAGTGCAAACATATGATAAGATTCCCTTGTGTAAAATATATTGCCCAGATAAACCCCCTCACCCAAGCCTCTTGGATTTTTACTCCAGTGGTTCCATATCAGAAGGCTTCCTTGCAGAAAAATATTGCCCTAATAGTCACACTCTCTCGAGCTGCTTGGATCCTTCCCCCAGTGTATCCGTGTCAGAAGGTGTCCGTGGGTAAAAATATTGCCCAGATAATCACACTCACTCGAGCGGCTTGGAACCTTCCCCCCGTGCATCCATGTCAGAAGGCTTCCTTCAGAAAAATATTGCCCAGATAGTCACAAGCACTCGCGCCGCATGGACCCGTCCACCAGTGCATCCATGTGAGAAGGCTTCCTTCTGTAAATATTACCTAGATAAACCCACTCACTGGAGCCGTTTAGAAACTTCCACCAGTGCGTCCATGTCAGACGGCTTCCTTGGATAAAAATGTTGCCCAGATAATCACACTCACTCGAACAGCTTGGATCCTTCCCCCAGTGCATCCATATCAGAAGGCTAACCTGGGTAAACATATTGCCCCGGTGATCACACTCATTCGAGCCTCTTGGACCCGTCCACCAGTGTATCTATGTTAGAAGGCTTCCTTCGGTAAATAATACCCCGATAAACCCACTCACTCGAGCCGCTTAGAACCTTTCACCTGTGCATCCATGTCAGAACGCTTCCTTGGGTAAAACTATTGCCCAGATAATCACAAGCGCGCTAGCCTCTTGGACATTTCTCCCAGTGCATCCATGTGAGAAGGCTTCCTTTGGTAAATATTACCCATATAAACCCATTCACTCCATCGGCTTGGATCCTTCCACCAGTGCATCCATGTCAAAAGGCTTCCTCAGGTGAACGTCGCACAAGAGATCGTCCGCTGTCATAATTTTACGGAAATCGAAATTCGTCTGACCGTGAGATCCTCTTCTAATCATATATCGTCCAATGTCAAAGACTGCTCTTGGATATGGGTTTCCTGCTGCGAAGATCCATATCCAAGAGCCTACGATGAACTATGTGTTCGGTCACATTGAGCTCTTCATCATCAATTGTAATGTCACCCACATTAGACCTTCGGTTGATGTGAATGGGATGAGAAAGCCTGCGCTGACATTTATTTGAATGACGTATGGTTTTCCCAATCCTCTTTAAGGGTTCGAAGTGCCACCTGTTTTGGACCATCTTTGATAAGTACTACACCATAACGTGAGCAGCATAAGAGGGTCGCTGTTTCGGAGATGCTCTTATCAAGTCGCTTTGCCATACCTATCTGGCCTTTCACGAAATCAGAAGAATATCTTGCTTTTTCCGTTTTGAAAGGAATCGAAGAGCTGAGACAGCTTCGACCAAGGCATAATATATATTTTTCGTGACCTTGGCACGTGGCGCTGATTGGTTGAACGCGCGCTTATTTGAATAGTGCAGAGGTGTATTTAATATTTTGGCTAATTGATGTATACTGAACTGCCGAAATGCGGATTTCAAGAGTTATGCACTTGGTCTTTTTAACATATCTGAATCATGGGAATAGAATAACATTAACAACAGTGTTTGCCGAAATATTACATAAGGATGAAGCTTCTATTCATTATTTTGTCGACAAATTTTTATCTTGGCCCAGAAACCTTATATAAATCAAATACGGCACGAATGCGGAGATGATTCTCAAGGAAACTTAGTTATAATTTGAAATATCATCCGGCTATTTAAGAATAATTTGCCGTATTGTGTTGCAAATATTTAGTAAAATAATTCAGTAAAAAAATTTGAAATGTTTCTAATTTGTTCTACGAATGTACTTCCAGAGAAATTGGCATTACGCAAATTAACATTAAATTCATGGTTGGACTGAGTTCAGTCACACATATGTACAACGATGTGCCATGCCGTTATCACCACACTCAGACCGGCTCTCAATGTTCGGAGTCAGAATGGGAAAATCTACTGTCTTACCTGAGTTTGATAAAGGACAAATTGTTATGGCACCGCGCCTCTGATCTATGATCTGGAAAAGGCGCGGCTTGTGTGTTTGTCACGTGACGATGTAGTGAGTTAGTATCAGAAGTGGTGAACAGGTGGCCAAACTAGGAATCGTTATCCAAACGCGTGTCGTCCGCAGTTTATTGATGCCAGAGGGGAGCTGAGAATGTCGCACATTGCTTACATTGACCGCATGTCTACAATGCAACATATAACCCACAGCTGAAACAGTGGTGCTCAGAGCAATGTGTCACAGCACACAGTTAATCGCAGCATTCTGCGAATGGACCTGCGAGGCCGACGACCCTAAATCCTCACCATACACAATCTCACTGAGCAAGATAGCCAACAGCGAATGGAATGGGCCCAAGGCCATCGAGATGGGACCGTGGATGATGGGAAGAAAGTTGACGAATTAAAATTCCTGGTGCATCAAGTATACGGCCGAGAGCGGATATGTCGATTACCAACGGAGGCTATGTAACTCGGGTGCACTGCTATTCTAAAACAGGTTAGCGGAGGAGCTACGCTGTGGGTGATGTTTTCTTGGGACACTTTAGGCCCCATTATTCCAATAGCACAATCCCTGACAGCTGTCATATATCCGAACCTCGTGACGGACCAATTTCACCCATTCGTGGCAACTGTGTTTCCTGCTGGCGATGACTATTACCAACAGGATAATGCTCCATACCATACTATCAGAATTGTCAAGCAGTGGTTCGAGGAACATGCTAGTGACTTTATGTTAATGATCTGACTTCCAAATTATCGTGACATGACCACAATCTAACCTTTTTGGTTCGACTTGGAAACGCGACCTCTCGCTAAATCACCACCATACCAAAATGTACTGAAACCGGAAGACGTGCTGTTGACATTATGGTACTAGGCACTCCAGTATACCTATCGCCATCTCATCGAATCGATATCTCGCCGTGTATCCGCAGTTTTTCGGGCTAAATGGGGCCCTACAGTTTATGAGGTAGGTTATCATAATTTAATGGCTCATCTGCGTATGTTGTAGTGATGAAAAGGATGATGTTGTGATGATTAAAAAGAAACGGGAGTTTTTTTTAATGCTATTGAGGTCTGTTTCAATTCCATTCTGCGCCGCCAGATATAGCTGGTTTCTCTTTTTAAAGATAATCTCTGAGAACTGCATCTAATGCCTGACGGAGAGTTTTCAACATGTATCATCCGCTCGTTTATGCGGTATTGTTTCTTATTGATGGTGGTTTTCATACTGAAAAAGAAAACACGTCTGTTCAGAATAAAATTATGTATCACGGATACAAGAAAGCCTGCACTTAATTATTTTCTCAATCCCATCAATGACCAATGTGTTTTCGGGATAATTGACACTTTGGTTAGAAATGATGTGAACGAATCATCAATACACACTCACAGACAATTAAATTTGCGCACCAAGTAGAAAGCAACGGCTTGAACTCAAATTTTATGAACGTAATGATACACATGAATGATACACATATTGGCGAAAACAGAGCTGTTGGACAACTACGGAGGGATCTGTGTCACGCAATACGGTCATTTACAAAAGCGCGTCGCACCGCCTCGTTAGGCGATACATGTCGCAATTCGGTCCGAAATGGAGGCGAACAAACGACTGAAGTTTTCCTGCGGCAGACTGGCCCACATGTGTTGGACGGTGTGCTCTAAATCTCGTATAGTGCGGCACGGCGGAAACTAGCGTTTTGACTGGTCCAACAAATCCTCGAAAGGATGCATGTCCGGGTACTTAGCTGGCCATGGAAGTGTCTGGACATGACGTAAGCAGTCGTGGACAACCAGAGCGTGTGCGGACGGCAACTATCCTGCTGGTATAGCACAACGGGAGTCTTGGCCAGGAATGGGAGCACATGAGACAGTAGAATCTTATCCATATACCGCTGGACCGTCAGAGATCCACGTACCATTACTAGAGCTGATCGGCTATCGTAGTCAATGGCTCCCAAGATCATAATGCCTGAATTGGTTGCCTGATTGCTAAACACTGCGCGTAACCAGTCTGCGGGATTTCACGTCTCTCTCGCCTGGTACCATTGCAAACGGAGCCGGCGATATTCCAGTGTTAATGGCAGCACACGTAAGGGATCCTGGGATCGCAGATTCGCTTCCGCGTCGCGTCGGGAAATGCTTTCTGAGCACACAGGAGCCTCTGCATCTGCCTGGAGAGTGGGCCGGGTCACCGTAGCATCTGTTCGTGTCTAGCTCACGATCCGTTGATCCTCTCTACCGGTGGTCCTCCTGGTACCACCGGAGACGCTATGCTGTGTGAGTGCCGTCATGAGTTCACTACTCCCAACGCAGTCGGACGGTATGATCAGATCGATCCACGTATCGGGCCATACGGCGCTCAGATCATACTGCTGTTTTCAACCCGATGATAAAGCCTCTCTCAAAGTCCGTAAGTAGCGCAAATCGATGTCTCTGGAGTGCACCCGTCATTCTTGTCACTCCGTACACTTTCTTGCGTCGGCCGGTGCTTTTCGCTTTTATGAGGCATCGACTACGTGCCGGTTTATAAGGATACCAGTTCGTGCTTGCAGCGCCACCATAGGGTGTGCGGCTATACGCAATCGCACCAAACGTTGATCATTTGCATGCCAGCACCCTATCTAACTATTTGCAAAATTTCGCGGTTGTCAAATGTTTTCTTCTCGGTGCACGAATTTCATTGTCCGTGAGTGTATTTAAATGCAGGGTAATATAAATTTTTACACGCAAAAAACTCGACACACGTGGGGTGCCTCATAGATAAAGTCACGGGTATGAAGTGTAAACTTCCTTTTGCCAATTATTATCTCAATCGCATCGTTGACCAATTTGACCAAGGCATTTTGGGGAAACTGAATACTTATCTTATAAATACAGCAAGGAGGTCAATAATCAGTTTAAATTAAATAAAATAGAGCATGACAACATTTATACGTTTTTCAGTTACACGTTTTTCACTCTTATACGTAATCCTGCACAAATGCAGATATTTTACTGCAGTTTCTAAAGTTTTTTCAGATCTTAATTCATTTGCACCCTTTTTCTTTTATACGCAATTCATTTATGCGCTTTTGCAATTATTCGTAAATCATTTGTACGAGCATTTTGATTATACGTTAAAATTTGAATTTCAGATTATGAAACATATACGGTTCTTTAATTCTTTTATGTATCACCCGGTGTGTTAGAAGTTTGAGAACATTCACACAGCGTCGCTCTGTTTCTCCTTGGTCCGCGAAACTTCAACAGTTTGATGCTATCAAAGTATGTTGTTTACTTTCAGGTCTGGTGAAAGTATTTTTACCCATTACATGCCTGTATGAACACATGTTAAACGGGCTGCATCCTATTTTTATAAGGGTTCTCATAAAACAGTGATCACTCTGTATGTCAATACAGAACTTGTTTTAGCTACATTTTTTCTTTTTTTAACAAGAGGGTGACATTTATAAATATTGCCTATTTTCTTGCCACTGGTCTCTCGTGAAACCAAATTACTTCTAAGGGTTTCCATGATAATATTTGAATTTTCCACTTTGTTATTTTCCGCATATCATATCTGCATTGTTATTATTTTTAAAACAACGTTTTTAATCATTTAATCAAGCGAGTCATTAACCTGAAGTTTTCCCTTGTAAAAATGAGAAAATATCGCCAACATAGTCCTTTGTAATGTGTTTTGATTCCACCAACAATAACTTTACTTTAACAACGAAGCCTGTTGCACCATAAACAGATATTTAAATTTTGTTCAATATCCATAGGCATAGGGTTGTCAAATGTAAGAGATTCAATGATCAATGTATGTGTATGAGCAAATACCGTTTTCACTGTTACGAAAATAAGTGAAATTCCTACGCTGAAATGTTTCAGCAGTTGTTTGCGATGTAGCAATACAACATGACATGTTTTAGAGAACGTATATCCAGAAGCGTTAATTGTGCAGGAAAAATACACTAAAAAGGTTTTGATGTAAATGATATTTTTTAAAGTCATGAAGCTTATACCATATGTAATATATACGTATAATTTGAATTTTATGTAATTTAAATTTATATAATTTGAATTATTTAATTAATGAGTTCTGGATGCCGAAAACAGAATTTTGGGAAATACGAGTGTAGAACATCCCGTGTTCCTATCAAGCATAATATGCTATAGTAGTATTTATTATATGTTTTTCTTATGAATTTCAATTTCAGTAATTACAAAAGTTATATGTGTTTCGTTTTCTAAATAATGTTTGTAAAAATTAATATTCTGACCTATTCTCTATATTATCTCCCCAAACTAGCCGACTGGCGAAGTCACTGTTATATTATATTATACTTGTTTCGAGATGAAAATCACATATTGTCAAAAATATTATATATACAGATATTCCATATCATATCCTTTCATATTATCTAAATTATAATTATACGCAATCAGTATATTATCTCTTAAATGTAATTCTTAATGCAAAAAATGAAATTTAATTAATTCAAAATCTATTTTATTAAACTACTCAGCGTTTGACTCCTTAAGACAAGTTTTCAAACAGTTGAGCTGCTTCACTTGATGTAATGAAAATATTCTGAATGTTGCTTTCACGTCGTCTATTGGCTCGTGCTTCAATTATTTAGAATTTTGAGCCAATACATTCTGGCTTTTTAAACAGTTTTTCCCCAAATATTTAGAACTAAGAAATTCATTATGTGTAAATTATATAAACCTACTTCTGTAAGCAAGATACCGCCTACTATTGAAGAGCATGGCTCCTGTTCTTAGGAAAACGATTTTTTTTTTGTCTACCAAATTCATTATTTTTTTCATAACATCGGAATTTCTCTTGAGCAGTTATTCCCAAACTATATTGACTCACGGAATCTTTAGCAACATACAGAATTTTCCGTGGAATCCCTAACAGTCCGTATCACAAATAATCCAAAGCTGGAAATATGGGCTAAAAGGTTTGGTACCTCTCCAAACAAATATGAATTTGAGCATTAGGCAAACTCAATAAGTCAAATATAAAACAGAATACCAGGATTTAGTTGCCTTTTTTGTAAGTTACGTGAGAAAAATCAAAGCATATATCTTTTAGATGTACTGTTACCAGTTAAAATATCTTTTCAAGTTGTTCGAGATTTTAAGGCTTGCAAAACAATTCTTCGTCTTTATACGGACTTATTATCGGTGTATCGGGTGGAAACTAGAAGTACTGCAATCTAGCTACGTACGTTGTCACACCAAACTGTGGCACGTAGTGTATTCGACTTTTTATACGCTCAGTGAGTTCGTTTTCAGTCTCCCTACTCACCCATCAACTCGCCTAGAAGAAACAGCGATTGAAAGTGGCACAACTTTTATAAGTTTCTAAATCCTTTACCAACTGTAGATTCAAAAACGTCTGTTGAGTATTGCACTATGAGTTTTGGCAAGCGTCCTCGCCTCGGTTACAGGTTACCTAATTTGGAATGAGGATACAGAGACCTTTTTCATTGATGTTACCTGTAGCTTGAGAAAATAAGTTCCTGTTTGGCTTCTATTAAAAGATCACATATCTATGAATGGAATATGTCTCCTACAGCTTTCCTACAGAATAAATTTGGCTTGTAATAGTACTTAGTGAATAATAAGTTTTGAATATTATTTAGTTTACATTTACTGCGGCGGTTGGATATTTCCCAACGTCCAGGAAGACATCTGAATCAGTTAAACATATTATATACATTTTGCATTACTGCATATGCGGGTAGATATAAACTGTGTTGAGAATGATCGTGTGGGCACAGGTTTCCTCGATACCTATACTATGTTACAATACTATTGGAAACGAACCACGTTATTGCAATGCAATCACGTACTGTACGCTCTCATCGCTAACATAGTTATAATAAGGAAATATTTCAACGAAAATTTCGCATTGAACTGATAGTGTGTCAGACGAAAGCTGCTGTAATGAATTCAAGAAATCAACTTTTTACTATAATAGTTCTGTTTTGACTTAAATAAATACTGTATTGCTCTTTTCATCCTGTGTGCTAATATAAAGTATCAGACTTTCAAATTCAGGTCATTTCTTTCGCAAACTTGTCACTGAATGTATACCAGTTTTATACTCATCTGATTCTTTTCTTCCAAAACAAAAAGGGGGACGATCCATTTATTAACCTTAGAATATAGAAAGTAAACGTTCATGGACTTTTGTGCAGCAAACCACAGGAATAGATGAGTAACGAACGATTGCGTGTTTAAATAACAGCCTAACTATCAAACTATTAATGTGCATTGCTTTTTAACCAAAACAACACATTGAATGCGATGGGGACTACAGAAAATCAAAATTAAGATGTGAGTGCTGAACAACTTTTCATTATAAGGTGCATCCGCGCTACATTTCAAAATTTTGACAAAATGTTTTCTAGCTTTCACATCTTTAAAGATATTATTCAGCAAGCTTTTATGAATGGAAAATGCATTTGTTTAATAACACAAGTGTCAGTAAAGCTTTTCATTAAACCCGTCAAATTAGTGATCATCTTAGATCATTAAAAAAAGATTTTGCCAGAATATGGTTAGCATAAGTCAAAAAAGAAACAAAAAGAGCTGATATTTGCTTTTTTCACACGAGACAAATGTTTACCACAAAGGGTTTCAGTACGAGGATACCATACATTATGGGATAAAATGTAGGACCTACCCAACATATCATTTTTAATTTTTGATATCCAAAAATGTGACACCCCATGTATACAAATAATTGCTGTTACATTCTCCAGAGCAGCATAAACTAACACTTTCTTGCTGAATGAAAGTTCAAGGGACAACACGTGAAAAACAAAGGTAGCGCCTTAATGGTCACAATCAGTCTTCAAAGTACCTCACACAATTCTTGCTTTAGATATCCCGTTTGGGTGTAAGATGTACATACGCTTGTAGATATGGACCTACATTTCTCTTGTCGATAATTAGTTAATTCAAGCTCGTGATGCACATGAGATCACATATATAAAAACAATATTAAAAATTACATATTTTATTGCAACCATTATTTAAAAAAAAGACATCAGCTGCTACAAATCAAACAATCTATTGACTGCAGTTTTTAGTTGTGAAAAATAAATTATTAATTGATTTTTCTTAATGAAGATTGAAAATGTTAGTAATAAAGTATTTCATAAAACGCTGGAAAAGCGAACAACTGGCTGTTAAAAATTTTATTCAAATTGTGTGGTACAAATGCTTTAAGTTATTTTACGTTTATTTCTCCTGGTGATAATAAATAGAGTGTATTTGTTTAATCAAGTGTATGCGTTTCTGCTTAAAATATGCATTTTATATTGAAGTCATGTTCAAAAGCATGACTTTAATATAAATGATTTTCCTTATGGATATTGCGGTGTTTATTTTCTTTTTCCATAATGCAGTGGATTTCAACGAAAATCGGTCACGCGAAATATGATCTTGTGTTCTGGTTAGGAAGCAAACGCCACAGCTGGATTTCAACGAAAATCGGTCACGGGAAATTACACATAACACAAGTGATCTGCCGAAGTAGAATTTAACTGATAGCTGAAGTCTATCGAAGCATTAACATTGTTTGGGATACTTTGGAATAAAATGAAATAATTGCATCACATTATATGAAGTGAATGTTATTGGAAATCAGAACAAATATAAAAAAAAATGATAATATAATTGTTTTTGTAAATTGCTGTCTGGCGCTTAAATAAGTATAATCTAAGAAAAAAAGAGCATGTTATATGTTGAGGAAATGCATACTCTGTCGTTTTAGTTTCAACATTTGCTTTTAAGAAACCCGAATAAATGGAAGAACTAATTTTTATGTAAAAATTGGACACTTATGATTTTTCAAGAGCAGATATTTCCTCATGATTTTATGACTTTCCAAAAATGAGAATATTTACCTCTAGCACTACTGAGGAGGGGAAGTTTAATGCGCGTGAGCAATTGAGTATGCACAGATTCCTCACTACCTTTCGTAACTGCAGTCCCATACTTCACATCTCAACTAATAGAAAGTAGATAGAAAACACCCTTAACGATGACTTCGAGAGGAAGATTCGTTACTTTTATAGCTTCGCTTCCAGAAGCCATTACTTCAGCTAAGGCAGTTTCTGCAGATTGTGCGATAAGGTCGGAGTGAAGATAGAGCTTCCAATAACATCCCACAGGTTTTTAATTGGCGATAGGTCTGGTGATACGGCTGGCCTTGGCAGAGTGTCCGTGTCTTGCAGGCAAGCTCTCGAGACAGAAGCAGAATGCTGACAAGCGTTTTCCTCTTGGAAATTCGCACAGGAGTGAGCATTCAGAAAAGGTAGGGCCACTAGTCGCAGGTTCTCATTACCGTAACGTTGGGCTAGGAAAGTGGCTGTAACGAACACCGATGGTGATCTGGCATCGTAGGCAATTTTACCACACACCATGACACCAGGTCTTTTGGATGTGTGACACTCGACAACAACCGTTCATCTTGGCGCTGACCACGGTGCCTCCACACAAGGATTCGATGGTCGTCTCCTCCAAGACGAAAGCGGGACTCTTTACTGAAGATCGTCCGTTGCCATTCTGGTTGATTCCATGACAATCTGGCACGACACCGTTGCAGTCTCACGCGACAGTGCTATAGTGTTAAGGGCATAGGACTTGCGGTTTTCTAGAACCGCAAGGCCTATGGTATTTAAGACTGTACCCTACGACGTGCAATCACCTACTAATCGGATGTTGCATTGAGGGCACCACTGCTTGCTGAATATCCGCAGTTGTGGTTGTTGGGTCACTCCCCGAATATCAGAAACCCCTTCGGGGCTCTCTCTCTTCGTGGTTCATCTAGGTCTTCCAGACACTTCCTGTCGCTTCTGCGTGCCTTGTTCTTCCCATTGCCGCCTACAGCGTACCATTGTGATACGCGCACGACCGGTATGGCGCCCAGTAAGGCAACAAGACCATCCTGCTGGCCGGAGTCCGAAGACGAAGCCCCTCTCGAACTCCTCCAACTGCTGAAATCGCTTCCGAACTATTCTTCGAGGCATACTTCACTTTCAAAAGATGCAACTAATAGAACAGCAGTAGTAAGAATGACAAGAACGCGCAACGGGACGACCTTTTAGTGTACAGCTGGTCAGGCACAGCGGTACGATTCCTTCTTGCTTGCGTGAGATGCGCAGCCGAGCGTGATACTTGAATCATTTGCATGTCTCACTATGTCAAACCTACCCCTAAAGTTTCATTCCTGACGGTTATTTTCTAGTTGCTGCAACTATTTTTTTTTGACGATGAGTGTATTTATTTACTTTTTAATAAACCACACAAAGATTTTCCCAAAATACTTGATATAAATGATAATGATGCATTATCAACGTAAGAACGAACTTTTTTCACAATCGTTAATAGAAATCATAAATGACAGAGAAAAGCCACGAGCCGTAATTGAATTTTTTGAAAAAGTGGAACGCGAGGCTAAACAAATCCACAAAGAACTCCTGGCTGTGTATGGAGCTGCCACAATCAATATCAGTAATGTCCAAAGATGGATGAAGAGGTTTCAAGTTGGACAAATTTCAGTGTCGGAAAAACAACGGAGTGGAAGACCCGCAACTACAGTAACAGAAGCCAAGAGGCAATGAGTGAAATACCTCATCACAGCTGATCGTCGTGTCACCATCGAGGAGTTGGAACAATAAACAGTGCTCACTATTTGCAGACATTGAAGAAGCAAAAGGAAGCTATCAGAAGGAAAAGACGTGACATTCCACTTCATGGTGTTGTTTTACACCACGATAACGCACGTCCCCACACCTCAATGGAGGTTTCACAGACGATTTTCAAAATGGGGCGGACGGTAATGCCCCAGCCCAGCTACAGTTCTAGTTTGGCTCCGTCAGACTTTTCCCTGTTTGCCCCATTGAAAAACACCCTTCGTGGGGAACGTTTCGACGATGTGGCAGTGAACTCATGGGTGAAAGCACATTTTTCCAAAATTAATTTTACCAATGAGTACAAACATGGTGGGATGTATAGGATGTGATTGACAATAATTTGAATAGGCTAGCATTATTAGCAATATACCCAAGTGTTTTTCCACCAAGTTTCACATTTTTGCTTATTCAAATAAAACTCTTATGAGCGACGAGGCATTACTATCAGTATGCCCCTTGTAAAGTAATAAATATTCTAAATGACGCCCAGCGTAAATAATGCAAAATAATTGGAAGCAGGTGGTGAATAATTTTAATATTCTTCAGAATTTTCTCTTTGGACCAGTTCTGAGGTGAGTCTCGTCGATTGGATTAGTAGATTTAAGTACTGGAGGAGTGCACACATACTAAGGGAGCATGCCCCTGAGTGTGTAGGTTGGCTTAAAGCAGAAAAAAACAATAAATTCCGAAAATCTCTCAGTGGACTGGAAATAAAATCAGTAGCTCTACTGATAAATGAGTAGAATAGTAACACTGGTACCATGTCAATGGCGTAGTCTGTGTTCTTTCCATCGTTGCCAATAGCCCTGGGTGAGTTAAAAAAAAGATAAAAAAAGGATTGTCGCTACTGGGGAATCTGTGACAACGGAAATGCTGGAGTGAATATAGGAGGAAATAGCTTATCGTCTCGACGTTGCTATTGTATCTAAAGGGAAGTTACCCAGAGCGCTTATGAAGTGACCAACAAAACTCGGATATTTTTTCTTTTGATTAATGTACTATTATTTTCCCCGTATTTGTAAACTTCAAAAATGTAAAACATTGGAAATCAGACGGATCGTCTTGATTTACCCTGTAGTTACCCAATCGCTCTTTATTAATGCATGCCGTTGAAAGGAGGATTTTATCCTTCATTACTAACAACTTCTCTAATTCAAGGACAGAAGTACTCTTTGTTCTTTATCAATATTTTTGTATCTTCAAAATGCTCCGAATGAATGCTTGTCTGAAAAATGTACTTCCTCTTTTTTTAACTCTGTCTAATTTATTAGTACCAATAAAAGTGAGGATATATCGTATTCAAGAAATCTGATATTGCTTCTCGTAAACAAATGGGAGGTCAGTTAAGCTTTTTAGAAATTTTATGCCTGGGGATGTGGCGACTTAACTAATCGGCCTCAAAGCCCAGTTATACGTCATCTCTCAGGCTCACTCCACTCTTCGTATTTTGCAGAGATCTTATGTCGGAGCAGCCTCACAGTCATGGAGGTTAATGCTACTGAAACCTAGTGCACCGTGCGTGACCAAAATCCCATACCAACGGGTAAAACAATTAGTTACTTAGCCCTTATTTGTTTTTATTTGTTTAAAAAAATATATTCCAATGAAGTAGTCTCCCGATTTCATGTTTATTTTGTTAAGGTTGTCCCGGTAGAGAGATTGTGACAAAAAACATGTTTTAAGACTCTCTTATGCACGCATTTTAAAGCCCAAATTTTACAGTTTAATTATTATCTAAACGTTGTTCATCAACTGTCAGGATTAAAATACAAACATTGTGTTTTTTGCAATGAATGATACATTTTTTCTTAAAACATAAATATATATCTTCCACTTTATTATAACGAAAATTAGTTATTTATATCTAATAAAGATATTTGTTTTCATATTACATGCTCTTATTTCTGCCTGATCTTAGGTGGTCTTTTCAGTTTAATATAAATTGTGTGACGGGACTGGACCGTCTACTCCCTCTCCTCTAATATTTCCATATTTTTCTTTCGTACTATTCTATCAGGGAAATCTGTTCCCAAATATCTAATATTCCTCTTTTTCACCTGACAAAAGGCGCAGAGCGCTGAGGGTTCGGGTCTCTCAACCTCAGATAGGAAATATCTCTCTCGTACTAGGCCACTTTTACTATTGTGTAGACTGACAAGTATGCTCAAAGCCATACTCTGAAAACACTATATCTACAAAGATGTTTGAAGATGGCATTATTAAAACAGTGTGTATTTTTTACGCAAGTCGAGTGGCATAAGCGCAGCATGACAAATGCATAATTTACGAATACTTTATTCATCTTTCTAATAAAACTTTTAACCCTACGACACACAGCAAAAAGTGATGACTTCTCGCAGGATGCAATCATATGAAGAGGCTTTGATAAAATTATTATTTTCCATAAAGTCGATTAAAACATTTTCTTATAGATGAGTGGTACTCTGAACACCTTTCAATAAATCCTCATCGCAAAAATGAATCCAATTTTAGTTTCTAACATTATTATTTATCAAAAAATTTTAATTTTAAAATAGTGTTTATTATTTCTTTGCGATTTCTGTTAAGCTTATGAAAGAGGTCCATATCGAATACATGAAACCATGATTTTAATTTTTATTGTGTGAGCAAGAAGAATTCAATAATCATTATTGTAATTTTCATTAATTTTGTTCTGCACAACGAAAGATCACAAAACAAAATGATAAGTAGAATATAATGCTGTTTACAAACTGGTGACATTGGTAAACAAATGCTGTATTAGATACTTCTGACATTTTTGCAGAGGAAATTAATTTTCGTTCTGCGAGAGTAATCATGCGTTGTTTCGACTGATTTTTCAGAAGGTATACGGTGCTCTTCAGGAACAAATGAAGTTTTGGCAAATTACATATATTACATGACATCAAGGCTGGCCTAAAAGGTGTTCCTGATGGGGCAGAAAAGTGAATGTTCAAGCACTTATGATTATCTGTTACGCACATGTTCGATAATTAAAATAAAATTTACGTAATATCTGGGAACAATGCAGTAGTAATACTAGCAGTAAGTGAGAGCTGAAGAATGTTTTAATATATAATATCCCAATAAACATGTGCTTTCGATGTAACTTTGTGTACACGAATTTATTTCTATCAGCTGCAACGGAAAGCGAATTTTCCAGAGTGCAACAAGATGCCCAACGCAATCAACAGGAGAATGAGAACAACTCACCTTCGATCACACAAAACACCAGTCATTTTTCTTTCCAGAAATCGTCAGCCATTTTTACCGGCAACTTCCCATAAGTGCACAATGCACTTCAGGAAACTGATTATCCTGCCGAACTGAAACTTGTAAGTAAGATCATTGCAATCCTTAAAATAGGGATTCAAAGAGCATAATTTCCCCATCTTTATTGTAGGAAATGATATACAGCAAAATCAGAATTTTTTTCAATGGGGTTTTAAGAAACGGTAATACTGCTCCAAATAAAAGTACACAAACATAACCTGGAGACAGAACTGTGAATGGTAAAACTTCTCAAATAATAAATTGTTTCATAAGGTAAATAACATCCGGTGTTGAAATCTCTTAAATCGAATATGTAGAAACAGAGATATTGTGAAAAACAAATTAAACCATGGCGCCCCTGGCGGCGAAATTATCCTTTGCTTTGGGACGAAATTAGACATAAAGATTTTCCAGGGTTGCTATTATCTGCCCGCATTTTTTGTTCTATATCATCGGGTTTTACTTACGCCGATTTTGCAGTAAACTGAAGCGTGAGCTTACACCCTCAAATAATACATTTGAGTGTTGAAAAAAATTGAAATTAAGTGAGAAACATTTCTCACGGGAAACGCTTTCCAACAAACGAATAATTTTTTGTATTGGACATATATAAGCAGAGATATCGATAAAAATAGGATGTACATGGCCCCTAGCGGAAGAACTATGCATTAATTTAAGAAGTACGTAATCGGAAAAGATTTTCTGAGGTGAGCGATATCGGTCCACGAAAGAATATTTTCAATCGAATTTTCAAAAACTGAAATTTTGCTGCAAATACATCGGAAACAGAAATAAACTCTTACGCCCAGCTGTTGGCGAAACCAATTCTCACCAAATATCTAAAATTGTATGCAAAACGTTTTCCATGGGTAGCTGCTGTTGCTTAAGATACATATTAAACATTTCCATGAGGAACTCTTTGAAGGAAGAATTTTTTTAATCGGACTTTTGAAAACAAATGTATAGGAGGAAATGCTAAAAAGGAGACACATTCCGTCTACACACAATAATTAAAAAGGTTTTGCAAGCTATTACAGTGAAAAATTCAGTCGTCCCAGGCACTCCTACTCCGAAGGATGTACAACCGTTATTAATACACAATACTCAAAAGAAACTATGTCTGTCCTTCAACCAAAACGGAAAGGTGTTGTAAGAACGAAATAACTGTATATCTGACAGACTACTTTCATACACTCTGTTCAACTCTTTTGCAAACAATCCTTGCAGTACCAGACAAACCGATATGCCATTAGCAAAAGCTCTCAGAAGAAATCTTTAAAATATGTATCAGATCCAAACAGTTTTAGAAATTGAGTTTAAGAGAGATAACATTCGATTTCGAACGAAAACTCTGAAATATTTTTCTCAGATTAATATTTTTTTTTTCGATTGGAGGTTTAACGACCACCGTGAGCAACTCAATGGGCTATAAGCAGTCGCCCGTCCCTAATTTAGGGTCACTGGTTCCAGGGAAGGAAGAGAGCCAGTGCCGTAAGAAAAACACAACATCCATGCCTCACCGGGATTCGAACCCGGACCCCGTTCGGACGAATGATCAGAGGCCATCGCTTAGACCACTGCGCCACCGGGGCGGCAACTCAAATTATTAAGATCATAATTATGAGTAAATTTATTGACATTGTTTTCTAGAAATCAAATTTTTTCCTAAAGTGATTAATATATATATTATTTTTCTAAGATATATAATTGCAAAGATATAACAGTCGCCGCGGTGGCGCAGTGGTCTCAGCGTTGGCATGCCACCACCATTTCTCCGAGATAGGTCGGGGTTCGAATACCGGTGAGGCATGGACGTTGTGTTTGTCTTACGCCGATGGCTCTCTCCCTTACCTGGGATCAGTGACCCTAAATTACGGACGGGCGACTGCTTTTAGCCCATTACGTTGCTCACGGTTGAAGTTAATCCTTCCTAAAAAAAATATAAAAAACTAAATTTAATATTTGAAATATTAGTGCATTTAAATAGAGAAAATTTTTAATTATGTTATGCACCGGAAATTAATACATACATTTTCATGTGAGCAGGAGCGAAAAATTTAAGTCCCGAATTAAGTTTTCCCGAGATTTTATGAGCTTAAATTAATCCTTCAAAGAAGACTTGTAGCGAGTTTTACTTCAGTTTGAAGACAGTAAAAAAATAAAGTATTGCAAAAAAGGAGATTAAACGACGGCAAAAGGATACTCTATTTTTATACATTCTGCTCTAAGTTCTTGAAAGAGGAAGGTATTTTCCGTATATGTTATGCTCTTCTCAAACAAATTTAATTTCTGTACTAGTAACTCCATTTGTATTTTGTAGTAATCAAATTCACCACGTTAACTGTTAACGAATGGGGCCCACTATATTATATATGAGGCAAATTCCAGGTAAACTTTGCCAGATCGAAAATTTAAAACCAGAACATCAAGCAAAGTAAGAATTTTTTTATTTCACGGGAATCCACAGCCGCACCTCGATCCCTCGTAGAAACCGTCACCTGATGTTGGAAGTTTGTGTGTGGGCGTTTATCTTGTTTAAAAGGACATCAGATATATCACTGAGATCTAAAAACAAATAGGGAGCAGAATAGCATAATCGTATCCTCCTATGATTGGTAACTATCCTTTCAGATTCATAGCACCCAAAACCAAGACGCCAATCAGAGAAGCCGTATTACGCTCATGAATGTTAACAAGAACTTGGGGTAACCACGTCTCTGCCAGAACCTGAATCAGGAATCACCGGCGTTAAGAAAATAGCGAGAGTCTTTGCTAAATACACCACGCTATCACTCGTTTCTCCACGCATGCGCGATACGAAATAACAACAACGTTGCAAGACGACATATTATGGTTTTGATAGCCTTCAAAATGATAAGCTATGGCACAATCCTGCTTCAGGCAATCCGGATCTTAAAGTCTCTGTCAGTAAAGGAATATCGGTAGCTTGTTGCCAACTCGTCGAATATAGTTCGCTCTGAAATGTAGGGCTATTACTGCTTGCCATCTAATGCAACGATCCAGAATTCCGTGCGTCCGCTTACGCACACTTCTCCCACTAAGGAGATACACATTTTATTTATTTTACCACAATCAGGATATTCGTCCAACAGTTACTGCATCCCGATTCCTTTCCTCTGTGATATCACTCGGAGTCCAATCGGGATTAGGAACTCTTATGATGAAACATCTAGCACAGCTGTCCATCTTATGTCAAGAGTTCGCAGACGTCTTTCCGGCACTTTCTCCATTGAGCTCATTGTGATGCAATGGTCAATAGTACCACGTAAGAACGAAGAAACTTTGCAACTCTGGGAAGCTTTGATTTTCTAACTCCCTCACCTCTCACGCGATCGGGTAGCAACAGCAATCATTTGCATAAAGCAGCTGTCGCCACATACCCAATAATTTGTATGGCACTCCGATAATACTACCTGGTGTATTCGCATTTTTCATGCGGAGCTGTGATTTCGGTTTTGTCACAATGACTACGCCATAAAAACTGAAGAGAGTAATTCTTTGGTGATTATTTAGAACGATAGTGTTTGCCAAAATCTTGCTCTAGATAAGAATTATTCACCGCACCTACAGCAGAAAGATATGTACGGATTACTAGGGATTCAGACTGGATTCCTACCACGATGAGCACAACACGAGCGCAAACTACGAGACTTAGTAACACAAGAAACAAATTTCAGGGTTTCCGCACACAAAGTGAAAAAGTAAAAATCTTAGTCAACAATTCATACAACATACATAATTTTTAGTAAGAAAAAATGCACTGAGGAAACTTGCTTAAAATCTCAATGTCCAGTTGAATACGAACAAATGTTACTTTCGATGTGCCACTCATAAGCCTAAGAAAGCTGCAGACACGAACACTTTTTGTTCACTCCTGATTTTGCGTACAGCTAATTCTGTCGCCAGTGTTGGTATACAGCTATATCTATTTGGTGATGTTTTCGTTTTCTGAAAATATAACTTGAAATGTTTTTTGTGCGGGGAAAAGTTTAAAAGATGTGCTGAAAACGCTCGATGATTTATTTTCTCTTTCACGATCTTACGTTGGTATGAAATATTTTTATTCAAAAGAACAGTAAAAACTCTCAGATTCTTTCAATATAAGGGTTTACAAATTTTGATGATATTATCTACAATGGTCGTCTCTCCAAAATTAAAGGCAATTGGTATCGTTACTTTTAAAATCGAAGTACAAGGACATTGCTCACGAATGTTGTTCTTTTAATTATTGTTTCTCCAATTTTCATAAATTTGAAATTTGTTCCCCAAAATTCTGAACTTTACTGCACTTAAATTTAATTGTAAAAATTATAATTCGTTGATCAGGTGAAAATATTAGAACAAAATTTCTTCAAAGGTTTGGATTATAAGACAGAAAATATATTTCTCTGTGATAGGGTGCTGGCACCACTTGAGAATTTGACATGGTGATACCAACCAGTAAAAATACAAACAAAAGGCTTTTTGCAGTTTATCATTGTTAAAATTTATTATTAAATATTTGTATCTTTATAGGGACTGCGTTGTAATAAAGATCTACTACGAATCGCGTACACCTTTCGATGGGCTTTCCTAGCGAAAATGATCTGCGACTTCATATTAATGATTAACAATTATCGGTACATTTCTGTATGCGTTAATTCCAGTGTGTTCTTGTTTGTTCCGAGTACAAGTAGAGACATCGATCCTTTGGATATTTACGAATGTACAAGTCGTCCATTTAAGATTATCTTAATTTATTGAATAAATTTTTCCGGAAATCTTATGCAACCCTGGGTGGCAGCACCTGTCTTTTTGACACAGAAAAACCGTCGTAGAAGTTATCATTATATTCGGCATGGTTACATGTACCACGTTTACTTTTGTTCTGCATGTTTTCATGATCTTAAACTCCACACTTTGTCCAGTTAATGTACAAAATGATATTTATTGAACTTGACGTAAATAATTTTGAAATCCGTTGAAGAGGTTACCGCCTTTTACTCTGAAAGTTCTTTAAGGGTTATAGTGGGAAGTGGTTTACCACATATCAAGTTCATGAATAGATATTTAAACATGGAGCGGAAGTTTTTAAAACACATATTTTTCTTATTTTTCAATGAGTGCCTCAACTTAATCATTTGGATTTAAATTATCTTGACTGGTAGTCCAAAAGTGGTATTCAGTGTACATCGTGTATTAGACGGATATCTTTATTATTGCATTCGATAATCGTGTCAGGTCAGATGTGTTCAAGGTGGTGGTGGGTCTATGACGGTCTGAGGAGAATTCTAATGAAACACGTTATGTCCCAGAGTGTGTCTGGACACGTTCGCCCAAGCTGTGCGTTCCAAACATGTGCTTGTTGAACACCTACACAATTTCGTGGCCATCGCGCATCCTGCGGCCGATGGTCTGTTTCACCAGCGTAGTTTGTGGACCGCGACCACCCAGGCTGGATCGAGGAACACTCATCTGAGTTTGGAACCGTCGAGTGAACCCAAGACCAGCTTATTTAAATCCTGTATAAGCTATGTGGGATTACGTGGATCAGAGTGTCAGATCCATCTATCCTGATTGGACATCATTGGCGGAGTCGTGGACAGTGCTGCAACTGACATAGCTTCTATGTTTACTTCATCTATGATATTCTTAAAAAAATTATATTTTCTCATTTCCACGGAATTTTCTTATGATTAAAAATATATATGGAGAAATATAACATCAGTCGTCTAGATTGAACAACAAACCTCAAATATTATTTGTCTTTCATGTAATTTATGCGATCAAGAATTTGGACTGTATCATGTGCACGTTTTTGTGTGAGATATCCCTATTTTCCCTTTTTTTTTTTTTTTTTTTTTTTTTTTTTGATTGGAGGTTCAACGACCACCGTGAGCAACTCAATAGGCTATAAGCAGTCACCCGTCCCTAATTTAGGGTCACTGGTTCCAGGGAAGGGAGAGAGCCAGTGCCGTAAGACAAACACAACATCCATGCCTCACCGGGATACGGACGAATGCTCAGAGGCCATCACTTAGACCACTGCGCGGTTTTCCCTTTTTTAACACGCTCATTATGTTTTTTTTGTTTTTTTTTAAAGGTTGTTTAGTTTATTCTTTGCTTTCCAGATATTCCAGAGACAAAGTTGCTGTACTTTGTCAGTTGCACTATATGTATACTCCGCCCAGTGGGGAAAGAGAATTCAGAATTCTTATCAAGGCATGGACAAAATCGTATGAACGGATGAATTTCCTAAAAATATTATATAAAAAAAACAATGACATATTTACTAACATGTTAATTGTTTTAGAGGTACAACGTATTGGGGAAATGGGAAAAAGCTGAAAGAAAATGTGAGTGACCTATATTTTTCTCGAGTTCTTCTTTTAAACCGATGTTTGTAAAATGTAAAAGATTATATTGAATTAGATTTTCATACTTCGGACACGTTCCTCATTTTGTAAAACTAAGAATCGATCAGTGTTTTCAAGAGCATTGGAGCATATTTCAAGAAATCAGTTCATTAACCGAATTTCACGAATTATGAGGTACGGCACCAAATTTCAGTAAAGAATAATGTCTCTTATTCGAAAACTTATGTTTTACTTTCTTCTAAAATGGCGATCACTTTCGCTGTGTGACACAAAGGGAGATCAGACTTGTATCTTTGAAAACTGTCTGTTACTTCAAAACTGAGCAAATTTTTAACATTGAAGAAAGAAACGGCATGAACCTATCAATAAATTCATGATTAGAAAAACTGTACACATGTGTAGATGTTCTTGATTAGAAAAGATTTGTCTGCTTTAAAAATGACAATCAACGGCTAAATAATTTCTAGATTTGTTCGGAATGTGCTGCAGCCTGTGTATGACTTATCGATCTCGAAAGGTGGCTGGAAATTTCTCAACTGACAGTCTTCGTGGGTAAAAACTTTTATCTGGCTCTCTCATATTGAAAACATTTATGTCTCATCTCAAAACTTTTATCGTCTGTCTGTGTGTTTTGCTCACGAACTGCCTATCTAACGGAAGATAATATTTCACCATTTGATTTGAAAATGGAATATTGGTCCTTTAGTAAAGTCAATATGTTGATTTAAATGTCGCGAATTATATAAGCATAGCTCAAAAAGGAAGGATCAAGACTATGTAGAAATAAAGTTTTGTTCTGTCTTCACGCGCATTGATAAGCACAGTGTCATTTCTGTGAGCTTAAATAAAATTAATAATTATCCATTGTAAGAAAAAATTGAGTATGATGTAACACCCTTTTCTTTTAAAATGTCGGAAAGGGAATATTTTACATTTTCAAATTTTGCAACTGTTCTTCACATGCCACTTTAAACCATGAGTATAATGCTTTTCGAAAACAACTGCGTTATATGTGATAAACCACAATCATATATATATACATACATACCAGAATAAAAGATGATCAGATTTTTTGAGGGGGGGGGGGGATTATATACATAACAGAATAAAAGATGATCAGGTTTTTTGAGCGGGGGTTTCCTCGATGGGCTACAAGTAATCGCCAATTCCTAATTAGGGCCCCTACTTCCAGGGAATGGAGACGGAAGGTTGGTTAGACAAACAAAACATCCTCTTCGACCCGGGACACAAACCAGGACACATATCGGAAGAATGGTCGTGAACCAGTGCTTAGACCACTGCGCCACTATGATCAGAATAAAGTCCATAAACCAGGACACATATCGGAAGAATGGTCGTGAACCAGTGCTTAGACCATTGCGCCACTATAATCAGAATAAGGTCCATATTTGGTAATGGGCTGGAAGTATTGCCAGAACAAAGGATCACATGTGGTCAACCGATATTTTACACTAGATAGCTAGGGACAAGAAAATAGCCAGAGGAAGACCACTTGGGTTATAAGTGGATGAAGCTCAAAAGCTTTCAAGAGTCATATGAGGGAGACAAGACCAAAACCGACCGTTGTGGATGAAACCTGGGGATACTTTCATATAGCTACATCGATAATTGCCTACAATGAAAATGATGAATATCGTCACCGTTGTAGAAGCACACTTGCACTGATTTTTCAGAAAAAAAAGTTACATAAGAATACGAAGAAAACTTTAAAGTGATTTTCATGTCCTCAAAACTTAGCTTGCTTCAATACTTAGCATTCAGCTTTAGCGATGCATGTACTCTCATTCTTCTCTTCGCCTCCTTTTCATTCTGATTGTTCCTGTGGGGCTCCTGCTACTTCATATTTTCATAGATGGCTGAACCTACGGCGTCACGTCTTTTCCCGGCTGAAGGAGTTAGCAGCATACATGCAGTCGACTAAATCTATTTTAGGGACACGACACGTCAACCGTGTGCTAGGTTCTGAACGATTGAGTTGCCCCAATGTTGGAACCTTCAGTTCGTGTTCTTGTGTAACGAATGGATTTAAACTGATTTTTGCCATATATGTTTTTTGTAGCAGGTGAGTGCTCACACAGTGAAAGTTCAATGAAAGGACATGAAAATTAATGAAAAATTGCTGAAATAAAAACATCATCGGTTTAAAAACAATCGATCGTACTTCTTTTAATTTTGGTCACCAGGAAAACTACCGGACGATTGCCACTCACCCGATTGTTTTCAGTAGCTGTGAAAATTATGAAAAGCATGAGCACAATGGTAAAACACTGTAGACATGGTACGATATCACTTCTTGCAGTTTCACAGTTATCGCGGTGCCTGTGCTTACCCGCCTACATCAAGGTCTGATCGAAAGCAACAGCTTTCTATGAAAGTATGACAAAGATCGTATGCGGTGAGAAAGTGGTTTAAATGCAGTGTGGAAGTTGTGTGCAAGGTAGTTTGTCTATTTCTTTATAGTTAAAACTTTCGAAGCCGATCCTTCATTTAAATGGCCAAGAAATTTTACATGAAGTTTTGGTATTAATCCGTCTGTCCCCTTTGCCTCCAGGGGAGGCGGACAAGGGGGCTTTTAAGATCCTCACCGGAATTCACTGTTTACTGGATTTCGTGAGGCACCTTGATCTTAGAAAGCAAAGCCTTAGATAAAACCAAGGGGAATTTCTTACCCACAGAATATTATAGTTTATGTTGAATTCGGGTGAACGCACAGTGCAGATTGTTTTAGCGCTTCCATTATAAAATATATAATTTACGTTGAGAAATACAAGAGAGGGTTTTATAAAAACTCTCTGAAAAAGCATATCGATCCCTCTCTTTGTTTTGTTTTTTATTTATTGTGTTTAGTTTTTTGATTAGAGGTTTAACGACCACCGTGAGCAACTCTACGGGCCATAAGCAGTCGCCCGTCCCTGATTTCGGGCCACTGGTTCCAGGGAAGGGAGAGAGCCAGTGCCGTAAGACAAACACAACATTCATGCCTCACGAGGATTCGAACCCGGACCCATCTCGGACGAATGATCAGAACCCATCGCCTAGACCTTTCTCTTTGTAAATCCTAGTTTTCGTAAACACATAATTCTCAGTAACCCATTTACAAAACATACTTCTGTGGAAAAAGGCAAATATATTTACTGTATTAATTCACCTCTGTGTCATACATCACAGACACTTTCTTCCTACACCTCACTCAACAATCAGAAGTGATAAGGAGTACAGCCGTGAAACCGCTTACTGAAGTACATAAATTTCAGAAGTTACCGCATCTTTTTTTGATTGGAGGTTTATCGACCACCGTGAGCACCTGAATGTGCTATAAGCAGTCGCCCGTCCCTAATTTACGGTCACTGGTTCCAGGGAAAGGAAAGAACCAGTGCCGTAAGACAAACACAACATCCATGCCTCACCGGGATTGGAACACGCACCCCGTTCGGAAGAATGATTAAAGGCAATCGCTTAGACCACTGCGCCACCGGGGCGGCTATCGCATTTTCACTGTAACTGCAAATATGTTGAAGAACAAAGCAGATATCATGTTTGCCCGACAGTGACTTTTTTCTTGTAGTGTTATACAAATTACAAGAAATAATATTTGGTTAGAAATTGACTTTGGCGAAGTCTACTGGATTAAACACGGAATGTAAAAGTGCAACTTACGTCAACTTTTTGTTATTCCTTTAACATTAAACGAAATGTGAAACACACCACTTAACATACCTTAGTCAAGAAGTTTCCAATTGAAACTCAGTAACAGTCTGACCTATCTACACAAACAAAGCAACTTCTGCATTTTCTTTTTATCTAACGTTTTTATCACATGAATTCAAACGTCACTATTGTTCTGATCTCAGTGTTTTGCCAACATTTTTTTTTTTTTTTTTTTTTTGATTGGAGGTTTAACGACCACCGTGAGCAACTCAATGGGCTATAAGCAGTCGCCCGTCCCTAATTTAGGGTCACTGGTTCCAGGGAAGGGAGAGAGCCAGTGCCGTAAGACAAACACAACATCCATGCCTCACCGGGATTCGAACCCGGACCCCTTCGGACGAATGATCAGAGGCCAACGCCTTAGACCACTGCGCCACCGGGGCGGCTTTGCCAACATCATTCTCTTTTGAGGGAAACTACATAAGGTCAAGTTTTGAAAATATCTAAGAAAACAAACTAAAATTTACAAAGAAATGGAAACTCAAAAGGAAAGTTGAAATATAATATACGTTACACCATACTTTTGAGAAAAGCAGAATGGCAAACGTACGGTCATTTTGAACGTTAGGCCACCACATGCTCAGGGCAAAAATTCTTCTGGTATATATGTTTTGAAGTGTGGAATGCTGGGAGAAATTATGTTTGCGAGATGTCTAGTGATCGTACAAAATATTATTATAAGTGCATGCTTTTTTCTCAAGGCATTTGTAAAAAGATAATTTTGAACTTTCTGCTAACATAATGAAATATGTGAAAAAATCATAGAATAATGCATTTTTAGAATGACGCAGTTTAAAGTGGAATCTTTCCATTGAAGCATCGCATTAAAATTTAAACTTCATAACCGTGATGTTACGCAATTTTATCATTTTCGACTTCACTTGCAGAACTGGTTCATGTTTGCTTTATCCTTATGCATAGTTCCTAAATCGTCGTTCCTAAGACACCAATGTTGAAATGAACTTTTTTCTCCTTTAGCAAAATTCATTTGCTACTGCGCGATGGGACGAAGAATAAAATTCACTTACATAAAAATTCAAATTTTGTAAGTTGAACACATAAGTTAGTTATTACTAGTTCATTATAAATTACTAATTTCTTGAATGTTAGAAAATAATCAGTGGGTGTCACCCACTTAATAAGTTGCTTGAACTGCTAGTTGCAGGGTCAATCAACCTTGCGATCAGCTTTTCTAATTAAATTATTGTTTACGAGAGATTAGTGTATGTTACAATTTTTTGTGTATGCCAGTACAACTTCATGAACATTTTTTAGTTGTGTTTTGTGTCCGATATCATCGGTTTTTCATTATACAAACTTCTTGAAAATATTCAATATCTTAAACATTCGAAATGTTCCGCAACTCTATAAACGTTATTAACGTTATTTGTTTAGTGTAAAACATTACACTGAGTGGCCACTTTATCATGAGCTCCCCCTCAGTACTGTGTTGGGCCAACTTTTGCCTTTAATACTGCGTCGATTCTTCGTGGCATGGACTCGACGAGATGTTGATAGATGGTTTGTGGAATCTGAGACCATGCTTGCTGAATAGCACTTTCCAGGATTGTGAGATTGCAGGGTTGTGGATCCAGCTGTGTGATGGCTCGTTCAACTTCATCCCACAAATTTTCCATGGGATTGAGATGTGGAGATTGTGGGAGCAACCTAAGCACAGTAAACTCCCCGGCATGTTCCTGACACCAATCCTCTTACGATACGAGCAGTATGGCAGGACGTAATATCTTGTTAAAGGTAGCCATCGCCATTGGGATAAACCATCCACATGACAAGATGCATTAGGTCAATAACGATGTTTGATATGATGTGCCAGTCAGACGTTGATCAACCCGAATTAAAGGGCCCAAAGCATTCCAGGAAAACATTCTCCAAACCATAACGTTGCCTTCACCAGCTTAAAGGGTTGTAGCAATGCATTTAGGGCCCATGCTTTCGTGCTGTTTCCGCCAAATTCTCACTCAGCCATCGGCATGGTGCAACTGAAAACGGGATTCATCGGACCACATAATTTGTTTACTATTATCGACTGTCCAATCCTTGTGCTCCTGTGTGAACTGGAGACGATTTCTCTTGTTAACTACAGACAGCTAAGGTGTTCGAACAGGCCTTCGGCTGTCATATCCCTTCCGATGCAGTGTACGGCGAACAGGGCGTGCAGAGATCTTTTGAGGGGATCCTTGATTAAGATAGTCTGTAATTTTCTGCACTGTTACCCTTCTCTTGTCTGTTACCAGACTAGACGCTCTCCGTTCCGCCCGAGCAGATACTAGTCGATGATGCCCACACGTTGCACGTACAGACCCAGTTTTTTGGGCTGACATTCCAGTCTTTAAACACTTTAACAACAGCTGCTCTGGAAAATTTCACGAATGCGGTGGTTTCGGTGATACCTACTCCATGGATCCGAGCTCCTACAATCATCCCACGTTGAAAGTCCGTCAAATCGCATTTTTACCCATCTCGTCACCCAAAAATCACTTCTACTACTGTCGCAAGCACTAAGCTTTCCCTTTTTATACTAGCTTCGCCCACTGGCGGCAACAGCGTGCAGCCATAGGTCATTTGCTTAAAACTGTCAGGTGGTCATAAAAAAGTGACCACTCAGTGTATATGATTTTTAACAATAATCTCAAAACCGCCTAACTCTTTTGTATTGTTTCCGGATCTTACAATGACTTTAACCATATCAACTCTAAGGGCGGTAAGCAGTCTCCCGTTCCTAGTTTATCTGCAACTTTTCTAGAGGAAAGACAGAACAGCTTCGTTCGACGAAACAACACACGCTCATCATCTGGAAGTCATACTAAAGCCGATTTGCACGAAATGTGCCAACTGAAAGGCACGGCTATATTCTCAGTGATCTGTATGGAATTATAAGAAATCATAGATAACCCTGAAATTCGCTGAATTCGGTACTCTTTCTAATTAAAGGTAAACCTACCTTCTTCAAGAAATATGCATAATACGTGTGTGTATGTGTGTGTGTGTCTCTCTCTCTCTCTCATTTAAAATATTATAATCATTTATTAATTTGAATTTAGTTGGGATTTTGTGTGTTGGATATTTTGTTAAGATTGCGTTATTCGCACAGAAAGTAAGAAACAGCTGGGTGTTGGGGTTTCATTCGGGGAAACTTATGGGCGCTTCATAGAATTTCATGCTGTAATAATTATGATATTTATTTTGCATCTTACAATAATAAACTACGTTTCTTCATCTAACGATAATCATCACTTACAGTACGTTGTACGAAGGCATGACGAAATGGAAAGGGACTCCTAATATTTAAACACAAAGCATCAGAATAATGACCGTCACGTAGAAAACCACCTACCGGAATTTCGAAATATGCTTTTGAGAATCGTTTGTTTAAGAGATAAAGACATACTTGCTCCAAAATTGTTTAATTATTTTCACTCTCTCACAATTTCTGAGCTCAATAAATTTAACAACCCATAGAAGGTTATATTCCAGGACACTAGTTAACAGGAAAGGAACTCTCCTTTCAGTGTTTTTGATGTTTGAGATACATTTTTGGACACGTGATTTCCTCAGATAATCTGAAAGTACTGCAATACGTACAAGTGCTTGAGTTTCAGCTATGCAGGTCTTTAAGTTCAAGAAAAGCCCAAATTCACGTAGGAAACAGTACGCCTTTATTTGCACAGCCCAAATTCACGTGGGAAACAAGAGTTGCTCAGTAGCACTTAAGACACGGTACTCTGTTTTAAGGAAACGGCAAATGTCAATGGCTATACTGCAAATTGGAAATATAATCATTGGCACTGATGTGCCAGATTTTCATTGTTGACCATGAAAATACTCTCTTAGAAAACTTGAAAATTACATTTTGCTGGACCGGAGTTGGACCAGTATACCTCAATTCAATTCCCGCTCCAGGGCAATGTAATTTTCAAGTTTTCTGAAAAAGTGGCTACATGGACAATAAAAATAATGCACATCAATGCCAATGATTACCTTTGTGTCGCCTTCCATGCATTTGCGAATAATTTTTTTCTTCGGGAAATTTGTTTCCCACTTATGTATGTTGCAAATTGCAAGAAATACTCACCAAAACGTCATGTTAAGGGTGTCTTGTTCTTCACCAGGCAGTCCTCATTTCATTGCAAAATTTCTCATTGGAAGTTATTACCTGTTACATAACGTAAGGCGATAGATCATTTCATTGCATATTTTAAAGAATGCGATCCTTCATCATCGCGTGCTGTCTTTGAACATTCGGTCTCAGTCTCAAACATGAAAACTGCTGAGACGTAGGAACCACACTTCCCACCTATCAGAAACTTTAAAAACTTTCTGTTAGTTGGGAATTATGGTTTAAGCTTTAAAGCTTCTTTAAGCTCCGACTTTGCTCTTGGAATCTGTCACGTTTGCTCTAGCGAACCCGGGGCTCCCTATGTTTTGACACAAATAGTGCTTATAATAGTTAATTACGGAAATATTGCATCTCATCAAATATAAACTAGAATATATGAAGATATGGAGACTAACAATGTTATGTGTTGAACCTTTAATTAAATGCTTTTAAATTATTTTAACGTTGTATGCAATTCCTTAGCTGTACATAATAATTATTATGCACCGTGGCAGTTGTAAAAATAAAATTCAAAGTATGATAATAAACGAAATCTGAACCTAGTGATTGTTGAGACGAGACATAACACAGTGCCACAGCGTGATACTGTGACCTCTACATAGCGAACTCCTGTAAAAAACGTGCAAGGAATTGCAGATTAGCATTATTTCGGTATAATGATCCTATATCCTGGAAATTGTATCGGAAATACCTGCCGCCAAATGTCATATGCGAACGATCTTCAATTGCAGAATGTATCTGTCTGATTCAAGTACTTGGCATGGACGACAGACTGCGCACTGGGAATGTAATTTCAAAGTCTCTCTTTTCTGGTATGCAAATCTGTGAATATATTAACAAACAAATAAATAAATATACAAATACCATACTATAAAGATAACTGGAAAGGTAAGTTTTTTTAATTCTGTAACGGTTATTTCGATCTTAGGTAACGATGTGAAATGTAGTATGGGTAAATGCATAGATTAGCGTCCTAAATCATTTCGTAGGAAAAAGTATTAGTACCTGGGAAAAGTGCGACGTACAGATTTTAGAGTATGGAAATTAATGGCGAACGGTGAAGAAATTTCGAATTTTAAATGTATTTAAAAATGTTTATAGTAACATTTACTTATAATTGCGATGCTGTGAAGAGACGCTGCTGTACGTTTAGCGCATCGCTACCGCGACGATGTCAAGCTTTGCTCCGTTAAAAGGATGGTTCTTTACTGTATCGAAATGACAGGCGGAAGAGTACAAGAGAAAGTGGTTACGTCGTTGGGGGGTGGGGGGCGATAAATATTGTACTGATGCGCTACAGAAAAAAATAGGTCCAGATTATCAAACCTTTATTTTGTTGTATCCTGTACGTTGTTGGCAGGCCAAATCGGAAAAAACCTCTTTGATTTGCAAAATGTAGATATCAGTGAGATAGAAACTGACATGAAAACAAGGTATTAGCAGGAGAATAAATACTGCAGTGACAGAGCAAATTAGCTACGAATTGAAACCGCTCTAAGCAGAACCGAAAGTTATACTTCTCCAGTTTCCTGTACAACATAGAAAGCCATATTCGTATTTTTTTATTTGGAATCAGGAAATCATGTGTAAAATAACGGAACATTTCTCGACATCTGCTTTAAAAACAATGAAAAAACATGAACGAATAATGTTCTGTAACGTATGGGTACATGATGATTCGCTCTCGTGGCAAGAACGTAAGCGGCTGTACTTGTAGTGATCCGCGCGTTAATTACACGCCACAACGAATCTTCCTTTCAACGGAGCAAAGCTTGACCTCGTCGCAGTAGCGATGCGTTAGGCCTACAGCAGCGTTTCTTCACAGCATCGCACTTTCAAGTAAATATTAGGATAAAAATCTTTAAAAGACATTTAAAACATGAAATTTCTTCACTATTTACCATAAATTTCCATACTCTAAAATCTGTACATCGCACTTTTCCCAGGTACTAATATTTTTCCGACGAAATAATTTAGGACGCTAATCTACACATTTAACCAGTCTACATTTCATATCTTTACCATATGAAATAACCGTTAGGGGATTTAAAAAAAAGCTTACCTTTTCATTTACTTTATAATTTTGTATTTATATATTTCTTTATGTATTTCTGTATGCCTCTATTTTGTTTATGTATGTAAATTTCCTTTATTTTTTAATCCGAAAGGCACGGAGCGTGAAAATATCATGAAATCACATAAACCAAAGCCGCATAGATCGTATCTCAGAAGTAATCCAACTTGACTCATGGAGATAAGCCCCACCCATATGTGTCGTCACTGACACATGTGGGTGGGGCTAATATAAGATAAAAGAAAGATAAAAGAAACGTAAAGTTTTTTTTTTTTTTTTTAAACTTACCTTTTCATTTATCTTTAGATTTTTGTATTTATATATTAATTTATTTGTTTCTGTATGTCTTTATTATGTTTATGTATGTAAATTTCCTTTATTTTTCTAATGCGAGAGGTAGCAAACATGAAAATGACATGAAATCACATAAAGCAAAGCCGCTCAGATCATACCTCAGAAGTAATACAACTTAAGACATGAAAATAAGCCCCATCCATATGTGTCGTCACTGAAGCTGAATACCGCCCTCTGATTGGCCGGGATCTCCCCAGTCCCGGATCAAGCAGACTTGGCTTAAATGCCTCGTGGTCATACCATCTACAAACACGATATATTCGGTAGAACAAATAAAAGAACTTAATATTGTGATTTAGCTAAATATTATCAGAAATCTGAAATGCTTCATATCAGCTATCAAAAGAAGTAACAAGAAAGATGACACCGAAATTTCGGGTGTAATGAGCACGTCTTTTGAATCCGTTCGGATGCGAATTACGTTTACCAAAGCTATTCCAAATCAATTGAACCGGTATAGAAAACAGTAGTAGCTGCCCGAAGAAACAAGTTTATCAGTCATCATTTTATTCCCGCAGATATTGCTGTAAATGGAAAAGTAAGCTGACGCCTTCTGGTGGCAGTCTTGTGCGTTAAGAAGAAATCGAAATTATATGCGAAATATTTCGCAGCGGAACGCTCTCCAACAAAGAAATTATTTTTCAAATCGTGCTCTTAGGAACAGAGATATCAACAAATATACAGTATGCTTCTACGCCCCTGGCGGGAAAACCGTGCATTATTTTAAGAAGAAAGTATTTTCAAAAGGTTTTTCGATGTAAGCGGTATCGGTCCATGAAAGAATTTTTCATTTGAGTCCGGAAGAACTCAGATTTTACTGTCCAATACATCAGGCGCAGAAATTAACTCTTATGCTCCCATGTGGCCAAACCGTTCTTTACCAAATATTACAAATTATGTACAAAACTTTTCCTTACAGGAGCCGTATCCGGTGCAGAAAGAACATTTGAAATCGGTGTTTTAGAATCAGAGATATTGAGAAAAACGCAATTTATCTTTACGACCCCTAGCGGAAAGTCTATGCATTACTTGAATATTTTGAAATTATATGAGAAACTATTTACACCGGAAACGCTGTCTAACGCAGAAGGAATTTTTCAAATAAGAATTTGAGAGGTAAAGATATTGACAGAAATAAGATTAGCATCAGCGCCCTCTGGTGAAGAAACTGTGCGTTATTTTAAGAAGAAATTCGTTCTCAAATGTTTATCGACATGAGGGGTGTCAGTGCTCGAATTTTTTTAATCGGGGTTGTAGAAACTGAGACTTACTTCAAATACCTACGAAATAGAAATTTAACTCTTACGCCCCTGGATTTTACTCTGAGTTTTTATGGAACTGCCGTTATACGTTTTTAGAAATCTGAATAAAATTTGCAAATATAAAATTGTGTTTCAAAAGGTGTCACAGCAGCTAAAGATCGGTTTGAAGACTATGTTATTTCATTAAACATTTATCTCTATGATTTTCTATGTTATCTGTCATCATGTGTCTTCAGATTTCGTTTGTCAAAAAGTATTTGACGATTCATATTTTATGTCAGTTCACAAAATATTTCTACCAAACGTAAAGCAGACATTACCGACAATTCGGTAATATCTTTACCTCCAAACAACATATCTAAAACAATAGTTTTCAGGGATAATGGCCGTCAATTATTTTTTTACTACACGAATTACTGTTGAGTTTTCTGAATAAAAAGGAATTTAAAACAAAAAATACTTTCAGTTTAATATTTTTTAAATGAATTTTATTCAACAATTATAACAATACAAGTTTCTTTCTCTTCTTCGTTTTCAGATATTAAGTCTTTTGTTAGACTTGTTTACTAAATATTGACTTTCAGAATCATCACACAAGAAACTTTAAGAATCATCACACAAGAAACTTTAAGAATCATCAGACAAGAAATGCAGTAATACAAATTTTTGGAGTTGTAAATACGTTTATTGCTGTAAATATGACATGCATATGTGAATGCCGGTTGGTTCGACTAGCGAATCCTGTGATGGTTGTGTTCATATTAATCGGAAACTTGAGACGTTGGTTCTGGGTGGTGTAGTCGTCGACATACTTGCGCTAATTGGGAGACACGTATTCAATTTCCGCTAAAGGACGAAGGCATTTTCAAGTTCTTGGATATTATCTGCCTTAACAGCCATGTCATATTTACACCAATAATCGGATTCATATCTTCCAAATGTGCATTGTACACTGCCGGACAATTGCTAAGGACGGATGACAATAGCAACGATAGCAACCATAAAATGGAAAGCAGGAAAATGTGGTAATTAGCATAAGTGCGGGATACAGTAAGACGTGTTGTGCGTATGCAAATTTTGGATTGCCGAACTTGTTCGTGACGTCATAGCGCTGATAAGAGATATAAAGGATTTGACGCGTATTGACCGTTGTTGTTCAAACGCAAAGTTGAAAGGGAAAGAATCAATTGACGAACTTGCAATTTTCAGTATGTCTTCCCGACATCACCTAGATGATTTTACGCGTGGCCGTATTATTGGCAAGATTGAAGAAGGGCAAAAAATAACAGATGTTGCCAGGGAGTTCGACGTCACCCACAGTGCTGTTTCAAGGCTTTGGAAATCATTTCAAACAAATGGAGAGTGTAGCAAACGTCACGGGGGAGGTCGTGTTCGCAGTACGACACCTGCAGAAGATCGGTACATAGTGCTATCAACAAAAAGACACCGGCGTAGCACAGCTAGTGAGGTAGCAAATCAGTTTATGGCTACTACTAGCGAGCGCATCTCCCGAAAAACTGTCGCCAGACGTTTGCATGAAGGAGGACTATACGCCCGCCGTCCTCTTGTGTGCATCCCATTGTCCAGACGTCACCGTACCGCCCGTTTGCAATAGAGCCATCAACATCGCAATTGGACTGATAACGACTGGTCTGCTGTCCTTTTCTCAGATGAGAGTAGATACAGTCTATCGTCTGATTGTCGACGACAACTGATCTGGCGTGATAATGGTACTGCATATTGTCCAGCAAACATACAGGAAAGGGACCGATATCCGACATGTAGTGTCATGGTATGGGCTTGCATCATGATCAATGGCCGTACGTCCCTCTATGTGCTTCCAACTGGGACTATGACTGGCCAACGATACATTAATGATGTTCTGCTACCTCATGTTCGCATGTTCCGTGGTGCTGTCGGTGATAGATTCATTTTCATGGACAACAACGCAACATGTCATTGAACAGTCGCTGTCCAGGATTGTCTTGAGAGCGAGGATATTCAACGCCTCGTATGGCCAGCACGTTCTACAGATCTGAATCCCATTGAAAATGTATGGGATGCTTTGGGGAGGAGTCTTGCTGGTCGCCAATGCCCTCCAATAAACAAGGACACCCTCATTCGTGCACTGACAGAGGAATGGGATAAATTACCCCAACAGCTGCTTGATAATGTGCAAAGCATGACATGACATGTGGAATCTTGCATCGCCCTCCATGGTGGCCATATCCCGTATTGACATCTCACGCCGGAACGCCTGCGGACGGTAATTGCATTTTTTTCACGTTTACGTATTTTGCACAAAATGGCCTGTTTGTCCCTTGAACACGTTCCAAAGACTTCTGGGTTTCAGAGCACAATAAATTGTCTTTCTTGTAATGTCCTGGCATTCTGACATTATTTTATTTCACTTGGCATCCAACCACACTAACGTTTTTATGCGCTATATAGCCGTTTATGATCCGTCCTTAGCAATTGTCCAGCAGTGTATAATGGTGCCATCCTGTATTTCAATGTATTCGATTTATTCATCGATATTCTGCGCCTCTGGGCAATTAGAGGAATGAATTATAAACCTCCAAATTCGCTATACATAAATGCCTGTTGCTTCGACTGGCAAATCCTGTGATGGTTATATTCATATTAATCGGAAACTTGGTCGTTTTGGGTGGTGTAGTGGTCAGGAAACTCGGGCGGTATCCGGGAGACCCCGGTTCGATTACCGCTCCAGGATGACGAAAGTTTCAAGTTTTGGTTTATTATCTGCTTATCATTCATATCATATTTACACCAAAAGGGGATTCAGAACTTCAAAATTTGTATTGTACAATGGTTTAATCCCGTATTTTATTCATTGAGATGTAATGATGTTTAAAGTACTTACACTCTGAATAAATATGTACGTAATTAATTACATGATTTTTATCGCTAGATGAAATTTAATAGCAGTCGATTGCATATGTTCTTTGGCGGACCGTGATTAATATGCGAACGAAACACGATTGAAGAGCATTCCGAAAAAAGCAAAATAATTTAATAGCGATTTATTTTAAAAGAACAGTCCTTAAACAATGTATCATTCAAATTGTTATTTATAGTTCCTTTATTTGTAATTCAACTAGAAGATACATTTAGTGAGGCCAGACAACTAAGGAAAGCAATATGAGATGCATAGTCTTTAATGACAAAGACAGCAAAAGATACTCACGGATGAGAAAATCAAAGAGTTGATGTGGTCCTGATAAAAATAACATCCTTGAAATGTAAATATGTTGCATATTCCTCGTAGAACTGACCGTCTGTAGACACCTCGAATACTAGATTGAAGACCCTTCGACAGGAAACGGAATTGAATAATCACATGGGATCTTGATGGATGATTTAAAAATATATAGAGAAAGGACTCCACTGAAGACATCCTACCGGAGGGTTAAATAGATAATAGAGGTCTGCACGGATAATTTCTGAAACCTTGGGTGATATGAATGGAATGGGTCCAGAGTGGTATTTGAACCAGGTTTCCTGTAGACAGATTAGAAAATAGCATTGGTAGTTGGATCACGGTGTAGGAAATGCACTTTTTGGTAATGCGGGCTATAACTCATTCGTCGAACATTACCTTCCGTAACATGGAGTTTGGAAATATTAAGATATGGCTACAGACTATGGATACCAAGTGCAGATATTTCAAAGACTGCTACGACGCATTCCCAACCGGTTACATACCTTTCCTACCTGGCGTTACCAACCATTTAAAAACTATCTGTAAAAAACACAAAATTGAATTTGGAATCAAGACAAATAATATAATGACAACCACAAAAAAAGACACAGATACAGTGGAACTGGTTAAACGGCATGGCAGTTACGCCATACCTCTGGCGGCCTCGTGTGTAGGAGCTCAAAACAGGATGTACGTGGGATCGACCACTCGTCGTTTGAGCTGTAGAACCTCGGAACATAAATACAATATTCGAACAGCCTCTACGTCAACAGCTATTTCCCGACTCTACTTGGAAGACAGGCCCCTATATGGGAAAATATGACATATTGAACATGCCGAGGTTACGTTCAACTGACCTATTTGCAGATAGTTTGGTAATTTACAAATACAGTTACCTTTGCTGCGATTAAGAATACCCATACACCATCCCCCTGTCATGGGAACCAATAATGGATCGTGAGAAATACCCAGACAATCCAGAGGACGAATTCGCCCAATTGTTTCATCTCATGATTTAACCTTATCTCTGAACTGCGTCCTAGTGAAAGCCCCCATGGTATATAACAGGGATAGCCAGCTACACTACCTTTGGAAGCCACATTTCAGGAAGGAATATTTGAAATAACCATTTATTTATTTTTGATAACAAAACAAACAATGACAAACTGAATATAAGTTCAATTTATTAAAGTTTACCCACAGATCCCCCCACCCCCGGTCAGCCTGATTCATAGCTGAAACACAAAACTGTGTTGCTTTCTTAGCTGAGACAACTTTGTCTCAAAGCAAAAGATTCACCATAAGAAATGTGTGAAAAATATCGCTTTGCCACCTGAGGTTTGACAACGTAAGTCGCACGAGTCTCGCATGTAACAAATCTCAGAAAACTAAGCAATTGTTGTTTTGTAATATCTTTTGCTTGCTTCAATATGAGTGTAAAGAGAAGGGCAACTTTGATTTTGAAAGTTGCTTTGTTTTTTTATTTCCTCCTCAAAAGTGAATAACCAACGAAAAACTCTGCTGTTGGTGCGCTTTTAAAGCGATTGCCATAAGGGTGTTGTAAACAAGGAAAGCAACGCAGTTTTGTGTTTCGGATATCAGCCTCTCGCAGTTGCCCCCTCTCGGACGCCTGTAGCTATCAGACGGAGTGTTCAGCACACGTGATTCAGAACGCCTTTTCGTGGCTAAAAGTAGACATACGACCGCAACGGTAAAAGTCAGCAGTACATCAGTGCGTGCAGTAGATTACTAGGCGTGTGGCTTAATAGTACTTTATTACATTCCGTGAGTTAACTTGGGGGAAAAAGAAAATTATAAGTTTTTTTTATTTAAATTCCCATCTAATTTAAGTAATCATGCTATCTGGAAAAGGGAAATATGAAGACGAGAACAGGAGATTTAATGCGGAGTGGTAAGAAGAATTTGTTTTTGTGGAGAGGAACGGGAAACCAATGTGTCTTTTATGTGAAGTAACACTGTCACAGTTCAAGGCGAGTAATCTTAAGCGACATTATGAATCGAATCACTGTTCTTTCAGCCAACAATTTCCTGCTGGTTGCGAGTTAAGACGAACTAAAATATTGTCTTCAAAAGCAAAACTAAATAACCAAACCAAGGTTATGTTAATGTTTATTAAAGAGGCAGATGACATCGGAGGCCGGATTTATTATGGCCTTCAATATTGCTCGGGCAAAAAACCACTACACAGAAGGAGAGTTCATAAAAGGAAATATTGCTGAAGTAATTTCTGCGTTAGATCCAGAAAATAAAAAAAAATGTTCAAATTGATTGAACAAATACCTGCATCTAGATATACTGTGGAAAGGCGAATTTCTGTTATTTCCGATGACGTCATAAGTAACTTGCAACAGGATTTGACGAACTGCTCAGCACTAAGTCTGGCCATAGAAGAATCCACGGACATTGAAGATAAACCACAATAGCTATATTTGTTCGTTATGTAACAAATAATGTAGAAGTGAAAGAAGAACTATTGGACCTAATTGCACTAAAGGATACGACTCAAGGTTCAGATATAAAAAACGCCCTTGATGCTGTACTTGGAAAACTTTCTGTACCGATTAAGAAGAAAGTCAGCGTCGCAACTGACGGCGCTCCAGCAATGAGATGTCCTACTAAAGGGCTTTTGGGACTTTTAAATGCCGACGCATTTTATCCCAATTTTATCCCTGTCCATTGCATTATTCATAGGGAGCACCTAGTAGCTAAATATTTTAAATATGACCACATTATGGTGGAAGTGTTAAAAATTGTCAACTACATACGCTCAAGCGCCAAAACTCATCGCCAGTTCAAAGCCTTCATACAAGAAATAGAAAACGATGAGCTTCCAGATGATGTATCGTGGTTTTGTTTAGTAAGATGGCTCTCAGTAAGCAATGTTCTAACAAAATTCTCTAATTTGCTAGAACCAATCAAACAATTAGTCATTGAAAAAGAGAAATCTTTCCCGGAACTTCAAGATGCCAACTGGTTAATAGATATGGCGTTTTTCCCAGATGTAGTGAAGCACTTACAATCATTAAATTTATCGCTGCAAGGACATGGTAAACTTATTTCGGATTTAACACAGAGTGTTTTCAGCTTCCATAACAAACTTAAACTCTTCGAGAAAGATCTGGTTTCTAAAACCTTCACTCACTTCACGTGTCTTACTAAAATGTTGGAAACTTTACCCGGGTATGAGATTATAGCTACAGATTATGTATGCAAGCTGCACAGACTGGCAGAAGATATTACTGATAGATTTATTGATTTAAGAAGACTGAAGTGATCATTTACATTTTTAGAAAACCCTTTTTTTGTTGACATTTTGAAGAATGGCTGTCCCGTCTCACCGCCAATTGCTTGGGATATAGCGGCTGTAGAGTTGGAGCTACTGGAGCTTCAAGAAGTTGAAGGATTGAAACACGTAAAACAAAATGGTTGTTCAACTACTGAGTTTTGGAAACAGATTCCGGAACAAAATTATCTTAAAACCAAAGAGTGTGCACTGAGACTAATCTCAATTTTCGGTACTTCATATTGTTTTGAGTCTTTGTATTCAACACTTTAATTTATTAGAAATAAGCATCGGCCTGTTTTAAGTGATCAGCATTTAACTGAGATTGTGCGAACTGCCCTAACAAGTCATCAACCAAACTTTCGTCAGCTAACTGCTAAGATGGACAACATTCGTAAAGCATCCCCAAGCAAATCTGATTTTTAAAGATTTTCTTTACAAAATTGTTTGATAGAATCAGAACAATATTTTTTTTTAAATAACATTTCTAATTTTATTTTTATTTTTATGTTTTTTAATAACTTTGAAACTTTTATGTTTTTGAATACCTTTGTAACAAGAAAGGAAATCAAATAACTACTTTTCGAGATTGAGCAGTTTCAGTTCACCATATTTCATACACACATTTGATTTGCGTAAGAGCCGCACCACTCGCCTGAGAGAGCCGCACGCGGCTCGCGAGCTGCGCTATGGCCACCCTAATTTTATAAACAAGTCGGAGATCTGATTATAACACCGAGGTTCATCATCTTAAGCGCGTTCTTGAGCAGATAGGAAGCATTTGGTATATAGGGAATCGATCCCAGGTAGCGTAGCTGCGGCATAGAAAGATTAGTACAACGGGTTCGTGTCTTTTAGATGTCGCGATGTACAAGGTTCGCGTCTTATCCTGCATCAGTGGCCAGCTCGGTAACGTTTCTCAATTCGCAATGCCTAGAGGGAACAACTGAGGAGACTGCAAAGGCTCTTCGGATTGAAGAACGGAATAAAGCTGTCTTGTAGTCGGCGGGGCAGAATGAGTTGTGGAGTATCAGGTGAGGCACGGATGTGGGTTTATAATAGATATGTGTGCGAAGGCGATTTTCAGGTAATTTACTCAGTAAAACATCCAGATAAGGCAAGGCGCCATTGTGTTCGAGCTCCATAGTGAAATTTATTGTAGGGTGTATATCATTGATTTTATCTAGAAAAACCTGGACGGTATCCTTTTCATGAGGCCACAAAAGAATATATCGTCCGCATACTTTAGCCAAGTAGTAGGTCTCGGGGTAATGGTGAATAAATATTGCTCAATTGGACGAAGTATAGCTTCCGCGAGGACGGAAGCTATATCGTAACATTGAACGGAAACTATATGTAGCATTTGACGGAAGCTATATTTTAACCGAGACCAACTCTGTTGCTTTCGGTTACGATCGTTGTACAATTCTAAACAAACACATAATGCATTTAAAATTCCAAGACCAATTTTGATCATCAGAAGTGATCGCTCCATAATATTAACGCTAACGGAAAATTCGGGCAGATAGCAATTACGGATGCTATGGATCACAGTCAGAAACTCCAAGACTTCATCTACGATTCTGGATCCACAGTACTGCGGAAGAACCCTCTAAATTGTTGGATGCCAAGAGCTGCCAGGCTGCCTGCTATACCTGACGATCTTAAGAAAGCCATCAAATTACCTCCAGGCCCTCAGATCGCGAGATCTTCGGAAGACTTAAACATCACAAGCCCGATAATATTGAGACCTATTGTGTCAAAGAGGTGCGCACCGACATACTGTTTAGAGAAGACACTATCCAAATTCCTGGCTTATCATCTCCCCGAATCGGACTTTATAATGTATTTCCCTGTAGACGAATATATATTGAAAGTTAAGCAACTTTCTGTAGATGAATATATACTAAAAGGTAAGCATAATAAAATGTAAGCAACTTTCTGTCCAACAAAGCGACATTATCGGCAGTTTCGACGTCGTTTCTCTTAACCCTTCGGAAACTGTGCCGGAAGCCATCGGAACGTTAAAATAAGCTATAACTAATTCGTCCCTTTAGTCTTAGGAGTCTTACCACAGCATCTTCAAATTAATGAGCTTGGTCTTAAATTCCAGCTACTTCAGTTTCCAGGGACGAATTTACAAACAAATAAATGGCGCTCCGATAGGATCATCCTTTTCAGCCGTCCTCGCGGAAGCAATATTTCGTCCAATTGAGCAATGTATATTCACCAACATTACTCCGAGACCTACCACTTGGCTGAGATATGCGGACGATTTATTCTTCATATGGCCTCACGGAAAGGATACCGTCCCGGTTTTTCTAGATAAAATCAATGATATACACCCTACTATCAATTTCACTATGCAACTCGAACACGATGGCGCTTTCCCTTATCTAGATGTTTTATTGAGTAAAATACCTGAAAACCGCCTTCGCACACAAGTCTATTATAAACCCACATCCGTACCTAACCTGATGCTCGGCAACTTATTCTGCCCCGCTGACTACAAGACCGCTTTTTTCCGTTCTCGAAACGGAAGAGCCTTTGCAGTCTCCTCAGATGTTCCTTCTAGGCAATGCAAATTGAGAAAGGTTATCGAGCTGGCCACTAAGGCAGGATAAGCTGTGAACCTGGAATATCGCGACATCGAGAAGACACGAACCCGTCGTACTAATCTTTCTATGACGCAGCTACGCTACCTGGATCAATTCCCTATATACCAAATGCTTCCTATCAGCTCAAAAACGCGCTAAAAAGATGAACCTCGGTGTTGGCATCAGATCTCCGACTTATCTATATACCATGCTTAAGAGAAACACTGAGAAGTCCCCACCTTTCTATGAAGCAGATGTTTATGCTATTCCTCTACTATATCCGGAAGGATCGGCGAGATACTACATTGGAATTACTAAGCGTTTATTTAGAATTAGAGTTAACGAACATAAAAAGGACATAAAAACGTCAAAGTAAACAAAGCCCTATCCAGAGAAGTCAAGTTCAAGTCCGCTGCTCCTATGTGGGATGACGTAAAGAAATTAGCTTCCTACTCCACCCCAAAATCGACTGTCATTCGCAAAACTTTGCAGATCTTAACAAACAGCGAATCGTGCAACGATAGCGTCTCACTGGAGTTCTCACGAGTTTGAAACCAGTTCTTCAAATAGTGACTGCCTCTTGATTTTCCTTCCATGATTTCACGTGCACAAACGAGCATAACGCCTCTTGTCTTTGAATACCTGATTTCGTTCGCATCTATTCGTTATTGTCATGTCACCACGTTCAAACTTTGGAACCGTTCTATTATCCAGCTTACAGTTAGCTGTCTACCTTCCTTGAGAAAGCCAACTGGTTGATGTACGAAAGCTTGAAAACTTTTATTTCTATTCTACGCCAAGACATTTCGGATCGCTAGTACAGTTATACTATTTGAGTACAATTTGTGTATTGTTTGTTGTTATTAATTACATTCTCTTGACATTGAATTAACAATTTTTTGCAGATGTAAAACTTTTTGAATTCACAATTGAAGTTTGTTCTAATGCTTTAACAAGTAGACGATGAATCACAATGTTTTCAGTTCGAGTATATTTAACCGTTTTGACAACAATATCCGCAGTTTGAATCTAAGAGTTCCCTCAACACAACTGAACACAGTGGCATTCCTGGTGAAAAACATTGTAAACAGATAGGAATTTCCCGGGTCTACTTACAGATGTTCACTAAACCAAATCATGAATCTAGATGTTTTTCCTGTATTGGCCGAAACACAGTCAATTGTAATGGAAGCTATATTTTGCAAGTTAATCTGTACTGCTTTCAAAGTTTTAGTGTCGTTTCGAAATATAATATTCAATAGTTTAATATCACAATCCATAAATTGTGAGTTCAATTTTAGAGTCAGTTGATACCATTCGAGTACAGATGACTGAGCTGTATCAGAAACATCAGTCAATTCCACTAATTCCAAAGAGTAACACATATTATTACAAGCGACTACTAAATTGTACCCGATTATTTTGTCTGGAACGAATCAAACACCTGAGAAGAAGAATTTTAATCTTCATTGGACCATTTTCTATTATTTTGCCTATTTCTGTTTAGAATTTTCTATCTAAACTCAATACACAAAGGAAGAGATAATGTCTCTTACAATTCCTCCATCAGGAATTTGTTTTGTGACTGAAATGCAAGAGGCATTGCAGGTGCCTAACATTACCCATTTCTGCGCAATGTTTCAAATTACGCTAATCAAAGATTTTCAACTTCAGACGTTTAGTTGCACCTGTTACAGAATCTGTATCAAGCGGAAATTTCAGACTGAAATCGTTGTGCTTCCTTCGAAAGTAATATTTCCAAATTGACAGTAGTGATTCCACTGAAATGACTCCTGTTCAAAAGGCACACCGGCTTATCATTAACCTGCACAACTCTAAATACGTCCTTCAAATGCTTTGGAACTATAGGTAGGTCATTTTTCCATCTCTTTGTCTTGCGTTCTTTTGCACTGAAGTCCCTTTCATTATTTGTTTCACTATTATTTTTATATTCTGCTTTATCTACTGTTGATGAAGTAACACCAGTAGCTGATGTTAGTTCCTTTTGCTTTATTTTAAAAAATACGCTCATACTGCCCTAGGAATAAAATTTCATAAACTCACAGGTGATCAGGCGATTATACATAGGTATGCTAAAGCACCATATTTTGTAAAAAAAGAAAATCTCACCAATTGAATGAATTTAGGCAAACATGTCTGTGAAAGGATTTGATAAGAAGTGATTACCAACATACCAGTTAAAGGAATCATGAAATCATTTAAAATATTATTTCCTAATGAAAGATGGAACAGGATCAATCACAAGATATGCATTGACATGCTGATTGCTGTTGGCAGGCGACGGGCGTGGAACAGATGTGCCTAAAGAATTCTGCTGCTACAGCAAACCTTTGCGTTCTCATGTTATAAAGCAAGCGAACGAATATCAGATCAGATCATATGTAGATCATTTTAGGAAGGGAGTGTCTGACCCCAGGTCTTAAACAATCCTTAGAAACAGCAAGCGTAGGAGATTTGGTCTATAGTGCCCGATAGGAAAGTGACACGGAAGCGACGTAGGAAGCGGGAGGAAGACTCTTTTACTTATGACCAGGGGGCCAGTACCCAGGTTCCGACGGCTTCACGTGCCCATACGACGCACGGCAGATATTAAGTGGTTCGAGCTTTCGTACCTATCCAGGATCGAACATGAGGTTCCTCCGTGGCAGTCACGAACGTTAACCACTAGGCAGCGAAAAAATATGAATACGAGCTGGATATTTTTTAAGGATATTGGCGCACCATTCCCATATATTTCTTTTTATATATTTAAAATTTTTGTGTCTAGTCTCAGTTTTTAATTTCAAAAAAAGTGTACGACCAAGATACAAATTTCCTACAGTGGCAAAATTATTAATGAATTCGGAACAAATGGTTCAGACGATGTACTTTGCCATTCATCCGGCCGTTAATATCGAACGAATAGCTTTGATATGAATAAAAAAATAACAAAACCGTAGTGCAGATATTTATGTATAACTATCGTTCAGTTTCTGTTTCGTATTTATAACCTTTATGATGAAATGACTCACTCTGGATGTAAGAAAGCTTTCATAAATGCCATAAATCGTGATCCGTGCTTTGCTCCAAATAAGCAAAATTTCCATTCACTTGTAACCTGATATCCCTGAGCCTAAACGTTTGTTTTCTTTTTGGTTGGATGACAACATATACAGTATATCCAGGCCTGGATTGCGTGCACAGTGTTCGTGGGTAAGAACTTTTCTATACGGGCCAACCAGGAGGTTAAATTAATTAATGTTACGCATGCTAATATCAGTGACATCTTAAAACGTGCTTCGGTTATGGATATTAATTTATTTTCAGAATATTTTAGAAACGATAACATCCTATATCTCTACCGCGAATTAACGAATTAATTTCTGTAGATTTGAGCTTCCTGCTTTCCTTTGTTGGATAACACAATGTCTAGTTGACGACGTTTCCCTTAACGAGAGTTACAAGGATCTCACAATGCTAAATCAATTGTTTCTCTCACTGTAATAAAGTGGAAAGTATTTAAATTGTCACCTTATAAAATTATTTTCATCATGATAATGCGAATGATTGGCTATGCAATTTTGATAAATACCCAAAGAAGTTTTTCATAATGTGTGATATCCAGGCAATTTTCCAGTCCTAAATTAACAATAAAAGTAATGAACAACACTTTTCACAACTATTGGATTTTTTCTAGTGTTATTTTTTTGTTGATTGGAGTTTTAACGACCACCATGAGCAACTCAATGGGCTATAAGCTTTGCCCATCCCTAATTTAGGGTCACTGGTTCCAGAGAAGGGAAAGAGCCAGTGCCGTAAGAAAAACACAATTTCCATACCTCACCGGGATTCAAACCCAGACCCCTTTCGGACGAATGATCAGAGGCCATTGCTTAGACCACTGCGCCAACGGCTTCTAGTGTTATGCTTCCATAAAAAAAAATCTTTTTCGTGTGTATTTGGAGCCCAACATTAACATTGCCTAGCAGAAATAATATTGTTGATCTTTCACGAAAGAACAAAATAAAAGTTATACATCTCTTTGATCAACTAAGATCAGAAATGGTGTTTAGCTTTTTAATATCATGTGTCACCATAAAACATAATGATGATAAGATTTTTTAAAGTTTTAACTTTAGAGGAAGTTGCTTTTGTTTAATTTTCTTGCTACATGCATGAATATATTCACAACATCCCCAGTATAAGGATATACAGTATATGTGCATTGCAGCATTTTGATAATGAATCTTGCGGCAGAATGTTTTACGATTTATGTACATTTATAAAGGTAACTTTCTTCGCCTAGGAGCAACTGCCCCATCAGAAGCAGAACAAGAGAACATCATATAAAAAATGTTGGCAGAAAGAAAGATAAGATTAAGGGAAGACAACTTAACAAGAAGAAATAGTTAAGCTTAGGTTTATCCTTGCTGGCCCTTCCTTAATAGGTTTATTGCAAATATTTCTGTGCTTAATTTGCTTCCTTGCCAAGATATGACATGTGCTGATTATAGATGATATTAGGAAGAAACCATTTGAAGAAAAGTAACCTTGGTGGTAATACGGAGCAGCTATATACACATTTGCTCTGTACAGATATTCTTGTACAGTCAGACAGCATTCCAAACAAAATATCCTGAGTATTTGCTGTGTATAAAACTAAAATTGTAATATTTACAAAAATTAAATAACACATATTGCCTTCGAACAAGTGCTACATGTATCTTTCACATTGTTTTCATTTCTCACTTCTCAGTTGACAATTCTTTATTACATGCTACCATAGTTCTTTCGTTAAGTAGTCAGTGAGAGTCTTGGACACCTCAGTCTATTCCAGGTAAGGTGAAATTCCACATACTTTCTTTGCACGCGTATGCAGTGCTACGTAGGCTACAATTTATTTGATTATTGGCGATGAAACCAAATGATATATCAAAAGCGAAACTTTCTTGCTGCACTAAGAAAGCCGCAAGATTTCATGTAAGTCACATACGTATTCGAACCGTTCAGCGATGCTCAATTTTTTTTTAAAATACGTTGACTCCGTCCTACACCTTTACAACCATGTCCGTTTTAGCTTAAACCGATTGAGTCGTTAGACGATTTGTATTTATTTAACATTAAAATGAGCGTTGCCGGTAACAAAGAGTTTTTCTGAGTTTAAAACGAAAAAAAAAAAAAAAAACAAATGTCAAAGAAACCTTTGCTCTCAACTGCTTAAGAATTGGAATTAGCATTCTTTCACTAAATAATTTGAAAACCAGGGTAAATATATTAAATGTTGCTTTTCTTGGAAAGTATTTTCTTCAGATATAACTTTTAAAAGAACGGCGTTAGGCACCTGATTACTGCAAAATATCTTTATTTCTGTTCAGCCATCCAAATGCTTACTTTTGTGACTTACTTGGCAATTGCAATTCTTTTCTGGCAATTAAACAAATTACCACATGAAACTTATTTTTTAAACAAATTCCCAGATAAAAACCGGCCCCAACCATACATTCCTTGGTTCGTACTACTGTTTTACATAATTACATTTACCTGGAATATTCATCACAAATTATTACCATTCTTTCAAGCTTTCGATCAAACCGGCACTTCATTAAACATGCATTTATCCTGAAAGAATGATTTCTTGGGACACCCGCGGTTTACGTTTTCATAAGAACCTATTTTTTACAGCAATCTCATAGCGCTTTTTAGAAATACCCTGAACCCCTGTTTTTCCAAACATCACCCTAAATATGTCGGCTTATATCGGAAAACATATCCTGATTTGCTTGGTGATGTTTTTCCATGCCACTTGTCAAAATGCTTCGAAATTATTTCTTTTTATACAACCGTTACTTTTTAGTATGACATAGAAATATTAAACTGAATTATAGCAGTGTTAGAACAAAGGTAGAAACCTTCCACTACACAATGAGTTGAAGTTATTGCATTGTATACAACATGCGTCTAAAATATATGTCCAGATTTTCGGAAATCCTTCTACCTTAGTTTTCGATGAAGGTAATACATATTTTGGATGGATTCGAACTTGTGTTTCCATATTTCACAATAATTTAGTGAAAGAAAAATGTCACTACAAAAGCTTTCCGTGAAAGATTTACCAGGTATAACTCGCTCACGAGCCGTTCGACAAACGGATGCTTATATGTAAAGTATATGTAACCGAAGGCATTATTGTATGTGCCAGAATTATGATCCATTTACTAGCATCTTCACTTAATCCACCAATTCTAGCGAAATATCCCTTCAATATAATTGTGCTTAGTCAGTGTACAGACAAAATTCCCTCCGTTACTCAAACTTTTATGTCCGATTTGTAGCAGTTAACTGATGCCTTCTACTTTGCATTTGACATTTCTACTGCATGTTGAATCCAAAAACTGAGACTTTCGTGGATGAGAATATCTATTGTCTCGTTACTGAAATATTAAGAAGTAAACCACAGAACACACTTTGGCAACAAAAACACAAATTACGATAACATAAGGCGACTGCCACTTATGTTCCAATATAGAAATCTCTCATTAAATTCCATGATTTATTTTGGACGATGTCTTTTCTTTAACTGAATGACAGACGGTTTTTGAATTATTGTTTTTTTAGTACTGTCATTACTATTACATATTGTTCTAATGATTTAAGGCTAAAGAAGGAAATCAAAAAATGGTGAATCATTTAGAAATAGTCTTTATGAAATTAAAAGCACAATTTTGCAGTTACAAATACTGCACAGAATAAAACTGCGCTTCCCGATATTCTCACAGGAAAATGTTGAACACACGATGCATATTTATTGTCTACAAATTATGTGCTAATCTGCAGTTCTACAAAAAGCAAAATAATTCTATCTTCAGCGAAAAGCTGCAGATATCAGAGGCGTCATGCAATATACCCGGAAATGTTTGTATCGTTTTCCAATTCTTGAGTTTAAATATTTTTATTGATAAAAGTTTACCCTGACTGTTGTACATCGAAGAAGAAATTCAGCAGCAGAATGGCTAGTGAAAATTTAAGATAGAAAAAGCGAAAACTAAAACTTATTATCTTCCTGTACGCGTAAAAATCTTCAATCCCTGACGCATTTCGCTGCGAGATATGTGTCGTATCATCATCGTCATCATTGTCAATCATTATCAATCCACTGCGGGACGAAGGTCTTCCCAAGTTTCCTCCACAACGGCCTGTCTTGTGCCAGTCTCCTCCATGTCACTCCCGCATATTTTCAAATTTGATCCACCCATTTCCCATGTGGTCTTCTTCTGGGTCTTTTCCTGTCCCTTGGAATCCAATCTAAAATTTCGGCTGTCCATCGATGGTCTGTCCTTCTGGCAGTATGTCCAGCCCATTGCCATTTCAGGGATTTAACTCTGATCATGATGTCTTTCACTCTCGTCATTTTTCGGATCCACGAGTTCCTCTTCTTATCTCTCCTGGTTATACCAAGCATGCAACTCTCCAAGCTGCTTTGAGTTGTCTGCAGCCTTTGTATGTCTCTTTTAGTTAAGGTCCACGTCTCTGCACCATACGTAAGCACTGGAAGGATGCATTGATCAAACACTTTTCTTTTAAGACATAATGGCATATTGCTCTTGAAAATTATGCTGTTTCTTCCAAAAGCTCTCCAGGCAAGTTTTGTACGCCGATTAATTTCTTCATCAATGTGACCCTCACTTGATATCTGCTGTCCAAGATAAACATACGTATCTGTTATCTCCAGTTTTTCTCCATAAATCGATAAATCTTCATTTCTTGTAAAAGCATTGAACATCACTTTTGTCTTCTGAAAGTTCATTTTTAATCCCACTTCTTTACTCTTGTCAGCAAGTTCCTGGAACATACTCTGCAGCTCTTATGGGGTAGTTGCAAAAATGACTACGTCATCAGCAAAACGAAGGTGGGTTAGATAATCTCCATTAATCTTTATCCCTTTGTTTTCCCAGTTCAGTGATTGAAAAACATTTTCCAAGTGGCGTTAAAGAGCTTCGGAGATATGGTGTCACCTTGTCTCACTCCCTTTCCAATTTTTACGTGTGTTGCATTTTCAAACAGTCAAATCTTCGCACTTGCATTTTCATAGATGTTATTAATAATATTAATGTATGCATCTTCAATACCGCAGGATTTCAGAGCCATTGTAACTGCTGATCGTTTCACCGAATCAAAAGCTTTTTCATAATCGAATAAACCCATGCACAATGGAAGTTCATATTTCCTCGCTCTTTCAATTAGTTCTCTCAGTGCGTGGATATGATCTATTGTGCAGTAGCTCCTCCTAAATCCAGCTTGTTCTCTCGGTTGGGCCATGTTCAGTGTTACATTTAAGCGGTGTGAAAGAACTTTCGTGAAGATTTTATAAACTACTGAGAGGAAGCTGATAGGTCTGTAGTTTCTGAGATCCTCAATGTCACCTTCTTTATGTAGCAGGATCATTGTAGCGTTGTTCCAATCCTCAGGAATCTTCCCTTCTTTAAGGCATCTAGTGAAAATTTGGGCGAGTACTGTTTCGATTACTCCACTTGCTTCTTGTATGATGTCTACAATAATTCCATCTTTTTCTGGAGCTTTTCCCCGCTTCATGTTCTTGACTGCATGTGCAACTTCTGCCGGGAGGACTGGAAGAACTCTGGCACTGGTACATTTCATGATGTCTGGAGTACATGTATCAACCCTTTCATATAAACTGGAGTAGAAATCTTTCACTCTTGTCAAAATTTCGCCTCTATTTCTTGTTACACAACCATCTAAGAAATAAATATGTAAGTAAAGAAAAGCAATTACGCATTCACATTGGATGTAGAACAATATATATATTTTATCAAACTAAAGGTTAAAACCTTATTACTCTCAATATGTGAATTCTGCGTTTCATTAGCATTGTCTGCGCAAAAACATTTATATATCACATACTGGATATTTAGAATTGATCACGTAAAATTGTTTATTTATATTATTAAAAATACTACCTCAAAATTAGTAAAAAATTATAGACCAATTCGAAATTGTGATTTATGATTTCACTCTAACTGAAGTACTTGTCTTCTAGGCGATGGTATCTTTAGATATAAATATTATACGGAAACACGGAAAATTTTGAACTACAAATCCCCTCAGTTTCAGTAAATGTTATTTGCGTTAAACGGGTGTGGCCAGAGTTAAGTGTGATTTCGAAGTTTTTTAAAAAAATGTGACATAAGGTTTGCGATATCTAGCAGTGTGCAACTGCAGTGGCTAAGTGATACTGAGTTTTGGCTTGAAATATTCATCGCGCATTCATGCTTCAACCGGGATTCAAAACCACCCTGGTACTCATGGCGTTTTTCTTTACGGCACTGGCCATCTCCATTCCCTGGAACCAGTGGCATCAAAATACTAAGGGACGAATGCGTATTTATTTCGACTCGAGTTGTTCACTGTGGTCGTCCAACCTATAAACAAAGAAACGTTTAACAATCTCGGAGTTAAATAAATATCTGGTGTTTGGCAGTGTGCTTATGCCACACACATTGCTTAGCAGAAGGATATTTTTGTTGACTTTCCATAGAAATATTTTAAAATAATATATATGTGCTCATTTGCATCTGAATGAGAGAAAAGATCTATTACTTTTTCAATTTATTATGTCATCAAAAAAATGTTTGCCATACTGTTGTTTAAAACTTGATACTCAGTTTTAAAACGAATTTATCTTTCTCATATTTGCTTTAAACATAGATACGTAATCATAACTTTTTATATAAATTTTATATAAGTTCTACAAGTCCTGTGAACATAGATTAATGAATAGAAGAGGATACAGTTCTTATATGTTTCTAATAGTAATTTTATACTCGTGCCAAAGGATTTTGATGGAAAATAGAAAACGAAGTTCGTGATACAGATTTTTGTCAAAAGCGAGATCGAAATCAGAAAGAGAAGTCCCTAAGAAGCGATAGAAACGCTTCCAGTAAACCTCACTGGGTTTTCATAATAAGGTGTTAGGAAATGTTCGTTTTAATGTTTCTTTATACATAAGGCGTGATGCCTGGTGTAATGTACATGGAGAACTCTCGGAAGGAAAAATGGGAAACCATAAGCTATAAGCTACATCAAGGTGAAACACACAGAATAATTAATGCACACGTAAAACAAGCTGTTCTTTCCATGTAATATTTATGTTACATGTTCCAATTTATGTTACATGGAAAAGAAATGCTTGATTTATGTTTGTATTATTTATTCCATGTGTTTCAACTATATATATATGCACTGACGGAAAAAAATCCCAACACCAAGAAGGGGTTGTGTTAGACAAACCAAAGTTAGTACGCGGTGAGAGTACATCTGTAAGATGACGTCTATGCAAATTTCGCGCTCGGAGCATACGTGTGGCTCTAGTAGTGCTCCTTGGAACATGCGAAGCAGGTTTGCTGTAAATACGCGCTGTAACGTTCGTGAGCGTTAGTTATCGTTGAGATTCGACGTAGCGTGCTGATGTTAATCAAGAATGCCTTTAAGAAGACGAAGAAGCCATTATCAACAGCTCACGGAGTTTGAACGAGGTCGTGTAATAGTGCTACGAGAAGGTGGATTTTCTTTCCGCAATATTGCAGAACGGCTTGGCAGAAATGTAGCCACTGTGCATGATTTTTGGCAGCGGTGGTCAAGGGAAGGTACTGCCTCAAGAAGACCGGGTTTCGGCCGACCACGTGGCACTACCAAGTTGGAAGATCGCCGTGTACGGCCTACGGCCGTGGCGCATCGTACTGCGTCTGCGGAAGCAATTCGAGCTGCAGCTGCCACCAGAGTGACACAACGAACTGTTACAAATCGGTTACTTAAAGAACAGCTCCGAGCCAGACGCCCTGTAGCGTGCGTTCCACTTACTCCAAAGCACTGCGCTTGTGACGTCAGTGGTGTCAAGCTAGAGCTCATTGGAGGACGGAGTGGAGATCTGTTGTGTTTTCTGATGAAAGCTGGTTCTGCCTGGGTGCCAGTGATGTCCGTGTGTTGGTTAGAAGAAGGCCAGGTGAGCGCCTGCAAATAACCTGTCTGCGGCCGAGACACACTGGACCTACACCTGGTATTCTGGTCTGGGGAGCAATTTCCTATGACAGCAGGAGCACTCTCGTGGTTATCCCACGCACTCTGATGGCAGACTTGTACGTCGGTATGATTTAACCTGTTGTGCTGCCATTTATGAAAAGCATTCCAGGGGATGTTTTCCAACAGGATAACGCTCGCCCGCACACCGCTGTTGTAACCCAATATACTCTACAGAGTGTCGACATGTTGCCGTGGCCTCCTAGATCACCAGATCTTTCTCCAATCGAGCACGTATGGGACATCATTAGACGACAACTCCAGCGTCACCCCCAACCAGCATTAACCGTATCTGTATTGACCGACCAAGTGCAACAGGCATGGAACTCGATCCCACAAACTGACATCCAGCACCTGTACGACACAATGGTTGAACGTTTGCATGCTTGCATTCGACATTCTGGTGGTTACACCGGATATTAATGTACCAGCATTTCACATTTAAAATGGCTCTTCTCGCTCTTACGTTAAGCTGTGGTCTTGAAACTATAATCGATTAAATATGTTACCTATACAAATGTATTGCCGCCATTTCATTCCTCTACAACTAATTTTTCGTGTTGTTGTGATTTTATATATATCATCATCATCATCATCATTGTCAACCATTATCAATCCACTGCTGGACGAAGGTCTCCCCAAGTTTCCTCCACAACGGTCTGCCTTGTGCCAGTCTCCTCCATGTCACCCCTGCATACTTTCGAATTTCATCCACCCATCTCCCATGTGGTCTTCTTCTGGGTCTTTTCCTGTCCCTTGGGATCCAATCTAAAATTTCGGCTGTCCATCGATGATCTGTCCTTCTGGCAGTATGTCCAGCCCATTGCCATTTCAGGGATTTAACTCTGATCATGATGTCTTCCACTCTTGTCATTTTTCGGATCCACGAGTTCCTCTTCTTATCTCTCCTGGTTACACCAAGTATGCACCTCTCCATGCTTCTTTGAGTTGTCTGCAGCCTTTGTATGTCTCTTTTAGTTAAGGTCCACGTCTCTGCACCATACGTAAGCACTGGAAGGATGCATTGATCAAACACTTTTCTTTTAAGACATAATGGCATATTGCTCTTGAAAATTATGCTGTTTCTTCCAAAAGCTCTCCAGGCAAGTTTTGTACGCCGATTAATTTCTTCATCAATGTGACCCTCACTTGATATCTGCTGTCCAAGATAAACGTACGTATCTGTTATCTCAAGCTTTTCTCCATCAATCGATAAATCTTCATTTCTTGTAAAAGCATTGAACATCACTTTTGTCTTCTGAAAGTTCATTTTTAATCCCACTTCTTTACTCTTGTCAGCAAGTTGCTGGATCATACTCTGCAGCTCTGATGGGCTAGTTGCAAAAATGACTACGTCATCAGCAAAACGAAGGTGGGTTAGATAATCTCCATTAATCTTTATCCCCTTGTTTTCCCAGCTCAGTGACTGAAAAACACCCTCCAATGTGGCATTAAAGAGCTTCGGAGATATGGTGTCACCTTGTCTTACTCCCTTTCCAATTTTTATGTGTGTTGTATTTTCAAACAGCCTAATCTTTGCACTTGCATTTTCATAGATGTTATGAATAATATTAATGTATGCATCTTCAATACCGCAGGTTTTCAGAGCCATTGTAACTGCTGATGGTTTAACCGAATCAAAGGCTTTTTCATAATCGATAAAAGCCATGCACAATGGAAGTTCATATTCCCTCGCTCTTTCAATTAGTTCTCTCAGCACATGGATATGATCTATTGTGCTGTAGCCACTCCTGAATCCAGCTTGTTCTCTCGGTTGAGCCATGTCCAGTGTTACCTTCAAGCGGTGTGAAAGAACTTTAGTGAAGATTTTATAAACTACTGATAGGAGGCTGATAGGTCTGTAGTTTCCGAGATCCTCAATGTCACCTTTCTTATGTAGCAAGATCATTGTAGCGGTGTTCCAATCCTCAGGAATCTTTCCTTCATTAAGGCATCGAGTGAAAATTTGGGCGAGTACTGTTTCGATTTCTCCACTTGCTTCTTGTATGATGTCTACAGTAATTCCATCTTCTCCTGGAGCTTTTCCCCGCTTCATGTTCTTGATTGCATGTGCAACTTCTGCTGGAAGGACTGGAGGAACTCTGGTACTGGTATCTTTCATGATGTCTGGAGTGCATGTATCATCCCTTTCATATAATTTGGAATAGAAATCTTTCACTCTTGTCAAAATTTCGCCTCTATTTCTTGTTACAGAACCATCTTCTTTTCTCAGTGCCATAATCTGTTTTCTTCCCTTACTGAGATGTCCCTTTGCTATCTTTAGGCTTTGGTTGTTTTCAATTGCTTTCCTCACTAGTTCACAGTTGAATTTTCTTACGTCTTCAGTGATACTTTTTCGTACTGTCTTGCATAGCTCTATATATTCCACTTTGGAAATCACATCTTCTTTAGTTTTCCTCATCTCTCTTCTTTTTTGCATCAACATTTTTGTTTTTCCTGATAATTTATTTACATGCAACTTGTTCTTAGACCCAGCTAATTTTGTTGCTGTTTCCATAAGAGCTTTGGTTACTTTTCTGTTAACTTCAGAGATGTCCACTTCTTCCGATGTTAGGCCTTCTAAAGCAGAGAACCTGTTCTTCAGTTCCAACTTGAAGGTATTATGGTGTTTTTTAAGGTTGGTTATGTCAATAGATTTTGTTGTCTTATGAGCTTGCCACGTTCAAGTTTAGTGTTGAGGTGCATCTTACATCTCACCAATCTATGGTCACTACCTGTGTTGAACTTGTTTAGCACACTGCAGTCTTCTATGACGAATTTTTTGTTACACATAATAAAATCAATTTCACTTGTCGTCCCATTTGGATGTCTCCATGTCCATTTCCTGTGTGGCTTTTTCTTGAAAAAGGAGTTCAAGATGAAAAACCCTTCTGCCTCTGCAAACTCTACGAGAGTATTTCCACGCTGGTTTCTGTTGCCGTGACCGAATTTACCAACTGAAGTTTCATTCTGTTGCCGTTGCCCTATTTTTGCATTGAAATCTCCCATAATTATTTTCAAGTGCTGCTTACCTTTATTATTTAGATGACAAATTTCCTCATAAAATTCTTCAATTTCTTCTTCAGGATGACTTGTGGTGGGTGCATAAGTTTGAATAATCTGAGCCTGGTATCTTTTCGAGAGTTGGATAAGAAGCCGTGCAGCTCTGTCAGAGGAACTTTCAACTTCTACAAATATATATATATATATTTGCTGGTGATCTGACTTAGAACTACAATTAAACACGCTTGTTTCGACTAGTACAGCGAAACCAAAAGTCTGACGTTTCAGATAAATGCTTCAGTTGTTTGGGAATTCATTTTCCTCGATGGTGTAATAGTTAGCATACTTGAGCTCTAATCGAGAGATGCGGGTTCAATTCCAATTCCAGGACAATAAATTAAAACGTTTCTGTGGTTATGTTACATAGAAAGAACAGCTTGCTTTATGTCTGTACGGATACACAGTTTCTGTGGGACAGTATCTCAAAATTACTATGTTGACATGGTTTTGCAGTCGACGATGTACTCGACTATACAACCATATGCATTTCGTTACACCTTTTTCAGTTTTTGCCGGACTCACTCTACAGCGTACTAATTTTGCAGATCTGGTAAATAGTCGCGAAGAACACTATACATTTTGTTCCATACCAGATATGCGGAAATGCAATATTTTGCACATTTCGTGTGTATTTAGGGTTTTATTTACTATAACTTATATGAGTACCGGTTGTGAAAATTACATTAAAAAAAAAAACATCTTTGTGAACTACGCCAGCCGACATTTTAAAAAATACGCTAACACATTCAAATATGATAGAGAACCTTAAAATGTGTTGGAACAGCCAAAAGGTTATTGTACTACACTACCATAACGAATTCAGTACTTTTTTAAATCTGTAAGGAAATACACTCACATTCGTAAAAAGCAGAACACCTGAAAATGTTCGAACTGGGAATTTGTTTTTTTTAAGGATATGTAAATAAGGCAATATCGCAGAAAAAATTAGCATTTCGGCGTCATCGGTGAAGGCTCAATGTGTGTAGCGAATGAGATCTCGCAGTTTCACAGAACTAAGATCAACCATTTCTCAGTGTAAGCACAGCGTCGATCTGTCGTCATGTCACTGGTTAGTCAGCGGTGGATGCCTTGTCGTTGTGTGAGACTCTAGTTCAAAAGCAATGGTCGTAGCACGATTCTTTTAATTTGTTCTGCTTCCTATGAACGTGAGTGTATATACTAGTACGTCTTCGGTTATTTATTTGAAAACAGGATTATCTCCAGTACGAAGGAATATCTCTGACAGCTAATCACAAAATGAAATCATAACTGAAATAATGGATATAAATTATGCTTTACTAAACTGAGATCAAACTTTGCTTGCACTCAGCATTTCGAAAAAACTTACTTATATAATGCATTAACCAAAACTTTCCATAATTTTCCTTACAAGATTTGAATTCAAAAGTCGGCCGGAACGGCCAAGATTTATCGATGAAATTTGATAATGGTGCTGAAAGTACGGTTTTATTTACCAGATTATTTTAAAAATGGTGAAGAAAAAGTATTATTAGCAATTGCCCAAAGTACTTATGAACAAACGAAGGTATGCAACGCTAGAAATAAAAACCCTGATTTTTCCCAAGTTAAATGTTGATGACATATTCATCATACACTATTAACATTCATCTTATTTCCAGATGAAAAACCTCCAAATCCAGTGATATTCATTTATCTTGAAAGAGTAATTTCCTCAATCAGTCGCGAGTTAGGTTTAATATCCTCTTATTACTTTTAGTGAAATCATTTAGGCTGATTGTTTACTTATATAATGAAAATACTTATCATCCATGTTTTGTTCGCATAAATTTAGAATTACTCTGTCTAATTCAAACACATACGAAATGTTGTAAGTGCATGTCACTCAATAAATTCAAATCCCTCATCAGATGTAGTTTCACGACTCTATTCTGAATTTCAATGGAAATAATATTTTTAATTACCATGATTTCCTAGTACTGTTGTCCAAATATTTAATTTTATAATCGCGCAGTTAGAAGTGATATAGTATGGTTTCACTGTACAGTTTATGGGAGGTGTGACATGCTCATACAGTATAGTTCCACTGCACAATGTATGGGAGGTGTGCCATGCTCATACAGTATGGTTTCGCTGCAGAGTGTATGGGAGGAGTGACACGCTCATACATTAAGGTTTCACTGCACAGTGTATGGGAGGTGTGACATGCACATACAGTATGGTTTCACTGCACAGTGTATGGAAGGTGTGACATGCTCATACAGAATGGTTTCACTGCACAGTGTATGGGAGGTGTGACATGCTCATGCAATATGGTTTCACTGCACAGTGTATGTGACGTGTGACATGCTCATACAGTATAGTTTCACTGCACAGTGTATGGGATTGGTGACATGCTCATACAGCATAGTTTACCTGTACAGTGTATGGGAGGTGTGAATGCTTATACAGTATGGTTTCACTGCAAAGTGTATGGGAGGTGTGACATGCTCATACAGTATGGTTTCACTGTACAGTGTATGGGAGGTGTGACATGATCATGCAGTATAGTTTCACTGTACCGTGTATGGGAGGTGTGACAGGCTCATACCGAATTAATATAAAACAATCCCAAATTTGGAGAATTTTGTCTACGACCGATACTAATGTGAAAAGTATGAATGTCTGGCCAGAAACGTTTTGAGAAGCAAGTATAATCGTGTTCCAGCTTGTTACGGAAATGGCTTGTAATGGAACTAAGTGAATTGGTATAAGTAATTGAAGGCTCTTCCCTTAAGCTCGACTTTGCTGACCCCTACTGGTAAGCTCAGCTCTACAAAATATTTTTGTCTTCTTCTTATTAGAAGGACGATATTACCCATTTACAAATACCTTTTATTACCGTTTTTTCATCAAAGCAGTGATCTACAATTTTGCAATCGTCATGTCAGGTGTATCTACCATATTTTTCAACTTTATCAACATAAATTAATGCCCTCATCTCTAGAGGAACTGACATCGACACTCATCGATAGGTTCCTTAATAAATATGCGAATTCCGTTAATTTTACAATTTTATGAGTATCATTCTTTGTGAAATAGCTCCTGCACGAGTTCTCTGTATCCCCTGCGTTACACTAAAAGATAGTTTTTCCGGAACTATGACTATATGACCTATTTTCCTTTGAATCAGTACAGAACATGTTCACAAAATGTATCTGAAGCTTTTGAACAAGCTCTCTGCATGAGGAATTTTTTCTTATGAAAGACAAAGGTAGTTACATTTAATGACCTGATTCAATCAATATTTACACTTTGACGGGTTCACAAATGCATTGCCTTTAGCAGATACCCAGCCATCTCTTACATAAAACGCTCTGCCTCCGAAACGTGTGAGTGCATTTACAGTATGCTTTTGTGCTCATCCATTTAAAGTAAGCTTTTGTGTACGCCATCCATTACAGTAAGCTTTTGTGTACGCCATCCATTTACAGTAAGCTTTTGTGTTCGATAAGGAGAAACATTTTAATTTAAATTTTGCTTCATATTCTTTTGTAATGCAATAATTGACGGTGTAAAAATGTCACCTTGTAAGACATTAATACGCTTTGCTGCCGTTTCAGAACGTATGATTACCCAGTTGAGCATCGTTACAAGGCATTCAGCACGATTGTCTGCAGTTACAATGTACTCTTTGTGCACTACGTAATTCGCGTGGTTCTGTGTACTAGAACATGCTCTGTGTTTTATTTATTTAATATTTAATTGGAGCATTTGTTTGCATGCGATAATTATTTCAATTTTCTACCTGTTACGCAGTATTCTTGTCTATGTTTCTAATTTATGCCCCTTCTGTGCGATATATTGATTACAAATCTGCCCATAAATGGTAGCACAAATAAGCACAGAACACCAGTGCTTTTTATTATGTGTTACGTCTGTTTGTTTGAAGTGCGAGTGTTTTCTAGCGGGTGCCCGTAAGTTGTTTCAACGTCTTTTATTACCCGATTTTCAGGTGTTCATTTTTGTAAGTTATTGAATAGGAATATATTTTTTGACAAAGATGATATAAACAAGGACACATGCATTTTCGTGATGTGAATGGCATGGATTGCTTCTTGCATGATAGAAATATTGCAAGGATTACAAATGACTATCCGGGAGGATTTGTCTTAATATGTTTTGGAAAATTAAGATGTCGTAATGTGTACGCTTCAAACATTTTTAAGATATGTGATCCCGAATACTTGGGTGGGACCTACTTCCCTACTAATTGTACTATTTTTGATATCGTCAGAACGCAAAAAGCAGATGGCCTCTACTCAAATGTAAGTTAACAGAGGTGAAAGTAAAACTTGATTTGCCCACAACAATCTGGAATATATATAACGGCAACCCACCAAAAAAATAGCACACCGCTTATAAGTCTCCGTTTAGGATAGGAGATCTCTGTCCCATTCAGATCACTACTTTCACTGAACTGGTGTAAAAATGGGCGTTTACTTACTGTTGTCCGAGACGTATGCCATGTCATGTAGCCAGTGGCTAGCAGTTCGTCGAGACACAGACTGTCTCTGCGATGACTTCACAATTCTGCAGCTCCCACAAACGTACCAGGTCGGTATTTGATGAAAATGCGACGCATAATTCAATTTTCCTTTGCAGCTGCAGTTAGCGATCTATCGTTTCTGCATCCAGGCCAGATGAAACCGGTTTCCTTGTAGTACATTAAGAACCTTTTCACTGTAGAAGCGTTCAAACAAAATTCCCGAGCAATCTGCCGCATGACTGAGCTATTTTGTCGTTTCTGGAGCATCTTCTCGCGTACCTGGATTTCTGAGCTCTGTCCTTCCAGGTTCTCTAGTTTAGAACGACGCAGAAACGGCACCATGTATTTGCTACCCTTCTTTTGCATATTGTCGAATGCGCAAGATACACAGCAGCAAAAATTTGCATGTGCAGCCAAGCAACGTCTACCAAATGTAGGGCGTCCTTAAATTTATTGCCTCCCAGTTTGGGGAGCAGTAATATTTCCCGGCATATATCGAGATTTTCATTACAGTGTTTGTACCAATTTTTGGTGTATAGCATAGCTCAAGTGGAGTACTTTGTTTATTGAATAGGTTTCCTTTCAAACGCAAACGAATCCGCTAATCTTACAGTTTATAAAAGCTACGAATGGAGTGAGAGCACATTTATTGACACGGGAAAGGTAGATTGGTAAGGTATACTTAAACAAAGAAAAATATATTTTTCAGAAAAATCAGTGTGTAAAATTTATTTCCCAGTTTGACAACGAAGCGAAATGTTTGCATTTAGCTCATGTAAATTCTTATTCATCACAAATGACTGAAATTATTTCACTTCACTCGCATACAATATTTATTAAAATGCATTCAGATGTGATTTTAATTTGAGTTTTACACTGATTACTACTGTATATATTTTAAAGCATTTGTCAAGTTATTTATTTTTTATTATTTTCAGTTTTCTGTGCCTCTTTTCCTTGGGCCTCCGAATTTCGGTTTGCATAAATCGCCGATATGTGAGAAAGGCAAGACATGTTAAAATGGGAGGCGATTGCGGTTTGAAGTCAACGGCGTTTTTCACTTCTCGATTGGAATGTGCTGAAGGCATGTTACCAAAAGAGACTATGAGGCTGCATTTTTGAAAAACGTTGATTCACGAGTCACATTTCTTCTGTAATTATTTCTATTCACGGATTTGCTACATATAAATGCATGCTGGCGCGGCATTAATCTAATTATTATTATGAACGCTTTGGAATTATTTTACAGTAGTTTATGTAGTGCGTCTAATGTTCTACATACTTCAGAAACTGCATTATCTGCATTGTATATACGCATGAAGCCAGTAGACCATACTTAGAATTAGCACAAGTCTGGCGTATAATATTTTTCATGTATCAGAATCTGCAACGTATAAATGCAGGTAACCCACATTAAACATTAACTGTCATCAGTATAGCTTAGTTAAGTTGCATGTTGAAACAACCGTTCTTATTATAACTAAATTATTTTCATATTCTACAGATTTCTTCACTCAGATTTAAACATCCTTATTACAACTCATGCTTTTTTACGCTTTCCAACCGTAGGTTGAAGAAGCGTATATGCTCCAGCTTTTTCTGTTAGTCTGTCCGTCTGTCGGCACGATAACTCACGTAAAAATGGTTCGATTTCTATGAAATTTTAGTATGTGGGAGGGGACCAACAGGGGACGAACCCTATTGAAAATAGGTGAAGTGGGGTCAAAGGTCACGACATAAGAGCGGGATGCATTCCATTGTCCTTGTGCGTCATAAGATGCGTAAAAATGGTTCGATTTCGACAAAATTTTGTACGTGGTAGGGAACCGCTTGGAGAAGAACCCTATTGGAAATGGGACAAATGGAGTCAAAGGTCAGGACATAGGATCGGGATCCATTCTATCGCCTATATCCCACACACTTAAGGAGGATGTTAAGTAATTTTTCTTCCTATATTTCCAGTGGAAAACCTTTTGTACACATTTCCTTCACAATTAGTGTGTTCCCAAGGATAGAAATTTTAACATCGATTAAAATAACTTCATACTATAACTTGGAATACTTATCATTTTCTAAAACATAAACATAATTATATTAAAAAACAATAACGTTTATATAATATATAACAATAACGTTTCCTTTGGGGGTGTTTAAACCAGAAAAATGATGGCACGACCTGTAATTTGATGTCGTCAGTGGACAAATAAATGTTGGATTGCATAATTACGGTTATGGTTTAGAAAATACACTGCTGGACATTTGCTAAAGACGGATCATAAACGGATACATAGCGCATAAAAAAGTAAGTGTGGTTGGATGCCAAGTGAAATAAAATAATGTCAGAATGCCAGGACATTACAAGAAAGGCAATTTATTGTGCTCTGAAATCCAGAAGGCTTTGGAACGTGTTCAAGGAACAAACAGGCCATTTTGTGCAGAATTCCTAATCGTGAAAAAAATGCAATTACAGTCCGCAGGCGTTCCGGCGTAAGATGTCAATACGGGATATGGCCACCATGGAGGGCGATGCAAGATTCCACACGTCGTGTCATGCTTTGCACAACATTATCAAGCAGCTGTTGGGGTAATTGATCCCATTCTTCTGTCAGTGCACGGATGATGGTGTCCTTGTTTATTGGAGGGCATTGGCGAATAGCAAGACTCCTCCCTAAGCATCCCACACATTTTCAATGGCATTCAGATCTGGAGAACGTGCTGGCCATACGAGGCGTTGAATATCCTCGCTCTCAAGACACTCCTGGACAGCGACTGTTCGATGACATGTTGCGTTGTCGTCCATGAAAATGAATCTGTCACCGACAGCACCACGGAACATGCGAACATGAGGTAGCAGAACATCATAAATGTATCGTTGGCCAGTCATAGTCCCAGTTGGAAGCACATAGAGGGACGTACGGCCATTGATCATGATGCCAGCCCATACCATGACACTACATGTCGGATATCGGTCCCTTTCCTGTATATTTGCTGGACAATATGCAGCACCACTATCTCGCCAGATCAGTTGTCGTCGACAATCAGACGATAGACTGCATCTACTCTCATCTGAGAAAAGGACAGCAGACCAGTCGTTATCAGTCCAATTGCGATGTTGATGGCACCATTGCAAACGGGCGGTACGGTGACATCTGAACAATGGGATGCACACAACAGGACGGCGCGCGTATAGTCCTCCTTCATGCAAACGTCTGGCGACAGTTTTTCGGGAGATCCGCTTGCCAGTAGCAGCCATAAACTGATTTGCTACCTCACTAGCTGTGCTGCGCCGGTGTCATTTTGTTGATAGCACTATGTACCGATCTTCTGCAGGTGTCGTACTGCGAACACGACCTCCCCCGTGACGTTTGCTACACTCTCCATTTGTTTGAAATGATTTCCAAAGCCTTGAAACAACACTGTGGCTGGCGTCGAACACCCTGGCAACATCTGTGCTTTTTCGCCCTTCTTCAACCTTGCCAATAATACGGCCATGCGTAAAATCATCTAAGTGATGTCGGGAAGACATACTGAAAATTGCAAGTTCGTCAATTGCTTCTTTCCCTTTCAACTTTGCGTTTGAACAACAACGGTCAATACGCGTCAAATCCTTTATATCTCTTTTTAGCGCTTTGACGTCACGAACAAGTTCGGCCATCCAAAATTTGCATACGCGCAACACGTCTTACTGTATCCCGCACTTATGCTAATTTCCGCATTTTCCTGCCTTCCATTTTATGGTTGCTATCGTTGCTATTGTCATCCGTCCTTAGCAATTGTCCGGCAGTGTATTAAGTATTCCAAGTTATGAAATGAAGCTTTTTTAATCGATGTTCAAATCTTCATCCTTGGGAACGCATTAATTGTAAAGAAAATGTGTACAGAAGTTTTTCCATTGGAAGTATAGGAAGCAAAATTACTTGACGTCCACCTTAAAGTAGCAATTCTTGTATGTATGTATGTACATTTTATTTTGAAAACTCTAAGAATTTGGATAAAAGTCGTTAACCTACCTTTTTCTGGTACTAGAAATCGATTTAGCTTGATCTCGACTTCAGCAGAATTCGTTTATTGGGTTAAATAACCACTCCGAATTATAACGTTTTTAGTGTTATGGCGTTGTTCGATTAATGTTACTAATGCTTAGAAATCTTAAGACGTCACAATTTCGCGTTTTAGAATGTTGGCGCGCGGTCACGCTATCTGCCTCATTACGTCACGCGTTGCGTGCGTATGTCCGTCCGCACGATAACTCGCGTAACAATCTCTCGATTTCGATGAAATTTTAGTTTCTGGTAGGGATCACCTGGGAAGGAACATTATTTAAAGTGAACGAAATTGGGTCAAAGGTCAGTACATAGGAGCGGGATCAATTCCGCTACTGTTATGCGTCATAACTAACGTAAAAAGGTTCGATTTCGATGAAATTTTAGTTTCTGGTAGGTGACCACCTGGGAAGGAACCCTTTTTAAAGTGAACGAAATGGGGTCAAAGGTCAGGACATAGGAATGGGATCTATTCGATGCTCTTATGCATCATAACTTGCGTAAAAATATTTCGATTTCGATGATATTTTATTATGTGGTCGGGAACCACATGGGCACGAGCCCTATTGAAATTGGGCGAAATGGGGTCAAAGGTCAGGCAGAGCATAAGAGCGGGATATATTCCATTGCCCTTATGCACCATAACGTGCGTAAAAGTGGTTCGATTTCGATGAAATTTTAGTATGTGGTAAGGAACTACATGGGGACGAAGCCTATTGAAAATGGGCTAAATGGGGTCAGAGGTCAGGACATAAAAGCTGAATCCATTCCATTGCTTTTATGAGTCATAACATGCGTAAATATGGTTCGATTTCGATGAGATTTTAGTATGTGGTAGAGAACCACCTGGAGACGACGCCTATTGAAAATGGGCTAAATGGGGTCAAAGGTCAGGACATAAAAGCTGGATCCATTCCATTGCCTTTATGCGTCATAACATGCGTAAATGTGGTTCGATTTCGATGAGATTTTAGTATGTGGTAGAGAACCACCTGGGCACGAACCATATTGAAAATGGGCGAAATGCGGTCAAAAGTCAGGCAGGGCATAAGAGCGGGATATATTCCATTGCCCTTATGCGTCATAACTTACGTAAAAATAGTTCGATTTCGATGACATTTTAGTATATGGTAGGGAGCCACTGGGGATGAATCTTATTGAAAATGGGCGAAATGGGGTCAAAGGTCAGGACACTGGAGTGGGATCCATTCCATTGCCCTTGTGCATCATAACTTACCTAAAATGCTTGGATTGCGACAAAACGTTATCATGTTGTTCCGGAGGTAGAGTGAACCGGTTCTGTTGAATATCAACGGAATGGGGTCAAAGGTCATTGCACAAAAGTAAGATTTATTCCACAGCTATTATTCTCATAACTTGCGTAAAACTGCTTCTATTGCAACAAAACTTTATCATGTTGTTCCGGAGGTATAGTGAACCGGTTGTGTTGAACATCATCGAAATGGGTTCAAAGGTCAGGACACAGGAGCGAGAGTTATTCCACAGCCATCATCCACATAACTTGAGTAATAACTTCTGGTGTGCTGGAAAGCGTATCATAATCAATGCTTTGCATGATTTTACTAACTTGTTTTACATGGTACAGATTTCTTCTCGTATGGAAACTGTTTTGAAGCGTAATGCAATGTTTTAACACTTTAACCTCCACGCTATTCCTAATGCTAATGGAAACTTTCATATTTTGGTCCGGTAATAAGTTAGATATATTTTAGTCTTGTTAATAATGCAATGGCCCTCCAGAAAAATGGAAAGTTACTCTTATGGATCTGTTCGATTCAACACGAGAAGCAAAGCCTTGATGACCAAAACCAGGTAAAAGTAACTCCTACTGAATCAGATCAGCTTTAATGATATCGGGATATCGTTGACCCGAACACGTAATCGCCCACGCTTAGGTATACGATAATTAAGGTAACATAACACAAATTGAAACACTGGCAGAAAATAGACAAGTAATTTGTACTCATATTATTCATCTACTTTTTATGACAGTAACAAGTTAGAACAGATCGTAAAAATAACTTAGGAAGAAGATTGCATGCAGTAGAAAAGGACATCCCGACACTTCACGGTAGAGATGTGTCGTTCATAAGTGATTCGCTCGAATATAACGAAGCAGCAAGCTGAGTCATTGGTGAACGAATCTTTCCTTGGAAGAATCGAATCTATTAAAGAGCCGAATCCTGGAATGAATAAGCATGGCTTTCTACCAAATAAATCAGAATTGCATTTTATGGACATTAAATTTCACCTCGGTATCTCGGTGAGGTTCAGGCTCTTGTCAGGAAATCTTTCCTTATCAGAAGCGTACAAATGCGATAAATTACGTGCACGGTTCGAAAAGAACTTAAACCGAGGAACGAATTTTTAGTAATAATTGAAATTAAATTTAAACTTAAAATTCTGCCACCAAACCGGAAACTATCAAAGAACGAAAGGCTCCGATTCCGAATCGTTTCCTTAGATATAAATTGTTCTCTAAACCGCGATAATCACTGATCGAAACGAAGGCAAAGATCTGAACCCCTAGATCCAAATCGTTCTCTCAACAGGAAGAATCAAACAACCGAAACGAATGAATTGGTCCAAAAAAATATTCTTAGTGAGCTAAATGGAATCTTTCTGAAAAATTGGTTTGCCCATCTCTACTCCATGGTACATTATGCCCAATATTTTAACAAAATAAAGAACTTTGCTGTTAAGAAAACAACGTCATCCAGCTATTGAGACAAAAAACATTTACGGAACTATTTATTTATTCAACTTTTTTGCGGGAATACTGAAATAAAAATAGCATGAGAATATTTCCTTCTTGTGATACCTAGTTAAAATAGGATTCCAAAATTACGAAATTTTAGACGTTACATATTGCTTTGAATCTAACACAATTGGAGGTACCTAGCAAGCGTAATTCTTGATTTTTTTCATATATTTATTAAAAAGATGGTATTTTTAAGATACAGTTTCAAACCAAAGGCTGTGCCTAAGTTATTTCGTCGAAAGTTCTTTATATTGGGCGGATATGTCATATTTCTTAAGTTATGATGCTAACTTTGAATCCAGTGTACTGATAGATTTTCGTATTCTACGGATTTTTACTTTTTAAGGCCACCTGCAGAATCAGCGACATGCTTTCTAAGAATGTTTGCATTCAGTACTCACCATCTACTGATTCAGTCGACAAGACACACCTCAGAAGTGGTTAGAAGAGAAAATTCTTCCGAAGACTGAAATTATTCAATACTTGCTACCTACTATATTTTTAAATGCATGCTTGGTTTCCATGAAATATCCTTTTGTTCTAGATAATTAATTACTCTGTTGTACAAAGATTTTCCGTAGTTTTGTTAAAACGCAGAATATTACAAACACAGATAACGTACGATATTTGCGTTAATGATTCTTCTTGAAATATAGCACCTCTTTCACGTACTTGGGGAATATCTGGGTGTCGTTTAGCACGAAGTTTACATATTTGTACCTAACCCTTTGTTTTTAGGATGACAACAAGTGGTGCCAATCCAACTTTGACTATATATTAAAAGGCAAATGATAACGATTTCCACAAATAGATGAAAAGTTTGTGTTCAGTTAGTGATGAAAATAAAGTTGCCGTCTTATGCACGATTAGAATAACTAAAAGTTAAAAAAAGAGATGCTCCTGTACACGCCAAATGTGGTGAAGGTGATGTGAATGGCAGGTTAAAACAAACATGAGATCTTTCAATCCCTCTTGGGATCATCCTCAGATGTGCTCTCAAATTAGTAACTCCGACCTTTAAATAACAGAAGGGGGAAGTGTTATAAATCAAACTGTGCGTTCACTGCGCATGTCTAGGATTGCTCACGGGAAATTCCGGGTGGCTGAATGGGTAATTGTGTCATCTTGTTTCATGTCTTCACTAAGTCAGTCAGTGAATTTTAAGTTGGAGCTGGAAACTGGAGAAATCTTATCGTTTTTAGATAACTTACTAACCAGACACTACAAATCACACTATTCAAACCTCAGTTTTCAGGAAGCCTATGTCTGTCCCTATCTGTCCCTAGTATCATTCCTTACAACTCCATGCACCCTCTATGTCATAAAGTTTGCAGCCATTCGTTTCATGATACAATGAGCCATTATACACTCTTCCAGTAGCCGGCTAAAAAAAACAAGAGATTGCAAAAATTAAAGAAATCACCCAAGACCATGGCTATGGAAATCATTTGGTGGATTCGGTTTGCAAGACCCTTGGAAACTCTACCATGTCCACACTTGTGAGAGAAACTAGATGAAACGAAAATATTGGGTCTATGTGCTATGACCCACATGCCACTCGCATTATGAAAAACATGTGTCATCGTCACAAAATCGATTTTGGCCTCAGATCATCAAATATTTACTCCATTATTCGCAACGACCGCGATCAAATCAAACAGGGATTCCGTCATGGAGTATATAACATTCCCCTTCATAGTACTGGGCCAGATGACCCACCTCTCACTTACATAGGATCTACTCAGAGGACATTGGACATCAGAATGAAGGAGCACCTTTATGACATCACGACTCGTAACCAAAAAACTGCGTTATCACGCTTTACAAACAAGGGTTCTTATTTCCCAGCTTGGCAGGAGGCTTCTATCGTTACAACACCAAGGAACAAAAACCTCGTTACTTTTTGCTGAGAGCTTGTTAATTTTCATCAAGGGCAGTCAATGTTGTAACGACTATATACCTATGTACATCCCCAATGCTTGGAGAAATTTCTTACCAAGCGACTCAAATAATGTTCAAAGTGATACCTTGAACGCTTTAACACCAGATGACACAATCACCCATTCAACGACCCGGAATTTCCCGTGAACAATCCCAGACATGCGCAATGAACGCACAGTTTGATTCATGACACTTTCCCCTTCTGTTATTTAAAGGTCGGAGTTAATAATTTGAGGGCACATCTGAGGATGATCCCAAGAGGGATTAAAAGATCTCATGTTTGTTTTAACCTGTCATTCAGATCACCTTCACCACATTTGTTGTGTACAGGAGCATCAGTTCTTTTAACATTTAGTTATTCTAATCGTGCATAAGACGGCAACCTTATTTTCATCACTATTTCCACAGATCCTGGTCATCAGTAATATGTTACAGAAAAGCGACTGGGGTTGGTTTGAATTATATTACAGTGTTTAATAGTACTTTGTGGAGTGCTGCGATTACTTGAAATGTCAAATAGATTTTTAGTTTTCGCAGTATTGAGATTACATGCAATACTAAACTTTATTTGTAAGGCGGTACATATTTCGGTAAATGTGTAGATTAGCGTCCTAAATTATTTCGTAGGAAAAATGTCAGTATACGAAAAAAGTGCGACGCACATATTTTAAAGTATGGAAATTAATGGCAAAGATTGCAGAAATGCCATATTTTAAACGTGTTTTAAAAATGTTTATCATAATATTGACCTGTGCGTGCGATGCTATGAAGAGACGCTGCGGTAAGCCTAACGCATCTCTACGGCGACGATGTGAAGATTTGCTTCGTTGAAAGGAAGATTCTCTGTGGCGTGTAATTCACGCGCGGACGACTACAAGTCCAAGCCCGTACCTTCTCGCCAGGAGAGCAAACCATGTTGTACTCATACCCTAGAGATAAAAGTTATTTCATGTTTTGTCATTGTTTTTAAAGCAGATATTCGTCCTTTCCCATATCAGTCCCTGATTCGAAAGAGAAAGTACTAATATGCTTTTCTGTGTTGTACAGAACACTGGAGAACAATAACTTTCGGTTATGCTTTCAACTGCTTCCATTCGTAGCTGATTAGCTGTGCAACTGTAGTTTTGGTTCTCCTGTTAATATCTTGTTGCAGTTCAATTTCTATCTCATTGATACGCATCTTTCGCAAATCGAAGAGGTTTTATATGTTTATTTTTCTGTCAACAATTTAAAAGATACAACAAAATAAAGGGTGGGTGATGTGCACCTGTTTTCTGTATTGTATTGCTACAACATGTAGCTTTCTCCAGCCAACAACGTAATATCTTTTTCTTGTGCTCTTCCGCCCGTCATTTCGGCACAGCAACGAATCTTAATTTTAACAGACCAAAGCTTTTCATCTTCGCCGTAGCGATGAGTTAGGGATACCGCTGCTTCTCTTCACAGCGTCGGAATCACAGGTCAATGTTACGATGAAAATCTTTAAAGCACAATTGAAATATCGAATTTCTGCACCATTTGCCATTAATTTGCATACTCCAAAATTTGTACGTCGCACCTTTTTCCAGGTACTAACATTTTTCCGACGAAATAGTTTAAGACTGTAATCTACACATTTTCCTATATTTCAAGCAAAAAAAGTCTGATACACTGATTGGTCCTGATTTGTTGAAATCTAGTACACTGATTTCAGCTAAAAGTGTCTGGCAACGCTGACCATGACAGAGAGAATAGAGAAAAACGGATCAACATAATTAAGTTTAGTTGCACTCATTTGGGTGTGTGGAGCACTGCTTCATTTGATCAAGAAGAAATCACAGGGAAGGAGTGCGCAGGACTACGTGATGCCATAAGGAATCCTACCATCCCACAGGCACCTTTATCCCAGGTTTAATCATACAGCTAGGTGAGACCTGTTAGTCCTTGCGTTGATACTCGAAATCATCGCACCAAGTTGCAAAACTCTCAGTTAAATATATGAGATCATTTAGATGAATGCAATGTGTTTTGCCGCAGTAGTACAGGTTTATATATGGGGATAAATAAAGCCCACGAACTCCGCATTCGAATGCAATCCGTGGAATTAACGCAATCCACACTGTAAGGCATTTGACGAGGCGATCAGACCGCAAGGTACAATTCCGTTCTGACAAAGGACAATGAACCGCAGAATGGCTGATAGTGGTTTCCGATCTCGCTAGCTATTACGACGACTGCCACTCATTGCTGAACGTTGGCGATCAAGCTTGCCATGGTGGAACAGTGTTGTATTCCTGGACAAAAGGAATAAAACCATGTTGTACCCAAGGACTAGTTTTGCTTCTGTTTCTGTACCACTGACCTTCGATTGAGAGGCGTGTGACCGCATTCTTCAAATAACCCACAATTTTTCGGATGATCTTAGTGTCATTCTTAAACGACGTACGTCTTCTCCTTCTGGACCATGGTTGGGATAAATATCAATATCAAGTGCTGCTCACCGCTATTAGGCATTATAGATAAACTGTCAACACGATGATATGTCGAAGAAGTTCAGCTGGCCGTTTAGCCGAATCTCTTTAGTATACTTGTTTAGCAGTTTCAAGAAGATAAAGCCAGCCCGCACACTGCAAGCATCAGCTGACCGTGCCTGTAAGGCATTGAGGTGCTGCCGAGATAACACCATCTGCTGGTACTTTTGCAATGCTGAATTATTATTTGTCACACAGGTCAATGACGCATTATCAGCCATACCTCAGGAAACCATCAGAGCTGTTTTTCAAAAAAATCATGCCTACTAAAATATTTTAGAAAGCCTTAGATGTTTTTTTACGAATCACTTGTTAACTTCAGCGTGTTCAATTCATGTGATCAACAACTATATTCTGCTTCTTATAATTCAAATCAAAGTAGATTATTACAGCAGATATGAAAATTCAATTTTGAATTCCTAATGATTTGCGTGGTTCTGATATGGTCACATTATTTGTCACTATCAACTTTGCCAGATCGTCACATTTTCACATCGGTCCCATCTTAGTCACATCTAGGTCACATGGTGGTCACACCAGTCAGCTTTGCGAGCCCGCCGGCTCGTAAATCTGACTGACGTGACACAGTACATGCTCCTTGGTTTAAAATACTTCTTGCTATATACACTACGCTGTAGGAGCTAAATTATTTCTTCTCAATACTTACCTATGCACCGTTCATGGCAGCACCAAATTCAGAGTTCTGAGATCTTTTAACATATATTTTATTTAGATGCTCTCCAACGCACAGTTTGCGAACCGCTGCACTGAGCCAGATTTGGCATCAAACTTGGTTTTCTATAGGAATATTCCCGTAAGTATTGCATATTATATCAAGAAAGAGCAATTATAATAATTTTCATTACGAATCTAAATTACATTTAAATCAAACTAGTGATTTCTTTGCATTCATGTATCGATATTGACCTAATATTCTGCACATTGTTCATCTTTATACATAAATGCGTTACTTAGTCAACGCTTTCAAATGGATTATTTTTATCAATAAACGTTAAACTTAGGTGAATCATTTCTAGAAATTGAAAATTTTGTCACTCAAATTTCTCCTAAAATTTTAGCTCCTCTCGTTGTATTCAAGAACCTTATGAATACGTTTATTACCAAAATGTATCTGCTTTCAAACCTTACCAGCTTTATACCGAGTAAATAGGAAGACTAGTTTTTAAGGTGTTAGAAAATATTTATTAATGAAATAATTAAAATTAATTATCAACTTCCAATATTTAAAGTAATTTAAACAAAAATTGAATTGGCATCCCCAGAATTTATTCCTGAACAATCTTTCAAAAATGTCTTCAAAATTTTCGATCGGAATAAAATGAGCTTTGAAACTAATATTGCTCAAAAACCAACTTTGTCTGGTAAATGCGGTATAGCATGCATTTATTTCACAAATGGCAAAAATTAACCTGCGTAATGATACAGAGTGTGTAGGAAGAATTTATTCCTGATATACAGCTCTTACAGAAATATTGTGAGAAAGAGCTTTTGACTTTTTAACCTTACGCCTTCCCACTGCAAAACGGGAGATTAGTAATTATACGTAAATTATACATCTTCACAAACTCTATCCGGCAATGAAGAGTTGCCGCAACGCCATAGCTTTAACAGTTTTCAGTTTTATATTTATGTTGAACATGCCAAGGAATTTCCGAATTAAATAATGTACCCTTACTTACAGCATTAAATACATGTGATGAGTTGACGATCTAAACCGAGAAAGAGAAGAAAATTATGTATTTTATAAAGAGATGTACAAAACTTTCTTCTGAACTAATTGCAAAATATGTTAGTTTCATGAAAAGTAAGTGCCGTGCACTGAAATAATTCAAAAAAAGCCAGATGTACTTTTTTACAGACAAGTGGATGTTCCAAGGGATATGTTGGCTACGGGGTATATACTTGTAGAACATTATTTGCAAACTTCAGAAAAAATTCTTTAAGTGTTTTTTTAGATTTTGTCCTAACCAACTGAGTTTTGAAAATTTATTTAGATAATATATTTTATATAATAAAGCACCAGATGAAAACAGACAACATGGCTTTTCTGTGAAATTGCGTGACGCACCTCACGACTTAATAACTTTTGACTACGGAAGTCACTCAGGCATCTTCATACGAGGGAATATTTCCAAAAATGATTTCTTGTTGTAATGAAAAACACAAATTTACTGCCTTTTATGAAGACAGATACCAAAATTTCAGCTAGTGTAGCTGAAAAATAAAATTATTCAAATTTGTGCAGGAATGCTATAGTGTTAATTGTCGCCGCACGTGTACCTATAACGCTGCACCGTACATTTTTTATTTGAAAAACTTACATTTTTATGAGGAATGTTACAAATATCTCTAACGCCGTTATTTTTGTGAAGAATTCATGGTTCCATGTGAATGTTGCCTATAACGCCGTCCCGTACCTTTCTATAGGGAATTAGATAGATTTTTGTGAGGAATTCGTGGTTTCCATATGAAAGTTGCTAACATCATTGGAAAAGTAACACCTGATATTCCATTAACACCATTATATACAAAAATTGTGCGGTAATGCTTAGAAACAGTTTTCGGAAATAATTTATTTCAAATGCGGTATGATTTTATATTTATTGCAACCTTCTTTTGATATGAAATCGAAATTACTGCAAAATATACACCCAAGAGATAATTTTCATTAAATATTCTCATTATAACGCATAGAAGTTCATTCACTGGCGTAAGTAAACACAGGACACAGAAGCAAGCTTTCGCCACCAGACAACGGCTTTATCAGAGAGTTGTACACTAGAAAATAAACAGAACAGTTCTAAATAATTCGAATCCTAAACAATACAATATGTTAGAAACACAGATCAAAACGCGTGCAGACAAAACATTAAAAAGCTGATTGAACTCGTGGAATTCCGAGAAGTGCTCGCCAAACAATCGGGGCCGCCCCGGTCGCGCAGTGGTCTAAGCGATGTGTTCTGATCATTAGTCAGAAAGGAGTCCAGGTTCGAATCCCGATGAGGCATGGATGTTGTGTTTGTCTTATGGCACTGGCTCTGTCCCTTCCCTGGAACAGGTGGTCCTAAATCAGGGACGGGCGACTGCTTATAGCCCATTGAGTTGCTAACGGTGGTCGTTAAACCTTTCATAAAAAAGAAAGAAAAACATTGCAAGGTCAGCGGAAATATCAACATATCAGGCTGTTACGTTACTGAGAATTTATATTGGTTCTCTAAATGCGGTGGCCTGTGGATTGTAGTATAGGGCGATTTACTGTATCTCATCCTATTTGGGATAGCCTCATGCTCTGTAACCTCGTTATAACCTGGTTATAAACCGGCTGACATTATGTATAAAATGGATTGTCATATGGGGCGAGTTCCTTGATCTCATCCTACTTGGGATAGCCTCATGGTTTAAAACCACGCGTGCCAGAGCTGTTGTTAACTTACCTTGTTTCATGTCACACTTGTGTTCAGAAAGTCTTAACTAAAAAGTCTGCTTGATTATACACGCATAATATTTTAAGGAATAATTAAGTTACTCCAAGGAGATAAAGTAAACACCAGCGTTCGTAGGTAGTGAGGCAGGATCCCGAATTGTGGCGAGAAGAGTCGACAGAAACAATGATGACTTTATACACTGGCGTGCAAAAATTAAGGACGAGACGGTTTTTTAAATGTAACGTCGTGCAAAAGTGCTCCACATCGACTCAAATCATACCATAAGATCCCCAAGATGTACGAATATGGGACAAGTGAGCAAAACTGTTCAAACAAATAATCCAAAGGATACAAAGGCTCTTTATTGAAAAGGCAGCTTCGAGCACAACTGGACAGAAGACAGAAACGTCCATGTAACAGGCGGCTGCCAAGAAAAATCCAGTATTTAGTAGGAGATATGATCACCCCTGAAAACGTTGCAGAATTTACAACGTCAGTCCATGCTGAGGACGATGTTGTCAAGGAGCTGTTGAGGCATCGTGGCCCATTCCTCTTGTAGCGCCAATTGCAGCTGCGGAATCGTTGCTGGCGAATGGTGACGTTCTGCCAAGCGTCTCCAGAGAAGGTCCCACACGTGTTCGACTGGCTTTAGGTCCGGGGACCTCGCGGGCCTATCTATACGGTGAATATCTTTACTCTCCAACAGCTATGCGACAGCCACTGTACGATGAGGTGTAGCGTTGTCGTCCATGAAGAGGAACTCAGGAATAACAGCACCACTAAACAGACGCACGTGGGGCAGGAGAACCTCGGTATAATAGCGGACCCCAGTGACTGCACCTCCTTGGAAGATGTGGAGGTCAGTACGGCTACCAAGTATGATACCGCACCAAACTAGAACTCCTCCACCTCCAAGCCTGTTTTTTTAAAAGAAGTTCTAGAAGTGATTGCGTGTTCCCTGCTCTCTCCAGTTGTTTATACGTCCAGAATCGCTAGTCAGACTAAATCTGCTCTAATCCGTAAAGAGAACTCGGCCTCAATGCTGATGTGTCCAGTTTTTTTGTTCCTGGCACCACAGAAACCGAAGTCTCCGATGAGCAGGCGTTAATGGCACACACCGGTCGTCGTGCAAATAGACCAACTTTGTGCAACCTCCTGGCCACGGTAAAAAGCGATAACGGACGTCCAGTTGTCTGTTGCATGTGCCTTACGATTTCTCCTGCAGTCCGTCGTCTGTCTCTTCTCGTCTGTAGGACAATATACCGGTAATCCGCCTCAGTGGTTGCTCGTGGACGACCAGTGCTAAACTCTCGGGCAGCTGTTCCTTTCGTTTGAAATGCTCTCCAAACTCGTGAAACGGTGCTGTGAGCTATCCCGAACTCCTCGGCCACACTAGTCACACTTCGACTTTCTTCCAACTTCCCAATGACGCGATCTTGGTTAAAGTCATCCAGATGTCGTCTACTGGATTGCATGTTGGCCATATCACACGGTGGCAGCAACTCGACGTCGTTCAAACCGATGTACATCGGGCAATAGCTTTCACCGAATTGCTGAGCGTACACCGCACGTGTGCTTCATACCCTTCCGACACCCCCACCCTCTACGTCATGCAGCGTATATGCGCATGCCGTAGAAGTCCGGACCCTAGTTTATTTACTGAGTGGTCTTTCAGTCCGCTCTGCCAGCTCGTTCCGCTGTTATGTTAATTTCTCCTCCTCGTCCATAACTTTTGCACACCAGTGTATATACTGTACGTGTATTTCATAATTACTGCAAGCATAATTTTTAAAATTTTCCGTAGTGCTAAAATATGGTGCTGTGCGAAGGAAGTTTTGTTCCTATAAGATTGTTTACTGGGTTATTAGACGCATGGAGCTAATACACTGCTGGACACCCAAGATGCAACATCAAGAAGGAAGCATCCGTTTGGCCTGAAATTCGCAGCGTACGTCGACAGCGAGAAGACATGCAAACGGCTAGCATTACAGGGCATATGCAAATCATGTGCGCCCGGCACGCCACAGAGAAGCACTGTAAGAAGGGTGCACAGAAGGCGTTGTGTAAGTAGGGGAAGTGTTTTGCGCTGACTGACCTGTGCGTGGGAAGCTTCCTGATACCTCATCGCAGAATACAGCAGTCATTACAGCATCTTTAGGAGTTCGACATAGGAAGAATAGTGGCTTATCGCGACAGCGGTTTATCGTACCGAGACATAGGCGCCCGTGTGGGACGTTATCAAGCCACAGTCAGGCGAGTATGGATTCGTTGGGTGCAGGAGGGACGTACGGACCGACGTGAGCGATTGCCGCAGCCGCGGCAGATCACCAAACGAGGGGACCGGCATGTTGTGCGGCGGGCATTGACTGCTCGCAACGCCCATCACAAAGGTTAGCGCAGGAATTAGGGTGTGTTTCGCAACAACCTGTGTCAGCACGTACCGTTCAATGTCGGCTGCAGGAGCGTTGACTTGTCGCACCGCGCCCATTGGTCCGATTACCATTGGCGTTGCACCACCGGCGAATGCGGCGGCAGTGGGCCGTTTAACACCGCACCTGGACTACGGAATGGAACGACATTGTCTTTTCCGACGAATCCCGCTTCTGTCTGCAACACCACGATTGTGTGATCGACGTGTTGTGGCACCGCGACGGGAGACTGTGTGACGCCTGCATTATGCATCACCATACCGGTACGTCGCCTTACGTTATGGTTTGGGGCGCAATTGAATATGACACCCGCACCTCTGTGGTACGCATCGCCGGTACACTCAGCAGCCACCGCTGCATCTCCAATGTTTTGGAGCCTGTAGTCCTCCCTTACCTGCAGGACCTGCCAGCGGCCACGTTTCAACAGGACAGCGCGCGCCCGCACGTGGCACACATCGTGCAACAATTCTTCATTGCCCTCCAAGTGTCACTGCTGCCTTGGCCCGCCTGTTCTCCCGATATGTCGCCCATCGAACACGTCTGGTCTCTGATCGGCAACCGAGTGGCCCGGCAAGGACCACCTGTGGCTACGCCTGATGAACTGTGGCAACGTGGGAAGCCGCCTGCACCGACATACCCCAAGCCCACAGCATCCAAAGCCTATTTCGTTCGATGGCGCGGCGTGTGCCGCCGTTATTGCCAGCCATGGGGGCCTCACGAACTATTGATGTCTGCGTGTTCCGCAAGTTGCACGGGCCTGTAAGCTCAATCGTTTCATTTTGGTATCTGTTGTTATGTGTCCAGTAAATCTGGCTTTGCTATCTCCTGTTCTTCTTGGTGTTGCATTTTAGGTGGCCCTCAGTGTAGGTCTAAGTAAGACGGCTTATTACTCTTCGCATTATTATTGAAGGCAATTTGTGAGAATTTTCTTCATTAAGCAATGCATAAATTTCTGGTTTGATTGCTGAAACTGTGCTTACGTCCATATCTCTGTTTTATATATTTCAGTTCTAACACTATATTTATGGCATGCAGTTTTTGATCGGCTAGCGTAGTCAATGGCTCTGCAGACCATAATGCTGCAGTGGGGGAGGTGTGGCGCTCGATAGCGAAGAAGCGAATGTGCAGTTGACCTGGGGACCTCCACACCAAGACACGAAGATCATCTCTCCCCAAACATCGCTAAACACCATACCTTGCCAGTCTGTGGCGTTCCACGTTGCTCTGGCCTGTTACTAGTACACACAGCGCCGGCGATGTTCCGGTGTTAATGGAAGCACACGTAAGGAGCGCTCGACTCTCAGATTCGCTATCATGAGGTGCAGCGAAATTATTCGTGGACACACAGGAGCCTCTACATCTCCATGTAAAGCGGACCTGGTCCCCGTGGAATCCGTTCGTGCCTGGCTATCGATCCGTCAATCCTCTCTACCGGTGATTCTCCTGGTCCGTGAAGAGCCAATACACGTGCGGCAGTGCCGTCACGTGTGCATTGCTCCCAACACAGTCGAACGGTATGGTCAGAATGATTCCCGTGGCCGGCTATGTACGGGCGCTGACCACCCTGCGGTTTTAAGCCAGAATATCCGGCCTCTCTCAAAGTCCGTAAGTGTCGTAAATCGACGTCTTTGGCGTCTTTCCGTCATTGTTGTCACTCTGTACTCTTCCTTGCGTCTGCCAGTGCTTTTCACTTTCATGTGCCATTGACTACACGCCAGTTTTTAGAGTTGTAAGTTCGTGCTATCAGGACCACCACAGGGTGTGCGGTTATGCGCCCTCGCTCCAAACTTCGATCATTTGCGTACCAGCATACACTCTAGCTATTTGCAAATTTCGCGGTTGTAGCATGTTTTGTTCTAGGTGCGAAAATTTCATTGTCCGTGAGTGTAACAATGATTACTAACCAATAACTTTGAGCAACAAAAACTTTTATTAAAATGTTTGGTGTATCGTTGGAAACATTTTAATGCATCTCCTGATATGATAACCTCGGGTGTTATATACTGTAACATTAGTGACCACCTACCTATTTTTACGTTCTATTATAATAATTTTTCAACAAAAAGAAATAGTGTACATTATAGAACAACGCAAATTAACAACACTAATTTAGAAATATTCCGTAATATATTGTATACCATTAACTGGAACGAAATACTCTTACTCGATAACCCAAATACTTTATGCAATGCGTTTTCCAAATTATTAAAGGAATTATATGATCAAACTTTCTTAATTATATGCAAGAGTGATAGAGCGAGAATAAAATGTCGTAAGCCCTCTTTAACGAATCAGCTTCTGAATCGTATAATTAAAAAAGTTGTATACCTAATTTTTGTAAAGCAAATCAGAAATAGATTTTAATAACTTCAAAACTATATAAATAAATTAAATTCAGATATATGAATACTCAAACGTAATTGCGATTTACGAATTTTCTTTCTTAATGTACCAAAATTAATGTGGAAACACCTAAATGTGTTACTCGGAAAAAATGATACTCCAATAATGCCTGAACATTTAACAAACTCAGACGACCAAAAAATTACAGACAAAGATGAAATGGCCACCATTATACATACAGATCTATTACATTTTACATGCAGGAAATTACAAGAACTGAACTGTTACATATACTTAAACACATTAACATCAACTCATGACCAGGTATTGACGATTTTTACCCCAGGGTTATTTGTAGTATGTTGCAGACGTCATTGTTGAGCCCTTACAAACAATTTGCAACTCCATACTTCATTCAGGAATTTTTCCAGATGCTTTAAAGCTAACCAAAATCACTCCTAAATTCAAAAATGTTTCAAAAAATGAAGCAAATAACTATCGTCCTATAGCAAATCTTTCAATTTTTGCCAAGATCCTTGAAAACTTAATTTATACTCGACTAATTTCCTACCTTAAAAAATATAAGATGCTCAGTCAGCACCAATTTGGATTTTCAGCAAATAAATCTACATAATTAGCATTGCTATACCTTCAAAATGCTATGCAAAATAATTTTACTCAAAAATATATAATAATAGCTTTATTTCTGGATTTATCAAAGGCATTTGATACGCTAAATCATGAGTTTCTTCTTTCTAAATTACAAAATATAGCAATCAGGGTTAATGCTTTTTCACTTTTCAAAAATTACTTGACTAACAGACAACAATATACACAAATTGAGCATTATCACTCCTCATTTCAAGTTATGAGATCAGGAGTACCTCAGGGTTCAGTCCTTGGCACTTTATTGTTTTATATACACTTTAATGATTTATTTTCGCTGTCAACTTATATGGATCTCTTTCTGTATGCTGATGATACAGATGTTCTTATAAAAGGAAAAAACTTAGGTGAAATACTAACACAATGTAATAAATAGTTGCAACCTACTTCTGACTGGTTGATATCTAATGAATTAATTATTAATGTTAATAAAACTAAAGCAGTGATTTTTTTCTATTAAGTTATCTCCTTTAACACCAAATGTACAAATATCCCTTAATAATAAAATAATTGATATAGTACCTTCATTGAAATACCTCGGAACTACAATAAATTTAGACCTCAAATGGAATAAACATATTTATTTTCATTTAATTAAACTATCTAGAAATAGTGGTATATTGAGTAATATCCTGACTTATCTAACAACTAAAACATAGATCTCATTGTGTTACACACTATTTCAAACTCATAGCAATTATTGCATACTATCATGGGGACAAACGACACTATACAATATTAATAAATTACAAATTCTTAAAAGTAAATTTATTAGACTAATTGATCTCAAATAACATCCTAATACTCGACATTTAATAAATTTTAGAACAAAAGTATATCCTAATAAATATAATATACTTACTATTACTCAACCATACTATTTTATTCTTGGTAAAATTATGTTCAAACGAATTAAATATAATTCATATTCAGATTTCATATTTCTTTATGCACATGCACATTCGTATGAAACAGGGAATAAACTACAATTACAACCTATTTTTTCCAAAAACGGAATCAATTAAACTTACTCTAAATTACGGAGGCCCTCAATACTGGATATCTTTACCTAGCATCCTGACTAACTTAAACAATTTTAATTTATTTAAAAAAATTCAAACTCTATCTTTTTCAATAATTAAAAAAAGGAAAAGATTGGCAAAACGTCTTCTGATTGTCTGACTTGATGTGTCTATCTGTTATTTCATTTGTTTCTTCTACGGGAAGCATAGGGCTATGTCAGGCCATTTTGGCCTTTTCTCTTGTCTTCCCTGTTGTTACAGTCTATGTTCATCATTTATGTACTGTCAATTATTTTTCCCACTTTTTTTTTATCTTTTTTCTTTCTCTTCTTCTAAGAGCATGTAACAACAACAATAAATAAAATAAATAAATAAAAATAAATGTTCTGTTGATGCATCTGGGAAAACCTCAATGTTTACCCAATAAACTGAAAAATTCGCACTTCTCCACTTGCAGAAGTGAATGGGCAACCGATTTGTAAAATCTATGTTCAATGTAACGGTGATAATGACAAATTCAACTTGCAGTAATATAAATTTTGTCTAAACGCTGTATGTATGTATGTTCGACGTATCGGCTCTCGTACCATCTAGCAAAGGAACTTGGTTTTCGCTAGCGAATCATTAACTAAAACAGCTAATAGAATGGTATATATCTCTTTCAAAGAATGTAACAAAAAGAAATTATAATTATTTTCGTAAAAAAGATAATATACTAGTTTCAAACATCCGTCATGAAATCTTGGTATTTTTCGATATAACAGCTGCTACACTATCGAGATGAAACATCGGTGGCAAAATATCGTGTTTCTCTCGAATGCTTAGTCTAAATTCCTGTCAGCTATGCCGTTTAAATTCTTTCAGTAAATTGTTTTAACAACAGGTTAGAATTAAAATTTCCGCTCCACAAATTTTACGCTATGCATATTATTACCTAGCTCTCCAGCCAAGCGAATGTTCTTTCGCGGAATTTTTTCAGCATGTGAGAACATATTGCACTCATGAGTTATCCTACTTTTAAGTTTTTAATATGACCAACATAATGTAATTGCTTTTCGTGAAAGTGGTTATCTCTGTGCTATAGCAAAGAGTGAAGTCCTTAAGGAAAAGTCAATTTTATCACAAAGTGAAATTAAAGTAACACGATTTACATTGAGAATAGATCTCAATTGAGAGACATCCTTCATTATATATGTCTAACATCACAAATAATAAAGCGCGGAATGTATTTTCATAAACTGTTTTTTTCCCGTTTGTTTCACAGAGACATTCTATGTGTATATTTGTTGAGTGTGGTGTGAAAATTCTTTCTCATTATTTTCCCTAAACTCTTTGGCTTCTAAGACAACAGCGAATTAATCGTGCAAAATGCGGAACGTTTTCTGTGCAAGATATAAGATTCGGGAAATCGAAGTTACTGCATTTAAACCTATGGTTCGAAAACGTTATTTTTTTGTATTCTCGTATTAGGAAAAATATGGTTCTCTCATGTTCACAGCAAAAAAAAAAAAAAAAGAAAACAATGTTTACTTAAATTGGAGAGAGAGCTATTACTTTTAACACGATCTAATGTATGCATATAGTCGTATCAGTAATAATGTTAACATTCGGAATGTGCATACGGCGCTCACGAGACACTCTTTGCAAGAGCCGCTAGTATGTTATTCCATCAAATCGGTTTAATATCCAATACATGTGAACAGTATTATATGTGCCATCTTAAAATACGATAAAATGGAAAAACAGCAAATTGCCCGGAATCCTTCTATAGTATCTTTTCTCATACATTGTTTGGCGGGAGGGCATCGAACAGGAATTCCCCGCACCAAGGATTTGGTCTTCTTTTGAGGGGATTAATTACAGCCCTCATTATACGCTGTATTTTTAACCTTTCCTTTTCTGCGTGGTCAGTTTCTCGCACAACTTCTTTCCTCTCAAATCCCCGCTCATATTTTTCCATGCTTTAGTAAACGTGTTCGTCACCGAATGCCGAGACGCTTGTATCTTCCTTCTGCTGACTCTTTCTCTCTCTCTCTCCCTTTTTCTCCGTGAAATCGCCTTCCTTTTGCCACTTAAAGAGGAATCTAACAGTTTGTATTTAACTGTGCGTGGCGTCCCTTTTCCCCTTATCGAGTTCAGTTCGCCGAATGCTATCGCTAGAACGCCTCTTCCTGTCGAAGTCCAGAGAAGAGACGTTCTGTTGGTCGCAGTCACGGTTACCATTCTCGTTTACCAGAAGCAAGGGTGTATGTAAACTTTTTTCATTGTTTTGCGGAGGGGGCTACGAAAAATATTTTTATTTTAAATCCACAAGAACGAAATTAAAGTTAATGAAAAATAGAAATAAAAATTAATGTATTTTTTCTAATAAACTTTGATGAATTTTTATTAAATTGGGTCATTTTTTCTAATGTAAGTCACGTTTTAACCAAAAACGTAAAAGAATGAGACACGTGGAAGCAAGCTCCGCTGCCACGTGCCCAGAAGGGCAGGAAAGGTGTAATGTTTCTGTTACTAGGAAATTTTAACAATTGTAGTGATGAACAAGTCAGAAGATGAAGTACAGTTATTAATTATTGCCGATTACTAACACTTTGTATACATATAGCAATAAAAAATTATAATTAACAGGAAGTAAAATCATGAATGGAATACGGAATTACAGCATACAATACAAATTTTGAAGATGACAGTCTTTTTTTTGGTGTAAATATGACATGGATGTAAGTTAGATAACTTATATCCATGACATGGATGTAAGTCAAAACTTCGTCGTCCTGGAGCAGGAATGGAACTTGAGTCTCCCGAATAGCACTCGAGTATGCTAACCACTACACTACTCAGAACGACATGATCGATTAATTTTTCGACGTAATTTTGAAGTTTTCGGTTAATAACTGATTTACCATCCTTGTCTTATTAACACCAGAAAACGAGTTCTCATCTTCAAAATTTGTTGGACGTAAAATATTTTGACCAGTTAGGCCACCCACTAGAAAAGCCGCTGTTCACAAAAAATTATAATAAACAGTAAGTTAAATTTTTTCATCAGTTGGGCCACCATAACAACAGGTCCAATTCACAAAAACTTTTGTAGTTACTGCCGGAAGATCATTGATTGAATTTTTAGTTGTTTTTGTGTGTTCAGCATATAAATCTACTAAAAGACACTACTCGTCCTAGGACATCACAGATAAAAATTAAGCGTAAGTGCGCGTTCTTCAGACACTCATTCGTTGATGTTCTGCGCAACCTGGGCAAAGTTTCTAATTTTTAGGTACAATTTATCTTTTGCATGTAAGATTTAATAACCCAAAAATTCCAGGAAACAATGTCGTATATGCTAAAGCGAGTGAAAAACCTTGGTACGTGTCATCTGCGATGACAGAGTGACAAAAATAAAAACTTGCTTAATGTTCGACCTATACTAATATTTTCATTCCGATTTCTGTTAAATAAAAACAAAGAATAATCGAACTAAACTAGAATATTTCATTACCGTTTCGAGCGAGACTTAGGATCCCTCTAATTCATTATATCATTAATCTGCGCTTGAGTGGCGGGGGCAAATTGGATAACCGATTACTATATGCTGGGAAACAATAAATGTATTTGATTTATTCTTCCAGGCAAACAGGATCTGACTAGTGCGCACTCCAATCTTTTGCTTCGGAATATTTATTTCGGAAGAGGGACTCAGTTAACATCACTGAAAATAATTTTAAGATCTTAAACAAATTAGTAAAGTCTCTGAGATCGATGCAGAGCTCATGTGCTGTTTTCTCCAAACTTGGGCGATAGATGTCAGCACACATTGCTGCATCTCGTGAAGTTCTGACATGTTTTAGGAAAATAATTTTCATCTAAATCTGATCTTCATATCATATATTTCACTTTAAACGTTAAGAAAACGCAGAATTGTTCAACAGCCAGCGAGGGTAGATTACGATTTTTGTTAAGTTTGTACAGAAATTATATCCTTCACGTGCTCGGTTGAAGATACAGTATCCGCATGAAACTACTCACAAATTTGCTGGAAGACTGTCACACAAGTTTGCAGATAGACATAGGAGTATTTTTATTTTAAGCTCTGCATATGCATTTCTTGTGTGTTGTCTTGCTTCTGGCATTCAACTTAAAATGTAGGGATAAGCATGTGGCGGGCACGTATGTGTGAAACATAAGAAAATGTTTCCTAGCCATTCAGTTTAGGTATGAGAGTGACAGTGAGAGAAAAAATCGTTGGGCATCGTGCACTTCAAACATTTCAAGTATGTAGAGTGCATATGAAACGATATTTTTAATATTTCAAGGATTCGCAGGGCAACGGGGAGGTGGGCATTGGTGCATGTAACTCAAGCATTCGCTTCAGTAAAAATCAGAATATACAGGTTGATTTAAATTTAAAACTTTCCAAAACAAATAACGAACATGTATTAAATTTAATGTGCTTCAATACAAAGCTTTGTTTATCATAGATGTATGTCCAATGAGCTATCCAGAGGACAGGGTAATACTTTTTGTTGTACTAACAAAAAAACAAAATCATGTTCAAACACCGCTACATTTGCGCATCTTGGAATTATTATCTGCTAAATTTATATCACTGTTTCATCACCAGACGCTCGCAGCGCATTTCCAAGGAGAATGCCAGTTCGTTACTTAATTGGCACACGCCGTTTTAGCGCTGCCCCATGATATGATGAATAGAAGATTAGAATTCTGGCTAGAGACATTGGCAATTTGTTAAATTTGTGGCTGACCTCCAGAGCAGCCACGATGGCCTAAAACTGTGATGGAGCACAAAACAAGTCAGTTATGCACAACTCCTGAATTTGGTTACACAGGAATCTTGAAAAATCTTTTACAATTCATCTGAAGTAAATCGATATTTAAATTATATTTATATATATTTGTTTTAATATACACTAGCGTGCAAATATTAGAAACGAGACGGTTTTTCGAATGTAACGTCGTGCAGAAGTGCTCCACATCGACTCAAATCATACCATAAGCTCCCCAAGATGTAAGATTATGAGACAAGTGAGCAAAACCGTCCAAACAAGAAATCCAAAGGATACAAAGGCACTTTATTTAAAACGTTGCTTCGAGTACAACTGGACAGAAGACAGAAACGTCCATGTCACAGGCGGCTGGCAAGAAAAATCCAGTCTGTAGTAGGGTATATGATCAACTCTGACTGCGTTGCAGGATTTACAACGTTTATCCATGCTGAAGCCGAGGTTTTCAAGCAGCTGTTGAGGCAACGCGGCCCATTCCTCTTGTAGAACCAATCGCGCCTGGTGGCTGGGGACGTGCTGCCAACCGTCTCCCGAGAAGGTCACACACGTGTTCGATTCAATTTATGTCCGACGACCTTGCCGGCCAATCCATGCGTTGAAAATCTTCACTCTTCAACAGCTCTGCGACAGCCACTGTACGATGAGGTGTAGCGTTGTTGTCCATGAAGAGGAACTCAGGACCCACAGCACCTCTAAACAGACGCACGTGAAGAAGGAGAACCACGGTACAATTTGGAAACCAGAGACTGAAGCTCCTTGGAATATGTCAGTACGGCTACTAAGCATGATACCGCTCCAAACGACAACTCCACCACCTCCAACCCGTTCCCTTTCGATGATGTTGGAGGTGTGATGCTCTCTCCAGATGTGTTTAGGTCCAGAATCGCTCGTTAGACTAATTATATAATTATTTTAGTCCTAAATCGTTCAAGATACCTCAACTTCTACAGATAATTCGTGAGTTAATTTTTGCTGTGAAAAAATAAAAAAACCAGTCCAGTATTGATACAATTGAAGTTGTAGGAATTCTATTTCTTGTATATTTATACCCCATGATAAAATGTTTAGCATTTACTTAAATGGCTTACAGTAATATCTTACAAAACATTTTTTAAAATATAAAGTGAAGAATAAAATTTTGGTTACAATTCTTATTTGCGTTTCATTCCAAGGATTTCCTTCTAAAAACAGAATTTCTGGCTACTGTGATCACGATGCAGCGTTGTACAAAACAAGGAAATATAATAGCGAAAACGGGTCAGATTAGTTTTTTACTGAAAATAAAAGTATTTAAGTTTCTGGAGTCACTTGTTGATCTCTGTGGCCCTAATAACGTTGATTCGTATCAAGCCAGGGTAAAAAGGGCAAAGCTGGTTTACATGAAACAAAAAAAAATAACATGGCTTCTTATAGAATGTATTATTCAACATTTCTTTTCTGTAACCAAATCTCATTCTTTTTTCAAAATTGTTATTCGTCAGAGTAGAAATGTTTCCAAATCAAAACAAAAACCACACGATATATAGTATTAGCGCGACATTCTTTGCCCCGTAGTGGTCAGACTCTGCAGGTGTCATGTAAGTAAAGAGAAGCGGCACGTGGAACGTATCTACATGAAGCGCTAATAATCTGAATTACGATCATCAACATTGTCAAAAAGTATCAGTCTACTTCTGGATAAATGTCACCCCACGTTTCTTCCACAACTGTCCGCCTTGAGCCGATGACCCCTATGGTACTTCGACATGCTTTCGAATTTCATCCATCCATTTCCAATGTGGTGTTCTTCTATGTCTTATTCCACCCCTTGGAATCCAGACCAACTTGTAGGTAGTCCATGGGATGCTCTTTCATCTGCCAACATGTCGAGCCTAACGTCATTTCAGGGATTTTACTCTGATCATGATGTCTTCCATTGTCAGCATTTATCGTATTAATGAGTTCTTCTTCCTATCTTTCGTGTTTACACCAAGTATGTATTTACCCATGCTTCTTTCAGATGTTTGCAGCTTTTTAATGTCTTTTTTTGTTAACACCTATATCTGTGCTCCATATATAAGAATTGGACCTATGCATCGATTGCACACGTTTCCTTTAAGAAATAATTGCATATCGCTCTTAGAACTTGTACTGTTTCTTCCAAAAGTATATCTCCCGAACCTCCAGATTAACTCTTCGTACGTACCAGATTAACCGTTCTTACATCCTTGCACAAAAAAACCCTTCCAGGTGTCATAAACGGAACTGAAGTGCTGCTGCTATCCGTAAACAATTGCATAACCTAAATTTAACCTCATATATTATTGGAATTTAACTGCAGCCTTGAGGTCTCAGAAATTTAATGAGATCTTCTAAACACCATCAATCAGAGAAGAAGAGATCCTGCGGTAAAAATCCCCGATCGAAGATTTAAATAAAACTTCGTTCAACTGGAATAACATCGACATAATGCGTTCTAAACATTGCCCTGAATATCAAACATTTATTTATTTCAAGTTTGAGGAAATGTTTGATGCTGGTTTTAATAACCGTGCGTTTGTATCACGTGACATACACTAACGTAGTTCTTATCCGACCACTGGAGCTCTAGCACAAATCACGAGTTGTATACCAACGATAACCGAAGACCTAAGAATCGAAACATTTTAAGAAGCTTAAAGGGACATTCCATTTAACAGTTCTGAAAAAGAAGCTTTGGCTAAATGCCAAATACAAAACGTTTTACAATGTTCTGCATGGCGAACACAATGCAACTAATAGAATTTATTTTCATTAAAGCTTCTGCACCTGTTATTGCGACCGGCCGGTCTGACACGGTTTGGGAGCGAGTTACCATGCGATTGGCGAGTGTGAAATGCTAATTGCACTCCACCTATTGTCGGTATCGAGAACAGAGGAGCTTAACCACTCCCCTCGCTCCATTTTTTGTTTTCTTTGTTAACAAAGTGTTTCGGTATAGTCACTAGACATAGAAAGAAAATGCCCTTATAACGGCAAAGTCCAGTACCGCTCACATAGTGATATTCGTGTCAGATTGCGCGTACGTTGTCGTCGTGCCAGTCCCCCTGATCCCTGGACACTTTGCTTCCGGATCAGGCCAAAGCCCGTGCGCCCCCGTTGAGCTGAGTTTTGGCTGGGTTACCTCTGGTACCCACTCAGCATTTAGTGAGTCTGACACCATCTCTCACAGAGATGTCAACTACCCACAAGGGTAAAGTAATGCAAAAAAGGGGTCAGACTCTAAACCGTCTGGGCCAACTTGTACTCTGACGGTGGTTGCCGAGAAAGTGGGACACACACCCTCCACCGCCGAGACCATCCGGAGGCAAAGGATCCACACTAGACCAGGAAAGTTTTTCTCAGAGGCTCCACCTAGTGTTAAATGCTCTTCGGCCACTACAGCTTCCAAGGGGGTTTCCCCACCTCGACTGAGCCAACTCAGGCAAAACGTGGTGCTGACACGTTTTTACTATCTCCGTCCGTGGCAAAAAATGGGACAACATCGCCCCAGCCCGAGCCCTCTCGGGCGTCTGAGGGTTTGTCTGCGGGCCTTCCAGATGCTACTCTGGAGGCCAACCAGCACACCGAGAAAACCCTGGTGCCAACACCACTAGCTTTCTTGAGCCACATCTTCTCTCTTCGAGGGGAGGTAGAGTCCGGCATTAGGGAATCTCGGGTCACTCCCTCAAGTCGAGAACAAATGGAGACAGGCCTGCATGAGATCCGTAGAGCGTGCGTCAAGCAAGCACGTGAAGCGGCAGTCCTAGACGATAGGCTGTCCACAGCACTACAGTCACGACGCCAGGGCTACGCGGAAGTGGTTTCCTATTCCGATGCGGCTAGGAAATGGGCTAGCAGGGCGAAAGGGCCTTTGTCTGCCCCAAGTAAGAAAAAGAAAACTCCGGGGACTGGAAGCACGTTCTCCTGGTCTATCCCGCTGTCAAAAGTAAGTCCTCTGAGGATGTAAAGAAGACCTTCGAACTACAATCAACCCAGCTAAACTGCAGCTCGGGGTCAAGAGCATTAGGAACATTAGAAAGAGTGGGGTTGCGACTGCGAAAGGGCCTTTGTCTGCCCCAAGTAAGAAAAAGAAAACTCCGGGGACTGGAAGCACGTTCTCCTGGTCTATCCCGCTGTCAAAAGTAAGTCCTCTGAGGATGTAAAGAAGACCTTCGAACTACAATCAACCCAGCTAAACTGCAGCTCGGGGTCAAGAGCATTAGGAACATTAGAAAGAGTGGGGTTGCGTTGGAGTATTACCGTCCAGAGGAGCTCGAATGCCTCGCCTATCAGTTGAGATTCAATCCGCTGACCAAAGATTGCACGCTCACCACAGACCCACGAAAGAGACTACCCCGGTTAATCATCTATGACGTCGACGGGGAACTCTAGGGCAAGGAGTTCGAAGAAGGTATTCGAGGGCGAAACCCCGACCTCGAAAACGGGCTCACAGCTTGTTTTACCTTCAAAAGTAAGAGAGGTCGAGCCAACTGGGTGGTAGACGTGGAGCCCCAGGCCTTCAAGCTTTTGATTCATGAAGGAGAAGAAACTGAATTTCAATTGGTCAGTGCTCCGCTTAGAGGAGTTCCTGCGTGAAGTCATGTGCTTCCGGTGTAATGGCTTCGGTCATTTCCGGAGCAACTGCATTGAGTGTGATGATAGGTGTTGCAACTGAGGTGTATTCGGGCTCCAGCACCATAAATGTGCACCCACACCGAAATGCAGCAATTGCTCATCTGCTAATGCTAAGTTCCGGCTGGGGTTGGACGTCTCCCTCTCCAGCTTTAGTAAGACGTGTCCATGTCTTATTAGGGAACTTGATCAAATGAAAAGCCGTCTCAACTATGGTTAACAGATTGTGGTACCACAGAAGTACGTCGCTCTCGAGTGTTGTGTTTTTTGGTCTCTGATCTAGGTGTTCTGATGACTCTGGTCCGGAGTCATCACCGCAGTACAAGCCCTAGTGCTGCAGACCATGTAAGTAATTATTTGTGTGTGTGTACTGTGCTTCAGTGTTGAATATTTGTGAGAGGGGTGCATGATAACCTCAATTGTCAGAAACGTGCGTGTATTTTTAATTTTGATAGATACCATTAAAGGACAAATGTCCCAAAAATTCTCTTTGGTGGACCGTTCTCCCAGCTAAGAGATGTGAAAATTTATCATTGAAATTTCTTTGCTTCGCTCATAGCACGTCGCACACACGGGCTAGGATCGAAGGGTGAAAGGTACTGGTCCCGTGGGGGAGGCAGATCCCCACAGATTCCTGGACTAAATCTGTCCGAGTGAAAGACTCTGGTTTCCGACGACTGAGGAATCTGATTAATTCAAACCTGCGAGTGAGTTCAACATAACCCTGTGAAGTGTGCATTTAGACGGTACAAGTAGTGTCATCAGCCTAGCTTACCTGTTACAGCACTCTAATAGTGTTATTCAATTTAAACTTAACTACACTTACGATGTTTTGATTTCAATTTCTTTGATGATAACTTGGATATATATATCACATTTCATTTTTCTTTGTGTTACCCAAAGCGTTTTTTCCACATCTTAACAAGTTTCAAAGCAGTGACCTTTCCTTCGGCCTGGCTTGCAAATGCTGAGTCCTATTTCTCAGTTGAAATAAAAATAAACTCTAGATCATTATAATCAGAATAGATAAAATAATGTCTCATATATCCTGCATGCCATTAAAATCCGCAAGCATGCAAACAATTTCCAGTAGGACTCGACAGAAATTACTCGCCTCTGTGTTCCAAAGCTTATGCCAGATTGGAGAGCGAAGACTGTCAATTTATTTAATTTCGTATCCGTCCCTAAAGTCCATTCCAGAGGTATTGTGTGGGATTAAGATCAGACTCTGAGCAGGCCAGTCTAACAATTTCTCCTCATTTTCAAGAAATTAGTCCTTCACAAGCGGTGCGGTGTAGCAGGGTGTTCCAAAGTTCTGGAAGAGACAACGGCAATTTCTGTAATACTGCCACATTTTTGTCAGGGCATAATTATCCAGATTGGCGAGGTACACTTCAGAATTCATGGTCTGTGTTATGATAACCAACGGGCCGAGTCTCATCACGAAAATCAATTCCACATCGTGTTGGAATCTCCGTTGTACTTAACAGTTGGAAGAACACAGTTCGAGGAAAATTGTTCGCCCGGCTGTCGCCAAATCCAAACAAGCTCGTCAGATTAGAAGAGTGAAAAGCTTTACTCATTATTCCAACAAACAGATTTCCAGTCGCCCACAGTCCCGGAACGACGGGAGAAACATCATTCGAAACAGTGCTTCGCATTTGCGACAGTGATGTGTGACTTGTGTGACGCTGCTCTACTATGATAGCTCACAATGTGCAACTCTCTGCGGATAGTTATGTTATTAACCTAACCATTGCATGCATTTCCTGCAAGCAGCGTTGGAAACGGCAAATGAACAAAATGCAGAGATGGGGATCAGCTCTTATATTCTCGCTGCATTACAATGAATTCTGGGATGCATTTCTTGACCATATCACTACGGGTTGTGAAACGTGGGTTAAATTCGTTAATGACGAACGCATTAACATAAATGTAAGGAAACGTTCTATCGAGGCTACTTTTTCAGGCGTGCACAGGTATATTTGGGTACATTCTTTTCGGAACATAGCACTCTTTTAGGACTCAAGTTAGTGAAAAATTACCACAGAAAAATCGAATGCGGAAGAATCAAGTGCTTTAACAAATTAACCATTTATTTACATTTTACTGATCCCGTATCATGACACATTTTCCTTATTCATTATTTTTTCTGGATATTTGGAATTACTTTTGTGGTAAGTGAAACTTCAAAATCCACATATGTGCTGCGTTTATTGTTCAATTATTAACAAATTTTTCAGTATTTTATCTTAATGATTTTTTTGCCTGTTTTAACAGTGCTTTAAAAACAGTTGGAAGGTGTGCAATACACCAAAATATCTGATAGCAAAACCTGAATGTCAGTTCAATCTGTACATTTTCCCAGAATTCCAGGAAACAAGCAATCAGGAGAAACGCTTGGAATCGCTGAAAAGTAGCAGTATGCTTTTGTTTGGCCTAATACTCGTTCTCCCGAACTTCCCTATCCAACAACATTTTTCTACCAAACTTCTCTTTACAACTTTATAACGTTCTGGGAACATGTAATCTACATACATACCAACATCCATAGGCCTCACAACCACATCAAACCAGCGGTTTCGTAAATTGCTGCTCTCAAGGGTAATCGTCATGCACTCCACAGACTTAGACAAGTGTACTGCTGCCCAACAGCTGCGTAACATGCTACTAACAAATGTAATCGTTGGGATATCAACAGTCGTAGCCCAATATTGATGTTTCTCCGTTTAGTATACTCCCATAGCTGCATAAGATGCTGCTGTCAAGGGTATTCGATGTGGGTTGCAATAACCACTGCCAAGTGGTGATAAATTTCTCCCTGTGCACCCCGCATCTCCGTAACGTACATAAACCCTTTGGTATTGTTGGCATTAAACAATTTCCAGAGAAATCGTTCTAAAAGAAGGTTTTAAAAAGTAGTTGATAAGGACGATCAATGTCTCACCCTCCTTTGAATGAGAACTCTTGCACAACAGTTATTGTGAAGTAATTTTACTACTTCGATGAATTTTTCACCGAATGAATGTTTACTCAGAATTTGAAGAAGATCATGAATTATTCTTTATCGAACACTTTTGTCTGATAGATCGAGACATTTTCCCGCTGCTGGTGTATTGTACACCAGAATGAACTGTTTTAACACCCATAATATTCATTGAGACAAAATGTGGAAGAGAAATATGATCTGATCTGAATCAGTTTGAACATATCTGTGCAGAGGAGTTCTGCGATGTGAAATGTCAACGATTGTAAACAGGATGGACGTCAGTAAAATTGATTTTATGTAGGAGTATTGAAATTTGGATAGTTGCAAGACGTACAGTAATGGTCTAAAGAATGAAGATTCATCATTTTTATTGAAAAACGTGCTTTACAGACGATTACAATTAATTATTTCCATCTGCGTGTAGCCCACAATATTTTCCCGGTATGACCCTCAAAGAGTGGAGTCGGGATCTAATAAAGTGACTGGTGTTTTAATGGTTGGTATGGGAATAATACATCGGGAAGTGCTCTGAAGTGAAATCATGACTTCCTATATTCCTGATGCGCTGTCTTTCTTTCAAACCAGATCAAAAGTCATATCCCCTTGAACACTGAGGATAAAGAATTTCAGAATACAGAAGCACTTAGCTATAAACATTTAACTGAATAACTTCAATATAAAATTTTCTGAGAAACCGTTATGTCTAAATTATTACATTATATGATCTATAAGTATTTTTCATTAAATCGATTTGCCTAATACTATTTTAAACCCAAAAATAATTGCATTTAAGTATAGTTTCCCAGTTTTTGTACGATTTTCAAACTGAGCGAAGTGTCTGTTCCGATCGTCTCGTAAAAAGTATTAATAACGACAATAGCGTTCATAATCAGATGAGTAGGACGTCCTTTTTTGATAACGCAACGCAACAGGTTTGATCCGTAACACCATAGTGAATATGTTAATAGAAGAAAGGAATTTTCTTGGTTCAAAAAAATAAATCGTGATATTATACAACCTTACATGTGGATAATTATTGTCTTCACACTGCCTCTTCCTCTGAGTAAAGCTACATTACTGTTTGTGAAAATTGCCATAGCAAGAAAGAATCGCGCTATTCAAATAAAATTCATATCATAGTTTCCTCGTGTTATATGTGAAAACTCATTTCATATGATAACTATTTTTATTTGTAGAGCTACACAACATTCTTTTCGTTCCAAAACTCAGTATCGGGAGAAGCCACCTTGAATAAATAACAATAATAGCCTGTATACTGCGTGCAACTGAATGGAAGGAGTTTTTGACATCGGTCTGTGGCATAGCTTGCCAACCTGCTTCTATGCAAAACCAGTGAACATTTGTGGTGACAGGCGGAGGTGCTCGACAGGCCATTCGCTTAGCTACAATGCCCCAGATATGTTCGATCCGGGGACATATCCGGCAAACGTGCAGTCCAGGGGAAAAGTGGTATCTGCCTTGCATGAAAGAGGTCTTATACATTCCGCGCCTCATGTGGCCGAGCATTCTCAAAAAGCACGAACTTTTGCTAATCAGCGCGCCAATGTCTATGTTCCAGTCCTCATTACAGTTTGCGTCATCCTTTGTTGAAAGTCCAATGGATGCGCATTAGCAATGGGCTGCTACCAATGCTCTGTTAAACAGACGACGTCGAACTCTGCTGGAGGAAAAGCCCTTCCCTCTGACAGTGCTCGACTGCTGCACTAGCACCGTGAATGTCGCTGTTCGATGAGTCACTGCCATGAGGTATAGGTGTCTGCCATTCCTTGCAGTTGTGCGATTTCTCGGTCCATTCCCCGGATGTCTGTGTGTCCGAACCTCATATGTCTACTGAGGGCACTTTCAGATAACTGTTCTGGAGTTTCGCCCCTTACGTGTGGCAATTTTGCGAAAGGACAGCGCAGCTGTACTGATCCAAAAAATATTTCTTGGATCAAAGTCCGTCAAGTGTTTATAATGCGACATTGTTCGGCGACTGGGCATAGTAGGACAAACGAAACACCCTTTTGACTCAAAGTCTGATTTTTACTGATTGTAACATTTCGTTTGAGACAGCTCTTTATGACCCAGACCTGAGAGTTCAGGAGGCTCTGCTCAGAGACTGCATGCGTATTTTCAATGACATTCTATTTATTTGCATGCCTCAAGCTGTTGCACATATCCTGTAAATTTCAAGTTTATACCAGCAATCCTTCACTGTGTCGCAATTTTCAAAAACAGCATTGTATTTAATCGTTATTTTAGGTCTTCCTGTATGAGAACCATATGTTTCCAAACTCAAGGGATCTTATACATGACATTTATGAAAAAACTAGCACTCTTCAATATTCTTTTGGAAGCATTATTTTACATTGTAGTACTGTGTTGTCTGGGTCTTGAAAAACAAAGACATGTAAATTTAAAAATGTTTCTTCGAACTGATTCTCTATCGTAAAATCTGTTCGTGAGATTATCAGTTGATGCCGTTTCGTAAGTCTTTGTGTTTGGGGTTCAAGGAGCAATGTCATCATCTCGATGAGATATAAGCCATCTCCTTTCCCGAATGTAACTCCTGTGGTTCCAAGAATGGTAGAACGTCTGTACTGAAAGTCGTACGCATTTCATCGATCTTATTTCCGAATTTATTTTAAACTATCCCAATATTATGCGCATTATTATTTTGTAAATGATTATTAAAACCAAACATGTTTTTTCTTCCCTGTATGATAACTTGACCGTCTAGAGTCTGCAAGGAGCCCTTCCTTTAAATCAAGTGAGAAGAAATTTACTAGTGAGCTGCCGCTGTGAGTGATAGAGCCTTAATAAGCTACAGGAGTTAGAGTGATGTTCAATAATTGCATATTCAATTCGGTTGTTCCATAGCAGGAAACAGAGAAGAAATGCGTATTTCCGGCAGAAAACTCTTAGAAATTGTATTTTCTGAGCTGAAAATTTTAGGAACATTTTAATTCACCAGCGCAAATCTGATGGGTAAAATTTTTTACATCGGAACGATTCGGCACTCTGCCAAATTTTACTGGACAGAGTTATGTTGTGAATCGGATTTACAGACTTCCATGGTGATTTTTTATATAAAAATAATTTTTCCAAGTAAATAGCTCAAAACTTTCAATTTATGTTCTATTGTGGATCTTCCAGTATGATAACAAGAAGTCTTCAATATTTAAGCATAAAAGTTAGTTATGAACAAGCAGAAAGATAGAGAAAAAATTAGCAGTAATTTTCTCATTTCCATTTACAGGTATAACATGGATTTTATTTATCTGTTATGGTAATCCCAATTCACAACGAAAAGCACCACATAAAAGTGTTTGATTGTACAAGAGTAAAAAGAAATGCCCATATGTAATCATATTGAAACGCATCCACTTTCCTTTTCCTCATTACATTTTTTTAACATTTATTCAGAAGTTATTTTTTTTTCACAGCTTTGAACAGTTGAGGAAATTTTCTGTTATAATCCATTATATTCGTTAGCATATCCGGGCGCTACCTGGGGGTAGCGGGTTCGATTCCCGCTTCAGGACGACGGAATTTTCAAGTTTTATGATATTATCTGACTTGCATCCTTGTCATATTTACACGAAAAACGGATTGTCATCGTCAACATTTGTATTGTATGGTGCAATCTCATATTATATTCATGATTTATATGCTCCTCCGGGCAACCACGGGATATGATTCTTAAACTCCAGATTTGCTAAACATGAATGCCGGTTGCTGCCACTAGCGAATCCTGTGATGGTCATATTCAAATTAATCGGAAACTTGCGACGTGGTCGTTCTGGGTGGTGTAGTGGCTAGCTTACCAGGGCGCTATCTGGGAGACCGGAGATCGATTCTTGCTCCAGGACAACGTAATTTTCAAGTTTTCGGATGTTATCTGACTTACTATCCTTGTCATATTTACGCCAAAAACGTATTGTCATCTTCAAAATTTATAATCCGTTATGTTTTCTTGAAAACGACAGAAAGTAATGTGAGAAGCTTGATTAACAAATCGTGCAACTTTTTGAAATTATTGATTTATTTAAATGGAAATGCCAGAAAAATGAGTCGAGTTCCACAGGCTATGAAGAAAACCTTCCAATGAATAATTTCCTATATATGCTATTTAAAAATATACTGCTCTCGAGCACGCTGTGTAAATGCATTCCCAAGAAGTAGTAGCCTGCGTTCCATATGCAAACTGGTGCGTTTATACAGACAGCTCAGTTATGTAAATGGTAGCAGTTACAGTTACAAACCAGTCGCATTAAACGCGTGGAAGGTAAAATGGCAAAATGGATCAGCATAATTAAATTTGGTGGCCATCACCTGAGCGTGTGGACTACGGCTTCGGTTGATCTTGAAGGAAAAATCACGTGTAAGCAGTGCGCATGCCTGCGTGATGTAATTGGGAATACTACCGTCAAACGGGCACCTTTATCGGATATTTTATCATAAGGCTACGTACGACAGGTTGGTCCCTGCGTTGCAGAGCGAAGGAAACACATCAGGTTGCAAAACATTTCGGTCGAAGATGTGAGAGGTGTTGTAGGAATGTAATTAGCTCTTCCGTGATAGTAAATGTGCACGTAGATAGACTTTCAAAATACTCGATCCCCATTCGGCAGCAATCCGTAGCATCACCGAAATCCACAGTGCAGGACATTTCACGAGGAGTTCACACAGCTAAAGACATCCTCGTACGGATATGGACTGTGAGTCGCAGATTAGTTCAGGGAGGTTTGCGATCTCGATGGACATTACGACGACTGTCACTCCGCGCAGCACATCATCGAGCAAGCTTACAATGGTGAAACCATGGTGTATTCCTGCACACAAAAAATGAAACTAAGTTGTATTCAAGCAGCAGCTTTGCATTTGGTACCGCCGATTGAGAGTCCGAAGACAGCGTTGTCACCCGGATGATCTTGCTGTCATTTGTGAGTGAGATACGTCTCCTCATTCTGATATCATGGTTTGGATAGCTATCAATTTTAACTGCAGTTCATTGCTTGTACGCATTCTAAGTAAACTCTCAGCAAGACGATAAGTCGAAGAAGTTCTACCGAACGTTTTTCCCCCTTGGTCGTTAATATTCCTGATGAACAGTTTGAACAAAATATTGCCATGAGGTAAACTGCAAGTATCAGCAGACCGTGCCTGTAAAGCATCCAGGTACAGCACTGGGTAGAGCCATCTGCAGAAACCTTTGCAATTCTGAAATATTGGTCATCCATTTCAATGTCATATTGCCAGCCTAACCTCAGGAAACCGACAGGGATCTTTTTCACATATCATGCCTGCTAAAGTAATTTTGAAATCATTTTATGGGATTCACACGAATCACTTGTATGTTTCAGTGTGAACAATTCATGCATTTTACCACCCAACTCTGTTTCCTACGATCCGAGTCGAAGTACTTTAATACAAAAGATATCAAGAAAAATATTGAGAATGATGGAATTAACTGGTAGGATAAAATTTGAAGAGCTTTACGTTCTTTTCTGGAAATACAGTTTAAAAAGAAATTTCATGTTTTGGACAGCTGATAATACAGTATTTGAGTAATTGCATTAAGAACACTGAGTTACTTTTAAAATTTAACTGATTTACAAGAATCCCATGTTGAAATCACATAGTATGGAGAGCGCTTTACTGTACAACGTTTTAAAGCTTTCTTGTTATTTCCTGGTCAAATGGTATACATCAGGAATTGGTATTGGGAGAGAAAAACAAGGAATTTGGTTTTCACCATCAAATGTGCCTGGCAAGAAGTTGCGTTTTCAAAAAAAAAGAAAGCAAACTTATCCATTTTCTTTTGGCATCTTTACTTAGGAAGCATTTTGAAATTAGTTCATCAACACACGTGCTGCATATGCCTTGCTGTTGGCGCACTTAATAACCTTGTCATCCAAGTTTTGCGCCCTGAAACAGGAATGTCTAAAATTCTAACTGCTTTGAACCCAAGACGACAAAACAAAATGGAAAACAGTACCTCAAATTTCACGTTCAAACAGGAATGTATCAAATTTGAAGTTTTTCTGAATTACATTCCTATTCCTTTAGGAAATTAATTTGTTTGCTTTTTTAGGCATAATTTTCAAGAATAGCCCCATTTCCTGCTCATTGAAGGTGTGCCGAACTTAATAAAATTCACGTGTTAAAACCTTTTTTACCAATCGTTTGTTTGGAGTCAACTGGCTTCACTTTACCATGAATTTATATTAAAGAGAAATTGTGAAGGGGTCTGCCATTTTTGTGCCACTCGTAAGGAACTGGACTCTTCCCATCCTGTTTAATTAGTTACTCATTATTTCAGTCCTAAGATCGCTGCGGACTTCCCAAAAACCAAGTAATTCAACCGACATTTTATAAGTGGATGTGTGTATTAGTCTAAATTACAACAAACATACCTTTCTCTAAAATAAACGTTTCGATTTTTCCGGTTGCAACCGTGGGAGAAATGGAAGCAAATTCCGTACTGCTAATATTGACACTTAAGAAAGTGTTAGCGACACATGTTACCGGTACACTACGTACCTGAACTGACAAAAACAACTTTCAAGGAAATTAAAGCAAATACAATAAATGTTTTATACAAAGAGTCTTTTCCAAATAAATTTCTGAAAATTAAGTTGCCGTTTATTGTTTGCTGTAAAAGCATATAACATTATTAATTCTTCTTACGTGAGGTAAGAAAGTTTTCAAAATTCTTTAACGCAACTCAACATTTTCTAATTTATAAAAGGTTAACGAAACGTAACACACTGGAGAACAATGCTGATCATTGTCGTGAATAATAAGATTTCGTTTGAAACGCTTCATACCTATTTATTACATTTTCAATACAAAAAACATGCAGTTTCTTTTATCGTGTCAGTGCAATATACTCACTGTTGTGTCATAAAGATGTGCAACACAAAGCAGAAAGTCTCAAATCGAACAGGGATTTGTATCAGCAGGTAGCCAATGTACTGGATGTTAATGATATCAGTAGTACATAAGCAAATCGCATAGGACGTATTTCAATAACTGTTTCGCGTTATTGCAGGGAGTGCAGCATGGCTGAAGAGCAACCTTGTGACTCCGTAGCAAATTACGTCCCTATGTAAAGTTTCTGTAAGACTTTTGTGTGAAGCAAAATTGTAAGAGTTCGGTAAGGCTAATAATCTGTTCATGATTTTTCCGTCAGCTCGTTATAAATGTAAGAACACTGATGTAGCTATAGAGGCTATTATAATCGGAGGATAGGACGTTCCAACATGATAAGTCTGGTGCGCAACGTTTCTTCAATCAATGGGAAACCAGCACCGAAGAGCGTTGGTGGTTTTCTGAGCATCGTACCATACACTGGCGCAACACTAGATATTTGTTTCGCGTAGGAGTTGTTCGAGGTCTCTCAGCTTATATCGCCTGCTGCAGAGATGTCTCAACTCTCGCTTTCTTTTTCTGCAGCTCTCATTGGCCTTCTGATTCGGACGTACCGGAGCGACGTGACAAATAAAATCACATAGTGTTTGCACACGAGTCCCGGTTTAAGCTGATGCATTATGATGAACTGACACTAGTATGGAAATGCTCTGATGGAAAGTTTCTGGTTGTGTACATTTAGGAAAGTTACTTGACACCGAAGCGAAGTTTTGTGTGTGGGGTGTTATTGGTTTGTTTTCTTGGTCAACTTTGATACACAATCCCTGGATACTAAACTGCCAATTGTTCGCCAGCGACATTTGGACCCTAATGAAGTAATGTATATGAAGGCGGATCATTTTCCGCCTTTCAAGAATATAACGGATGGAAGCATGTGGCGCAGAATGTGTTAGATCTCCTGAATGTTCATTGATTAGTTATCTAACAATAAACAACGACACAGACTCTATGACTACATGCACGTATGCTTGACCTGGGCTACTTAAAAATGATATCGGAATTTGCCCAGAAGTGACCACTGTGTGCACGCAGCAAAGATTTGGGGATATAGATATGCTCAGAAGATTTGTGGATTGTGGCAACGTTGAACATACAATGTCTTAGGAGCACTGCTACGAACACAGTGAGAACTGCAATTGTCCATAAATGGGAAAAGCAATTGCACGTGTGAAGAGGATACGCTATAAAAGTGGGCCTGTGAACAATTTGTATTTCTTTCCCTAAATGTTTTGTAGAACATCAGGGAAATGGAGAGAAAAGTCAAATGTTATATCTACCGTATGTTGTTTGCTCAGGGATAGCATGGGGCTATCCTATGGACAATTGATTAAAGACGGCAGGGCGAAATATTCCAAATTCCCAAAACATCGTTAGTCCATTTCAGTAGTGACATAAAGTACGAGTGTAAAATTATCCTAAAAACCTGAACTTCTTCCCCAAACATGGATTTCTGCCGACAAGCAAGCAAACAACCTCTATGGAGGCACTCCTTGTGAGCTCCCTAATTTAGCAACAACACCAGCATCGGAATCTTCCGTACGTATTTCACAATAGCAAATTACTCCTGTACGGACGAACGCCGCATATCACTGGTTCTCAGTTGACGGACCGCGGGACACATGCTCCCCGCAAAAGGTGCCGGTTGGGTCCGCGGTAAAAAATTAAACAGAAAAGAATTGTATAAAATCCACAGGCCAAAAGAAAGAGGGTATATTTATCAATATCTGTATCATAAAACAGTAAAAGTATTTTTGCTTCATTTAGTTCAGTGACTGAGTTTAAAGATTCCAGAACGTGCTTTTAAACGTCAGAAATAACAAACGTAATCTTCGACAATATTCTGCGGAATTTTCTGAGGCTCCTAGGCAACCTTCTGCTAGGCGTCACTGGAGAGAAGAAGGCAGACTCGCATATCCGTGTGTTCGGTTGTGTCCTCCACTTGACGTCTATGAATTTTCCAGCGTTTCGGACTTACCCTTCCCACTGCTTTTTTGTGTGTGGAGCTACGTGCGGTGCCAAGCACAACAGCTACAATTTTTCATATCGTTGGAAATGTCGTTCTCAACGCTAAACAAGAGATATGTTGACAGTGATAATCGTGGGTTTAACAGCGATTAGACAGAGACGTATTTGTTGTTGTTTTTTACAACAAAGAAAAGTGGCTAGTCTTTTATGCCTAGAGTAAAACGAAACTGTGTCTATATGCAAAGAATACAATATATTTCACCATTTCGTTACTAAATATGCAAGTCTTAATCAAAGAGTTTTTTTCTGGGTCAGACAACAGGGAACAGAAATATCTCTCATTGATATTCTCATTAATTTCGCGATGACTAAATTTAAATTTGAAATATTGTCTTTTTAATAGTAAGATTAGTTTTATAATTTTCACATTAATAAATATTAAAATAAAAATAATGTTTATATGAGTATCAGTATTACATAAAACTTACATTTACCAAATTAAGTGTTCACACTTTTTTTCCCGGCTCCATTAAACACATTGTGCCTCTGGTGAGAACTTGTTAAGAACTAATGCCCTATATGCTTCCAAGTTTCGCATGCATATCAGCATCGGGATATAACGGTTAGTATTTCACACGAGCATATTTGAACTGTTCCAAGAAAAGAACAGAATTAGTAAATATTATAATATGTAATTTTTCGTGTAGCATTATGTTCATTAATTAGAGCAGTTGTTTATAGAATCAGAAAATGAATTTTAGTAAAAGTTATCGATTTCAAATGTATGCCAAAATCACGTTTCTATAATTTTTATAATTATGTTATATTAATTCTAGTTTTTCAGTTCTCAGCTAGCTTTTCAATTTTACTTATGGTCGCATTCCACTTGTAAATGGGTTCTCCTATTTTAGATGTCTGATTACTTATGTATCGCATCGTACAACACGAAGATTCCTTTCTGATGAATAACAGCCATACTTTACCACTGAAATCATAATATAGTAAGTGTAATTACACCGGTGTCATTTATTGAAATTCAAATGACGTCAATTCATGTTTTAAGTATCACATTTGCTAATTGCGCAAACTGAAAAATGAAACCTGAGAACATCTGTTCGCTGGTGTTCTGTCAAAGAATGTGTGAACCACAGATCGCTTTGCAGAACATTTTGAATTAGTTAACTTCGTACAATTCGTTCATTTAAAATAACATCTTACCAAAAATATATATAAATGTAAAATCCTAAAATTAATTGTAGTATCCTTTTTTGTCGAATTCATTTTTTTCAAGAGCCAAACACATTACTTAACATATTAAATAAGAAACCGTCAGATGCTTTTATCTGACTTCTAGTACCTTTTCAACACTGTTTGTGTCAGTAAAATTTTACTACGAACAAATTCCTTCCATTCGAAGGTTTTCTGGGTTAGTCATTTGGGGGGACCACAAAATTAGTATAAGCAAAACGTAGGGCTTTCCAATTTGTAAATCAAATTGAAAACACTACATATATTTGACAACACAACCAGCAGTGTTATTAATATCTCGTTCAGTATATAACTGTATTCAATAATGACACATATTGGGACTTCGTCGATTCCAAACTTACTCTTGTTATATCATCATCATCGTCAGCCATTAACAATACACTGTTGCAATGTAGTTTTCCCATGATTTTTTCGAAAATTTCTAGTTAACTTTAAACGCCATGTCGCTTCGACGTGCTTATCAATTTCAACTACCATCTTCCACGTGGCCTTCCTCCAGGCCTTTTTCTGGGCCTTGGTATCAGATCTAATATTTAAGTTGACCAACAATGTTCACTTTCATACTAGTAGTATACTGAGGAATTTTACTTTCACCATGATGCCGTCAACCCTTGTCCTTTTCTTGGTATAATAAGAATGCAGATGTGTATGTTTATTTAGCAGTTCCCAGGCTCTGGATGTCATCTGTCATCTTTTACAAAACTCGATGTCGATGCTGCAGATCTTTAAGTGAAGACATGCACTGCAGATGGACAATTTTTTTTGCGGATACAAACATGCATAAATTGTCTAAAAAATATATTCTTAAAAAGTTTATAAAATTTATGTGAAATAGAAAGTTTCTAAATTTAATTTATCTTACAAAACATTTTCCAGTTATTACCGAAGAGCTGAAGTTTTGTTTCTTTTTAAACTGAATTATCAATTTCATTTTTATTTCTTTGGTAGTCATTTTTGTGGACTTTGACAACACAGTTGATTAACATTTTTTTTATTCATTTCTTGGAACAAATATTTGCATTGCAACAAATTATTACCGTCTGAATTGGAATAAAGTTAGGGTTTCTTGGTAAAATGTATCATTCGTTAATTAGTAGTACTACACTTTTTACCGAACATGAATTTGCAGGAAGGTACAGTTTTAAATTTGAAAAAAAATCATTATAAAAGTTAAAAATTTGATTAGCTCACTTTTTTCTTCGAAGATTTTGCTATTCAATACGTTTTGGAGCTATGTGCTCCACAAAAAGTATAAAGGTAGTAGTGTACAATTTGACACAGGGTGATGTTGCTCATGACTTTAAAACCGCTGTCTTCATTTCGAGCAATTTTAAAGAAATGATACACTGTTGCGTTGAGCCCCATTACATAATAAACTTGCAAGTCTATAGGCTTAATAAGTCGAGTTTTGGGTGCATTGACAGAATTTGGATTTCTCCCAAAATCGTATGTAGAGAACAATAACAGTGAACTAGAAGCAGGTATAAACTCTCGTTTGGACGGAAAATATGGATAATATTTGAGAATAATTATTTCGACAAATACGTTTGAAACAATAGAAGACCACTGACACCCATATTCAATATTTCAAGTTTAAAAAAAAGATCACAGTACCTCATGTCTGTAGCCTTTTCTGCTTGAGAGAAGAGCCGGAAATCCACTAGACATATTTGTAAATCCAAATTTTTCAGATGTAAGAGGTCCTTAAATAGTAAATACAAATTACATGAGCCAATGAAAAAAATATCATATTAACTTTACTTCGTAATGTGGTAAAGTGTCATTTAAATCAAATGTCCTTTTTGTGTTGTAATTAGTTCTGTAAGTGATGTATCAGTACGACCTAAGTGTATTTTTCTTACGTGAAAAAAGCTACCGGTTGTGAGAGCTATGTACTCGTAATATGACATGCGGTATAGCTGTATTGGCAAAACCTTCAAGAAAATAATTCAGCGTCAGGATTTTCTTCACTTTCCGAATAGTTCAAATGCAATTTGTCTTCCAACGGAAGGTTGAAATATCTTTAATATGAAAAAATTCTATCTATGTGTATTGTTGCAAGACTCAAACTACAGATATAAATTCAACAGACCTTGCCGTTAGAGCAACGAAATTATCTACGTGAAAACGTATTCGAGCTAACTGTATTGATTCTACGGTTTAATTCTTTCATGCAAAAATTTCAGGTTCCCGACATATTTGATTGCAAAATTCCGTGCGTGTAATGCAGAATGAATAGAAAATACAAATATATATATATTTTATATTATTGTGTGTGTGTGTGCGTGTGTGTGTGCCAGGAACTGAGAAAACTATTTAGGATTGAAATTTAAATGTAACATGAAGACTCCGGTAATTCTTGACTGTGTTTCACTCTCCATCCGGGGAAGCAAAATTAATGGTGATAACTACAAATTCCTCATACGAAATAAAAATGAAGAGAGGAATGAATGTCCATTTCGCACATAATATATGGACATTTTTCTTTGTAATTGTGCACATGAGCCTTGAGGTATCTTTTGCCACAAAATACGAGAACTAGTAACCAGAAGTCAACATTTCAATATAATATCTGGACAACATTCATTGTTGTTCTGAATGGTTTCCATTACTTTTCCCAAACATATTTCCCTTGTTACTTTCACATTATTAAGAGTGGCGAAATACACTGTGTGCTCACTGAATAATGTTCACCGACTTAATACTATCTAGATTCCGTTTTCGCCCTCTGTATAACTGCTATCCGTTGTGAAACTTATTCAATAAGGTGCCTCAATCGGGTGAAAGCTATGGCCTACCAATGTGTGTCTAATGCGACCTTCAGTGCGGATATGGAGATCATTGGTGCATCCAGACCCCTCATACGCTGTTCCATAACGTCCCGCAATCCTTGAATTTGACTTCGGAATATCCTTGAATTTGACTTCGGAATGGTTATTTTCATGATCTTGAGTGTGAGGAGATTGTTTCTATGGTCTTCACTAGAGCGCTTTGGCGTTGTTACTAAGTTCTTATTAAAATAGTTTACGCGCTGTTCTATAAAAAGTCTTCCCATCCGCAATAGAGTAACTAATAAGTATGATTGGGAAAAAACCCTCGAATTTCTGCCACCGATACTCTCACTCTGAATTTCCATACTTAAAACGTCGATACGTAAAAAAATTTCGAAGTGTCGTGGTCGATTTTTAAACCTTTTAAAGAATATTATGTACGAAAAGTAAATTCACTTTTTGTTGCTTAATTACAAGGAGGAAGGAAATACCTTTCTGATGGCCGCTTTTGTTGATGAACCGTTGGTAAAAAATTTTCTGCGATCGTTCGGAGCCGATACATCAAAATATCTTTGAGGTATCCACCGAAATATCGAACATTTTAACATATATATAATATTTATTCGATGTCTAATTGGTTATTAATCACCCTTACATTTAACAGAGATTTTACTCATCTATTCCCCATTTGCTGCTGCAGATCGAAAAGTAGGAATTCGTGTTATTAGCCAAAACGAATAAGGTTTTCACTGCATCGTACATTTCCACAGATATTGTTGATGCACCAAAGTTTTGGAAACAAGCATCCACCGATGACCAAAATCAATTTTCTTCAGGGATGTACCCATCCCTACTGAGGAAAGTTATGTTGATGATGATTTCCATTTTACTGTGACGAACAGTTGACGATGCTCTTAACACCTTAATCACGCAAAATACCGTTTTGTGCACAGCACAATTTGTAAAAATCGGCTGCGAAATATAATTTATTATCTAAAGAAATTACTCAAACCAAATTTCTGAATACGTTTTATGTTATTTAAGAATACATATGAACCACCTCTTCCCAAAGTAATGAGAAACTTTGTAGCAAATGTTTAGATAATCATTCGCCAATTATAAATACTGAATGACTAACGAGATTAGAAATTCTTGTGAAATTAGGATATATCATAATGTGAAAAACCAGAGAATTTACTATCAATATCAGACCTGTTCGTTTTCTCTCACTGGGATTGACCGCTTCAGTACAAACACTCTAATTTTAAAGTCATTGTAAATCACAACATGCAAGGACGAAGCAAAACGTCGAAATCAAGATACTCCATTTGGTAAATTTTTTTGGGGAACTTACAAACCCGAACTACGTCCAGATTAAAAAAAATTGTACTAAATTTTTCTGCAGTATATAAAACAAACAAGCTGAAACTATTCTGGAAAAGAGGTTGTTGTTGTCTTATAATATAACCTCTTTTCCAGTATATGGAAAAGAGGCTATGGATAGCAACTGAAATGGTAAGAAGATATTCGCTTTGAAAATCTTTACTCTTCAAGCCAAAGTTGTTCACACAGTGCTTAAGAAAATCAAATCAGAAATACAAAATTGTTCACATAACTGTATGCTCAATGGTGCTATTAGTATTAACGACTTCCGTCTAGTTGCACGATAAAATAAGTTAAAACTATATTAAAAGTTAAAACTTTATTAAAAGCATTGACACACATTAGGCCTTTCGGGCATGTACACAGCACAATACACCCATCTTTAGATGGTAAAATTAGACCATCCATCCAAGAATATATAGGTAACAGATAAGAGGCCAAAATTAAAAAAAAATTTCATATCAGTCTTGAAATAATGGTCACGGTAAAAAAGTCTCCAGTTCCCAATTAAGTGACTTGGGGGAAGAGATGTTTCCAGGGACCTGGAATTTGATGAGGGGAGCCGTCTTTAAAACAGGAGTCGCCCAAATTGCAAATGTGCAGTCTCTCCAAGAATAACAAATTGGTTTGAGTAGAGGCTGAAAAACTAATAATTGCTTCATTCCATTATTAACCGTGGCCATAAGACAACGTTTTGTGGGAATTTGGTTGTTTACCCATGCTTACAATTCTTGCTAGAGCCGTAGACAAGTTCCCCTGTTTCAAATCATTTTTATGTTCTTTCAAACGTAACCCAAGTTTCCTCCGGGGAGCCTATGTAGCAGGAAGGAGGCAATGACGGATCCAGGGTTCGTATAGGTATCTTATAAACACCATGTTGTTTGTCCTTATTGACTTTTTCACGGTCTGAACGTACAAGAGAAAATACATTCCGGTTTCGGATCCCAATTCTCAATTGCAGTCTTCTAGAAATATTCTAAAAGATTGGGGTTAGCGATGAATGCAAGTTTACTGAACCAATGTAACTTATGATAGAAGTCTCGGAACTTGGGGTGGTTTCATACGTTCTCATGCTCTTCTTAATTATTTTCATGACTACATGATCAGGATATCCAAAGTTTCTTGACAGATTTTTAATGAAGGAAAGTTCTTGAGTCCTTGCCCGTTGAGAAGAGCTATGTGTTTGCGTTCGTTTAACTAAAAAAGAAATTCCCACCAGTTTGTAGTTCTGAGGGTGATAAGAATCAAAAGGTATTAAGGTAGGAGTGTTAGAAAGTTTGCGAAATACAGAATATGAAATGATATTAGACAGAGGGTCCCTCCAAAGTTTGAAATCCAGAAAAGGAAGAGAAAAATTACTTTCTAGTTCTATAGTAAAAGAAATAGAAGGAAAAATGGAAGATAAATGGACAGTAAAAGCTTCAAGTTCTGTATAGGTTGGTTGTCAGAGGAGAAGTACATCATCAACATACCTTATATAGAGGAGGGGAACTTTAGGGTATTCTGCTGAAACCCTGTCCTCGATGTACTGGAGAAGAAATTCAGTTAGTATGGGGGAGAGTGGAGACCCAATAGGTGCTCTCTGGAAGTGTTGATAGATATGTCCCTGAAACCGGAAGTAGGCTCGTTTATGAATAAGCTTAAGGGATGCAATAATTGAAGAAATTTCTAAAGGGGTGACTTTTTCCGATTCTAAAGTTCTCTTTCAATAAGTGAATGAACCTCTTCCACAGGAATGCTAGGAAACAAGGACCCCACGTCAAGAAACGCAAAACAGAAATGTGTGGGGTGGGGATGAAGTAAAAGCTTCGATTAAATCCAAGGCTTGAATAGAATTATGAACTGAGTATTGTGAGTTACCCAGGAAAGGACTAAGATATCTTCTCAGTGTCTGTTCTAGCGGTCGAATGGGGCTAGTATGTCCCGCGACTAGGGACCGAATGGGTAAGTGTTCTTTATGGGTCTTGAGTTTGCGAAATATTCCAGGCCCCGGGCCCCAAAAGTAGGTTTTTAAACCCGGGTAACAGACATTGGTGATGGAGATGGGTTTTTAAGTTTATTCATTTCAGTAATAGTTATATTAGTTGGATCATAAGACAAAAGTCTTGTATGAATTTGGGTTATGGCTTGCTTCATTTTTTGATCATAGTCAAATTTGTTAAGAATAACAACCTAAGGTGCTTTTCTTTTCTTTTTCTTTTTTCATTGAGTAAATTAATTTACGAACACGTACAGTTGTCAGTATTTTATTGGCATTTTTATGCATCATGACTTGTTACTTTTGTCATATATACAGCAAGCAAAGTCACAGAAATTTAATGAAAGTAAATTGGAAAATTCCATGCCAAGATGATAAAATACTTTTCCCTTCAATGCACCTTTCTTTAAAGATAACACATTTTGTTAGAGAACTACGAAGTAAATCCTTGCGTCTAAATCAGTTATCGGCAACCTTTTAGTAGTGTTTTGCCGAAGTATAGTTGCAAAGTCACTCAGAGTGCGAACCTAAGTCCACCATATTTTTAGATACAACCATTGAAGCAAATTATTTTGACCTTGTATTACCATGTTTCCAATACATTAAATAAAGATTCTATTATTTTTAGATAATTCAGTATCTTAATATAAATAGGAGCAAATACAAATGCTATGTTTTGCAAAATTTAAGTTCTGAACAGATTCCTGATGCCATATCCAGCATATACATGTAGATCGGACCTTGGCCCGTCGTATTATTACTTGTTGTGGTCCGTGGATCACTTCATTCCCGGGAGGGATTACAACAGTCAGAAGGATATGGCAGCTGGGTTGAAGGTGGTGTTTGTCATGAAAGACAACAACTGGTACCACCGTGGAATCGAAGAACTGGCAAACAGATGGCTAAAGACGGTGCAAAACAATACCCTATACTTTGGTTGAAAGACCGCTTTTCTGGTAAGATTTCAAAGTATTTTCAAATGTTGTTCTGTTCAATGCATATATGTAAATTATTTTTGCAGTAAATTACTGCAAATTCTTGCTTGCTTGTTCGCATGCACTTTAAAATAACATAATTTGTGAACGATTAAACAGTTCGTAATTTCTTTAAGGTTCAAATATCACGTTGATTCAAGCATTTTAGTATGCGGCATTTTTCTCAGACGGCATCGTTGTATTTACACGACACAACGATGCGGTGTATCTACACTTGAAAAAGAATTAAACATCCTCCAGTAAATTAGCTACGGGTTATAATCTCTAGGGTTCCAAAACTTCTAGTTACTAATAAGTGAGACATTTAGGCCTGATTTATTTTGCTGTCTCTTCATTTTTTGATTTTGCATCAGGTACGACAGCTGAGCCTAGAGTTTTATAATAATGCTACAAAAATAAAAATGTGGAGAAGAATACAGCCGTTTATCCCAGAAAACAGGATGTAGTCGTAGGTCAATTCAGTCCCTTTTCCATAATGTAACAATTATGCCTTTGTGAGTGTTGTGCAGGAATTATGTCCACCATTGCAGTCAGTGGTCCTTAGAGATGGATTCTGAAGGAGTGCTCCACAGATTTCTCTTCACTTCAACAGAAGAAATTTGGTTTTAACTTTTAAGGCATCTCCATTCTCATAACCCGCGACACTGGGCTGCAGAAAACCCAAGCATATCGGAACAGAAACAAGAGTCAAGTATAAAAGTCCGTGTTAGATGTGTAGTGCCAAGCGAACGCATCATAAAATTCCTTTTTTGAGGGAAAAATGAACACAGACATTTTTCTGCTAATTTCCGAAGTGTTTTACAACTCTTCGGAAATTGAGGGACTCGAGATGAACCAACTTATGTCTTCACTCAATAATATGGAGAGATTTGCCATTCCTTTGATCATTCATTCGTTTGAAACTATAGTGATTTTACTGTAAGCATGATAATCAACAAGTATATACGGACACACCGCTCTCCTGACTTATGAAAGTCCGACAATTATCTGTCTGAAACTTTAAATGCGAAGTCTATCACAATAAAACTGTAATGTTCGAAGAGTTGAAAACAAATATACTATATATATTGTAAGAATTCGCTAGCATTTAGAACCTACGTCTTGAAGCTAGTTTTAATACCGAATTAATAGGATTTTTCCTGTAGATTCTCTGTCGGACAGAGAAAGTGCATCGTGGTACATGGTGACCACTTTCAAAACATAATTTGATAAACTTGCCAATTTTAAACACTACAGCCTTTTTTAAAACAAAAGTACCGTTTATTTACCATACCGAATGTAAAGGAAATCTGCGGGACATTTTGACCAAATAAACGTGTGCAAATGCCTTTACATTTGTATCTTGTTCCAAGCGAACTATTCTGTATACGAATCTTCGAACAAAATAGCCTGTGACAGAGTAAACCAGATTCTCTGTCGTTGGAGAGGAAAGGTTTTAGCTACAGGGCCACAAAGTAAACGAACATCGGCCTTGCAGTTAGTAGCATCTTTAAAATAATTTTAAAATAAACACAGTCGTATCAAAATTATATGGTCACACCCGAAATCACAGTACACCGGCCCAGGCAAACCACAGATTGCTCGTGACAAGGTAAAGTGTAGGGATATATGTGCGGTGGGCCAGGACAGATGAAACATGGTGTATCACGTGACCACAAGGGCAGAGTAAGTGATTTGACAGACTTTCAAAAGGGAATCATCATCAGTAACAATTGTTTCATCACTGAATATAACATTTGCCCATTCATCAGCAACTGAATTATTGTGTGCCTTGGCCCAAGCAATTCTTTTGAGATGTTGTTTTTCAGTAAGGAATTGTTTTCCTGCAGATTTTCGTGCAGTCAGTCCATTTTCTTTTAGCCTACGACGAACTGTACGTGCAGTTGCAACATGCCTACTATGGCGTGCAAGAAGTCTTGTCTTACTTCCACGCTGTTTTAACACGTCAATACACTAGGAAATAGTTCCACAAATGAAAGAAACCTTAACGGCCAGACGAAACATGTAAACAGAAGTCAACTTACGGAAAATGTCCTTTATTCATGATGGAATGCACCACACTCTCCACACATTTATCACACCACTCTCTTCAATCAACATCCGTTTATAAAACAACACTCTCAATAATCGCTCTTAATACTCGCTCCCTATAATCGCTCGCTTGCAATAGATCAATCGTCGTTTTTATCTATTGCTCTTATATTATACCAGGCATGCGTCACGTGCATTCAACCTCAATTTTGTCGCCAAACGTATTCATTTGAGAGAAAAGATATTTCGTTAAGCGTGAAGAATACTGAGAATAAACTCGAGATTTACATTGGGAAAGAAACTAAAAAAGGAAAGTTAATCTAGAATATACGTCACACTACTTCATTCTCCCACTCATTTATTAAATCAGTAGCGGTTCTAAACCTTGATTTTAAGGAACGACGAATCAACAGGCGATCATCATCAGTACACAGCTTTGCTCGACCTGTTCTTATTCTGATTCCCACATATCCAGTTTCTGCACCACTTTTAATGGTGTGCAAAATAGGGGAATTATCACAGACACATTAGCAACGATTTTACGACTACTGCAAAGTAATAATTCATGTAAAGTAATAATATTTGCCCTGGTTTGAAGAGGCAGGACCAACTTTCGGGTCTTTGATATTCTGAAATTCAAAAAACACCAGACATTCTGCATAAGTTTCCGTCAACTGACTAGAAGCAGCTGAGTAGAAAGTCGGCAGACGAATCTATATCCTTTTATGTCTCCCTAGCGGACGTCGGAGAAAGTTGTAGTGGATTAGAGGGGCGCGTACCCTTTTTCAGAACTGGATTTGTGTTTATTCACTTGAAAATGTTTGTTTGGTAACATCACTCCTGTTACTGGTAAAAAGATTCTGTAAAACTATATGTATTCAGCATGATATTTCATTTAAAATGTAGTACAATATGTATTCCTCACTTTACCATTACGCTCTGTACGTTGACTTCAAACATCAAAAATTGACTTTCGGTCTGCTGGTGGAAGACTTTCGGTCTGCTGGTGGAAGTCCACGACTGTAATTTAATGAGCACACTTTTTATCCGTGTCTTGTGTTTATTCGAAATGCCAGCAATACTTGAAAACATGTATGATTACTCAAAAAACAATGTTACAACAACAGTCAGTTATTAGAATTTTTAATACATAAATCAATGAAAGTGTTGCATTTCTGCATCAAGATATATACTATCAGATTTCTTTTCTTCTTTAAAATTAAATTTCAATGCCTGTTTTTTCTGATTAGGCATTGGTTAGGGTATAGTAGAATAAATCACGATGGATTTTTAAATATCAATATAATTATTAATAACTAAATATCCTACGCATTCCACTGATGGCGACGAAAAAGCAGAACGCTGTGGAGGTGGTGTTTCATATGATGTCAATTAAAATTGCTTTTTGTTTAGGCAACTAATCATTACGATTGCTTAACCAATTACCACAATGGATGTCTTTATCTTTTTTTAAAAATACACCATAATTATTAACAACAAAATTCTTTTTTTTTTGTTAAATCCTTGGTTGTTTTGTTTTAGGAAATTTGTGATTCCGTCAAATATATATATTCCAAAGTTGGTACAGTGCAGGGCTTTTCAGATTGAGCCGGGGTTTGTTCAAAGGAGTTGCCGTCGCGCCATTGGAATTCATTGAAACGGCTGGAAATGAGGAAGTAATGACAGCCACACATCACTCCATTCCACCCCTTCAAATAGAAAAGAAAACATTCCTGGAGATGCGTCCCCGTGCCACCCAAAGGTCACCTGGCCTCTTCCAAGGATCAAAACAACGTGGGTAAAAGTGATTTGATTTGTTTCTGATGATTCAGTTAGCATCGCAGAGAAGGTACCCTTTTGTTTCTGCGCCGCGTGAAGTACTGGACTCATTCTTGTGCTTACTTTTTGTGATAATGGATGTCGTGGTTTATGAGCTTTCTGGAGTTTTCGTATTTATGTCCTTTACAGTTTAAGAAGAGGCAAGATGGATAGGTTTTCAAATGCTAGTAAAACACGTGACCTTTCGGAAATAATAAACAGTTTAAAAGACGACAAGAAGCGAAATTATCGAAAATATAACAAAAGCTACCTAGATTTCAGGTTCACTTGTACTGTTGTGTGAAACGATGAACGTGTACAGGGCGTTGTCTGTTTTAAAGAACTAGACGCTGAAAGCATACTCCCCAATAAACTGAAACGACATTTGGAAACAGTTCATGGAAGTTTGGTAAACAAACCACGTGATTGTGTTTCTTCTAAGTTCAAAGGAATGGCTGAGCCAAAGGAAACTTTCACTAAGCAAGCTAAATCCCGACAAAAGCTCTTCTTTCATCCTACAAAGTTGCTTATCGAGTAGCAAAGAGCAAGAGACCACACACTATTGCTGAAAGCCTCATTTTGCCAACTGCTATGAACATGGTTTCCTTTATGGTAGGAGAATCAGTTGCCAAGCAACTGCAAAGTATGCCTTTATTAGATAATACCGTTAGTCGTCGAATTTTCGATATGGCTGACGATATTAATGAGCAGTTAATTGAAAAACTAAAGGGCAAGAATTATTCCATTCAATTGGATGAAGCCACTGATAGCCATGATGATGCGCATTTAATTTTCAACCTGAGATTTATGGATGATGATAATAAATTTCACGAAAATATTTTCTGCAGAAATATAACATCTTGCTCATCAGCAATAGACTTGCTTCAGAAAATCGGTTCTTTTATTGCAGAAAATTGGGTAAACTCTGAACATTTTGTAGGAGAGTGCACAACTCTATGGCTGGTAGTTATGGAGGACTGAAGGCGCTCATTAAAAATAATTGCTCCTCACGCCATATGGACACATTTCATCATCCGCATGGTGGTTCGTGCTTCTACGAACATCAGTCCTGTTCTACACGCAGTTCTACGGTCACTAATCGTAGTAGTAAACTTCATTAAAGTACGACCAGTTAGGTTCAGGTGTTATGAACAAATGTGTGCAGATATGGCGGCTGAGCCCCGTTCTCTACGTTACTACTGAAAATCCCGCTGGGTTTCATGTGGAAATGTCTTGTTAACAGTATTTGAACTTAGAAGGGTACTTCATTCTTATCTTCTTGACCAGAAATATTTCAATAATTTTGAAGACAGTATCTTTTTTTAAAGCCATTATATCTGTGTCATATATTTGAAAAGCTAAATTCATAAAATGTATCCCTGCAAGGTAATGAGATCCACATTTTGCTGTTAATGGACAAAATTTCTGCTTTCGAAAGAAAATTAGCCCTGTGGAAAAAAATGAAAGTTGGAGTTCTAAATGACTGCTTTCCTACATTGCACACAAATAAAAATGATTAAATTTAAATGAAAATGATTTAAAATTGAATGAAGCCGAGATGTTAGTTTTTCTGGATAATTTGCCGCAACGCATTGATTATTTTAAAAAGTACTTACCAAAACATCTTCAAAAACACAATTGGATTAAAGATCCCTTCAGCCCTGAGCCTCCCTTAACGTTCTCAACTGCAGAACAAGAACAATTTATTGATATCTCATGAAACTCCACATTGAAACCCAAATTTATCTCATCTTCCCTACCAGAATTTTGGTCATCGATGAAGCAAGAGTACCCTGAAGTAGCTAACAAGGCTTTAAGAATTTTAATTTCCTTTACATCATCGTATTTATGCGAAACGGGATTTTCTCGACTTTCACTGTGGAGCAGTGGCTGTCATCAAAACCAAGTATAGCTCCACGGTAAACGTCGAGAAAGCGATGAGAATTGCAGTACCCAAACTTGTCCCGAGATTTGAGTATCTAATAAAAAAAACCAAGCTCATATTTCCCATTAACACTGCTTGAATTGATACAGAAATCGGATCAGATCAGATCATACGTAGATGATTTCAGGGGTGTCTGACCACAGGTCTTAAACAACCCTTAGAAATAGGAAGCTAAAGGATTTGGGCTTGAGTGCCTGATAGGAAAGTGACAAGGAAGCGAAGTAGAAAGGGGGAGGAAGACGCCCTTATTTATTACCGGAGGGCCGGTACCTCGGGCCCGACGTCTTAACGTGTCCATCCGAGGCAGGAGTATATTTAGTGGTTCGAGCATTCGTACCTGCTGGAATCTAGCCAAATGTCTTCTCCGTGGCAGTCACGAACTTTGACCACTAGACCACCCGGGGCCCGACGGCTTAAAGTGCCCATCCGACGCAAGGCAGATGTATAGTCGTTCGAGCTCTCGTACCTGTTTGGGATCGAACCCAAGGTGTTCTCTGTGGCATTCACGAACTTTGACCACTAGGCCAGCAGCGGCGTTTTAAACAGAAATGTAAATTGATTATCTTAAGGATTTTTTTGTAGAAAATACTTTTCACATTTAAAAATGTTATGACAATCTTCTTATTTCGTTTAATAATACTAAGTAGTAGCATTTAAGTTACTATTTAATTTTAAAAATTTATATTTAATGATAAGTGTTTCACACCTTTTTGATCAACAAATTTTAAATTATCTATGAAAGCATGCATATATGAATTTATAACATGGTTTGTATATTTTTGTATATTTGGGTGTCGTCGCAAATTTATGTATAGTGAAGGGAGCCGTGGGACAAAAAAGTTTGATAACCCCTGGTATAGTTATTTATTATCAAACGCAAATTTTTTAGGTGTGAACACTTTTTTTTTCGCAAGAAATAATTCAACTGAAACTTTTCATCATTTGTATTGTCTGCTTCTATGCATCGCAAAGTACATTTTACCTCCGAAATTCCTGGCCTCTGCTCTGGTGTCTCCCATATTTTACTCAGAAGATATACATAAGCTTAGCTGGTTCGGATAACTCACAAAGCTAATTTCCACATCGGTAAACGAAACATTCGTTTCACGCAAAAATAATTATCGAAAAAAGGCAAATGTTTTTGTTTCTCGTTAGTGTGCAACTTATGGCACTATACAAAAACTACCCAAGGAGAATTACTGGCAAGGAAATACAACTGAATAGTCGATAAACCTATGAAAAACAAGGGAACATATACCCATTTTGTGTGTTGCTAGATGATGGATGCTTTTAAAAACATAACTTTGGTATCGCAAGTTGCAAGTTTAAGAAAGGTGATAATAGCTATGTGTCATATATGCAGCAAGGAGAAAGTTCGTTGAATTTATTTCTAATGCAAACTGACGTGATGAGTTATATTTAAAATAAGTAGCAACTCCCTAGGATATATTAATACGTTCTTAGTTGCCTTGCGGTAAAAATTATGGACAAGACAGGAACGAATTTTACATGAGACATACGTAGAGTGTTTGTCTAGCAGCACTTTCTGAGAAACATTTAATGAAGTTAGTTTCATTAACTATGACCGTAAATTTGCTTTTAGCAAAACTTTTTGTTTGAGATTCATGAATACAGAGAACTATAATGAAGATAAATACTCCTGGGGAATTTGTGCAAATCAATGTGCATGTGGCGCTTCATATATAGGACAGACCCCTATAGCTTTTCGGTTTTGATTGAAGGAGCACAAGTCCGACATTCGGAACTGTGACCTAAAGACGTCATCGTGTCTACACACTGTTACGAAAAGGACCATACATTTATCTTTAAAGAAGCAAAACTAATTGACAAGCCCGATTCAACCACCAAACTTGATATTTCGGAAGCTTTCCGTATATATCAGAAGTATTCGCAACTTCTAAATGACATGGCATCTACCCCATTTCTATCAAGCGCGTGGAAGCAACTAACCAAAACCCTTGACTGTAAACACCATTTAGGATATCGTATGCAACTTAAATAAGTACGTGCCATTTGCTCTGATGAAGCTAAGTCAATACTCATGGAAACCGTGGTCGACTTGAAAAAAAAGTGTGACAAACGTTGTATATCTTAATATATACTCTATTTGTGTTTTTGGATATGCCGAAAAACTGTCTGTGCTGCAGAACGCATTGACGGGATCGTGAAATACGGTATCTCCTTGAAGAATTGGTTCATCTAACAAGAACATGTTCTATGTTAACTAAGTCTGAGTAGTGGTGCATTGCAACAGAGAGGTCATTATATATTTTTTGGCATGGTGTCACTTAAAAATCGGCAATGAGGTAAATTGCAATTTTCTACGTGTTATCCACAGTAGATGTTTGACTCCCATTATTTCAGCATTTGTTACTGTCTTTATGTTTAAAGGACGTTATATACAGAAAATCATCAATGCTGAAAAATCGTTTTCTACGTCCTATACAGATTCTATATCATGACAATCACTTCTTATTTCCAAAGTTTTGGCTTAGATGCGTAACTATGTTATTCTACTTTTCTTCGCATGTCTCAGCAAAATGGAAATTAGAATCTTAATGTTGAAGTTTTTATTATTATGTCTTAAACGTAACGCCCCTGGGCGAAAAATGTAATATACAGTTACTTAATTTTGTAATTCCTTTTATTCTTCCTAATCGCCTGAAGATAAAATTGTTTTGCTGGTATTTTTTTGTAAAAGATATTTCTTTCTTCATTCCAGCATATTTTTTCCTTTTAAGTTTACAAATCAAACTCATGTGAAATTCAAAGTTTTAAACACATAACGCCTTACTAATAAGTAGAATTCTCTGAATTATGTAGCATTCCGGTTTACATAATGTGTTCGTTTTCGGAATAATAATCCACGATAACGAAACTAATTTCTATTTCTTTAGAACCTGAATTAAATAAGAAATTTATCAACAGCCACAAAAGAAAGGTGGGAAACGGCTGGTTTAAAGTAGTTATCAAACACACATTTTTTTTTACCTTCGAAGGAACAGTTTTTCTCAAGCGAAATATTTCAATCTAACTTACGAATATGTTAGGAGTTATTGAATCTTTTTGAAAATTACGCTATTTTCGGACATAAGCATCTTGAATTCTACAGTTTCTAATCATTATTTCTATCTACTCATTTGCAGTCGTCATCTATGTTACGAGGGAAACATAGTGTGATACTTTTTAGGCGAATACAATCGATAATTTTTATTTATTATTTCATACAGTTGATATAATGAGTGGCATATTTAAATCTCAAATGAAAGAAGATATGCAAATTAATTCAGGAAATGCATATATCTCTTTAGAAAAATGCCATGATATTGCTTTTTATACTTTCTCGACTATGTATACCGAAGTTTCAAAAACATTTCGGAAGCCTTTACCCGCTATTAATTTCGGTTAATCTCAACATTCTCCGGAAGTGTCACACAGCTGATCTTAAAGTAAAGTATATTGAAATTAAATTCCTAGAAATTTTTTAAACGATCTCTATGACAATGATAATCCCATCATGCTAAGTTTCTGTAAGCAGCATTTGCGGTAGTATTAGAAGTTCACAAACTCAATGCTTGTTGTAAAATTATGTAAATATTTGACTTCATAATTCACCATTTTTGGCTCGCCTTTGGCAGCGTGCTTAATACAAAGAAACTTCGCCACATGGCAGGCTCGATTAGGGGCGGGAGATTCGACGCACCAGGGTGCTACCTCTCAGGCGGCGTCTTTTTTTGTTGGAAATAATGAAAGGAGAACAAATGAAAAGTAAAAAGAAAGAAAAGAAAGATGATGATGAGAAGGAATAATGATATAAATTACTGAAATATAAAAATAATAATTAAAATACATGCATAATTTCAGAAGTAATTAGAAAGTATTGTTTCAGTTCGCCTGAGTTCAGAAAAAAACAAAAACCAAAACCGTTGGCGGCAAAACATCAGGTGAACTTTGTCGAGAGAAACTTTAGTGAATCACGTGAGTGCAGTGCATGTCTTCTTCTTCAGATGTCTGGCTTTTGGAACAGAGTGTGTTCGAGAATTCAGTAGTGAAGTTGTTTATCATCTGACATGTTTGTTCCTCCTGTGTAACATCAAGTACTTAGTGAATGTCAAAGCATTATGTACAGAAAGTGTAATTTAATTTTGTGCGACTAAACTTCATCATATGAAGAAGCTATCAGCAGTCAGCTATTTATTTCCGTGCACAGCAGCGTGCTTAGCTCGATGACCGTGAGCTTCAAACAAGTACACATATTTAAATGATAAAGTAAAAACGCTGTGTTAAGCACGATTAAAACAAAGTCTGAAGCAGACAGATGTACTTCGTAAAATTACATTTAATGAACTATATACAACGCTAAAAGACACTGATAAGATATTTCCGACTCCCCTGGAGTCTTTCATCGGATGAAAATGACCGCATAAAAAGTTGTCAGGCATATAAATAAGGTCTGTCATCTTCAGACTTCGTTTTAGTAGTGCGACTTACCTTATAATTTATTTCTAGTCTTTACGCACCGTCAAAGTCATCAAAGTACACAGACATATTATATTGATACTACGACGGTCTATCTACAATTTTTGGTTTGTGAAATAAGTGTCATCTCAAGAAGATTTATTGTAAGAGTGCTGAAAAATTGTTTCCTACGGCTTACAAATAATCCGGTCATTAAAAGCAGCAATTGAAAATGCAGTTTTGACGGGCCTTTTTATAACTTTCTCATTCATTAGTATCAGAAAGTATTCATCGTGCAAAAATTGAACTTCGAGATTTCAACGGTAATACACGTTCTGGGGACCGCCGAATGTTACTTTACTATTTTGGCAGTGGTGCCTGTGTGTCTGTCTGTTTTTTGACCACCATAACTCAAAAACTCTCTTATCGAAATTTAATATTTGAGGGTTTTGTAGTACATTGATGTGCTGATTATATTTTGCTAAAAATAGGGTAAACGGAAGTGGGTGTTCTCCATAACTCGTTCACTTTTTTTTTATAAAACTGAAATACTTTTGTGGATATCTAGACGAAATGTTTTACTTAGCAGCTTTGTTATACATATATTAATGTACTCATTAGAGTTTGAGAAAAATCGGGGAACTGGAAGCAGAGGTTTCTTACTGAACGTTTCTTATTTGGTTACGGAACTCAATGATTGACGGGCTTATGAACTTAAATTTTATACTTTGCAGTTTTTTTGTATGCATCTTCACATCTCAGTTTATGTATGAGAAAATCTAGTGGAGGTCACTATAGATTTTTTTAAAGTTGCAAAGAACAATCGAAGTGTCGCTGGAAAATATATAGATTCCCCACAGTTTACTTATTGTAAAGCAGAAGTTGGAAATACTTTTAAAAGGCGTTCAGATTTGTATGATTTAATGCATGAAAAGTGTCAAGGTTTATATTTTGCAACATATAAGAGAATTTGAAATGTTTAAAGATACGCAGATAAACATTCGATTACCTTATTACGTGCTGAGCATGTACAATTCATGCGTTCCACGCCATACAAACAATGTTCGACTTTTGGTGAAATGAAGTCATTAGGCTGTTTGCCAAATTTTCGTGAAACAAATTATAAATCTAAATTACATTAAATTATCCCAAATTATATTTATTATAATTTATTTTTTTAAATAAAAAGTGACAGCAACTCCGACAATATAAAATATGTAGTGGAATGAACAAAGTGTCTATTCTGACATCATTTTTTCTCCGGAAGCTTTACGCGTCGTTTACAATGTACGGAGGATATATTTTATTTAGAGCTAATTTTATATTCCTTGATTTTTGTGTGCCCCTATTGTAATATGTACATAAAGTAAATTCAGTGTAAAGTAATTTGCTTAATTGTATACCCGGAATACTCTACGTGTGCAAAACGCATTTATTTTGAACATTTATCTCTAAGATAGGCAGCTCTTCAATGGCATGTGCCTATGACTCTCTAACCTGTCACGTGATTAGTTTTGTGCGAAATGCAGTCAGTTATATAACACAAGTGTCTACACATTCCCACAAATGTTTACGACACTCCGATAAATTATTCACGGTGTTACCGAATCTTTCAAGCCCGACAGACACAAGCCCCTCCCTGAAACACTTTAAAACAAGAACGAAATCCTGTAAGCAAATAATATGCAATTGCCAACATTCATATTCCCACACTTTTCAGATTGAAGGGATTGTTAAAATTAATAACATACAACTAATAAAGAATTTAAAGGCAGTGAAGAACCCCGATATATTCGGTTTGCACTAGCAAGATTTAATTTAAAATGATTCTGTTAATCCTTCATTTTGAAAAAAAAATATTTTTTTTTTTTTAAATGTTCTTTTAAAAAGTTTTTTTATGTACAACTTTGCATAGAAATTGGTTTGAATACTAATCTTTTAATGCTTAATTATTTAACTAGTTTAGCTTTCTTGTTTGAATTAGTCAAACTGGATATAGCAGAAACCCAAACTTGTAAAGTCTGTGTAGAAAGATGGAATTGTGTTCAGGGTCGGCGCTTGATAAAGACACACGTGGCAGCTGAAAATATTTTCTACAATCTTTCTATCTCCAGTTCGGTATACATCAGATTCCATGTTTCGTTAAAACTCATTATTGACAAAATTTTTGTGTATGTGTGCTATCGTACTGGTTTCTGATCTGTATGTTCCTGAATATTTTTTTCTTTTTTGTAGCTTTTTAGCGTAATTCGATTTTAAAAACTTTTGGTTTGTCAGGAAATGTAATTTTTCCTTTTTGTTTATGTAGCAATATATACAGAGTGTCTATAAATGAATAATACAACTTCAGTATGATACTGAAAAAGTACGATAGAAAAAAATTTACTTTGAACGTCAAGAGACGCGGCAAGTTTTAAAGTTTTTTAAATCAGAGGACAGATTCCACCTGGTGTTTCAGGTAATTAAAAATTTCATCAAACACGGAATAAAACAGATATGACTTCTCCATTGGAGAAAGCAGCCTGTGTGTTTTGGTTCGTTTAGTTAAAATCTCTAACAGCAGTTCAGCGTAAGTTCAGAGTGGAGTACAAGAGACAGCCGCCAACACGAAAGAGCATCGAACAATGGGTTAATACATTAAAAGCAACAGGAAATGTCTTGAAAGGCAAAAGCACTGGGATACCTTCCATTTCGGACGAAAAGGAGGAAGACGTGGGCTTAAATAAAGAGCCAAAGAAATCCTTCCACGACACCAGTCGTAAACTTGAAATACCGGAAGCAACGGTTCACAAGGTTCCGCATAAACGTCAGCGCCTATATGCATATAAAGTGCTGTTTTATACATATAGGCGTAGACGCAAATGATCAACCACGTCGAAAAGCATTTGCTGTAGACATGCTATATCGCATTGACGAAAACCTCGCACTCCTTTCACGGATCTGTTTTAGCGATGAGTCGACAATCCATGTTTTTGGCAGAGTAAATAAACATAACTGCCGAATCCGGGACACGGAAAATCACCATGTTGTCGTAACACTCGAGAGAGACAGACCAAAAACGGAAAGTTAATCTCTGGGCTGCTTTGATAAAAGAAAGTGTTATAGGATCCGTATTCTTCACTAAACCAACAGTTACTGGCATAACGTACCAGGAAATATTAGAAAAATCCCCAATTCTACAGCTCCAGGATATTCAAGATATTATTTTCCAGCAAGAAGGGGCGGCTCCGCACTTGTCTTTGGATGTACACAAATCTTTAGACCATCAGTTTCCCGGCGTTGCTTTTACGTGGGTTTCCGATGGCTTATTTACACCGTTCTCCTGATATTACTCCCATTCGATTTCCTCATTTCTAGCTTTATTAAGGACACTGTAAAAGTACACAGATAGATCTATCACTGACCTCAAGGAACGCATTACTGCAGCCTTCATTTTCGTTACACCTGACGATCTGAAGCAGATGTTGGTGGAACTTTACAATCGTTTATACATCATGCGAGCAACCAATGGAACACATTTAGAAACATATTAAAGAAAAAAGCATTCACAGTTACCATGTGTTTTAACATTAAAGCACTTTGTTCAGTTTCCTAATTTTTTTTCAATAGCATACTGATGTTGTATACATCACTTATGGACTCCGTGCGTACATACTGTATATCACTCACCGGTTTATAGGAATACGTTTTTGGTAAATTTAAACAACCGACAAGCATGTTTCATAAAGCGGATTTCAAACAAATCAAATAGTTCAGTTTTTTTCTCCTAAACGTATCTTTTTGCTAACCAATTTGTATAAACTGGAAGAATAATTTTCTTGCACTAAAAAGTTGAAATAAAAATTTAAATATAAAAATCCATTGCTATCACAAATTGCAACTTTTTCTTTGAACGAAAATTTTTCGTGATGGAGTCCTAAATATTATGAGATCTTGATGATCATGATATGATGGGTAATGGAAGTTTCTGTTTTTATTGGATTCCTGGTTGGAGGTAAGCCGCACGGGAAATTGAAACGTTTTAAACGAGTTCAATATTTTCTCTACAAGACGGAATAATGAAATTTTTTTAGGAATGAAAATGCAGGAAATCCGAAAATATTTGAAGTCACACACAGAAACATCCTAAAATTTAAAATAAAAGAAGTCACAAAAACATTTTATAATTTAAAATATATGAAGTCACAGAAACATCCTATAATTTAGAATATATGAAGTCACAGAAACATTCTATAATTTAAGCAAGATTTCGCGTAGAAGCGCATGGAACAATTAATACCATTATTTACGAATGTTTCGTGTTCCAAAGTGGTAAGTGGTTCATTTTATTAATTTCAACGAAGCATTTTCCTGAGCGATATATGACAAACCCTTGGAACTATTTATTTTAGATTTACTTTCCAAATATTGATATTAATTTGTAACAAATGCTGTCACATATATATGTATTGTGTTACGGTATGCACCACAAGTGCGCATAGCCTTTATGGCAATATACGTCACATCCCCTTCTTAGATGCGTTTAACCCACTGCTCGCATAATATGACCTGCACCTGATGAAGATTCCGATGCGGACTTGAAAGACACTGTGTACTTTTATCCTATATATAATGTTTTTAATTAAATTGCTTTTACATTAAAATACTTTTATCTCGTAATAACGTGCTGAAACGGCAGTAATTCATCTAATCTATATAATTCAATATACAAACGACAATAATTAGAGCGCGAGTTTTTCTAATAGCTAAAGCGAAATTCATTGGACAAAAGCAAGCTGCAATTTTCTTTATATTTGTACAGCTCAAGTGTTTCAAAATCAATTTTCCTTGAATACATAAGATCCGCATGCGGTGATGGGAGCGAGAGAAAATGTTCGAGTATTCCGGTGAGCAATGCACATGAAATAAAGTTAAGGGAGGCACACCCGTGCCAAGAAATACTTCCAAATATTATAATTTTGTGAAATGCCTAAAATTCGAACAATCACAGTCGGTCATGTGCTTGACAAAGTTATGGTATATCAGATAAAGTAACTGCGAGAATTCACGTATTTCATAATTTTTCGGCAAATAAAAAATAATTAATAAAAGTATTACGTCACATTTGTCACATTGCGTACTTTCATAAAATTATCGTAATCATATCACATTCGTAGCACAATGCCTTTTACGCGCGCACTTCGCATTGTTTCCTGTTTTATATTTTTGGATGGTGTAACTATCGATGCAGACTGCGTTACTGCGGTTGTGGAAATGACGGTGCGAGGTTGATTATTTGTGAATGGAAATGCAATTGAATCGATTTTTACAGTAAATGGATAAAGTAAACACTGAACATAATTTTTTGTGAGGTTTCTCTTCGTGAAATGCACAAACCCTGAATTATCTGTGTTCTCTCCTTTGAATGTCACTAAGTGTGCAATAGTTAATACAAAGCATAAAAAAATCATGAAGAAATGCGAAGTAGTGGTGTTTAATAGGCAATTATCAAGCATCATTCAATATTGAATGGCTAAAACCCAGTCCACTGGTAAACATCGCAAGCAAGCAGGATTTTCCTCATCGGCAATGAAGTTGCCCCCTGAATTCAGAAGAATCGGAACCCATTATGTGCTTCTATGCTTCTAGTGCTTGCCGGATTACAAAGGTTACCACATGCCATAGACGGTATATAATATCTCTAATCGAAATAGAATGAGGAGGTACAAAGTAAGGCTAACGTGTACCGCAAGGAAGGTCGAAATGAGAAGTTTCTATGAGTAACATTCAATTCTTGGTTAAACGGTTTTGATAGTTTATTCCGCATTTTAGTAGCACAGAACGAAAACTTTATTTCACGTTTAGTCGAAATTTTTCTGTTGCGATCATCATCAGTGCTTGAGGATTTATCAACACTGGAAAAGAAAGCATTATTTTCACAGTAAAGAGAAAAAACTGGGAAAACATAATCTATTTAAATTTTTGTGGCTAATGGGTGGCATTGCGGTGTGGAAGAAAATACTTCAGTTTAAGTCTCCAGGTGAAATTATCGGACGTGCGTTGCACATGGAATGAGTCAAATTAACAAGGCGACATTTTGTGACTTACAGCGAACGATATTCGCCTAACACAATGTAGGATGTCACGAAACCATAACTAAAAACATTCTGACTATACCTTTTAAAAATGTATTTTTCAGAATATTCTACTGAAAGAAATTCATTAAAGAATTGTGATTATGGAAGTTGAAAACAAAAGGAGTGTAAATTACATATAATTGGTCTAAGGAAAATTTGTCATGGAGAAGTGTAACATGCGCTTAGGAGAGACATTTTTCTTTTCAATTGTAAATTTAGTAGCACGCATGGATTTCTTTTATGTATTCTTCTTTATAATGTTGGAATCTGATGCTGCGAAATAATGAAAAATTTATTAAAGTCGTTTAGAAGCGCAACAGTACCAATCTGAGACTGCAAAATAATCTGTTCCATTGTTGCAACATAGAATAACGCTGTAATGGAAACATTTTATGCCGAAATACAGTGGAACCTTTCTTATATGTTTCTTTTGGGAATGGACTTAGAAATAATATAAATTAAATTTGAAAATACCAATTATAATTGTGAAATTGTGAGCGACTACAAAAGAAAGAGAAATACTAGTTCTTTTATATTGCGCTAATTCATAAGTAATAAAAAAACTGGGAAAACAATTTATTTACGTTTGTCTATAATGGGTGTTATTGCGGTGCCGAAGTGAATACTTCAGTTTTAAGTCCCCAGGTTAAATATTCGAACGTCGGGTGCATATGGAATGAGTCAAATCAACTAGTCTAAATTTTGTGACCTGCAGCGAATGTTATTCGCCTAAGAATATGTATTTATTTGCCAGAACATTCTAATGAAAGCAAAATCATTAATGAATGCTGACTACGGAAGTTGAAAACAAAATGTGTATAAATTACCTATAATTGGACAAAGAAAAATTAATCATAGGAAGTGTAACATGCGCTTATGAGAGGCATTTTTTTTCTTTTAAAATATATATTTAGTAGCATGCATGGATTCATTTTATTTATTCTTCTTTATAAGGTAAGAATCTGATGCTGCAAAAGAATAAGGAATCCGTTGAAATCTTTTAGAAACGTAAAAGTTCCTATCTGAGACTGCAAAATAATCTGCTCCATTGTTAAAACATAGAATAACGCTATAATGGAATTATTTTTAAGTCGAAATGTAGTGGAACCTTGCTTATATGTTTATGTTCGGAATGGACTTAGAAATCAAATTAATTAGGTTAGAAAATACCTAATATTCTTGTAACATATTGAGCGACTACAAAAGATAGAGAAATACTATTTCTTTCGGATTGCGCTAATTTATATGGTAAGTCACACACACATATATACATACATACATACATACATGGGTACTTTATTTTTGCTACATAAGTCTATGTTTTTTTTTAATTTTGTATGTTTTGTTCTAAATTTCATTATAAAATCTAGATAGCGGTATTCTGTACGATTTAATGAAAAAGAAAACACCTTTTCTTTGAAAGGCGGGCTAGTACTTCTAAATGCGGTTTTGTTTAATGTTCAATACCCGTATTACGGGTTTTGTGTTTGTCAGCATAGGTCCTTTCAAAGCAGTTTGTCCACTATTTCATTTAGCATTACTTCTACGTAAAAAACTCCTGTATCTTCGCTTATTTCTAATTTCTTCGATTCAAATAATTTGAACAATTATGAACGTTATTTAAATGATCACCAAATTCGTCTGTAAAGTGGATTTATTGTTTCGGCTCTCTAGTTTGTTTACAATTTTTAGCAAATAAGGTAAATGCGACTAAGGAATTACAAAGAATTGGAGTTGCAAGAAACTCAGTAACTGGATAAAATGTCCACTTTATTTTTAAACTTTTGACACCTATTTTCGGAACGTAAGCACATAATTACAAAACTTGTCAATAGAAAGATGTGGTTATGCAAGACGCTCATATCTTCCTATTGTAAACTCTGATTCCTTGAAACCATTCATCTCGTAAAAATTTATAGAATTTTAATATTACATACTTATAAATACTTGTATCCTTTATTTTTATACTAAAAATGCAGGGACAGAAGACACAAAACCGATACTGATGTCACTCGCAAAGTAATTTTACTATAATTATACGGTAAATATATTTCTCATTTTGGTAACACGTCTTTTATAACTACTTGCGCCAGACTTATTAATCATGAGTGGCGAATTTTTCTTCACTTACGTTGATCTCATCAAAACAAAAAATAGAAAACAACAATATCCTATTATACAGGACTCTGAATGAATTATCAGTGATTTCAATAAGAAACATCACATGTTACCGCAATGGAAATCTTGCATTAATTGTTTTGTGTATAAATTTACGTGAAGTATCAGGCGTAAAGTTTAATAACTTCCAAGGCGATACAAGGTGTTATCTGCTACATGAAATAAAGAAGAACCGTTTCATTTCTGAAGTGCTTGACACGAGATCACTCCTTTATGTTTCTGAAATTATTAGAAAATATGTTTCTATTTAGAGATGATAACGGTTGTTTAGGAAAATATTATCATATATATTTTCAGATTTCCTTTTAATCATCAGTCTTACAATCTAATCTGTTATGGTTTGCAAAAGTTTAATAGTGTATTTGGAACCTTAGATTGCGAAAGCATTTTCTTGCCATTTCCGTGAATTCAAAGCTCATGAATTTTTAAAAAGCTGTGGTTGCGCGCTCTTCGACTTACAGAATCTATGATCAGTGTATCAATGAACCATCCAATTTTATACCTCAGATGTTCCTTTTTCTTTATCGAATTTTGAAATGGAAAAATCCGGACATTGTGGGACAGATTTGCGATACTTGGGGTGCAAATGTTGCGAGAGTTTGGAACATTCCTACTTGGTGACCTTCTCCGATAGCAAGACATCCTCGTTTCTCCCTTTCTCTTTAAAATACTTATACAAAGTTATCTTATAGTTGTTCTGCAAAAAATATGACACTTGTCTCAGAATGCTTTATTTGGAACAACAAATCGAACATTCTGAGACAAGTGGAGCCGTTTTTGTTTGTTTGTTTGAAGGGATACTAACATCTTTTTCTTTTATTACGTGTACTAAGACCCTTTGCGATGATTTTATATTCTAATCTCAAACACAGTTTTTCATATTTTAACTCTTCAGACTGCAGCTGTGGAAAATTTCGAATGAAACCAATTTACCGTTTTGAAAAGTAAAGTTGGGTCAAAACGTATATCTAAACAATAGCTTGAATTTTATATACAACGGAGTATTTCTAAACTCTTCCAAGTATATTTACTGCTCAACAACACAGAAACTACCAAAAAAAGGTAAACTAAATGTTTTATGATAACAGTTTTAGAATAAAAAATACCGATCGCGTATTTGGTTTTTCTTATCTTGTGCTGAGTGGTCTGCTGCTTTCGGTTTCAGAAACGCCTTCCTGATATATTTTGCCATGGAAATTTATGTATTCTCTCGACGTGCAGAGACGCAATTCTGTATGCTTTGGTAAATGTATAACTAGCGGTATTGCGAAACTGAATGAACTACAACATGAAATGAGTGTGATGTCAAAAGATGTGGTGTTCTTTATTGTTAAAATCTGAATTAATGCCCTCTCTGCCCATTTGAACGAGTCCATCATTCACAGCAGCGCCGTGTGTATGCTGTACTGTATGCTATGATACTTTCAAACAGAATGACTGCTATAGAACCAAAGCTGCATATTAAACGATCGTACTCGAGTGCTTCCGCCTCGTACGCCCGCACACCATTTTTCACTATATTGCCGTTGCCACTGCACTTTGAACTACCTTAATACCAGTGCCAATATGAAACTAAATAACAAAACACTGCATGTATTTTTTGAAACCAGGATCAATGATTGTGTTAAAAAAATAAGACTTTTTGAGCTGTGTCCGATGCCCTAAATCGAAGGTGTTGAAGAAATCTCTTGAAAAATCTACGGTAATTAGTTATTTCATAGTAACAACAACGAACAGCATTTTGTTGAACATACGCATTCTACATAGAAAATACCACACCACGAATGAATGGACACATTGACACGGAACTTACCCCACAGGTGCGCACGTAGATAGGCAAGAATTGAAAGAACGTTTTAGGGATCTGGTGAACGCAAATGGCGAGGAAACATTACAATGTGTCTTGAGTCTGCAGGTCGCATGAACTCCGGATGAACTACATATTAAGCAATACGACATGGAATCGAGTAAAAATGGCCTCTGGGTGTGTTCTGATGTGTATTTTACTTCAACCCACGTTTTTTAAGGATATGTTTTTCAATGTAACTCGAGAATACACCTGGACCTTTGCATTATGATTTTTAGCTTATGCGAGATTTCTTGTGACCTGCAACATAAATACAAAACTACATCCTGATAGAAAAGGAAAAAAACCCATCGCAGGAAACTTGCAAATGTAAAAAGGTCATCCCTGCTGAAATCTTTCATAATCTTTCATTATTTTATATGATGGTATCACTGTGAATACTTCGTTTCAAACACAGAAAATTTGTGTTTTCACCGAACTGCGGGCTACGGTTCAATTAAAACGCCCAGTCAGAATTATATTTTATGGGAGTTACACTGGTTCTTTATATTTAGCTTCGAGCTGGGTCAGCTGATTTTAAAAAAAATACAGAAATCAGTTTTTACAGCATTTTCGCAATTCATAATCGATATTACCTGACGCTCGGCACTGCTGTTTATAATCAAAGAATAATTCCAATTAAAAGGAATGACGACAGGAATATAGATGAAATATGTCAGTCAGAGAAAGGAATTTTATCGCGGATTGTCAGTTGTATGCACGCATATATGTATTTAATGCAAATGACATTTATGCAAATGTAGGAATACGTAATGCAAATTACATGTTTGAATTATGTAAATGAGGAAATAATTCACGCATAAACTTTTCGCGTTAACAAAGAGTTGATTCCGCGGGTTTAAAGATATGCGTGTGCATATGAAAGTTTTTTAGAATTACAAATATTCGTTTAAAATTGAAACAGTTTGCCTCCAGTTCCCGTAAATGTTCAGATACCTGACAGCTGTGAGGGATTGTATTATTAGGATAATGGAGCCTAAAGTGCCCAAAGAAAACATTATTTACAGCATAACATTGCCGCTGCCGGTCTTTTTCCGCCCGACAGTTCAACCAGCTGCCAAAACCTCCGTTGGGAGCCAGCTTATTAGCGCTGGGAGCCAGCTTATTAGCGTGATGATCCAGGAATCCTGCTTCGTCAGACCAGGCCACTTTCATCCAATAATCCACTGTCCAAATCCTATGTTCTTGGACCCATTTCATGTGTTGTTGTCGATGACGTGCTGTGAGCATGGGGACCAGGTTGGGGTTTCGGCTACGCAGGCCCAAGCGCAGAAGGCTGCGATGAATTGTGTCCTGTGATTCATTTCCTTGATCACCACTGTTGTAGCTGCAGGTAATTTGTCGCATTGTGGTCCTGCACTCGCTGTGAACAATGTGCGACAGTCTCCGCTCCCATCTGCCACCAATGGGCTGCGGACCACATACGGCTGGACGAGAGTTCGTCATTTAACCATGTGTGCACCACTTTTGGTGTGTACTCACTACAGCGACAAGTGAAAAACCCACAAGCTGCGCCGTTTCCTGGATCGTAGTTCCGAGGCACTATGCCATCACAATTTGTCTTTTCATCAAACTCCGATAAATCGGCAACTTTTGTCATTCTGACTTCGAAAACTCTACTAACCGAAAGCCGGTCCTCGGGTTTTATATATACTTCTGTGTGAACTTCACCTGCCCCACCTTTCGGTCTCGTGACGGTTTCATTTCTCTATGCTGGGCGTCAATATAATGGAATGGTTCTTCGGTGTAATACAGAAGTACGAAACTACATCAAAAACACTACTTTCTTGAGCCAGGCTTGGGATCCGTCCGTTCGTTATCTCATTGTGTAGCGGTAGACTGACGCGCATCAATTAGGTAACGAAGGGCATATTTCTTTGACTTGTGCATTGAACTTTTGATGTGGAAGAGCTATAATTAAACAGTGATAACATTTTTGCAGACGTTAATCTCAAGATGTAAGAATCTAGCGGCGTTTCAACAAAAATTTTGATGTTTGAGCAAACACAGAAAAAACAAGAAACAAACATGACTGTCTATTCTAGATATCTCACACAAATAGTTAATGCATATTGAAACATATTATAAGTTTAATTCATGCGACCTTCATCGGCGACGAGCAGAGTGAGGCACAAGGCACAACTCGGACATTCTGCTTTTTACTGCAGTAAATAACTGTGTTACGTGTAACAACCCACTCCTACCCCTTTGTCCTGCGAATTATTTTATCATGATAAATATTCGCTTTATATGCACCCTACGTGCGTGCACATGTTAGCAGTGTACAATGCCCAAAGATGGTTTCCTCTTCACCGCAGTAAAGACGCCCCAATCAGTGACTAGGAAACATTTTCTCATATTACATACATACTATAAATTTAATGGTGGTCACGACATAACATGCGAGAAATACATATGCAGTGCTTAAATTAAAATACAACTATATATACCTGCACTGCGGATATTGTACGTTCCACAGAGCACGTGAAAGTTATTATTTTATTGCAAATTGAAGTATAATTGTCATTTAACCAGGTTAAAATTTGAACGATCTTTGTGTTCAACGTTTAAAGCGAAATGCATGATCTTTAGATCAGTTTCAGATAAAAAAAACTTTCACAAATTATGACAGAACTCCACGCGATGCAGGAATGTGCACTGACGTGCTGCTATCTGTCGGTCGATGTGTGAGATGACAACACATGAGCTTTGTATTGATCACAAAGGCGTTACAATTATGGCTAGAACTTTTCGCTGTTTTACATAAGATTGTCATTTTTTGATGAAAGCAAATTCTGCAGGTTTGTAGGCTTATTGCCAAAAAGAGATACTCTTCTTTTCCCAATATAACGTGTAATTTTTCTTTTGATTTGCTACTTTTTTGCTTTCAACACATATTCGCAGACCTTTTCAGATATTTACAATATTAATTTGAAACCAAATTCTTACATTTGTTATTAATAAAAGGCAAAAAGGATACACTTCCCTGGCATTTAACAATTTATTAATTACATTAAAATATAATAGTTACATTTCCAACAATTAACAAGGAAATGCTTTTACTAAATTATGTGAAAAACCTAATCCAAAGAAATTTAATAGTACTGTACTGCACTCTTCGTATATCCTGCACATTTTAATATTTCAGCGGATTGGAGATTAGCATCACATGTACAGTGTAACAACATTTTTCAGAAATGTACAAATATCTTGAGATATTGATTCAGGTATGGATCTGCTTTGTGATGATCATATATGCCGCATTAAGGCAGCAAAATATTGTGTAATATCCGTGATTGTTTAGAAGAAAAAAATGGTGTCCACGAATTGTTAAGTTGAAAAACAAGTACAAAACACATTTTCGGAAAATAACACCAAGAACGTTTTTCGGAGTGTGCTCTTCGCATTCATTTTACAGGTAAATGAACCTGTATCTTGTTGCTACCATAGAGCAGAGCAGTGCTTTAAGTTTTCACATAACGGAAATTGTTTTTCTTCTTTTTGATGATACATCATTACACTATTAAAAAACGCTTTAAATAACATATCGAATGTATAGATACCTATTCATACTTTCCTGTTCGGTTGACCTAAATCTTCTGTTCAGAAACATTATAATTATTGGTATGTTACAATCGCCAAGTTTATAATTTGGAAATTCACCTGGTTAAAAGGAACGAGTTGTCTTCATTATTACTCTCAGAAAGGGTAGGATAAAATTAGAAGTAGGTGCTACAAAAAATTTAAGATTATTCCTTTTGAAACCTTTTTACTTTCCAACCCGCGTTTAAGGATTATTTGTTTCACATTTCGTGTTTGGTTCAGCCGAAAACTATTTGATCTCTGTGTGAAACCGGTCTTTTGTTTCGACTTCCTAAATTGTTCTGCTTTCTCGGTAACCATGACATATTTAAGATCTTCTTTTCAAGGATGCGTATGTTGGATCCAACTTCCAACCCGGTGTGTCATTGATGTGCGTGACTTACGGCATTGGCTCTTCCACTTTCCTGGAACAAGTGGCCCAAAATTACGGAAATATGACTGTTTATAGCCCATCGTGTTGTTCGCAGTGGTCTTTAATCCCCCAAATTAAAAAAATAAATAAAAGAAAGGTAGCATCGACACTTGAACGAAGTTACTTTTGGGCTGCTAAGCTGCTTTCATAGGCGTGGAAGTTTTACGTGGAAATATCTGGTTAAACTTTGTTCAAATATGAAACGAATACTTCGCGGTGGCGGATATGTGCCATAAAGCAGAAGAATTTCAGTTTTCGACACATTATATTGCAAATCAGTATGTTGTCATTAATTAAAGAATTTTGTTTACACAGCTAAAATAAATTCACATAATAGCATTTAGAACCATTTTATCACCATTTTTCTTTTTGAGTAATTTGTCAAGAAAGAAACTAAAATTAAAAAAGTTGTTTATAACATTTAACAAGATTTGAAGTCCGTCTATATAAGAATCTTCAGGTTCTCGGAAACTCATCCTCGTCTTCATCCCAGGTGAACTGAATTTCTTTGAGATATATCTTAAAAGCAAAAAAAAAAAAAATATATACAGAAGTCTGATGGTGTTATAAATGGGCTGTATGTAGGGTTAGTTTTCAAGAACCTGAAACCTTAATTTCAGTATGGCCTCTGAAGTGAAAGCACTGGCATGTTTTTTAGAGGTGTGGTGTTGCTGAATCATTGCCTTTTTTTTAAATAGACGCGGTTTATTCTTTTTTTTTTTTACCTGTTGGAGATAAACACGTAGACCTCAGAGTTGATGGTCGTACAGTTGACAATGTACACTTAAAAGAAAAATTATTGCGTACACCCCAGTGGAAATGTACAGCGCAGCACGACAGCAGGAGATCGCTGTGTGCAGGAAAACCGGTTGGAGCTATAAATCTAGTGGATCGGTAAGCTCAGGATTACATTCCGTCAAGAGCCAGTATCGGTCGGGGACAAGACTTAAGTGAGTTTGATCGAAGTCAAGTCGTGGAAGAGAGCACGGCCGGATGTTCAATCAGCGAAATGGCAAAATCGTTACGTATTCGTGATAAACCGTAGAAAGTGTGCACCAGGAGTACGTGAAATCCAGCAAAACCATTAACAGTTGAAAGAAATGTGGTCGTAAAAGTGCATTGGGTAATCGAGGGCGCAGACATTTGGCCCGCATCGTCCAGACGAATCGGAAGTCTTGTTTACAGCAAATCGCATCACAATTTAATGAAGAATCATCCACAGGACTATGCCCAAAGGCAATCCGTCGACACATGGCACAATTCGACTGGGACAGTCGTCGACCAGCTCGTGTTCCGATGTGTACGACACAGCATTTCATGATTTACCTGCAGTTTGCGAAGGCCCTTAGAAACAGGAGCATGGATGACTGGAAAAGCGTCATACAGTCTGACGAATCCTGTTTCAAAATGTATCTCGCCGATGGTAGGCAGCATGTTTGGGGTATACCACACTACGTTATGGACCTCACATGTCAATTTGGTGCGTTACAGGCAGGAGGAAGTGGTGTAACTGTTGAGGTTGGTTTCATGTGGTCCAGCATGGGTCATATGGTACCTTTTGAGTCTTCTGGCTGTGTTTCCAGATTTTTGATATCCTGCCCGGCCATCTAAATCCTTTCCTTACCAGCTTCTCTCTGAATGCAGTTCTGATCATTCAACAGGACAATGCTACACCCCGCCGGTCCCAGCTTGCGATCGACTGGCTTCAGAAGCATTGCAGCGAGATTACACAGTCGCAAAGCCCTTCGCACAACGGATGTCGGCCCCATAGGGAATTTATGAGACATATTCAAGCGAGCTGTTCGTGAACAACAATCTCCACCTACATCTCTGCCAGCTCTACACCATGCACTCTTAGATTCTTGTGAACGATTCCTGAGTCTGTGTTTCGAAACCTCATTGCGCCCGTACCACGATGCTTTCATTATGTCCTGCGTGGATAAAGGTGGAGCCACACGCTATTCGTTCAGTATTTGTAATATTTTGTCCTTTCTGTGTATTCCTAATAAATTGTACCTCTGTAGTCCTAGAACACCGTGAAAATGTCTTTACGGCATAAATTTGAATATTGTTTTTTTTTTCTCGAGAAGGAAATAGGTGTCGGTATTCTCGCGATTGGTTTGATTTTTCATTTCTGAATCATAATCGTGCACCCAAATTTCATCAGCAGTCCCGGTGCTTTGGAAAACATCACTTCCATATTTTTCATAGCGAGCAAGCAACTTTTGGATTGTTCCTAGCCTTGATTTTTTTTATTTCAGCCGTTAGGTAACGCGGTACATAACGTGCACACGTCTTGTTGTATCCTAAAATGTTAGCAATACCTTTTCACTACCAAAACTAATGTTGGGCTTACCTGCTCTGGTTGTTCAAGTTGTTCTTCAATTCTGCCAGATGAGCTCACCCACATTTTGCATGTTCAAATTAAAAGTTGCGATTACGGGCTTCGCAAACCGGGCCTAATCCTTTACGGCTAGCATTTTCCTCAGTCGTTATACTTACTTACCAAAAAAACTAAAAGCGCTTATGTTCAAAGGTTTGGAATCACAGATTGCCACTTATCTAACGTGAATTTCTTTAGGAGGTACATATTCTTGAGTTCAATATTTTAACTCATCGTTGTTTGACACTAGTCGACATTGTCGAAAAAGAATCACGCATTTTAAACACTGTTAAGTGCGAGCAACTGGATGTATTATGTTATATTCATTAGTAAAATGAAGCTAATACACAAGAGATCGTTTGCCGTCTGATTAGTTTCGAGGCAACAAGTCATTCCTGAGACACTTGAGCGGGAGAATTACTTATTGAAGTCGCCTCGTACTTCTAAAATTACACGAACAACAGAACAATTTTGGCACATGGTTCAGTCAAAATGTGAAATATAATGGCTAAACGAGCAAATAACCTTTTTTCAAAACCTAATATTCGTATCCATCGTTTCCGACGTTCAAAGCGTACATCCATCCGTATCACGAAGACGTTTTCTGAGACTTAGAACTCAGCAACATTAGCAAAACTCATCCAACAAACTGAACATAAACACTGATCGCTGGAACTAGATTTTATTTACTCCCGATACTTCGAACGTCTCCATTTAGAGCGATCTTGTCACATAGCGGGATCCTCATGGACTTCCATCATACATCTCATAGAAGAGCTTTGACACTTTATATTAATTATTATTTTTCTCTCTGTATTTCTCCCTCTCATACATTTCTGAATTTGGTCTTCCCATGAAATTTACATCTTTCCTGTACCTTTCTTTCCTGCAATCGAGGCTCAATATTTTCTCGTAATTATCAGCTCGTTACTTCTTCCTTCAAAACTTCCAAACCATCTCACTTTATTCGTTTTTGCCCTACGAGCAACATTTTGCACCATATTACACATACGAATAACATCAATCCTAATGATCGCATCTCGTCTGACCCAAAGCCTCTGGTACATAACATGTCCCCACATAGAAACTTCACCTGTGCCTATTCATGAGTGCCCACGTTTCACTTCCTCACGACCTAATAAGGACCATTACCTTTTCTTACGCAACCATCACGGTCCTTTTCGAGGAACTGTCAGTACTGTGAAATCTTCCTAAAACAACTATAGTTTCAAAAGCTGAACTTCCCGGTCTATTGTTTACAAATGCAACATGGTTCGCTATCCAAACATACTGCCTAATATATAAGAAAAAGAAAATCCTGACGTGATCTATTTCTGTCATATTAAGAATAACCTTCCATTTAGTACTAGCAGTGTATATTGCAATAAGGAATTACAGCGTCAAATACTAGTAGCGGGCTGTGCATATTTATCAAGGAATTTTATCATTTAAAGAAGCAATTTAAACAAAAGGAAGATGTACAATCTCACTAGGTTAAAAAGCAAAGATGAATATTTCCATTTTAATCTTACAGATTCCCTATACATGAAAACCCGTTTGCTTCGACTAACGAATCATGCGATGGTTATATTCAAATCATTCGGAAACTTGAAGCTTTGTCGTTCTGGTCGGTGTAGTGGTTAGCATAGTCGGGCACTATGCGGGAGACTTAGGTTCAGTTCTGGATCCAGGACGACGAAATTTTCTAGTTTTCAGGTATTATCTGACTTACCATTCATTCCATACTTACACCAATAAGCGGATTCGAACTTCCAAATTTGTATTTCGAACAAGTTTTGAAACCTTTTCGTTTTAACTACCGCGGCACGCACAAAGGCATGTGTATAATAAACTCATGATATCTATATTTCTTAATATTTCGCCAGACGGGAACATGAATTTTCTCAAATATTTATGAAGACACCTACGGTAGAATTAACATAATAGCCAATGTCTGGTGCCTTTCACAGACTATTTAACCTCTTACAAACTACGTAATTATTTCTCATTGTGCATTGATATTAATTGCTAGAATACTTTTAGTCGTTTAGGGATAATGCTTTCCTTCATGCTATTTACAAAACAAATAAGTACGTACCTGCATTAAGCATATTGCTATCAGTAATTAAATAGAAAACTAAATCTCATTAAAGTAGCTATATTCTAATTTTTGATTATCCATTAAGAGTTGACTTTCTGTTCGGAATGTAGTGCGCACCACTGAATTTAAGATGTAATTAGTAGTTGTCACCTGCAGCAGTTCTGCTTTGGATCAGAATCCTTTGAAATATTGCTTGGCCCTAATGAATATAAACTACATTTAGCCATTAGCTGAATTTCTGCTGGTGTTAATTTGGTGCCTAAATCATCAGTACCATACAGGAGTATGTCCACTTACGATTTAAATACATGTCCACTTATGATTTGAGTGATTTTTGTTTTTATTTTAGATATTTATCTTATTCTCTTCCTGTAGCAAGGTCCCTGACAGTGTTTGAGACTTCCACGACTTCCATGCTGACGTTTTGCCATTAACAAAAAATAATTTAATTTCTGGAATTTAAATTTATGCTCCTGACAGAACATATTTCAGTTACACAAGCGATACACTAAATGATTCAAAAGTCATAATTGTCCAGTACGTTCTGATATAAGATGTTTTACGCAAATTCTGACCTCCGTAAATTATTTTATTACTTTTTACACTGGCAGACTTAAACTCTATTTTTACACCAGCAGACCTCCACAAAACGCCTCCCCGGCGGCGCACTTGTCCGAGCACTTGTTTATGACCATTCGTCCGTGAAGGGCGTGGGTTCAAATCCCGGTGAATCATGGCTGTTGTGTTTGTCTTACGGCACTGGCTCTGTACTTCTCAGGAGTTAGTTGCGCTTAATTAGGGACGGGAGACTGCTTTTAGCCCGTCAATTGGCTCACTGTGTTCGTTAAACCTGCAATGAAAATAATTACATAAAGTATTGCCTGTACCAGCTGCCTCAGACACTGATCGGTAATGGCCATTACAAGTGTGCCTCGTTGGTGTCAAGACATCCTTCGACACAGAGCTGGCACTACCGGGTACATATATGCATACATTTTCCGAATTTACCATTTGTCTACATCGCAGTGGTAATTTGTTGTGTGCAGGATTTTCATGATAAATTGTTTTTGTAAAAGCACTCTTGTGGTTTGTGTTACGTATCCTCATTAATGTTATTTCAATAAATGGGACTTGTATCACATACACACATCCTATATTCCATGGAATACCCCGACTATTGTGACCGATGTACAAAAGTTTCGGTTATTAGAAAAAGGAACATATCATACAAAAAATACAAAATAAAGTATATCATTTAATACAATGTACTTCGGACTTTTAACCACATAGTTTTAAATGATCGCGAAATCATGAAAAGTGAGAATGTTTCTTTTTGTATTCATACTTTTTCCTTTATTTCAGAAGCATTCGATTGGCAGCTGGGTAATATTTTGGACTTAATGCGCCATATACTAAGCATGTTATGAACTCTTGTGGGCAACATTGGCCTACTTTCTTAAAGCATCTGCTATTTAAAGGGACTAGCGTCTGCCGAGAGGGATATGATCAGCTCACGAACTCATGAACACGCATTCCGTTTTCTCATTGGTGGGTGCCATTGTGGCACCCACATGGCACCCACCAATTGGAGACCGCGGTCATTGTGTTGATGTTTTGATATGGGGACAATCATGGCTACTTCGAAGAGGTAAGTTTTTATCTCGTGTTTTTTTTATCTGCAGAACACACAATCACATTTTTTTTTTTTTGCTTTCACATCGGAACAGTGGAGGACTAAGCATTTTTTTTTTGGTTGGAAGTTTAGCGACCACCGTGAGCAACTCAATGGGCTAAAAGCAGTCGCCCGTCCTTAATTTAGGGTCACTGGCTCCAGGGAAGGGAGAGAACCAGCACCTTAAGACAAACACAACATCCATGCCTCACCGGGATTCAAAATCGGACCCCTTTCGGACGAACGATCAAAGGCCATCGCTTAGACCACTGCGCCACCGGGGCGGCACTAAGCCTTTTGAAGGAATAAATATGTATTTGTGGACCACATTGATGCATTCAGTTAGTGTCTTGTTCGTCATTTTGTGTTGTCTCGATTTTTTTCCTTTCCCATCGAAACAGTGGAGGACTAAGCCTTTTCAAAGAAAACAAGAATAAACCTATGTATTTCTGGACCATATTGCATGGGGTTCACAGTCGAAATTTTTATATGATGTTTGTATATGCCATTCGCAGTTACAATTTCTGTTTGCCCCCTCCTAAAAACTAAAGAATTGACACCCTGTTTGTGGTCAAAGGTATCGGACCGCAAAAATAAGGTTTTGAATTGGGTGTTTTCAATCAGAAAAAAAAAATACATTGACAGCACTGGCAGTCTTTTATGAACTTCTGGAGATTGGCTAATGTTATACAAATTCGTTAGTAACAGGTATTGGTAAAACTAGACAAAACTCGTCGTAATCGATGGTTAGTTAGGTTTTTTTTTTTTCTTTTTTTAAATAATGAGCTCATATAAAACAACAAATATGGACTTTATTTGATTGGTTGTTGAATGAGATTTGCGTTGCGAATACTCTTACTCCACCGGAATCGACGGATTTTTGTTGTTGTTGTTTTTTTAAATAATAAACTCATATGAAACAACAAATGTAAACTGAATTATAAATTCATTCAACCAATTCAGTAAAGACAATAATCCGGGTTCGTGATCTTTTTTTTAATTATAAACACGTATGAAACTACAAATGTAAACTTTATTTGATTGACAAATTCATTTAACCAATTCAATAAAGACAAAAGTCTAGGTTCGTGATATTTTTTTGAAAATAATAAACTCGTATGAAACTACAAATGTAAACTTTATTTGATTGAAAAATTCATTCAACCAATTATGTAAAGACATGAGTCCAGGTTCATGATTTTTTTTTTGTGACTGAAGATTTAAGGACCACCACAATGAGCAATTCAATGGGCTACAAGCAGTCGCCCGTTCCTAATTTAGGGTCATTGGTTCCATCGAAGGGAGAGAGCCAGTGCCGTAAGACAAACACAACGTCCGTACCTCACTGGGATTCTACCCCGGTAGACAAAAACCGTTGGAATAGACGATGAGTTGTTGATTTTTTTAAAAGAATAAACTCAAACGTAACGTTTATTAACATAATAGGAAATGTCTTACCTACGTGAATAAACTGGATCAAATAAATGTTAAATTGTATGTATACATCACACAGTCCAATGACACAGTGCAATCAGGATTTCGTGTGTTCGCTGCTCCGACAAAAGCGTTTATACAAACTTCTGCTAGCGTTGTTTTGCACAACGGTTCGCTCAGAATAGAGAATTTGGACTATCACATTCCCTCCATGCTTCCGCCTTCTACAGCGTATGAGTCAACCGCAGCCTTTTCCCATAGATTTTACATGGGAAATGTGCCGCCCCACAACTCCCCAACCGTTGCCCCAATCTTATTATTCTCTTCGACTGGCATATCTACATGGTAAGACCTTTATTTAGATTCCTCAACCATATATTTACGTTCAGCCGTTCCGTCACAACTGGTCTTACAGTAAAAAACCTTATATAATTAGTGTCCTGTAGAGCTGCAGATTGTTTTATCTTGTATTTTTAGCCACTATATAGCGCTTTTATTTTCTATGAGACTTATTAATCACATCGTTCATGTTTGAGATTATTGTGGCTTTGCACACATCGTTGTCCTATGTATACATTACCATAGGCTTGTTTACGATTTACAAGGTGTCTACCAAAATTGGAAAATTCAATTTCATGACAACTTTTAAAAGCTCTCTTTCTGTATATATCTATCCCTATCTGAAGCAGCAGTATACGTGTGCTCATGTTACAGAAGGGAAAGCAACCCCTGCTAGTAAAAAAAATGACTCATCATAATTTGACAATGCTTAAAGTAAGGCATAGTCGAAGGATATGTAATGAAATCGTGTAGCACTATTGCACTACATGCTTTCATTACAATCCTTCTTTAGAATTTATACCTGGAAAATATCATGACTTCCTAAGCAACATAATTTAAAATTATTAAATTGATCTCGAAATTGTGTACATATACACTGAATGATCACTGAATTATGACCATAGATCATCCTTTCGCCCTCAGTACAGCAGCTATCCGACATGGCTTCAATTCAATAAAATGTCGGAAGCAGTTGGGAGGTATTGCTAACAAAAGTGGGTGTAATGCAGTCTTTAATGCTGTTACGGAGGTATAATCGGTGTGCCTGAAATGCTGTTCTGTAAAGCCCCACAAGTGTTCGATGGGATTGATATTGGTGGAGTTTAAATGCCGATTTATATGCTGGAAGTCTGAACTGTGCTTCCCAAGCCATTCCTGTACAGCATTGGACCTGTGGCTTTGCGCATCCAAACCATTCCTGTACAGCATTAGACCTGTGGCTTTGTCATCTTGGAAGACATTGTCGCCAATTGGGAAAAAATGCAAGATTTGCTGGGTCAGCAAGAAATTCACGACATAGAGCACAAGACACATGTTGTTCCACATGCACCAGGGGTCCTAAGTTTCTGGCAGGTAAACATGTCCCACACCGTAACAACTGCCACCATTGGCTAACACTGTTGATACCAGGCAGGATTGATCAACCGCCTCATGTTGTTTCTGATCTGTTGCATAGATTCATGCCCAAAATTCTTTTGTAGTTTTTAGAAAAGTGAAATATACAGGGTATAAAAAAACTGCTCCTGGCTAAATTTTATTTACACTTAACTCCTTATAACTTCCTATAAGATGAACAAATCAATGAAAAAGTGGAGCCAATTTTTTCCCCTTCTTCCATGTTTTTTGCTGTGTTCTGTGTTGCAAAACCTTTCACGTTATTTTGAGGAGTACCTGGAAAGTGTGGGATAGTATGGTTTGATAGTGGTTTTTTTCTCTCTCTCTCTCTGTCAGCTTTGGTCCGCAGCTGAAGAAAAGAAATAAATTCCATGTAAATATTATTTGGATAATGAGAGCGTATTTTATTTGATATTTTGCACTTATGCAATGTAATCTGTAATAACTAATAATAGCTGTACTTTAGTGCATCTTGAATATAATGTTGGCACACATTGCAAATATATTTATTCCATGTTAATGTGAGCTTCAATCGCCGTCAAACAAAATAGCAGTCATCAGTTGAGTTTCAGGTATTAATGCTTTTCTTTTTATTCGTGGTGTACAATAATATATTTTTTTTGTGCCGAGGCTGTTAGAAGAATTAAAAGGTGATGTGTGATCGGTCATGAAGTAATGTATTGATTGAAGTTGTACATTATTGTTTTTGTTCCCCTTTGTGTAAATGTATTTAAAATAGTTCCCCCGCCCTTATCGCCCTTTTATCAGAAGAAAATTCCACCGATTTGGGTCAAGTGGAAAATGGTGCAGCTAAGAGCTATGGCCAAGTGCCTTTTGTTGATAACATTGTCTGTAAGCTGAATTCCTCCAACAGTCAAAAGTAAAGTGTCAATTATTACTTGATCAAGCTGGGAAACATAATTCAATTCTTGCCGCCCGAAGGAGGGGTGCTAAGGGATGAATTACTGACTTTGACCATAGTTTCATGTTTTTGCATGGGCAGGGGCTTGCTGTTAGAGTACACTACATTTATACATACCAATGTTGAAACCATTTTGCCGTTGAAGAAATCTCAGAAGTATGGACCTGCGTAAGGAAGGGGGAGACAAGCAAGGCGCACAAACTGTTCCTTCCCCGCCGCCCCAGTGTTTCTCGGAAGAGCATGATGTCCTCAAGTGACGCCGACCAACTCGGTAAGCTTTTACCAGCAGACTCTAGAAACAACCTCAGCAAAAGACCACACACACGCACAGCGCTGTCCCATCAGAGCATGCACTCACACAAAAGACTACAAAACTGTAGATGTTCACCCGCTTTCCATAGAACAGCCTTGTCTGCCCTATTGTTAAAGAACACCCCTAGAGGGTTAGAACAGTGTTGCGAGGTGTAAGCATCACATCCTTTGCCCAAGGATTTCTATTGTTCAACGGACAACACGTCTAGCATCAAATCAGCCTTCTACATACAATTTTGGTGATCCAACACATCCTAACAGGCACAGTGGAAACACAGGTAGGTGGCTGTTTCAGTGTGTTTGCCGCAGTTGTTTATACCCAACAGCAGCAAAATGTGCATCTGGTAGGTAATTCCTCTGTTACAGAGTATATTTGTATTAAAATTTTACAAAACACCATGATATCAATGTAGAGAAAGAAAATATTTAAGAAAAGGAACATGTAAACACTTTATAAACAATGCATACAAATTTTGCATTTCCATTTCCAAAGAAATGACAAAATCAATCGTATCGCTAAAAGGTTTCGTTGCTTGAATGCAAACATTCTGAGTCCTGTCAAAAATAATGATAGTAAAAGGATAAAGGAAAAAGGGCGAGCAAATATATTGTAGAATATATGCACTGCCTTTCGCTTATGCTATGAATAAGAAAAGAAGCAAACTGAAATGGTCTCATACTCATGTCAGGTTATGTGTTTTTCCTGTTTTAAAATTAAAATTTTATTGATGTGTGAAGGGTGGCATGTGTTATTATATTTTTACTAATTTAATTCAGTTGATCACAGGTTATCGTATATTTTGTCCACAGTTAAATGACATTGTTTATTTGGTATTAAATTAAATGGCTAGAAGCAGTAGCGGCTCGTGGCAACTGCAACAGGTGGGGCCAGTAGCCGAAGTCAAACAATGAAATAAAAAAAACCTCATTATTAGGCCAACTATTCAGACCCCAACACTACCCCGAAGATTCCTTTACTCTGCCTCTATTAAACACCTTGACACACAATAATGCCCAAATCAGGCAGGAATGTGTCAACTATTGTATTGCACACGAAAAAAATTTCTTCAGAATAGAATGAATTATTAACAGAAAAATGTTGAAACTCTTTAAATAAATTTTTTACCTTAAAACATATGAGCATTAATGTATGTTAGTTGTGCTTTGTGCTTCTTCAGATTTCTCAACTGAGGAATAATCACAGGATTCACAGGATAAAAAAATGTAGTGAAAAAACAATAACTCCAAATATATGCAGGGAGGGAATGTTTCATGAATTTCGTCCCATATAGAATGAGTACAATTCCACCATTTGCATTATTTGAAAGGTTTAACCTTTTTTAAAAAAAAACGTGTGAAACCTAAAAACATATATGTAGTCATGTGCAAATTATACTTGCAGGTTTTATTATTTATTTATTTATTTATTTTTAACATAGAAAATCCTCTCAGTTGAAACTGAAATTAGTTTTACAAAGCGCTTTGTAAACTTCATACTCTTAGAAACTCAAATTCTTGGGCTGATAAGCACAGAGTATTTTTAAATGAAGCTTTTTGACTCAAGTTCTTGGGCTGATGAGCACTGTGTTTTTTTAAGTGAAGCTTAAACTAAAAATTATTGGGGTGATAAGCACTGAGTTTTTAGGTGAAGCTTTTCTTCCAGATTTAAAGCAAAGAACACAGATTTTAACAAAATATCCCCTCCATTTATTGTAATGGACAAGCCAAAAAGTCGCGACACAAAGTAACAACACATCACCGAGAGAGTCACACACAGAAAAAACAACTAACTGAACTTTGAGCTTGGTCTGGGTAAGATTCTTTGTCAACCCACGGCTTTAAGGAAATGGATAATTAGCGCGATCTGGCTCCACAGCTTTTTTTGTACACGCCTTAAGGCAGTGTTGTATGTAGGTCATCATACTGAATGAGACTGGGAAGAAATCGTCTCCTCTTCGCTTGCGTAGTGATGTTACTGGGGCCTGTTGGAGGTGGCCCCAATAACCTCACACTCTGAACGTGATATCTTTCCTCAGGGAATAGTTTTTCGTTTTTGAAGGAAATGTTTCTCTTAGGTAATGGTTTTTCAAGGGAAAGATTTATCCCCATGTAGTTAAGAGAGAGAATAAGAATCAGGGCAAAAAGGAATTATTTCTAAAAATAGAAATTTTCATGTGGGGACCAGCCCCTCTGGCCCCTAATGACGAACCGCCCCTGGCGAAAAACCTGAGACCTCCTTTGTTGAGTGAACTATTGTAGTTTACTCGAAAAATGTCTTTAAATATTTGGTGTTTCAATAGAAGTTAAATTTGATAAATTTAATTTAGCATATATGATTTAACATTTTGTGTTTATTTATTTTGACTTGATTATGTATTTTATTGTTCTAGTAGCAGGGATACCCGGTATTTTCTGGGTACATATTACTGTTCCTGGAATCACCAAGTTCAGCAAGTGAAAGTTAATGGATGAAGAAGATATTTCTGTAATTTTCCAGTACATTTATTTTAATGGATTTCGGTTATAACTGTTTGATGAACAAAATTTTTGGATTTTCTATTGAGAGCAAAAATATAGAGATTTTTAGGTTTGTCAAATCTTGAGCAGGCGACGTAGAACTGTTCGTGTAAAAAGCAGATTTCCTCCAAATTAATGCCAGCCGCTGCTAATGACTGGCTGTTGCAGTAATATTTCATATATATATATATATTATTTTTTTTTTTATTTAGTTAATTGACTTTTTCGCAACAAAAAAGAAAGGAATGGAAATACTTACCCTCGAGGAGAGTGAGCTTCTGAGAATCCTGCGACACTGGAATGCAATATACCTATGTCAGGTTGCGTGCATGTGACTTGACATCGGTATTTATCATGCTTTTGTTTACCATTTTGAATTTAAAATATCTGGAATTCTCTATTTACATTAGACGGTATTTCTTCCTGATGAAGCTGCCTGTTAATGGTGAAAGCTAACGTTTATTCATTTGTGTTTTTAATACTTCATTAAATGGATATTTTTGCATTTTATTGTTATCTACGGTCTCTAACTTAGACTGTAGATTTCGTGTTGGAAAGCTGAATTGTGTTGCAGTTCTTAAAAATTAAAAATGGAAATTTTTATGGAAATTTTGTATGGGGGCCCCTTGATCCTGACCCCTGCCGAAAACCATCTACGGTCTAAATAAAAGTACCCTGAGATGGCATACCTAAATTGAAAACGGCATATTTGTATAGCAGACATACCGACAAACATTCAATTATATACATATATATTTGTATATGACTACTACTAGCGCAGGTCCTAAGGGATGAGAATACTGGTTGTTCTTGTGCTTTCAGCTTTTTATGCTGGTCTCGGTTCCCAAAATCTGAACAGTCAGAGCCAAGGTTTTGTGAGATTGGTTGGTTAAGCAGCGCTTTGTTGTTTTGTATACTGTTGTGTTTTAGTTTATTTTGTAGCTTACTTCTTTTATTGATTTTATCTTTAAGAATTATTATAATGGATTTGTATATTTTTATTGTATGACAGCAGAATAATTTTTTTGATTGGAGGTTTAACGACCACCGTTAGCAACTCAATGGGCTATCAGCAGTCGCCCGTCCCTGATTTTGGGTCACTGGTTCCAGGGAAGGGAGAGAGCCAGTGCCGTAGGACAAACACAACATCCATGTCTCACCGGGATTCGAACCCGGACCCCTTACGGACGAATGATCAGAAGCCATTGCTTAGACCACAGCGCCACCGGGGCGCCAGAATAATTCACTGCTTATGTTATTGATTCATTAGTGTACATTTTTAGTTTTTCAAAATTTATGTAAAGATTCAAGATAACTTCATCGATTGTATTGATATGTTTTTAATAATTTAAAATAATGTGATCATTTGTTTTGGAAGATTATGTTAATTACTGTATTATGAAAAGTTTTAGTATTCGTTTGTCTTTCAGTGCAGTTGCCCGGTATAACTGCCCCAAATTTAGTAACTGGAACTAAATAGGCATTTTCCATAATCTGATTTTTTATTTTAACTGAATTTACTTGTCTTTCTAAGTAGTAAAGTCACTGCATTTTTAACAAAATTAGTTTTTCAGTATTAAAACTTTCTTGATATGCTTGTCCCAAATATTTTTTGTCAACAGTGAGTCCTAGGTACAAGCCCGTAGCCAGACAAACAAGTTGGAAGGGCCGGCTGATGATTGAGATTGGGCGAAGGCTGTAAAGTGATCGGGCAAAAGATGTAAAGTGTTCGGGCAAAAGATGTAAAGTGGTCGGGCAAAACATGTAAAAGTGGTCGATCACTATACTGTTGTGCGAGTCGCTAGTACGGGGAAAAGGAAACACAAGTTGGGGCAGCCCGGTCTGGCCATCTCCCAGCTACGGCCCTGCCTAGGTATTTCATGTAATATCTCAATGGTAATTTTGTGTAGCAAATTTTTGGCCTTGTTTTTGGAATAATGCTTGTGTAGCCTTTAGTAAATACACTGAGGGAAAGTTAAAAAAGAACACCAAGAAGGAGACGTCTGATACCAACGAAATTTATTCAGCATAAAAACGAAATACAGAGGATAACGTGATCAAAACATTATGGCAAAATACAGCTGTATTTGCTGGTAAACTGAAAAATGTCATTTCCATGTAACATGGTTAATACGAGGTTGAACCGCCATGAACTGCGTCACACTGTGCAATTTTGGCATGCAGTCTGTCGTACAGATGTTGGATGTAAGTTTGGGGTATTGAGTTCCAAGCATCCTCAACCTGGAGGCGTAAATCGGGGTGGTCGTGGCTGGCTGTGAAGACCGGATAAGCCGTTGTCCCATAAAATCCCACACGTGCTCAATGGGGTACAAATCCGGTGAACGTGCAGGCCATGGGAGTTGTCAAACACCCTGAAATGCATGTTGCCTTTCACGTGCCGTGTTTGGCAGTGCGTTATCTTGCTGGAAAACACCACAATGGACCGATATTACAAATTGCTCAACAACGGGCTGAATGATGTTGTTGATTTAGGAGGTATTATTTAACGTACCCGGTACAAACACTAGTTGTGTACGGGATTGATAACTCATTGGTCCCCACACCAGGAGACCAGGTGTAGGCCCTGTGTGTCGCTGGCGGATGCAAGAAGGGTGGAGACGCTCTCCTGTGCGTCTACGAACACGCATACGGCCATCGGAAGCTCCAAAGCAGAATCTGCTTTCAACGCTGAACACGACAGATCGCCATTGCGTTCTCTAGTGCAGACGTTGGCGACACCACTGCAGCCGTTCCTTACGGTGGGCTGGAGTCAGAGGTGCACATGTCAGAAGCACACGTGCACGTAGTCCTTCATCCAATAGACGGTTGCGGATTGTTTGCACAGTCACCTGAGGTGCAACGGCAGCTCGGATTTGCGTCGCAGTGGATGTTCTGCTTGACAACGCCGCTCTTCTTATGCGTCGATTGGTCCGCTCATCAGTCCATCTGTGACTCCCGGTTCCACGTCTTCTCGTGTGGGAATGTTCTCTGCACCATCTACGCCACCATCGTACCACCACCGATACTTCCCATCCAATTATCTCCGCAATACGACGATATGACCACACGGCCTCGCGGAGTCCGACCAGACGACCTCGTTCAAATTCCGATAAATTCTGAAATCGTACAAGTCTTCCATTTGCAGGCATTGCAGCTTGTTCATGGTCTTCTCACGTGTCCGTACACCGACGACTAATTACATTCACTTCGCCGTACTCCTTAAATACCACCGACGATAATTGGCATATTATGCCGTGTTATGGCGTAAGCGCTCACTGGTTGGTCCCGAAGTTAACATCACACCTACGTAAGCTCGACCCCATTAACATATGTAAATTTCACGATCGTCTGCCAATTCCTTCTTGGTGTTCTTTTTTCCCTTTCCGCCAGTGTAATGATGCTTGCTTTTGTTTTTATACGTAAACTTTGATGTTCCATTTTGTGAAGTATTTTCCAGTTTTTGTTGAAAGTTTCTGTAGTTTTAGTTACTGCATATTTGTAATTTATAATAGAGATACTTAATGCTTTCATCAGTATTTGAAGTACCTTAGTATTTGTTGTCTTGCTGAGTAAATTTTGGTCCCAAACCTGACCCGGACAGATTTGCTTTTAACTATAATGCAGTATATACCTATAGGGCGTTCAGAGTCTCACCGCAGTGGATGGTTTAGGTTACATGTAAACCAAAAATATGTATTAAACGCGAATGTATAATTTGATCACTTAGAGGAATTATTGAAAATGTCCATCATTTGCAAGACATAACCTAACTTTTTTAACCATGATTTCAAGCATACTGCGGGAGTCAAAACGTCCCTACACACTAATGTTAAGGCTGTTCCAACTAAGTTTGATGGCGCTACATTCAAACGTTTTTAATTAAGCAACTTGTACTTTTAATTTCAGCTTTTTCTCTTTTCTGGATAACATATCAAACTTCAGAATATGTTTCACAGCAACATCAATTTTCTCAAGTTTATGATGAGTTGAAAATTTCAAAAATTTGGATGTTGTTTCATCATTGCACCTCAGAAGAAAGGGACACTTTACATTCTGAAGACACCCTACGTAGAAGGGACACTTTACATTCTGAAGACACCCTACGTAGAAGGGACACTTTACATTCTGAAGACACCCTACGTAGAAGGGACACTTTACATTCTGAAGACACCCTACGTAGAAGGGACACTTTACATTCTAAGACATTCTACACTCTATGTGAAAGAGACACTTTACATTCTGAAGACAGTCTCATATTGCATAACAAATAATTTTTCAGTCAGCGGGCACGAGTATCTTACACAAATTTCGCAGTGAGCATTTTCCTTTGAAACAAAAACTTTTGCTTTTGAAAAATAAAACGGAAATAAAATCTGGTCGAAATCGAGTCAGGAACATCCGACCCGTTGGACTCGCTAGAGATTGTCCACCCGTTGACCCGTGACCTGATTCCATCTTTCCCCATGACCATCAAATTAGCCAGATGATATTTGTTCTACTAAGTATCATGCAGGTGAATTATTTTCAGCATCTTTGAAATTAATAGAAGACCCATAAAACTGCTCACACTGCAATTATGCGAGACACAGATGTAATATCAAAATGTTATTGCAATATCAAGGAACGTTTTATGTTATATTCATCTGCGAAGCTAGGGTATTTCTAAAAATTACGTGGGACACAGCAAAATGTTTGAAACATTCACAAAAAGCATAAATTGGATAACATTCTCACCAGGAGGGTAAAATGTCCAAATTTTAAAGTTTATTATATTACGAGAATAACCAATCAATGGTAGAAATCGTCATATGTTACCTAGCGATTCTAATGACTTCCTTAATATTCGGAGATCTTTACAGGAAGAAAAATGTGTTATTGGAAATAAACTTTTTGTGTTTCACCAACGTTAAATCTCAATGCAACAAAGAATCGTAGGAGGCAAAAAAATGTCTTGAGGGAAAAAAATGTTGAAAATCTGAGAATGAAAGCAAAAATGCTTAAAAACCTATTCGTAAAAGATGTAGGAATAAAAAATGTGCCAAACTAATATATACCTGAATAGGTGGTGAAGAAATCAGTACGGCATCACAAGATTAACATCCGCTCCAAATTCATTTCGTCAGAACAGAAAGGTACAACTACTATGTACTTCCACATATATACATCTTCATGCGTAATGTTTAAACCCATAAAATACAAAAAATCTCAAAATACCCGTTAAGAATGCATGCAAATATGAATTCCTTCATTCCTTCTCTATGATTTTAAATTGTAGTAGCTGTTAGAGGCAGCTGAAAATGAAAAGGAAACCTTTTATTTCATCATGCATTTAGTAATATCATCCTGATTTCTATAAAATGTGCTTTCGATTCTAATGACTAATTTCTCTTAATTAAGTATTTAATTATGAATACAGATTGGGGCAGTTCATTAAAAAAATGAGTTCCACTCCCAAAATCTAGCATATTCGTAAATAATGTGTCGCTTAATTACAAATGTTTTAAGTTATACGATTAAACTAAGAAAATTACGTCATATATTTGGCAACACAAATTTAGTCACACCTTTTCAGTGTTATATTAAATTTAATATTCCTCTGTATTAACAGTTTGGTTGCTAATTGTACCAACATTTGAAGAAATCGAACTACTCTTTCCTTTAAACTAATTTCTTTTTTAATCCGTATGACACGCACAATCATCGTTAACTTCCATCAAGAATTCTGATTTATGATATTAAACTTAACAAATTGTATTTCTTATATATTTTTTCTTAAATAAAATCTAGTACGCATGATATCTTGTTTTCTTGATATTTTGATTAATTTGATAACTATTCCCCGATGAGCCATTACGTTATGACCACCTACCTAACGTTATGACCTAGTCCTTTTAGCCCGCAAAATGCAGCCGCTCGGCGAGGCCTAGATTCGATGAGGTGGTGATAGATATCCTCGGATACCTGGTACCAAAATGTCAAACGCAGGTCACCCAGTACATTTCGGGATGGTGGTGATTGAGCTCGAACCCGTTTTTCTAAACGAACCACAAATGTTCCATTGGGTTCATGTCGGGTCAATCTGGAGGCCAGGGTATCAACAGAAAGTCACCAGGATGTTCCTCGAAACACTGCGTGACGATTCTGCCAGTGTGGCAGAAGCATCAAACAGATGGCTTTTTCATGGAAGGTAGGCACCAAACTGCAAACTGAATAATAGAACTGTTCAATATTTTCAACGAGGTCACTTGACTTGCCTATAAACGAATAGATGCGAATGTAATTATTCATTAAAAGGCACAAGACGCATGTTATTACAATGATGTTTAGGTTGGGGGCAGACGTCATTGTTTCCAACAGGTAAATGACTGGATCAAGGGTTTCCTAGCGGAATATTACACAAAGCGTTACACGTCCTCAACCGGCCTTGCTTTTCCTTCCCACGTTCCATCTTCGTGGCAACATTTCCCCAGGTAAACAACGCGCACCAAAACGACTGTCTAAACGGCTCAACACGAAGAAAGATTATTCGGACTGGCCACCCTTTAATCGTCCATGTTCCACATCTGATGATGGCATGCCTTTTCTACGTGCTTTCGACCGTGATCAGAGGTTTGGATGGGATTTAAAAAGGGGCCAACGCAGCCGCATTTCCAGAGGAGTTCGTTCTACTGTGTGTTGGGACACATTATTCCCGCCACTAGCATTCTAATGAGCTGTGAGGTGAGCCACAGTAGCCTTCCTGTTGCTTCGAAACGTACCTGGGAGTCTTCGCTGACCTACGGAATTAGGGAGCCGTGGTCATAACTTTATGCTCTTCAAATTACTTTTCAATGGACTAACCTCGAGAAAGATGCAAATGACAACTCGCGTTTAGCGATGTTAAAATATTAGAATTATTTCTTCTGAAACAAATACTTGGTTGAAATGTATAAATAGTTTTCCTTTTTATTTTACTTCAACTTTTGAAAAATATTATTTTTTTAATATGTACGTTTCTTCGTCTTTTGTAGATTGATACTTTTGTTTGCAATTTGAAACGGTTATTCAGCGTCATATACTTGTTATTTTTATGCAGTGAAGTTGTACACATTGTGTTCTGCATATAATTTATAGCAGTGATTTTCAATTTATGATAGACGGAGCCGCACCATATAGTAAAGGTTCATATCAGAGGGACAGACTTATAAAAAATTTTATAACTGCTTTCTGGATTTCAGTATTAAAAAAAGAGATCTTATAATTTGATTAGAACCTTACTCAGATATTAATAATTACACCTCTATTTATAATTTGTTATTAGACAGTACTTTTTTAAAAGTGATTTTACGTGATATTTTAATACGAACAGTGAGGCTTGCCGACATTTCTTACGATAGCTTTGAAATGGACTTCCATTTCTGATGAAGTAATTCTGAGGGTATCTGGCCATGGCAAATCAGTTACTCGCTTCCTGGATTTGGATTTGACAATCTTCATGATAGAAAACGTTGTCTAACTAATGTATATTATACAAAATGTATAGCATTGTTTAATAGCCAATTTTCTCAAAATTGGGTCGCGTTCTTGTGGAAGTAATTTCCACAAATCCGATCCAGTTTTTTTCTGTTCTGTTGTGAGATGGTTCACATTGTAATTCCCACAACTCTAATTGCAGTTCTGTTGGCTGACACTTCACTGTGCAACGAATGAGATATCGAAAAGCTCCATTTGTGGACAAAATATTTCAAAACCTTGAAATCGACGATTAAATTCTGAAATCAGCTAATCAATGTGATCTGAAAACTTTATGAAGTTAATACTATCTGACACAAAAAACTGCTTACAATGAGGAAAATGAACCAGATCAATATTTTGCAAAGGCGGTTTAAATAGATTCGCTTTCTCATGAAGCCATGAAAATTTCCCTTGACTTGAAAGACTAACTGTTTTTACCCTGTATCTGTAAATTTATGAAATTTAAATGCTGAGTATTGTCTGTAAGAATGCCAAGGCCTGAATAAAAGTAATATGCTTGATTTTATTTTTAAGACCAAGGGCATGTGATATGTTGTATGATAGTAAGGCAAATATTCCGTCTTCAGTTCAAAAACTCTAAACATTTTTCTCGATTAAATCACCCCATTTCAGCATGTAACAGAAAATCACCATAAGGATAATCCACTTCAAATAAAGAAAGATACTTTCTGTGAGTAAGACAGCTGTTTCCTCATCTGATTAAGTTCGTTATTTTGGTCACAGTAGTTATGGTGTCAACTGTTTAATGGATTTTGCACACAGGGCTGCTCCGTGAAATGTGCAATGTAATGTAGGTACATCAATTCTATTTTTCCTTTTCAAGTCCAACAAAACCAATTTTCTTACCAATCACAATCCTACAGCCATCGGTACATACAGGTGACAACTTTCCAAATCCACCATATTCCTCCATTGCATTTCGAACAGCAGAAGATATGTCTTCTCCTTTAGTTATATTATGCAAGGAGCAAAATTTCAACAACTCTTCTTAATCAGAAAAGTCTCCTCGGATCACTTTTACAAAAATTTGGAGCTGACAAGTCTCTGTGATGTCTGTACTTTCATCAAGTACCAATTAAAAGTAGACACAAATTTTAATTAAAGAATTCGAGATGGAAGACAAATGCAAACTATCTTCTGTTCTCATGGTAACAGTTTGTTCCGAAAGATTTACAGATGAAAAATCATTCCCAACTTTTTTTCCTTCCTTAAATGCTTCCGCTATTTTAACTGCACACATTCTTACAAATTCTTCGTCACTAAACGATTTCTTTGCCCTTGTAAGTTCGTAACTAATCTCATAGGATGCCAGGAATGATGATTAGCGAATTTTGTTCATATTGCTAAATGGATATGCTTTCTGTTTTATTTTCTTCCTTAACTATTTAATATCACTTTTTCGTGAATTGCTGGAAAGTTTGTAGTTTTTGGAATGATTTACGATGTATGTCTTTTAAGATTGTATTCGTTTAATAGGTCTAACCTTTGAAGACAAACTGAGGATTGAGGCCTGTTATCCTTACTGAGGGTACCTACATCCATAATAGTGCCAACACACAGTTCAAAGTCTTAAAAAATCATCGCCTTACTCTGGTGCTGTGTAGCAATGTAGCAGGTCACATGATCAAGACAAGCCTTCTCTACCGAGCAAAAATTTCGAAGGCCCTTAAGAACAAAACCAAAAATTATCTGCCCATATTCTGACAACACAACAAGAGGGACTTGGGTGATGACCATCTTGTTCTTGGAATAGTTCCACCAATGCTTCATCCCTGAAGTGAAGGAATACTTCGAGCAGAAGGGCTGACATTTAAAGTCTACCACATAATTGAAAATGCTCCTGGACATCTCCAATCTCTCTACTTCGCCAACGAGAACGTGGAAGTAACATGTTTGCTTCCTTACACTGGGTCTCTGCTGCAGCCACTTGATTAAGGCATCATCCAGGGCATAAAGGTACTTACAAAAGCCACACCTTTGGGAGGTTTCGTTTTGCCCTTGATGTAACCCTGACTGCAGCATCATGGATTTATGGAAGAAATTCATAATTGCAGACGCAATTGTTCTTATTGCAGAGGCTGTTTGTGCCATAAAGCCGGAGGCAGGCAATACCTATTGGAAGCCATTATGGAGTGAGGTAGTTAGTAATTTCAGCGGCTTCCCTTTTATTGATGAAGATGTCAGGAATATCGTGGTTGTAGCAAGAGAATTGGGGGTGGGGGGGTGGAGTCTTCTCTGACATGATTGAGGACGACGTCCAAGAACACATAGAATAGATAGAAAATCCCTTCCCAAGCAGGAACTCGAAGATCTGCTGAAATTCTCTACAGAAGGTGATGATGATGAAGCAGAAAATTTAAAGCAGGCAGAGCCATCAATTTCGACACGAAACATTTTCAGCAGTTTTTAACAGGAGCCAGTGTTAAAGGATATAATCCTCGAGCACGATCCTTTTATGGAATGAAGCCTCCGTATCACCCGAGGTATAATAAAATGCTTTCAGCCACTACAATATTTGCTTCATGATGCAAAGGAAAAAAAGAAATAGCTTTGTATAACAATGTTTCTACCTTCAATGACTGAAGATCCTCGGCTCTCAACCTCTACAGGTCCTGAGATTAGTAATAGTGAGCTTCCTCCAATGAGTCAGCGTCTGCAATCGGAACCTGGTTCTTCCGACGTAGATGATCCTTCTGAAGTCTTGCCAGAATGTTCAATTTGGACATATGTCCTACCGCTCAGCTCCAATTCCAGATATCTCGTCGCTTTAACACATTGGCACTGCAGGCACCATACAAAAATCATCATCGTTATAATCATGCGAGGGTCAACAAGGCAGAAGACCTCAATTTATAATTACGGAACATATTCTATACGTACTTGTATTTTAAATATTCTGTGTTTTATTCAATGTATTTCGCTTTCAGGTCATTAAATGAAAGCAATTTGTAAGTTGAAGGAAAGAACATGTTACGTTTCTTTTGGACGTGTACAGATAGTTAGGACTACAATGGTTGCGTCTGTATTGAACATGTAAATACTTTTTTCTTGTCGTTATTCTCTAAACAATACAGAATAACAACTACTTACATGGCATTTACATTGTACTAGGTATTAATTATAAGTAATGTAGAAATGATATAAAGTATAGGGGAGGATGTAAGTATGTTACATGCAAATACTACTTTAATAAGGATTCTTCGTGCGCTAAACAATATTTTAATTCGAAAAGCCTTTCAGCACGATAAGATATATTTAATAGTACAGTCTGTACTAAAAAATAGACATTTATAAGTCACAACATCTTACAAGATATTTCAAAGCACCAAGTGCTCCATCGTCAGGTATTTCAATATACATAAACAAAACAACGGATAAAAGCAAGAAGTATTTTCAAATTGCGCGAGCACGTGATAACAATGTTTACATTAAATATAGTAGAAGTTTTGTCATGCGTTAAAGGGTTTCAACAAATGATACTATGAATTGCTATTACATATGCAAAGAAAATATATACACACAGGATAATTAATAAGTTGACATTATTCGTCAAACTGCAAATAAATTATTAGGAGTTGAGTGTTGCTGGATAGGAGTATGCTGTTCTGGCTGCATTAACATGGCCCAAGGCACTGGAACGAAACGTGGAGTTTCTTCATTACAGCAGTCAGAGTTGTGCGATAATATACATCAACTTTCAGGGAATCGAAGAGATCGCTTTGTACGATTTGAGCTCAGCACACTGGCATTGGTCCAGTCTGGTCGGTAGATACCTCTATTAACTAATCGTGCAAGAGAGGTAGCATCAGAGTTATTAGTCATTAAGTACTTGTGCTCATATATTCTTGTTCGCAATTGGCGTGCAGTGGATCCTATATATGCAATTGCTGGATTATCTGGGTCAATAGGAATTAAGGGTATTTTATAAACCCCATGTCTGTTGAGTGTGGAAACTTGGTCACGGTCTTTTTGCACGATGGCTCGAATACTTTTCGTACTTTCACCAAACGCAATGTGGTGTTTTTTGCATATGTTCTTTAGTATTGTAGTGACTTTAGGTATATAGTCCATAGTGCCAAAATATTTTGTAATTCTGGTTTCCCTTTGTAAGGTACTTTTGTCTAGACATTTCACTGATCGAGCAATTTTTTCAACGATCGTTTTATGGTAGCCATGCGCCATCGTAATCATCTGGATATGATTTAACTCATTTCTTCTAGACTGGATACTGGAGGAGTGGGTGAAGGCTCTTCGGACCATGTACTCTATAGCTCCTAGTTTTTGTTTTCTTGGGTGCGGTGAATTATGCGGAATAATAGCAGATTGTGTTTCATACTTTCTGTACACTGAATAGGATAAACAATTGGTATCTGGGTGTCTTTTTAGTAATATGTCCTAGAATGGAAGAGTATTATCATTTCCATGCTCAATGGTAAAATTTATGGAACTGTAATGTTTTGAGAGCTCTTTAGCAAACTCTTCAATTTTGTTTTTATGATGCGGCCAGAAAACAAGTATGTCATCTACATATCTAATGTAGAGATCAGGCTTAAGTTGGAAATATTGTAAAACATTGTTTTCTAGGTCTTGCATTAACAATTCAGCGAGCACCCCTCAAAGTGGGGAACCCATCGGCGCACCTCCAGTCTGGCGGTAAATGGTTCCTTCATACCGGAAGAATGTGTGTTTCTGTACAAAAGTAGAGCATTTATAATTGCTTGGATTTCATTAATAGTATAAGAATTCAAAGCCAATAGACGGTTCTCAATAATAGAGTGTACATCTCCAATCGGCACATTATAGTACAAAGAGACTACATCGAGTGATGCCATAGCAAACGGCTTTCCCTTTCGTAAGAATGGCTTAATGTTGTCAATAGCCTTAACAGAGCTATTAACTGAGTAGGAGGAACCTGTAGTTAATGGTTTGAGGAATTTTGCTAGAGCACTTTCGAGCTGGCGGGTTGGGCTTGCATATCCTGATAGAAGTGGGCGTACAGGAAGACCCTCCTTATGAGTCTTTACTTGGCCAGATAATTCAGGTATTCGAGGGCCTATAGTAGGGTATATATCCTTAGCAACATTTGCAGGTAAGCCTCCATGGTTTCTGAGTTTTGCCACTGCTGATACTGTAGATGAGGTTGGATCCGAAGATAGGATCTTGTGCAGTATAGTCGCAATGGCATCATTCATCTTATTAACATAGTCTGCTTTGTTTAAGATGACAATTTGTTGCGTCTTGTCAGCTTTTAAAATGGAGATAGTTTCATCAGACTTCAATAACTTCAGCTGTTTAATCTCATTACAAAATTTACGGTCATCCGGTGTTCTAGGCTTATTGGCTAACTTTGGTACGGATTTTTCCAGTTTATATCGTACGCGTTCTCTTTCAGTTTGAGGAATGGTTTCAACGATATTTTCCATCTGCGTAATAAGGTGACATTTATTAACTTTTTTTGTCGGGTAAACAAACTTTAGTCTTGTTCTTGGTCATATTACTAAAAAGACACCCAGATACCAATTGTTTATCCTATTCAGTGTACAGAAAGCCTGAAACACAATCTGCTATTATTCCGCATAATTCATCGCACCCAAGAAAACAAAAACTAGGAGCTATAGATTACATGGTCCGAAAAGCTTTCACCCACTCCTCTAATATCGAGGCTAGAAGAAATGAGTTAAATCATATCCAGATGATTACGATGGCGCATGGCTACCATAAAACGATCGCTGAAAAAATTGCTCGATCAGTGAAATGTCTAGACAAAAGTACCTTACAAAGGGAAACCAGAATTACAAAATATATTGGCACTATGGACTATATACCTGAAGTCACTACAATACTAAAGAACATATGCAAAAAACACCACATTGCGTTTGGTGAAAGTACGAAAGGCATTCGTGCCATCGTGCAAAAAGACCGTGACCAAGTTTCCACACTCAACAGACATGGGGTTTACAAAATACCCTTAATTCCTATTGACCCAGAAGATCCAGCAATTGCATATATAGGATCCACTGCACGCCCATTGCGAACAAGAATATATTAGCACAAGTACTCAATGACTAATAACTCTGATGCTACCTCTCTTGCACGATTAGTTAATAGAGGTATCTACCGACCAGACTGGACCAATACCATTGTGCTGAGCTGAAATCGCACAAAGCGATCTCTTCGATTCGCTGAATGTTGATGTATATTATCGCACAACTCTGACTGCTGTAATGAAGAAACTCCACGTTTCGTTCTAGTGCCTTGGGCCATGTTAATGCTGCCAGAACAGCATACTCCTATCCAGCAACACTTAACTCCTAATAATTCATTTACAGTTTGACGAATAATGTCAACTTATTAATTATCCTGTGTGTGTATATTTTCTTCGCATATGTAATAGCAATTCATAGTATCATTTGTTGAAACCCTTTAACGCATGACAAAACTTCTACTATATTTAATGTAAACATCGTTATTGTTATCACGTGCTCGCGTAATTTGAAAATACTTCTTGCTTTTTATCCGTTGTTTTGTTTACGTATATTGAAATACCTGACGATGGAGCACTTGGTGCTTTGAAATATCTTGTAAGATGTTGTGCCTTATAAATGTCTATTTTTTAGTACAGACTGTACTATTAAATATATCTTATCGTGCTGAAAGGCTTTTCGAATTAAAAATATTGTTTAGCGCACGAAGAATCCTTATTAAAGTCAACGCCTTGTAAAACTTCTATTTACATTTGCTTCGTTTTCGAACTATTTGTAATGACGGATGAGAAAGCAAAAATGTTCTTCAAATGCAAGCGACGCCTGGTAACAGAAGAAGCCCATCTTGCTTTTCTAATAAATTGCCGAGACCTTCAAATTATTCCTAAGTACTTATGGATGAGATGCCATATAGTTTCTATACGCGATAGAACTGTTATTCAAAAAGCAGAATATAAACGATTAACGGCCGAAATAAGAAGAGAGCGGTCTTATAAAAATATTCTGCAACGTAACATGTATTCTGCCTACAAAGATTTTTATGACTTGCACTCACCCTATTATTCAAGATAGAACTATGGTTTTATTTACGTCTAAACTTCTTCAGGGAGTTGCAACAATGCAAGAAAGACACATTAGAAAACTGAGAAATCTCATTGCTGACAAGGTTGAATCTCAACGAGAACCATCGAATATGAGCAAAAATGCAAATGGTCTATATATCAGACACAATTCTTAAACCCGAGTAACCTAGTCCTTAACCCCACACAGTCTGAGGCTCTAAAACGAGGACTAAAGTTTGCTTACCCGACAATCAAAGTTAATAATTGTCACCTTATTACGCAGATGGGAAATATCGTTGAAACCATTCCTCAAACTGAAAGAGAACACGTAGGATATAAACTGGCAAAATCCGTACAAAAGTTAGCCAATAAGCCTAGAACACCGGATGACCGTAAATTTTGTAATGAGATTAAACAGCTGAAGTTATTGAAGTCTGATGAAACTATCTCCATTTTAAAAGCTGACAAGACGCAAAAAATTGTAATCTTCAACAAAGCAGATTATGTTAATAAGATGAATGATGCCATTGCGACTATACTGCACAAGATCCTATCTTCGGATCCAACCTCATCTACAGTATCAGCAGTGGCAAAACTCAGAAACCATGGAGGCTTACCTGCAAATGTTGCTAAGGATATATACCCTACTATAGGCCCTCGAATACCTGAATTATTTGGTCAAGTAAATACTCATAAGGAGGGTCTTCCTGTACGCCCACTTCTATCAGGATATGCAAGCCCAACCCGTCAGCTCGAAAGTGCTCTAGCAAAATTCCTCAAACCATTAACTACAGGTTCCTCCTACTCAGTTAATAGCTCTGTTAAGGCTATTGGCAACATTAAGCCATTCTTACGAAAGGGAAAGCCGTTTGCTATGGCATCACTCGATTTTGTCTCTTTGTACTGCAATGTGCCGATTGGAGATGTACACTCTATTATTGAGAACCGTCTATTGGCTTTGAATTCTTATACTATTAATGAAATCCAAGCAATTATAAATGCTCTACTTTTGTACAGAAACACACATTCTTCCGGTATGAAGGAACCATTTACCGACAGACTGGAGGTGCGCCGATGGGTTCCCCACTTTGAGGGGTGCTCGCTGAATTGTTAATGCAAGACCTAGAAAACAATGTTTTACAATATTTCCAACTTAAGCCTGATCTCTACATTAGATATGTAGACGACATACTTGTATTCTGGCCGCATCATAAAAACAAAATTGAAGAGTTTGCTAAAGAGCTCTTAAAACATTACAGTTCCATAAATTTTACCATTGAGCATGAAAATGATAATACTCTTCCATTCTTGGACATATTACTAAAAAGACACCCAGATACCAATTGTTTATCCAATTCAGTGTACAGAAAGTCTGAAACACAATCTGCTATTATTCCGCATAATTCATCGCACCCAAGAAAACAAAAACTAGGAGCTATAGAATACATGGTCCGAAGAGCCTTCACCCACTCCTCCTATATCCAGTCTAGAAGAAATGAGTTAAATCATATCCAGATGATTACGATGGCGCATGGCTACCATAAAACGATCGTTGAAAAAATTGCTCGATCATTGAAATGTCTAGACAAAAGTACCTTACAAAGGGAAACCAGATTTACAAAATATGTTGGCACTATGGACTATATACCTGAAGTCACTACAATACTAAAGAACATATGCAAAAAACACCACATTGCGTTTGGTGAAAGTACGAAAAGTATTCGAGCCATCGTGCAAAAAGACCGTGACCAAGTTTCCACACTCAACAGACATGGGGTTTATAAAATACCCTTAATTCCTATTGACCCAGAAGATCCAGCAATTGCATATTTAGGATCCACTGCACGCCCATTGCGAACAAGAATATATTAGCACAAGTACTCAATGACTAATAACTCTGATGCTACCTCTCTTGCACGATTAGTTAATAGAGGTATCTACCGACCAGACTGGACCAATGCCAGTGTGCTGAGCTCAAATCGTACAAAGCGATCTCTTCGATTCGCTGAAAGTTGATGTATATTATCGCACAACTCTGACTGCTGTAATGAAGAAACTCCACGTTTCGTTCCAGTGCCTTGGGCCATGTTAATGCGGCCAGAACAGCATACTTCTATCCAGCAAAACCTAACTCCTAATAATTCATTTAAAGTTTGACGAATAATGTCAACTTATTAATTATCCTCTGTGTATATATTTTCTTCGCATATGTAATAGCAATTCATAGTATCATTTGTTGAAACCCTTTAACGCATTACAAAAACTTCTACTATATTTAATGTAAACATCGTTATTGTTATCACGTGCTCGCGTAATTTGAAAATGCTTCTTGCTTTTATCCGTTGTTTTGTTTATGTATATTGAAATACCTGACGATTGAGCACTTGGTGCTTTGAAAGATCTTGTAAGATGTTGTGCCTTATAAATGTCTATTTTTTAGTACAGACTGTACTATTAAATATATCTTATCGTGCTGAAAGGCTTTTCGAATTAAAATATTGCAAATACTACGCCGATTTACATAAGGGATTTGAGCATCCGCGAATTTTATTAGTATCCGTGATAAGTCCTAGAACCAGTGTGGGTGGCCGACTATATAAATGGAATGCCTTTAGCTTTATTTCGTTTCAAAAGTGTAATGGAGGCGTATTATATTGCAACTTCACCAAAAGGAATCTGACCAAAAAGCTACTTGAAAATTTAAATTCCGTTTTTCTGGTTTTCCTATGTAAATGCTCAAAAGCATATATGAAGAAAAGACATTCATATTTGCAATTTTTTTAATTACATTTTGTCAGTTTGGGGGATTAATGGCGAGCGAGAGCTACTCATTTGGCTGTAAGTAATCGTCCATCCGTAATTTGGTGCAAATTTGAGCCGTCCAACTCTAATTTGTTGAGAAAGGAAGAAACCAGTACAGTAGGAAAAACACTCCATATGTGGTACACATGGTATTCGAGTCCGAATCTATTTCTGTCAAATAGTTAAAAATCTGCGTCTTGTTCTGTTGACTACTTTGGCTACGACCTAAACCTTTTGTGAATAAGCAATTTCACACATATGATCCATAGCGAAATGGGAATATTTTTGGATTGTATCAACAAACAAAATGTTTAAAAATTAATGTAAGGTCTTGAGTAAAATGTAGTGTCAAAATGGTAACGAACAGCGCACAATTGCGGCGGTCCCTGGTGATAGCACAATGAAGTACAGGAAACCATTTTGAGTGCTGGGTGTTATCTTAGTGTTTCTGCGGAACGAAAGTAGTAGCTTAAGGGGCACTTAAAATACAGCTTTTGTGTGAAGGCATCGAAAGCATTTTCACAAAGTCACAGCAACGCAGCTGGATAAAAATTAGGGTACCTAGCAATATCCTCTTTGTACTTTTGCACGATGGGTGAATGGTTTTCGGAGCGGTCGAATAAAGGCCAACAGATAATGGAAAGTCAGGACGTCTGCGAAACCTACAGGAGAATGTGTATCTCGTGCAATTTTTACGTAATCGTGATAGGCACTTCACTACGCGCGAATTTGCAAATGAAGTTAGAATCAGTGATTTTTCGAGTGCCACATAGTGTACGATATCCTTGGCATGAGAAAAAACACAACGAAGTGAATCCTTCACCACCTCAGAGAAGTGGAAAAGTGGTACCGATAAGAAAAAACAAAACTCCGTCTGGACCGATGTCATAATCTGAACGATGCATTTCTTCGTTCAATTATTACCGTCGTAAACATTACAAACTTGGGTACTGGCGTAAAAGACGGCACTCAAACGGCAATCAAATGAATGTCGGCATCAAGAATCCTCACGCCTAACCAAATTGCTGCAAGAACCCACACATTTATGCTGATTGTTGCTTATCACATGGGTGGTGTAAATCTTCGTCACTTAATCGACATGTACGTACATATATAGAGAGAGATATGAAAAAAATATCCAAAATGATGTAAAGAATCACGTCAAATGGATGGAATTTGAATAAAATTTAAAAATAAGATTATTTTCTAATCAGCAATCGCAGAAAAAAGTTCAATCGATAAAAGTTGCACTATGTCCTCATTTATCTAAGAAAAGGAAACTCGTCATTTTGCTTACAAAACTCGCGTGGATTTTCGCGATGAAAATTGCAAAACATGAATCGTCTGGAGAATTTAGAGTGAACGGTTGCTTGTTTAGCTGCATAACTCAGTAGCACTCAACGGGACTAAGAAAAGCTCTCTTGCGTAAAGGAAATTGCAGCTGACGAATGTCAAATTTTTACAAATTTCAAAACGAATGTCTCAGCGACTTTACAAGCAGTATGACTATGTTTGATTTTTAAATAAATATCAGTTCACCAAACACTATATCAATTGTACTTCTTCTTCTGAGAAAAGGCTGCATGAAACTTCTTTTCTTTGTTTTTTCATGCAAATGTCGCCCAAGAAGTGCAACTTCTACATAGTAAGTTTTACGTCACTTTCTGTATTTTTCTGATAGAAATTAGGCATCTGTGATAAACCATTGAAAACACTGATGCTTGTATCAATCGTTTTTGAAACACTCCGTATAAAATAATTGAGAAGAGACTGACCGTTTTTGAAACACCGTGTTTAAAAAAATATTAATAAAAGCGTTTATCTCTTCAACGGTAGATCACAGATATACTTTTATATCATCATGATACTCATCGTCAACTATTATCAAATCACTGCGTGATGAAGGTCTCCCCAAGTTTCTTCCACAACTGTCTGTCTTGAACCACTTTCCTCAATGTTACTCGGGCATATACATATATGTATGTATATATGTAAATATCCTCATGCTTTTGCAAGAAATGAAGATTTATCAACTGATGGAGAAAAGCTGGAGAAAACCGATACCTACATTTACCTTGGACAGCAGATATCTAGCAAAGGCGGCTTCAATGACGAAATTAATTGGCGTATAAAGCTTTGCTGCAGAGCGTTTGAAAGAAACAGTTCAATTTTCAAGAGCAATATGCCATTATGTCTTGACAAAAATGTGTTTAATCAATGCATTCTTCCAGTGCTTACATACGGAGCAAAGACTAAAAACGACATACAAAAGAATCATGGAGAGATCCATGCTTGGTGTTACCAGGAGAGACGTGGACCTTTAACTAAAAGCAACAGCTGAAAGAACACGGAGAGATGCATGCTTGGTGTCCCCAGGAGAGATAAGAAGATTAATTTATAGACAAGAAAAATGACAAGAGTGGATCACATAATGATTAGAGTAAAATCCCTGAAATGGCAATCGACTGGACATGTTGCCAGAAGAATCGATGAGCGGTGGACAACTGCAATTTTAGACTGGATTCCAAGGGACAGGAAAAGACCCAGAAAATAGGTGAATGAAATTCGGAAGCATACGAAGGTGACATGAAATAGAATGGATCAAGATAGACCGTTGTGGAAGAAACTGGAAGAGACCTTCACCCAGCAGTGGGGGTTTTGTTGATATTTGTTTTTCAATTTTTCTTCACGTGCATGAGCATAGGAAGTTCAAAACACACCACTAATGCTAAATAAATAGGGCGATAATGTTTTGTTATTCTTATATAAAATTCTTCTTTCCGAGTATAATAGTGCATAAATAAAAACAGCAATTGTAAATTAAAAATAATATATCATTGCAATATATAATTCATATCTGCACATATTTTAAATCATAGGCAAAACAATTCAGAACATTCCGTTTCTGCGTATGAATACGGAAACAATTACGGAAAACAAAACGTTTATATTCATACTAAGAAGTGGATATAAATTGAGTTCAACTTAGCACCGTAACGGATGAGATTATTGAACTTATATACACACAGTCGAGTCACATTATTGTGAGTATCTCCTACTTTTAAAGATAACCGCGCGTAGAGAAGGAGAGAAGGCACTGTCATGAGGTGGCTTGGTGGCTATATAAGGTGTGCTGTAGGCAATCTGAAAACATATCATTCGTTGCTGTCATGGATAAAAGGAACAATTTATCAGATTTGCAAAAAAGGATGATTATTGGCTCTCGGGCCAACGGTTGCACTATTTCTGAAACAGCGCACTTCATGAACTGTTCGCGTGCTGCTGTTGTTAAATAGTATCGTGATTAGAGAAATGGTACCATTGCGAATAAGCGACTTGGAAACTGCGGAGCACCACGTGCCATTGATGTGAGAGATGAAAATCGGCTTCGCAGGTGCGTGCGGGCCGATCTACACGATCTGGTTGAGTAACTCACTGGCCGAATTAACCAAAAGTGTGTCTAAAACGACAGTTCAGCGAACCTTGCTACGTATGGGGCTCCGATGCAGACGGATCGAAACTGCTACTATTCTAACGAAGGTGAATCGGCAAAAAGGGCATACATTTGCACTGCAGTATCGGAATTGGACCCCTCTCATTAATAAAGGATTACCTTTTCCGATGATTCGCGTTTTCTGCTTTATCGAACGGACGGACGTTAGCGTATAATTAATACAGGCATTTGACCTGGACCAGGAATATCAAATAGAGAATCGCTCTTTCCACGTTTATAAGTGAGTCACGGAAAATTATCATTGGCCGCCACTGGGAATCGAACCCTTACTCTAAACCTTAGTCTGCTTACATATCTTTGGTGAATACCCAGCATTGTGCGGGACTCATAGAAGTAACCTGTCACATTGGCTTGGCAGTTAGTGTGTGGGAGTCTGTAGGAATTCGAGGCAGCTGTGGTGCAGTGGAAGCCTGTCCGGCGCGTAACTGGAAGACCCTGGGTTCTATTCGCCGTGGCGGCCAATCAGAATTTTTCTGTGCCTCACTTATAAAATTGGAAAGAGCGATGACCTTTGTTTGATGCTCCTGGTCCACAGTAGAACCATATCCGGCGCGTAACTGGAAGACCCTGAGTTCGATTCCCGGTTGCGGCCAATGAGAATTTATCCGTGACTCACTTATAAACGTGGAAAGAGCGATGACCTCTGTTTGATGTTGGCGTATAAGGCAAGAAAAATCGGAGAACAAACATTATTCAACTATTTCTGGAAAAAAACGATCTGGCGTTAGCAGGGTAATTGTTTTCAAAATGTTTTCGTGGCATTCCCTGTGTTCACTCATATCTGTGGAAGGCAATATATACCTAATTTGTTATGAATACATCCTTGCAGACTACGTACACTCACATATGCTGATTGTCTTCCCTGGGTCGAATGGGATCTTCCAGAACGACAATGCGACGTGACACACAGCTTGAAATGTCCGAGAATGGTTGGAAGAATACGATGAAGACTACAAAGTACTTCCCTGGCCAACGAATACCTTAGAAATAAACACAATTGGGCAAATGTGGGACCACCTCGATCGTGTTGTTCGCTCTATGTACCCTCCACCATTCACCATTCAGCAGCGGTCGAATGCACTGCAGTCAGCATGGTTCCACTTACCTGTGAACACCTTCTAGCACCGTACTGTCACTCCCAGCCCGTCTAGCTGCTGTCCACCACAAGCTTATATCCTTACTCAGGATATAAGCTGGTGGTCACAATAATGTGACTCGACCGTGTATTTCATTTGAACAAGGTACAAGCTGCTGCAAAATACGGCTGAATTAACTTTTGTCAGGTATTTATCACATCCTGTAAAACAATATTTGCACCAAAAATCATGTTTGTTCGAATTAGTTCAGGATTTGTCCCGAAATCGCGCTAATTCTCCTAGCGTGACAGCGCCATTTTTCGCATAATTGGTTCGGCTGAGAATTGGTAAAAATATCCTTGACCAAACAATGTTAACATTAGATTTCTTTATTCCCCAAGATTTTCACTTATTTCACTGTTTTCAGAATTGATTATTAATTCATGGTTGGGCAAATCATGGAATTCTCATAAATATACTAATTTTGAAACTTCTTAAACTTATAATATTGAAAATATTTTGCACCTCAGAGATCTTTTTATCGTTTCTTACCTGACATGGAATTCTGCGAGACCTCATTTGACCAGCAAATTTCAGATCGTATATTTAATAGCACAACCTCGGAAGATATCTGAGAGCAATCTAATATGTTTTAGGCTGAACCTCTCTTTTTCTAAAATTCCTATTTCTTTAGCTGATGCTCATTTCGACCCCTCAAACTAAAGTTTTATTCATTCAAAAGTGTTTGCTCTATAATTATTTTGATCTAGCTTTGATTTTTAAAACATCAGTTTTTATATATTGTATCGCCGCACAATTTACAGAATATGTTCAAATATCAAAGTTCTTTCTTATACAGGGTGTTCAGTTAATTCGGCTACAAACTCAAAGGGTTGTTAGCAGACATCAAGGGGAACACAAATTGAAATGGAACATGGTGTCGCAAATTAGGTTTAGTCGTTGAAAATCGCGAAAATATGTATGCAGGTTCTGACGTCACGTGGGAACGACAAAAAGTACAATAATAATTACAAAAACATTTATTTGACAGCAAGTTTACAACACAGCTTGTGATGCACAGTACAATGCTGGAAAGGGAACGATGAGAATGATGTGAACGAAATTATTACAGGTGTTGTTCGAAGTGGCTGCCGCGGACGTCATTGCAGAGTCTACAACGACGTAAAAAAGCTTCCTGGACGCGCTCGAAGATACCGGGTGTGCTATTGATGTCTGCCGCAGCGACGACGATCCCCGCTATGAGATTTTCCGGTGTCACAGGTGTCTCATGAACGAGTGATTTAAGGTGATCCAAGAGGAAGAAGTCCAACGGATTGAGTTCCGGCGAAGGTGGATGCCTAGGAACGGGTCCCACACGTCCACGTCCCCTCCCTGGGTATGTAGCATCGAGGTGGTTACGCACTTTGCGGGAAAAAATGTGTTGGAGCACCATTATGCATGAACCACATTTCTCGCTGCACTGCTGCTGGCACACTATGCAGCAATTCCGGAAGGACGTGTTGCAGGAAAACAAGGTACGTTGCGCCACTCAGGCTTTCGGGCAGAAGGTATGGCCCCAAGAGATAATCACCGAGACTTCCTGCCTACACGTTGACACTGAACCTCTGTTGAGGTTTCCACGGGACACTGGCATGGGGATTTTCCATCGACCACATGTGTGCACTGTGCGTGTTGACAATGCCTTCTTGCGTGAAGCTGGCCTCATCGGAAAATAAAACAGTGGCAGGAAACTGAGGATTAGAATGTGGTGGTTACATCAAGCAGCCAGCGCACGAACTGTACACGACGTGGATGGTCGTCTTCCGTTAGGTGTTGTACAACTCTGGTTGTCGAAGGGGTACATATTTTCATTATGCAGAACATTCCACACCGACGTGTGAAGAACACCGAGTTCAGCTGCAACCGCTCGTGCACTTGACGAGAAATCGTGCTTCAAACCGTTGCAGCACGATTTCTTCCATTTGAGGCGTGCGTACAACGCGCGGTTTCCCTACATCACACGTTGCTGGCTGGAAGGTCCCCGTCTCTCGTAGTCGTCGATCGATCGTGGCGAAGGTGGTATGGTGCGGACAACGCCTCATCGGATATTGCTGTTGGTACATCCGCTGTGATAAGCGTCCATTGCCATCTGCTCGACTGAAAATGAGATACATATCAGCGTATTCCTCGTTCGTGTAGTCAGCCATCACGATCTCCACTGAAACAGACAACTAGCTGCTACACGTGCCTACCTCCGCGATGGCGCTACTTTACGTTGCCGGCAGCACATGCTCCTACCCCAGCGCATGCGTCTCGCAACGCTGCTTACGTCAGTCATCGTGAGTGAACCCACGATGTCTGACGTAAGCAGCGCCGCGAAACGCCTTCTCATTCCTCTGGAGTCAAAGCCTGCAAACGTATTTTTGCGATTTTCACAGACTAAATGTGGTTTGCGACACCATGTTCCATTTCAATTTTTGTTCCTCTTGATGTCTACTAACAAGCCTCTGAATTTGTCGCCGCATTAACTGAACACCCTGTATGTAGCCGAATATTTTTAAACACCGATCATGTCCGAAATCCTCAAAGCACTATGTCCCCTGGTGCCGGACGGAGAAGCAAAAATTAATGATTTAGTAAAATCTGAGTTTCTTTCAATTACCAAAACTACAGCAAATAGGCAAAGAAATACTGGAGAGATTTGTTTAACGCAAAGAAGGAATTTAAAGGGTAAAGGAGATTTGCAATGGTAGAAAAGAGACGTGGGAAATTTAAAACTAAGAACTGAATCTCGATGGATATAGCTGGTTAGCGAGTGCTAAACGGTCATAGATATGTCAGAAGAATTCGAAGCTGAAATGGTGCAAACTACGTGTAACTTAAGCATTGTGCCTGTACTTGTGAATATTTCAGGCTTTATAAACTGATCTCGTATGGCTAAAAATTGGTTGAAACGCAAAACTGCAGCAGGAATAGGTTTTATCTTAAAACGAAAATGTGGAACACTTACTAAAATAAAAAAAAAGAAGTAAGAGATAATTATTATGTTCAGAGAATCTGAATGAATAATAATAATAATTTTTTTAAAACTACATTCGCAATCTTCAACTTCAAACTTGAACGTTTCGTATCATTGAAAAATTAACACATTGTTTCATGTAGTGGAAACCGAAGCTGTGTGTATGAATACACTACCGCCTGTAAAACTTACCCCATCATGAAGGACTGTTGGCATTAACTTGAATCGTATAGGCAATGCAAATGATTAAAATGTCAGTAAAAAATGCGCCCTTTGGAATGTTCGGTCTTGAGTGTAAAGATCTGACTGAAACGAGATGTTGCAATCAGTGAAGCGCCGACGGCCGCCCCGGTGGCGCAGTGGTCTAAGGCGCTGGCCTCTGATCATTCGTCCGTAAGGGGTCCGGGTTCGAATCCCGGTCAGGCATGGATGTTGTGTTTGTCTTACGGCACTGGCTCTCTCCCTTCCCTGGAACCAGTGACCCTAAATTAGGGACGGGCGACTGCTTATAGCCCATTGAGTTGCTCACGGTGGTCGTTAAACCTCCTATGAAAAAAAAAAAAAAAAAAAAAAAAGAAGCGCCGACGCTGAGTAGAAAGATTGTTTCTTGTATCTCATTATTCCCGTCGATGAAGAAGGTCGTGTTATGGACATTGGACAGAATTTGAGCGAGGAATGACTCTTGGGAAGAGAGAAGCTGGATTTCTCTACCGCGAAATTGTCGCACTTACGGAACGGAATTCCAGTGCAGTGATGCGAACGTGGCTTCAATGGACAGATGCTGATCAGACACCCAGAAATCGGACAAATGGACTGAACAATTGCACGACTGCACGAGAATAAAAATACATCTACCGCATGACGGTGACGATCACACAGCGACATCCATTGAGTAGCGTAGCAGTGGAGCACTGTCACGTGTCAGGCTCTATACTTGAACACAGTTCGACGTCCTTTCCTTAACAGAGGAATGGTTGCTACTAGTGTATTTCTGCTCATTCCTGAAACACACCAAACGGATCGGTGATTGACAACAATTCCTGTTTTCTGACGAGTTAGGATTCGACAAAATGCACCGTGATGGTCGCATACGTGTTTGACCACACCGTGGAGTACGGCACCTTGAAGCGTGCTTTTTGCAACGTCATACATGCCCAAAGCCAAAGACATAGTTTGGGGCAGCATTGGACTCAATTCGCGATCTCAGCTGATACGAAATGAGGCAACATTCAACAACCAGCAGCTACACCGGTGGCGCAGTGAGCTAAGCGATGACCTCTGATCTTATGTCCGAAATGTATCCGATTCCCAATCCCGGTGAAGCATGATGTTGTGTTTGCCTTACGGCACTGGCTCTCTCCCTTCCCTACAACCAGTGACCTGAAATTAGGGACGGCCGACTGCTTATAACCCCGTGAGTTACTCACGGTGGTCGTTAAACCTCCAAAAAAGAAGATTCCCCAATAAATCAGCGACATTTTTGAGGCTGACGTGTCGTCCTTCTTTCAAAGTTGTACTGGCACGATATTCAGCAAAACAATGCTCGACCGTATACGGCCCTGAATGTTCAAGAACACTTCCATGTACGACGCATACCACTTCTTCCGTAGTATTAACGTTTGCCAGATATGTCCCCCATCAGAAATATCTGGAACATTGTACTGGTCTTCATTCGTCGCCGCCAGTCACCACGAAAGAACCCTGGTCTTGCATAGAAGTAGGCCGGCAGGCTATTACCCAGGACGGTATCAAAAATATTTTGACACCGTCTATGTAAGAGCCTAAAATGTTCGGTGTGCAGGCTATATTGTTGCTCATCATGGCTTCGAACGATACTGAGTTCTGAAGAGAAGAATTCTTGTATAGCTCTACAAATGTGATCAGTTATCTCCTGCAACATTATGAATCTGGTACATACATATCATTTGAATAACGCCATTATTTATTGGTTTGCAATTTCAAACCAGTAATGTATTTTTCATAACGTATAACTGTTGCTGTTGGTGGCTTCACGGAAATTTGGAATGCTGAGGTCTATTTGAAAAGTGTAGGCACCTCAACTGAATCTGTGTTGCGAAATATTTTTTAGTGATCTAACGTTGCTTTTGGCTTTGTGTAAATTGAAAATTGCACGTTGAAATCTTTAAATGAAGCAGTTGATAGCTCGGAAAAATTAATTATTCTGGATAGGGCTTTCAAGTCATATAGGTCTTAATAAAAGGCGATAGTTTATGTGAATTGCGTTTGTGAACTCTATGAATTACAAATAACTGCTATAATGTTCAAAACATTTTAATACTTTAGTAAAGGCTGGGAACGAAAATTAAGTTAGAGGTAGCTAATTCATGTTCATTGTCTTGAAATTCCGTTCAGAGATATATGCGTTTGAACAGGAAGAAATAGTATGGTACTTAAATGTTGAGAACATCGGAAGTTCATTTCATTTGTCCTGCGCCAGGTTCTTAAAAGTGATAAGGTTTAGATATTTCGGGTAAGAATTACTACCGGCTGCCGAAATGACATCACCAGAAAGAAAGACAGCTCAAGAAACTTTTATTAATCACATGGTTTGTAGGTTAAACTGGAAATGTGAACAAAGAATAAAACGGAAATTCATTTCAATTTCTTCGAATTACAAATGGTAGAAATTTGCTAAATATAAGAAATCTGTTCTTCTTTTATGTCTTAATACAATTAATAAAACATAAACGTCTGTGCGTCACTGAATTATTGCTGTTTCAGTAGTTTTAAGGAAATTACATTTAAAAAAACTGATACCAACTAAATGTCTTAAGAATACAACTTCAGTTGTTTTATAATATAATCGTTACAAGACTGTAGTCTTTGAGATCAAGAAAGTAATACTATTTTTTCCGAGTTGCTTATATCTCCTTGTTACAGAGTACTATGTAATTATTTTTATTCCTCTTTCGATATCATTATTATTTTGAAATGAGAAAATCTGGAAATTGCACTCCCGCATGTAATTCCTTTAATAAATTTTACTGCTCTGCGCTGTCATATAAGAACGTTTATTAAAAGGTAATACCGAACATCAAGCTTGTGTGTGACATTTGTCTTGCCAAAACAATAGTTTCGCATTCAATAAAAGGTCACACCAGTAGCATACGATAATTACTTCTGATGAGAAATTTCAAGGAACATGCAAGTATTTTGATGCAGCAAATATATGTTACGCCTGCTGATGAATATGTTTCAACGATTATTCCATTATTTGTAATTAACGGTTCCTTAGAGCTCATAAATATCTAGCAATGCCATTTTGGTTTGCATTTTCTGCAGGAACCTTTAGCACCCATTTCCAGAGTTTGAGTTTTTGCTTTACAGTTTAGGAATGTGAGAGCGAACTCACTGCCAATGACTTTTGTAGGGTAGAAACTGCGGACAACATACCTTAGAAAATGCAATTTAAAGTAAATGGTTTTAAAAAAATTATACTTTCAAAAAGCTTAGAACACAACTTCACTCAGAAAACTGAAGATTTATCTTTCCAAACAAGTTATAAAAATATTTTGAAATGGGATACAAATACCAATCGCAGTATAGCAAGGAAAATCAGGATTTGCTCTTACACAAAATTTGGTTTCCCTAAACGTTTTTAGATGTAAAACCACTAAGGAAAATCGCTTACAATTTACTCTTTTGTCCATTGAGGGAATCACCTGTTTTATCACTTGTAATTAATATTTAGGTTCAAAAAGTTCCTTACCAGAAATATAGTTTTTAAAAACATGAGATAAAAAAATATTGCCCTGTAAATAGTAATTTATGACCCTGCCGAAAACGTTATTGAAAAAAACTAAAAGCACATTTCATCATCACATTGCATTGGGTCGTTTTTTTCCTTTTATTCAAATTCTGAATCCCAAGACATTCTATAAATTTCAGAAAACCAACGGAAGAAGGCGTTTTAGATATACAAATTCAAACTGAAAAATTCTTCTCAGTCATTCCCATAGAGTGACCTCAAAATGTGTAGACATAAACCGGGAATTTACAACCGTCCATTGTGTGTACGGTACAGTAGATTAGAGAACAGAGCATCGAGTTGAAAAACTACAATAAGAAAATATATAATTGCTTCCATAATGCAAAATTAATACTGCTCGTAAGAAATATGTTCCGTTTTGATCTGTTTACGAGTGTCCTTATGATCTGAATAATATATAAATGTTATTAAGTTATTTACACGAGGGCCGTTCGAAAAGTAACGAGACTGATTTTCCATTGGACTGAAATATGATGCAGTAAACATACTTACACCTGCACATTTTCGATGCATTTTCCCTCTACCGGGGTGCTGCGGAACAACCTTTCTGCATATTTCTGGAAAGCGTGTTCAAAGCCCTTCTTCGATTGGTTCATGATACCCATTACATCACTATTCGGTTCAGTATTTGATGCAAACCGGCATTCACGATATTCTTCTTTTTACTTCAGAGAAAAGATGGAAGTCACGCGGCGCCAGATCCGATGAATGCGGATGGTGTGTCATCATTTCTATGCATAGATCTTGAATCAACTGGTGGAAAAAATCACGATTGGGATTTTTATTCTTTAAAGAACCTTTTGAGAACTTTAGAATAACGGTCGTTTGGCAATCTTCGCGCAAGGGTACGCCGATGTTATTGATATTAGCCTGCGTAATTCATGTCGAAATCCCACCACAGAGTGGCGCATCTTCCAGAAACTATTAGGCATGCACACATTTATTGTGGCACTTGCAAAACCATGTACGGACCAAAACATCTCTCTTACAGGCTGTTTAAATCATTTGGCGCATTTCTGTGGTGGTTTTATTCAAACGCAAGCACAATTTTATAGCTTCTTTAAAAACTCCAGTTTTAAATACACACTGGGTTACCGAAACACGTCTGAACTGTACGTTGTCTAGTAGAAGAATAAACTAGCGGATGCTGTGACGACGCGTCGTCACGTGAGAGACCTTTTAGGTATTCCAATACAGACAGCTGCATATTTCTGCGTGGTTAGGTTTTTGGCGCTATGACATGTCTCCTTACTCTTTTGAACGACCTACGTACGTCCTATAAATTATAAAAATATGCACAGCAATTTTATCACAGATTTTCGTAAAATGTCAGAAAATGTGTGTTACTATACCGAAATTTGAACATATGCAAGAATTTTCATTGGAAGTTTCTGTATTTAGACCTATGTCAATTACGCCTTCGGTATTTCTGTTTCCAATAACGTCGTATGTTTTTCAATGCATTCAATTAGAAACCAGGTTTGAACGGCACTAGAAAGATATATTAAACCATATTATAATTTTGAAGTTACACTTGACGGAATTGCACAGAATGATGATTTGGTAATCTTTTTTAAAGAAAACTGTTATTTAAACAGAAATGTTAGAGAATTTTATAATGACATACCAAGTAGATATGGGAGTTAATGTGAAAATTATCTGATAACAATGCTGTTGAAATAATGATAGTTCTTTCGCAAGAAGGTCACATATAACCAGGGATAACACTGGGCCGACCCGGTGACGCAGTTGTCTAAGCGATGGCCTCTGATCATTCGTCTGGAAGGGCTCCGGATTCGAATCCCGGTGAGGCATGGATGATGTGTTTGTCTTACGGCACTGGCTCTTTCCCTTCTCTGGAACCAGTGGCCCTAAATTAGGGACGGGCGACTGCTTATAGCCCATTGAGTTGCTCACGGTGGTCGTAAAACCTACAATCAAAACAGAAAAAAAAACACTGGTGATCACGTACACATGTGTAAAAATTTAAGCATATTTTTCTTACCGATTAAAAGCCTTGGAATTTCTAAATATTTATTTATGTGCTTCCAAACGTGTCGTGCACTACCTACTAACCAGGTTTGCGTTTAGTAGTACTATTTATTTCGTTTCTTTGGGAACTTTTGCACGTATAATCACATTTATGCTCATATCGAAAATGGGTTAGGCATTGAAGAAATCCTTTGAAAACTTGATGGAAAAATACTTTTTGCAAGACATTCATTCCATAATGTGTCAGCGTTGTATTTCTTGAAGTTTGAATTCCGGGGAGACATAAGTGCTGTGTTAGTCTTACGGCAGTAACTATCTCCATTCCCTGAAACGACCGGCCCTAAATTAGAGCTGTCCAACTGTTTAAAACTCGCCGAGTATTTCACGGAAGTAAAAATCCCTAAAAAATTTAATGAAAATGGAAGATAATGAAAGGGGTACGTCTGAAGTGAAATTTGTGTGAAAATTGAATTCCTAAATCATGTACCCCTACAAATTACATGCACAGATATATTATCCCAGGTCTATGATTGTACCGGCCTTAAATTAGAGCCGGGCAACTGGTTAAAAATTAATCAGTTGTTCACGGTACAAATTAATCCTTGAAAAGAATGAATGAAGATGGATGACCAAGGAAAGAGTTCGTCTGATGTGAAATTTGTGTGAAACAGAATTCTTAAATCATGTACCTCTACAAATTATATTCGAAAATATATTAGCACAGGTCGATGAATGTAAAATTCACATTATACTTTAGAGAATATTTTAAAATTTTTTTCGACTAAAGATGCTAATTGCTAGGGAGTAGACTTTTAGGTGCTAAATAACAAAGCATTTATTTTTTATGTGCCAATAATTTCAAAAACATTTGCTAAAGCTAGAAATTATTTGCTCAGTTTAAACGTATTTCCAAAAATAAAACTGCATTTTTAAACTTAAATTTACAACTAGTTTTCTATGATAAAAGAAAAGTATTACTACTTCACTTGCTGATCAGATTTGTTCATTTTCAAGAAAATTAATCTTTAAAATTGGAGTGCTCTAGAAGAGTCGTCTCAAAAGTTTCTGTAGGAATTCTTCTTATTCCCATGAAGCAATGATCGATGTCAAGAAAACTGTTGCTCCCCACCACAGGGAGTGAACTTTGCATGTTTCATGAAAGAGACTGTGCTAACATTTAAACAATCAATCTCCCGTACAAATTAGCCTTTTAAAATTTTGCCAACACTACACATAACTTGAAATACACCGATTTTTTTGTAAAAAACACATATATATTATTCCCAAGGGCTTCTATTTTCGAACCCGAAAGTGTATTATTTGTTTCAACATTCTGCCCTCCTTTAAGTGTTTTATACAGTTAAAGTTGGGCAGAATGTTAACTGTTTCAGACAGTTAACATTCTGCTCTCCTTAACTGTTAGATTTAACTATTTCGGACACTTAAAATTAGGCTGAGGTTTATGTTGTTCCTAACTTCTTTATCGAATAACACAAGAAATTTAAATTGCAGATAAATGCCCAATCCATTTGAAATAGTATGTATTATCAAATGCTGAACAACCTTAACTGAAGACGCGGCACATCTCTCTAGGCAATTCCCAGTCAGGTGATACTTTCTGCTCTTGTTTCAGGTTTCAAAATTATGATAATTATAGGAATGCGCAAATTTTGAAGGTGACAATTTGTTTTTTGATGTAAATATGGCAAGGATGGAAAGTCAGGTAATCTCTGAAAACTCTAAAATGTCATTGTCCTGGACGGGACTCGAACCCGCGTCTCCCAGGTAGCGCCTGAGTGTGCTAACCACTACACCACCCAGAACAACCAGGTCTCAAGTTTCCGATTAATCTTTGTCACTATTACACCAAATATCGGATTGTCATCTTCAAAACTAGTATGTAATGGTGTTATCCCATATTTCTTTCATGATTTATTTGCTTCTCCGGGAAAACAAGGGATAAGATTCTTAACCTCCAGATTCTCTAAACATGAATGCCGGTTGCTTAGACTAGCGAATCCTGTAATGGTTATATTCAAATTAATCAGAAACTTGAGACCTGGTCGTTCTGAGTGGTGTAGTTGTTAGCATAACCGGGCGCTACCTGGGAGATTCGGATTCGAGTCCCGCTCCAGGACGATGAAATTTTCAAGTTTTCGGATATTGCCTGACTTCCAATCCTTGTCCTATTTATACCAAAAATCGGATTGGCATCTTCAAAATTTTTATTATATGGTGCAATCCCGTATTTCTTTCATGATACAGCAATGCGCGTTGAGCCATGATTTCTTACATATACGCGGAAAGGAAAAATGCGAATAAAAGCAACACTTGAAAGAGAAATCGTCAAAGGAAAACAACGAACTTTTCTACCTATCCCAACTGCACATTTTTCTGGTTATGATCGTATTATTGGGCTTAAGAAATTTAACAGACTTCCTTTATCCGAGATGTGATATATGTCGGACATCCTTGTAATGTTTCTTCATTACGATAAAGTAAAATCCGAAAGTTCTCAACAACGACACGGCTGCAGGGACGTCATTTAACTCCAACTTTTCCATTGGAAAATGTTACAAGAAAGCCCAGAAATCATTAAACGTATTTAGTATTATTATTTTTTTAATGGAGGTTTAACGACCACCGTGAGCAACTCAATGGACTATAAGCAGTCCGTCGTCCCTAATTTAGGGCCACTGGTTCCAGGGAATGGAGATATCTAGGGACGTAAGAAAATCAAAAAATCCATGCTTCACCGGGATTCGAACCCGAGCCCTTTCGGACGAATGATCACAAGCCATCGTTTAGACCACTGCTCCACCGAGGCGGCGAAACGTGATTAAAGAGCCGACTCATGAATATGTAATAAAGCAATTAGTCAAATAAAGCTAACGATATTAAACCTAAACTCTAAGGGAAATTTGTATAACGGCGAGAATAACATGATATCTATACCCTAATTAAAAAAAATATAAATATAAGGCTGTGCTGAAATGAACCGGCAAAAATAGGTAAAAATAAATTTTGTAATAATCGGAATATATGGGTCTCAATTGTCGTGATATATATAACGGCACTTTCTCTCATGTTCGTCCTTGAGAAATGAAACTGTTTGCTATAAATAGCTTGTAATGTATATTTCAAATCATTGTATCTACGTTCTTAACCTTTTTTCAAATTATATAAGTAACCTATGAAAGCCAAATGGCATTTTTTTGAAAACTTTAGTATACATAAAATAATTTCCAAGAAATATCCAAACAGTTTTCTGTAATTTCTCATTATAAAAAAATATTTTCCTTATTTAAAAACTTAACAAATTTAAATGCACAAGATTGTATAAAAATATGTAACGCCTTTTGCCGCTTTTAAGAAAAAAGGTCTTGTGGATAGTTGAATTTGCCTTTTTCAAAGGTATACTAACGTTAATTTTCGCACAGATACGATTTCTGGTTTGGATATCTTCAGATATCCACCTTTTTTTCGTTTTTTTAAAGAACCATGTTTAACATTAATGTGGTATTACACATTTACACCTTGGGAGAAAATTCAAATCGTTTGGAATTCATGCAAAATTATGTTCCAACTAAGTCTGATACTGGGATTCCATTTTCAGTGTTGTAAATTATAAAACAAGAATTGCAGCACTGATATTATATTTATTAATTTGTATAACGGTATTACAATTGAAACCAATCCAATAAAAAAAAGAAAAACAAAAAAAATGCGGATTAGGAAAAAATGGAAAAATCAGAAAAATGTTAAATGTTCGCCCCCAAAGCGAAAATGCTATGCTCAATTAAATACGTTTAAATCGCACATTCTTTTACGGAGGGAACGGTTAAAGCTGTCAAAGAACAAATGACAGAACGATGAATTGTACTTTACAAAATTAATTAATTGAAATAAGTAAACAACCTAAAAACACACACACTCTCAAAAAACGCCCTACCCACCCTATAAATAAATAAAAATTAAGTGAGTGAGAAAATACGGCGCTATCATAAAGCTCTTTGTGCAAAAAACAGAAATTTCATAGGTGAGTCCAGAATGTTCGGAAATAGAATAGGGTGAAACCCAAAAAGACGCAAAAAAGTCCGCCTAACTAATTTCGAACAGGGAGAAAATTTAAACCAAAGGAGAGATAAAAAAGTTTAAAACACTGACGAGTTCCCTTCCTGTACGGCCAGAATGTTACGGAAGCAGTGGACAGGAGAAGATATTAATGTCGACTTCGCCACCCCGATGGAGCAATATTCGAATACATGGTTACTGTCAATTCTTCCGAGATGGGTCCGGGTTCGAATCCTGATGAGGCATTGATGTTGGTACAGGCGACTGCTTGTAGGCCATCCAGTTACTCACGATGGTTGAAATTCCAATCAGATAATAATATTGATGTCGCCTTGAGGGGAGGGAATATTCTTGAGCTTCCGAATCGTTCTTGAGTCCAGGTCTTCATCAGAGGAGTAAGAAAGCTATCTCTGATAAGACCCTTTTGAGCCTTTCTTTGACGGAAATTGGATGAAATTTTGGGAGAAAAGGGCTTACAAAACAACTTTCACAAGCAGCTTGCGCAAATGTCTAAACTGCTAAAGAACACTCGAGCAGCTGAGAGATCTGTGGGACCTCAGAGAATTTTACATGTAACATGAAAAATCAAGAAGTTTTAATTGTTTCCTTGTCTTCTTGTGACCAACTAGATTCTTCATACGATATGGTCCGTTGCAAGAAACTACTCGTACTTGAGCCCTGATGGAACGAAGGCACTCCTCTTCGGAAGCATTTCATAATGAAGTGCATGTACTGGAATTTCCCAGTACTATTTGAAATAGTGATTTTAAAGACGTTTCCCAAGTTGAAGAAGAAGAGGCAGTCATCTGTCCTTGAGTGGAAATGACTTTAGCTGTAGAAGTAGTTTTGATTGTTTCCTTCTGTCCTAGGATTCGAGGATGGGATCCGCCATCTGAAGTCTCAGAACTGGGCACTTGAGTTAGAAAGAACCGGTGTTGTAGCTGTAGAATTGGTCTTCAGAGTGAGTGTAAAGGGCTTGGTAAGTTCGTCGTAGGTCCTGGGATGAGGGGTAGGAGGTCATAGGTTAATCTGGTTTTATGGAAATATCGCCAAGCCAGTAGCCAGCGCTGCTTGAACCTATGACTGAACGATACGTCACAGCATATGGTCAAATTCATACTGCCTTTCATTGACAGTAATAACAGCACTGAATACTAATCTAATAAAATTCCTGTTCACTGAGATGTGAGCATGGAAAATACTCAGTTCCTCTTCCTTCGATTTGGCAGGGCTAAGTTGAGAATAGAATTTGAGATGTAGGGCATCAAATTCGTGAATCCAGGTTTTCGCACTCATTGAGAGCTTATCCAACCAAACGTCTTGCTCTCGCAGCTTCAAGGATAACCTTTTTGGAGTAAATGTGAGTCAACTTCCGCTGGAAAAGGAGATTATGAATTCTATGTATATAATCGTTAGAAATTAATAGTGCTACTCTTTAAAAAAATTCTTAAGATTTTCAGAATTCTCGTTATTAAAAAAGTTCTTCTGCTTACCGATACGTTTTGTATTATGTAGGAGCAAAACGGCTGCTTCGTCTTTTTGCAGATATTTAGTTTTGAGATTAAGTGGAAGTCTTATTGAACTACCTATAACGGCCAATATATGACGACGTTTTTCAATATAAGTGCAAATCAAATATATCTTGCTAATTCGGTGAGTTATAGTGACCATGAAGCCACGTGCGACAGCACTAATTGCTCAGCAGTTTCGACAACCTTTCTGCACGCAAACTCAGACTGTCGCAATATGTAAATGGCACAAAGATATTTTTTACAAAATATGCCCATGGATGTGCAAATTATATAGCAAGGTGAAACATCTGTTCAAATTATGGAGTATACGCAAACGACGTTGAAAATATTCCACTTGTTTAACTTCACTACAAAGCATAAAGCTCTGACCGAAACAGGAAAGTTAGAAATTCTTAGGGAACACGAACGCAGCTGAACAAGATGACCACCACTGTTACAGCTCCATTGGCAAACAGAGAACTTTTTAATACACATTACTCAAAACCCTTATGGCACCAAAAAAATCTAAATTTTCATGTATATTATTTTAAAAATAATATACTAAAAGCATCTGCTTCTTAACATTGATCAAAGTTTGGTTTGATTTGTCAAACATATTTAATCACATGCACCAAAGCAAAAGAAATGGATAATTAATTTAGCGGAAGTAGCTCTGAAACCGGAAAAATTGATCAATGTGTAACAAATTTATATTTGATCAACCAACCGGTTTTTTTGGGGGCAACATAAATTATTTGACCCTCAATGATCATTAAAAGAAATGTTAAAACAATTAGTAATAATGGGAAATACAAGGATTTGTAACACGTGTTATTAGTTCTTTTAAATAAAACAATATTTTTTGTTTTAAATGTATATTAAAGTATGTATTAAAATTCATGGTTGGTCACGCCACAAGTTTTTAATTCTTAAAAAATAAAATTTGGGGTTAAGTACCATATTTTTAATTTTCAGTGTGAGGCTCTTTTTCAAAATTCGAACTTTAATTTCATTTACATATGAAGTTTTTGCAACATTTATTTGTGGAAGTGAAGAAATACAATAAATTCCGTTTGGATATACTAGCACTATGCGAAGAGTTTAACATTGATTAACCTCCTCCAATTTTTTGTGAGTATTATTTAATTCTTTAATCTTTAGATCTCCTCATTTTATTTGACTACATCTATATGTGAAGTACATAATCCATTCTGTTTCTCATTCTGTATCCCATTTATTGTTTTATGTTCTCATCTTTTTAAAAGATTGCCTTTCTCCCATATCGTTATTTTCCTATTTTTTTATGAGATATATTTCTCCCATGTCATTAACTTTTGAGGAAGCGGATAGTACGTTATTCTGGAAGATTACCCGAAGCCGTTGATACAAAATTTGTCGTGACATATATCCTCAATTCAGTTCGAATGGTGTGTTGACAGGAGAAATGTGATACATCGATTAAGTGTCCAATGTCATAAGACAACACTGAACGAGATATTTCTGTAATAATACGCATTTACACCAAAATTTAATTTTCTTGCGCTGTAACTAAAACTTGAGGAAACGTTTTCCCGTGCACTTAACAGCTTATCTGCCTAACTGTTTGAATTATAATCCCCGTTTGTTTGTTAAGCGTGCAGACAGTTTATATAAATGTTGATGTTTTTCGAAACAACTGTTTTTCAGTAGTTTTCTAATTTTATGATTCTGAATGAAACCTTCTTTCTCGTGCAATCTTGCAGACATTTTCTTTTTTTGACCTGACATTTACGGAAATGCTTTCAAAATATTACATGCCATGTATATATACACTGAGTGGCCACTTTATTGTAACCACCTGACAGTTTTAAGCAAATGAGTTATGGTTGCACACTGCTGCCGCCAGAGGGCGAGGCTAATTTTAGTGGGAAAGCTTAGTGCTTGCGACAGTAGTAGAAGTGATTTTCGGGTGACGAGTTGAGTAAAAAATGCGATTTGACGGACTTTCAACGTGGGCTGATTACAGGAGCTCGGAGCCATGGAGCGAGTACCACCGAAACCGCTGCATTCGTGAAATGTTGCAGAGCAGTTGTTAAAGTGTTTAAAGACTGGACTGTCAGTCAAAAAACTAGGTATCTACGTGCAACGTGTGGTCGTCATCGACTAGTGACTGCTCGGGCGGAACGGAGAGTGTCCAGACTGGTAACAGAAAACAGAAGGGCAACAGTGCATCAAATTACAGATCATCTTAATCAAGGATCCCCTCAAATGATCTCTGCACGCACTGTTCGCAGTACACTGCAGCGGATGGGATATGGCAGCCGAAGGCCTGTTCGAACCCCTTTGATGCCTGCAGTTAACAAGAGAAAACGTCTCCACTATGCACAGCAGCACATGGATTGGACAGTCAATAATTGGAAACAAATTATGTGGTCTATTGAATCACGTTTTCAGTTGCACCATGCCGATGGCCGAGTGAAAATTTGGCAGAAACACACGCACATAAGCGTGGACCCCAAATGCATTGCTACAACTCTTCAAGCTGGTGGAGACAACGTTATGGTTTCGGGAATGGTTTTCTGACATGCTTTGGGCCCTTTAATTCGTGTTGATCAACGTCTGACTGGCACATCAAATCTAAACATGGTTGCGGAACAAGTGCATCCTGTCATGTGGATGGTTTATTCCAATGGCGATGGCTACTTTAAACAAGATAATGCGTCCTGCCATAGTGCTCGTATTGTACAGGATTGGTTTCAGGAATATGCCGGTGAGTTTACTTAGCTTAGGTCGCACCCACAATCTCCAGACCTCAACCCCATTGAGGATTTGTCCGATGAAGTCGAACGAGCCTTCAGACAGCTGGATCCACAACCCTGCAATCTCACACTCAAGGAAAGTGCTATTCATCAAGCATGGTCTCAGATTCCACAAACCACCTATCAACAGCTCGTGGATTCCATGCCACGAAGAGTCGACACAGTATTAAAGGAAAAAGGTGGCCCAACGAAGTACTGAGGGGGTGGTCAAAATAAAGTGGCCACTCAGTGTATATATAAATATACACTGCCGCAAATGCTATTCATTACTTTGTTAGCAGAAAAAATGTTAGTCTAACTTTCGTTATCCAAGTTTCGCTTACCTTTTTACAAAACATTTAACCGTCGTTCCAACTCTAGGCAGTAATACGGTGTTATTGCACCACTCAAAGGGATCCCCAAATACAAACGCTTTCACGTATAAAGTCTAAATTATCCTCTTCTTTCACTTTCTGTAAAGAGTTTGTTGCAGACGAATGTTGCTGCAAAATTAACAATTGGCAATTTTGTTATTTCTATTATATTTTTGAATTCATAGGGCAAAATTCTCAGATTCGTCGCTAAGGACATTGATACCTATCTGATGGAAGTAGTTTTCTTGGACTTGGCCATTACATACGGATATGAGCCTCTGTTCTCATCAGAAGTGGGTGACCCGGCTTTGATACTTCCCTGTATATATTGACGGGAAAGATATTTCTTTTTAGATCAGAACTGGCAGCAGCACAGGATCGCAAAATTCACCAGACATTTTAGAACACCCTGCATTATATTTGAGGAAACGTGAATGGAACTGTGTGAATTTATCCAACATCCTTTCATAAAAAGCATGATTTCAGGTAAAGTAAAACGTCAAGAGATCAATAACAATCCTTGCTCTTTGTTGGTGCCAATGAGTTGAAGTTCATCAGTAGTGTGTCTATCTCATCAGACCAATTCTCAAGATCTTATTTAGAGGAAGTTTCAACAATGGGAACAACATACACTTAACCATTTAATTACTGATTAGTTTCTTAAAAATTAATTTTTAAGATTAGAATTTTTAAAATTTTAATTACTGATTAGGTTTCCGTCTGTTTTTATTGAACTGCAAGAACCACACTACCTTCGGCTAACATTAAATGTGTTAATGTATTTTGCAACAAAAGATGATTCCCACTGTTACAAAGAATCTAGTTAGCAAATATTTTTTTTCCTAATTAGTAACCTTTAAAGCTGTGTATTCACCGTTCAGACAAGCTCACCTCAGATATGTGTTAAAATATTAATTTCTACATATTCCCATTGAAATTTATGACACCCAACACTCATCTGCATATAATGTAAATAATTACCTGATCTTCGTACAGATGGTCTGCCAATATAGAATTTTAACTTTCACTTCTTCCCAAATGCCCCCCATTACTAGATTGTGTTGTCGAGAAAAAAATAAATATTAAAATTCTTAGAGAATCTATCAATAAGTGTATGTGCCTTTAGAGAAATAAGAAATTGTGCTCAATTCCATGAGTTTCGACAATATTTTATAAGTTAAACATTGTGTTCTTCCTTTAACTTACCGTTCCTTATTTTTTTTTTGTCATTGGAGGTTTAACGACCACCGTGAGCAACTCAATGGGCTACAAGCAGTCGCCCGTCCCTAATTTAACGTCACTGGTTCCAGGGAAGGGAGAGAGCCAGTGCCGTAAGACAAACACCACATCCATGACTCACCGGGATTCGAACCCGGACCCCTTTCGGACGAATGATCAGAGGCCATCGCTTAGACCACTGCGCCACCGGGCGACCGATTCTTTATTGTAAAATCTTTATGTTAAGTATCGGTAGATTTTTAAGAAGTTTTATAATCTATAGTTATTGATAATCCACATGGAATATGTATTGATTTGTGCTCTGCTTTGTTTCGAAAAGTTTAACTCCTTCTAAAAAATATATATTTCATGGTTTCATTCTGTGTGAATCTCCGAATACTGTCACATTCAACTCGTGGCTCCCAACTACAGAAGAAATAACCCCACGCTCAACAAACGTTGAATTAAGGCGAATTACACAGGAAATGGACATGGAGACATCCAAATGGGACGACAAGTGAAATTGAATTTATTATGTGTAACAAAAAATTCGTCATAGAAGACTGCAGTGTGCTAAACAAGTTCAACACAGGTAGTGATTATAGATTGGTGAGATGTAAGATGCACCTCAACACTAAACTTGAACGTGCCAAGCTCATAAGACAAACAAAATCTATTGACATAACCAACCTTAAAAAACACCATAATACCTTCAAGTTGGAACTGAAGAACAGGTTCTCTGCTTTAGAAGGCCTAACATCGGAAGAAGTGGACATCTCTGAAGTTAACAGAAAAGTAACCAAAGCTCTTATGGAAACAGCAACAAAATTAGCTGGGTCTAAGAATAAGTTGCATGTAAATAAATTATCAGCCACCCCGGTGGCGCAGTGGTCTAAGGCGCTGGCCTCTGATCATTCGTCCGTAAGGGGTCCGGGTTCGAATCCCGGTCAGGCATGGATGTTGTGTTTGTCTTACGGCACTGGCTCTCTCCCTTCCCTGGAACCAGTTGCCCTAAATTAGGGATGGGCGACTGCTTATAGCCCATTGAGTTGCTCACGGTGGTCGTTAAACCTCCAATCAAAAAAAAAAAAAAAAAAAAAAAAAATTATCAGGAAAAACGAAAATGTTGATACAAAAAAGAAGAGTGATGAGGACAACTAAAGAAGATGTGACTTCCAAAGTGGAATATATAGAGCTATGCAAGACAGTACGAAAAAGTATCACTGAAGACGTAAGAAAATTCAACTGTGAACTAGTGAGGAAAGCAATTGAAAACAACCAAAGCCTAAAGATAGCAAAGGGGCATCTCAGTAAGGGAAGAAAACAGATTATGGCACTGAGAAAAGAAGATGGTTCTGTAACAAGAAATAGAGGCGAAATTTTGACAAGAGTGAAAGATTTCTACTCCAAATTATATGAAAGGGATGATACATGCACTCCAGACATCATGAAAGATACCAGTACCAGAGTTACTCCAGTCCTTCCAGCAGAAGTTGCACATGCAATCAAGAACATGAAGCGGGGAAAAGCTCCAGGAGAAGATGGAATTACTGTAGACATCATACAAGAAGCAAGTGGAGAAATCGAAACAGTACGCGCCCAAATTTTCACTCGATGCCTTAATGAAGGAAAGATTCCTGAGGATTGGAACACCGCTACAATGATCCTGCTACATAAGAAAGGTGACATTGAGGATCTCGGAAACTACAGACCTATCAGCCTCCTATCAGTAGTTTATAAAATCTTCACTAAAGTTCTTTCACACCGCTTGAAGGTAACACTGGACATGGCTCAACCGAGAGAACAAGCTGGATTCAGGAGTGGCTACAGCACAATAGATCATATCCATGTGCTGAGAGAACTAATTGAAAGAGCGAGGGAATATGAACTTCCATTGTGCATGGCTTTTATCGATTATGAAAAAGCCTTTGATTCGGTGAAACCATCAGCAGTTACAATGGCTCTGAAAACCTGCGGTATTGAAGATGCATACATTAATATCATTAATAACATCTATGAAAATGCAAGTGCAAAGATTAGGCTGTTTGAAAATACAACACACATAAAAATTGGAAAGGGAGTGAGACAAGGGGACACCATATCTCCGAAGCTCTTTAATGGCACATTGGAGGGTGTTTTTCAGTCACTGAGCTGGGAAAACAAGGGGATAAAGATTAATGGAGATTATCTAACCCACCTTCGTTTTGCTGATGACGTAGTCATTTTTGCAACTAGCCCATCAGAGCTGCAGAGTATGATCCAGGAACTTGCTGACAAGAGTAAAGAAGTGGGATTAAAAATGAACTTTCAGAAGACAAAAGTGATGTTCAATGCTTTTACAAGAAATGAAGATTTATAGATTGATAGAGAAAAGCTGGAGATAACCGACACGTACGTTTATCTTGGACAGCAGATATCAAGTGAAGGTCACATTGATGAAGAAATTAATCGGCGTACAAAACTTGCCTGGAGAGCTTTTGGAAGAAACAGCATAATTTTCAAGAGCAATATGCCATTATGTCTTAAAAGAAAAGTGTTTGATCAATGCATCCTTCCAGTGCTTACGTATGGTGCAGAGACGTGGACCTTAACTAAAAGAGACATACAAAGGCTGCAGACAACTCAAAGCAGCATGGAGAGGTGCATGCTTGGTGTAACCAGGAGAGATAAGAAGAGGAACACGTGGATTCGAAAAAGGACAAGAGTGGAAGACATCATGATCAGAGTTAAATCCCTGAAATGACAATGGGCTGGACATACTGCCAGAAGAACAGACCATCGATGGACAGCCGAAATTTTAGATTGGATTCCAAGGGACAGGAAAAGACCCAGAAGAAGACCACATGGGAGATGGGTGGATGAAATTCAAAAGTATGCAGGGGTGACATGGAGGAGACTGGCACAAGACAGACCGTTGTGGAGGAAACTTGGGGAGACCTTCGTCCAGCAGTGGATTGATAATGGTTGACAATGATGATGATGAAGACACTGGAAAAAAGCAAAACTCTTCTGTATCTTAATTCAAGAAAGGCCAAAATTTAGCGTTCACTTTCTGTTGGCTCATACCTTTGAGAATAGCTTCCTCTCAACTCCAAGATCGGCGAGGTATAGTAGGCACACACCTTGACGTGGGTTCACGAATTTTCCTTCCTCGTGCCAAGTTTTGAAGATACACAGCTGATAGCAAGCAGCCTACAAGACTTGACGTCTGGGTAAAGCTCTGACCCAATCATCCAGCCACTACAATTTGGCCTCTGTCACACTTGCTTAAGGCCACTGTTTTTCATATCTGAAGAACAAGAAGGACACTGATTAACAGAGTTCAGTATCTGGCGTTTTTCATACCGTTTAATGGCCTTCAAATGCAGAGTCGTGTACCAGCCCTTTTTCGATTTCCATAAAGTCGCGATGGTCAAAATATTTTCGCTCTTTTGTTTATATCCCGTGGAGTAGCAGAGTTTCAATTATTTTAAAATTTTGTTTTAAGTAGCATACGGGAAATCTGAACACAAAGGAATACCAGTTTGTGATAGATGAAATACATATGTGTGCTGACACAAAATCAACGGAATTTCTTACACCACAAGCAGCTACTTTATTAATACGAATATTTTAATTCCCCTCCTAAAAGGAATGAAATTTCCATATAACGACTACTTTAATAGGACAAATATCTTAAAATTTGGGGCATTATAGGGTTTGACATGACCAAAATAGAGCGTTAGCGATAAAATACTATTGTATTACAGTTCTTCTATTTTTCCGTATATAGGTTCGCATATTTATGTGAAGGTTGCCCAGATTTTACAGCATTTAGTTTATTTTATCCATAAAAATGTTTCGTTGTTAGCGGTTCTTCTTATTTCCAATGGTATTGAACCAGCTGTACGAAACTGGGAAGTTTATTAGGATGTTTTCGCTTTAAGTAGCACATTTACGACAAAGTAAATGCTAAAAGATGTGGTGTACTTTAATAAAATAAGATATGCGCTCGTTTCAATTCTTCTATACGTTTTTGTGGTAAAGAAATCAAACGGAATGCACTTTAAAAAACGACAGAAGCTTAGGTATTCTTGCGGTTTTTCCATAAAAGCCTAACAGGTGTTCTTTTGATTTCTACTTATCTCACACTTATAACCTGCACCCATAAAACAAAAAAGAGACAAAAAGTGGTCTTTTGTTTAGACATATTTTTTTTCCTTAGACATAATTGAGGATTTAATTGAAATTACATTTTGTTTTGCCATTGTGCCTTCACATGAAACTAGTTCCAGTCACCTCCTCCTGTCTCAAGGTTAAAACATGTGATCTACATTTGATTATGGGTGCCGGAAACTGACATTATGCTCTTATAGTATGATATATTACCATCAATGTGTTTAAAAATTGATATTTATAGTTTTCAGCTTTAAGTAGGTAGTGATATAACTTATGCACATTTTTATAGCAATAGAACACATGTTAATGTGACATGTCATCAGATGTTCTGAAAGGGGTTTTCCTGTTATACAGGCATTGAAAGGGAATGCAACGCCATTAGAGAACATTGAAAATACATTGATGATGGAGGCAAAATAAGGAGAAATGTGTGTGTGTATTAAAATAAAGCATATGTATTTCGGGTGAACGAAAACAAGAAGACGTTTATTTTCAAAGGAAACATTTCCTTTCTTGACCAAAAATTTTATTTTTAAAATATTTACGTGTGTTTTGTTTAGTAACTTCAGAAACAATTATTATTCTGGACATATGTTTTTATACAGATTTGTACGAACATTATTTTCAGAGATAGCTAAGCATGTGCAAACTTGTGGGAGGTGTAAGTTGCACAAAGACAAATGAGAATCACATATCAAAGCAGGGCCGGAAACGCCATCTTTATGTGCTAGTGTACAGAGAGAACGAGTAATGAAAGAGCAGCCCGCAAGATTACAAAATGCTTTTTATTACTCACAAGAGATCTGCGAAGTGCATTGATGTTACAGATGGTGTTCAAATTTGCGACTATGAGCTGTAACACACGCTTGAAATCGTCGGCGCATGGAATCACTTACATTTAGGAACATTCCTGGCGTGTCTCGGACTTCCGAAACAGCTACAGAGATGCGTGCAACAAGGTCCTCCTCACTTTCAATGTGGATGTCGTGCACAAGTCCTTTGATGTAACCACAGAAGAAGTAATCAAGGCATGTTAAGCCAGGAGAACTTGCAGGCCAATGAACGGGACCAACACGCCCGATAGTCTGATGTCCAAATGTCGTGTTTAAGAGAAGACGAACGACATTGCTGAAATGGGCAGGGACCTAATCGTGCTGGAATAACATTGCACGGCGCAGCGATTGAGCGACCTGTATTTCGTTTAATAGCTCTCAAAAGACGTCCTCCAGAAAGATCCGGTAACTCCTTCCGTTCAAAACAGGTAGCATGAGGTATGGTCGAATTAAGTGGTCCCCGACAATGCTGGCCTAAAAACTAACAGCAAAATGGTTGTGTGATGCACGTGGTCAGACAGCATGGGGCTTCTCCGCCGCCCACACATGCGCGTTATGTGCATTGAATCAACCTTCCCTTGTAAAGAACGCTTTATCTGTGAACACCACAGAAGTAGGAAATTGGGGTTCTGTCGCACTCTCCTACAGGGACCATTGCGCAAATGAAATGCGCTGAGGGTAATCCTCAGGGCTTTGTGTCTCAACGCGTTGCACATGATATAGATGCAATTGGTCTTTGTGCAGAACCCTCCGTACGGTGGTATGGGACAGACTGAGCCGAAGGGCAATTGCTCGTGTGCTGGAATTTGGAGTGTCTTCTGCATGATTTAACACATTCTCTTCGATGGCACGAGTGCCTACCCATTGTTCAAGACACCTGGAACGCCCCTGGAAAGAACCAGTGTCGCATAACCTCTGATGCAGCTGTGCCAAAATTTGGTGGTTTGGCACTCGTCTCATTGGGTACTGTTTCTTGTACAGTCGCACGGCGGCTCATTGTTTGCAGTCCACTGCTCCGTATGCGAGGTGCATATCAGCCATTTCTGCGTTCATTAACTCAATAATCCTACTACCTCTGAGGGCGGTTTATGAATGAAGGTATCCTGAAAGTACGTATGAGCAGTTTCGCTGCCGAACAACGCCATCTTCCGTATGAAGATGGCGTTTCCGAACCTGCATTGCTAAGTGATTCCGATTTGTCTTTGTGCAACCTACCCCTACCAGAAGTTTGTACACGCTTAGCTGAATCACCCTGTATATATATTTGTATACACATCTCTGCTCAATTAATTTTCTTTACACTAATATTTTTTACCAATTTTGGAATCCGCATTCGTTAACTCATTCGGTTGGGAAGAGCTTTGCGGACCAATTAGATAACGAATACACCTATTCGTTTGACATGCGTGTCGTATGCTTGAAGTGGATATACGATTATGAAACAGTGATATTTAATGTATGAAATACGGGATTGCACCATTGTAGAATACAAATTTGGAACATGTGAATCCGTTTATTGGCGTAAATGTGACATGGATGTTAAGTCAGATATTATCCGAAAACTTAAAAATTTGGTTGTCCTGGGGTAGCAATCGAAACAGCGTTTGCCGGAAAGCGGCCGGTTATACTCACCGTTATACCACCAAGAACGAACAAGTTTCAAGTTTCTGATTAATTTTAATATAACCATCACAAGATTCGCTAGTCGAAGCAAACAGCACCATGCGTAACGAATCTGAATTCCTTACCGTGATTGTCCGTACGCACAGAATCCCAATGAGTGAAATTCGGTACTATACCACTGTACAATACAAATTTGGCATATGTGAATCTGTTTATTGTTGCAAATATGACATGGATTTTAATTCAGATAACATGTCAGGTAGCATTACGCATACTCGGGCATTGTCCGTTAGACGCTGGTTCGATTCTCTTTCCAAGTCGACGAAATTTTCGTTTATTATCTTACTTATCATCCATGTGATATTTACACCAATAAATGGATTCACATCTTCCAAATTTTTACAGTGATAGTTCTTTCATACTGCTGGATGATGAGAATCAATGCATGCTCGTAGGGTTCCCATAAAATAGGTGGATCAAGCCCCGCCCCACCCTAAACGTAGGTATAGCCAAATTTTTGATAAATTTAAAACACCAAAATAGACGAATCCTTTTTTAAAGCATTTTTTAAAAACAATAAGATATTAAAGATATTAATGATTGAAAGTATATTTTTTTTTTGTATTTTATTATTTTGTACATTTACTGAAATTTTCCCATAAAATAGGTGGATCAAGCCCCGCCCCACCCTAAACGTTGGTATAGCCAAATTTTTGATAAATTTAAAACACCAAAATAGACGAATCCTTTTTTAAAGCATTTTTTAAAAACAATAAGATATTAAAGATATTAATGATTGAAAGTATATTTTTTTTGTTGTATTTTATTATTTTGTACATTTACTGAAATTTTTGACAGAATTCAAGGAGGTAAGGATTTTTCTTAGCCGCCCACGAAAAATACTCATATGGCAGTCACTGAGGGCAACACCTGCATAAGATCATGTTTTAAAGGATATATTTCGGGTACTATTCCTTTTTTTTTTACCGCGATTGAAAATTCGCTTCACTTACCCTGCTTTTCTTACATAAAAGATCAGAAAGCTTTAAATGCCTAAACTTTATATAAAAATATTAAGCGATATTTTACTGAAAAAAACAACACTGAATGCCTCCTACATATTTGAATTCTCAGAGTAGGATATATATCATTTAAGTGGGTTAAAAGCTTTCTCAAAGGGGAACAAAATACAACTTTGCCTAAAAACGTCGTAATTAACCTGAGACAGTTTATTTACAAAGAAAATTACCTTTACCTTAAATCTGAGTAATTCTTTGAATCGGTAAATTGCTCTGTCAAAGCACTAGAGAATAAAGATATGTATTGCATTGCATTTAACACTCCACTTCAATTGAAATATTATGCTGGCAATTTTCATGGATGTTTCACAAATTTAGTACTTGTATTCCTACTTCATATTACTTCTTTACTTTTCTCAACAACTCGCCACCTTTTTCTTGAATGAGAGAAGGCAGGTTTGTCTACTTAAATGGCTTTTCTGAATTGTCATAGCATTTGGTAAATCCTGTCATTCGCTGCTCATAAGCATTGGGGTTTTTTTTTAATATTTACAGTATTTATATTCGTATACTTCATTTCTGCAGGACGGCAGTAAAAGATTAGTGCATCCAGATTGGGGTTTACCAAGATTTCTTCGATTGTTTCTAATGATATAGAATGCCAGTAGATCGAAGGCTGCGTACGTCGGTAACTAATCAAGGCGAAAGCCAAGGCGTGACGTCACGGTCTCCTTCTGTGGCACTCGTACTTCTTTCAATCTTGGGTTAGTAACACTTAAACAGCTCTGTACGGTTTCATTGGAAGGTAAGAGCGGTTTCCCACAATGTTAATTTCTCAAATTGAAGAACAATTTAACCCGTAAAGAAAATGATCACATTTTTAAATATACGTGCTAGATATCATCAATAGCGGTCCTTACAAACAGAGCGACGCAGTTGAATTGTAATGCGCAAATGGTCAGAAACGTACTGTGTGTGGGTTGTTCACGCTGTTAGCTTCTGTAGACAATTGAACACATTGCTAATCGGACGTTCACACCTTCCAGTAATTTTCCATATCTCTACTCAACTTATAATATGACTGAAGGAATGCCAGTAAAGTCTGTAATTGGCACAAGGAGTAAGCCACTGCTATTATTAGAGCAGTCCTGACGAACGGTTATAAGACACAGAGTATCGATAGAGGGCGCATTATCGCTAGGTGCACTCAAGGTTTTCTTAAGAAACTGTAACAAATTATTGTATCGTATAATAATCCAAGTGAAAAATTGATATCGGATATAGTTATCTCGATGTCAAAAGGAACACAATAAAATATTTTATTACACTGATCCGTGGGTAAAGAATTACTGACGAAATTAAAAAAAATATTCTAATTTCCAGAGCATACACTTTTTCGGTTAAAATATGGAAAATTTCATACATTTGAAATATTTGACAAAATTCAGATTATTCCATCTAACTAAGGAGTTTGTTGAAAACTTAAGTTTAATTTTACAGGCAAAGAGAATCAGTAATTTAAGAAACATACATAATAACAAAGCACGGTGCACGTTTGAAATTATAAAGTCATGTTTTAATCAGGAACAAGTTCGGCAACACATACGGTTATATAATAAAGCACGGTGCACGTTTGAAATGATAAAGTCATGTTTTAATCAGGAACAAGTCTGTCAACACATACGGTTATTTACTGATTTTCCGTTAAATGAACCACTTGCTCCTCATAGAGAGATAATTGTCCTTAGGTGCGAATATGTAGACCGTTTTAATTTTTTTTTAATTTATCAGCTTACTGTTGTATTTTGTGTATTAAATAAAAAATCGTCGTTTCCAACCTAAATTGTTATAAACCGCACAAAAGGGTTAAGGTAATATTTAAAACTGTCGGTTTTTTAAACACCGCGTAAGGGTATGTAATGGACATTTCCCGAGAATTTATTGTTATCTATTAGATGCTACAATCTTTTTTCTCATTCTTTTCTTTTTTTGTGGGACATCTGGTGCCTCGCACTTCCACCTTTTATTTCCAAAGCACAGATATCGTTTATCTTCTGAGGGATGCGATTTTCCTTACAATAATGCAATATCTTCTAAACACGCAAACATAATTATGAACATAAACAAAGTATCGGTTAGGCAAGAATGTGTGTTAGTTCAAATAGTATATCCATGCTTTGTTGCCACTAAGTTCTTAAAAAAAAGAAATTAGAATGTAATATTTTTTGCTGGCATATTATGTAGCTGTTTCCTTGTTCCTACTATTTACTTTGAAATATCAAATTCCATTTCTGATATGAAAATATGTATTTTGCTATAATATGGTTTTTGTAATTCCATTTCTGTAAAAATTACCATATTACTTGAATATTTTTGATGTCCCCATGTATCGTTGTAGAAACAATCTCCCTCCTGCAGACATTCAAAAGGGAGATTAACTTGTGACCAATAGATTTTAGTTAATTTAAAGCAAGGACAATTATAAATTATATGACTTTTTAAGCGATGAATTTTTGAATAATAACGCTCTGCATTATCAAAAACAGAAAGCAAAAGCTTTAAAATAAGGTTCTTCTTGTATCAAGTTGAAATACTAATACAGACCAAAATCAAGCTGTTCTTTCCATGTAACATAACTACAGAAATTAGAAAATTTATCATCGTGGAACGGAATTCAAGAGCAATTCGGGAGATGCAGGTTCGATTCAAGTTCCAGGATGATAAAACTTTCCAAATTCGGTGCTAATGTTCCATTGAAAGAACAGCTTGATTTATGTTTGTATGATTCCCCTTGTTTACGGAAGTTTTTCTCTAGTTTCAGCACATTGGTGTGTTTCAATTGCTTACATTCAGTAGTTTATTCTTAAAGTAAATTATTTTTATAGAATAATAAAAGAGTGGTTCCTCTTAAGAGCTTCTCGTGTTTATTTTGAAAAAGCTTTCTGCCAAGAGATATGGCGGAATGTTGGATTCTAAACTAACGTATGAATACGAATTGTATTGAGATTGCTAACAATGTGTTTTACTAAACAAAGGTAGCAAAAATTGGCTGTTTAAATGACGTCACAAAACTAACAACTAAAGCCGCTACAAGCGATCATCGAAGTTGTTTCCACGGAAGTTAAAAAAAAAGGTACAATGGGAAATATTTTCAAATAATTATAATTTAAACCTTCAAAATTTAAAAGGTTTTCCAAAGACCACGCTTTCCCCATGTCATCGTTAATGATTAATTTTATGAGAAGCAAATTAAAAAACAAATTATAAACGGGGAAACCTATATTTTTTTGACAAAGAAAATGGTTGCAGAACATATTTTCTAGGATATCACATTTGCGGAAATTCAACCGAAATGCAACTTTTAAGAATGGGAATGCAGTGGTTTCCAAGTATAAAAATCCAATTTATTGAAATTGTGTATATTATGATGTAATGTCTTAATATAAGGAAGTTTGAAATCCACAGACAGATACAGCTACAAGATTTCAGGCATAGAACAGACGCCAAAACGGCAGACATCCAAACTACTGTTCTTCGATGCTGACAGTCATTAGGGGTCAGACACCGCCGTATCAGCCTGTGTAACTCGAAAATATCGTCGTAAACGTAGGAAACTCATCTCTCTAATGCCATGGTCTTGTGTTTTCTGGAACACTTTGTTTCTACACAAAGGTTAACGTCCCTGATCACATTTGGCAGGTAAATAAATCACCCTACGCGACCCTCTCGCAAAGTAGACGAATTGTGGACAGAGGTCAACGACCCATGACTAGTTGTATCTCAGGCCACCGTCCGATGAAATTTTCATTCGATAACTCGCCGTGTTGCCAAAGAAAGCACACACCCATAGCCCGCTGGAAAGAAGAGGCCCTGAAACGAAATGCTGCCACGGCGGAAGTGTGACCATCTTAGTCACAGCACCCAACTACCCTGTGAGCGTCGTTTCAGCTATCAGTAATGTGCTAATAGGCTGACAGAGTAGCGGGAGAATTTCATAAAACTTTAGCTGATGGGAACTTCGAAGGTTGTGTTGCAATATGAATAAATTGTTCTAATATTTAGTTCAAAATTATTTTGAAAGTTTCACACAAAATGAAAGAAATGCTAGTGCTTAAACGAGACTGACAGTGTATTGGCGAAGTTTTCGCTTAGAATTCCAGCTGATAGGAATTTTGCAATTTGTCGCACAGAATACATTAAATAGGCTGTTGTTTTGTTGACAAATTACTTAAAAAGTAGTGGCACGAAATGAGAATATTTTAATGTTTTTGATGGTATTTGTCTACATAGAACCCAAGATGGCGGCCTGTTTGTAATTTTTGTTTCGCTTCTGGTGAACCCCTGCTGGATTTTTGCGGAACGTTTTTCAATTTCCTTCTATTTCTATTAAAGGACTTTGCTTCGCCGCCTTTGCCAAAGTCCTGGGTCGGTAGTTTTGGTTTTGGCCTATACCCGTAATGTCAACATTACCCGTGTGCGGTGTCAGTGTGTTCCTTATTCATGGATTACTCAAGGAAGAAGGCTTAAGAACTTTTTGCATTTCTTTTGCTTGACTTGAACATATTTCCTGATTTGTTTTACTGTCGTTATGTTTTTTATAAGGCGGACTCTGGTCGTTCGAACTTATAACTAAGTAAATCTACCACTAACGTCAACAAAAGTGGTGCAAGAAACATTTCCTTAAGATGTATACATTTTACCAAAATGCTAAACCGTTAAACATCTGAGATAGCTTTACCAATAAAACATGCAGATGCGCAACAAATCATTTTTTCAATATATGTAGAAACAACTAAATTTGCACGTTATGATACTTAAGACAGAAAATCAATCATACTTGTACATCAGTAAAACCAGGAAACAGCAGGTAGAAGTAAATAATACTTCTTTTTAAACTAACATTTGTTCTGTTGCAGTGGTAAATGAAGGTTATATGTTATTACCAGTGTTATTTTTTTTTCTTTAGAAAGAAAATCACATTTATAAATCAAAATAACAAAATATAAAAATCTTCACAGCAACAGACTAACGTACTTGTGGACTTCCCTTCTGTTCAGAGGATGGAAACTGAGACCTTTTAGATAGATACATGTACTTGAAGTGCCACGTTTCCAAAGTAAGAAATCAACGATGCCAAAGTTATGTACTAGTTTTGTACAGTTTTGTACACCCAAAAGAAAATTCTGTACACCACCGGAAGTGGTACTTTTCGGTTCTTTAAAAGTGGCACTCCAAGTACATGCTTGAGTGCCACTTTTTTAAAATCGAAAATAAATACTGCCAAAGTTTTGTGCTTGTTTTGTACAGTTTTGTACACCCCAAAAAAAATGTTGTACACCGCCGGAAGTAGTACTTTTCGGCTCTCTAAAAGTGGCACTACAAGTACATGCTGAGTGCCACTTTTTCAAAATCGAAAATAACTACTGCCAAAGTTTTGTACTAGTTTTGTACAATTTTGTACACCACCGGAAGTAGTACTTTTTGACTCTCCTTTGTGGCCCTCGAGCATGTACTTGGAGTGTCACTTTTCCAAAATTGAAAAAAAAAACACTGCCAGAGCTTCGTCATAGTTTTGTACAGTTTTGTACACCGAAAAGAAATTTTGTACACCATCGGAAGTGGTACTTTTTGACTCCCCTTTGTGGCCCTCTAACATGTGCTTGGAGTGCCACTTTTCCAAAATCGAAAATGAACACTGCAAGAATGTTGTATTAGTTTTTTACAGTTGTGTACACCCATAGAAAATTTTGTACACCACCGGAAGTGGTCCTTTTTGTCTCTCCTTTCTGGCTCTTGACCATGTACTTGAAGTGCCACTTTTCCAAAAACGAAAAAAAACACTGCCAGAGTATTGTCCTAGTTTAGTACTGTTTTGTACACCCAAAAGAAAATTTTGTACACCACCGGAAGTGGTATCTTTTGAATCTGCTTTGTGCCCTTCGAACATGTACTTGGAGTGCCACTTTTTCAAAAACAAAAATAAACACTGCCAGAATGCTTTCCTAGTTTTGTACAGTTTTGTACACCCAAAAGAAAATTTTGTACACCACCGGAAGTGGTACTTTTTTACTCTCCTTTTGTGGCACTCGAGCATGTACTTGGAGTGCCATATTTCCAAAATCGAAAATAAACACTGCCAGAATGGTGTACTAGTTTTGTACAGACAAAAGAGAGTTATGTACCCCTCCGACAAATGGTTCTCTTTGGTTGTCCAGCATGCTCTTAGAGTGTCATCTTTCAAAATTCGGAAGTAAACGCTACTGTCTTTTTCCAGTTCATTACATACTTTTATTCCTGTTCATTATGCACAACCAGCTGTTTTTGTGTTCATTATACGCAACTTTTATTTGTTCAAGGTCGCGAATTTTCGTGCGCTTGACTTGTATAAACTAAGAAATTGTCGGGGCCTTCATTTTTATAGTAAAGGAAGAAGAGAAACAGTTTTTTGTTGCTTTCTTAAGCAATGCTTTCAGCAAATGTATTTAAAAAACGCGAGGAAAAGGAATTCAAATCAGCGCTTATCATCGCTTCCAGTCTAGCAGCCATGCAGAGCAAGGTTGTGGGAGGGGAAGTTGAAAAAAAACACCTCGGCGCATCGGCAGTGGCGTAACTAGCACCACTTGTGCAACCCCGGAAAGTTAATTTCAGCACCTCTAAGCATAATAATTTTCCCAGGATTTCGGACACTAGGGAGGATGTGTTTTTCACGGTGTTTGTTTTGGGAAAATGGGGATTTCAGGAAGTTAGGGAGACTGTCTGGTAAAGTAAAGGAACTACCTATAGAGCCCTGTAGTTTTAACTTTTAAAACAAATTTTGGAACAGAAGTATATAACGCAAGGTTATCAATCAGCCAGTCAGATTTAACACGGTGAGCTGTCAGATGCATAATCATGAATATACGTTTTATCGCATTGAAACGAATTCGGTAAAATATATTTAAATGTTAAAGGTTAACAACTATGAGACTTTAGTGACCGTTATTGGATATGGTTGTATACAAACAGGGAATTCAGTATTCTACAGTGCAAGATGCAATATGGATTTCGTTGCTGCAAATATTAATTTGCATGTACAACAAAACTTCAATCCAAGCCAGGAAAAAAAGAGTGCGTGTGGAAATGTAATGTGCAGGTATGTGATGTTTACAAACATACGAGTACTATACCCAGTGTTCGAAATGGGCCGGTATGGCATACCGGTAGGTATCAAAATGTGTCGCTCTGTCAGATATGTGTTTCAGCAAAACTGCAAAAACTACTTTTAAAATGATGAAAAATAATTTTTTGGGTCATAAAACTGCGGACATTTATTCTTCAGGTTTGTAAAACTATAAATCCGGTTTCTACTGTAGAATATTTCAATGTGCAGTAATATGGTGTATTTACATTAAAATATAAAGCAAAGATGAACCTGCTTGTACAGGTATATTTTTAGTTTATTCTTTGAAAAGTTTTTAAAAAATATATTTTATTACAGATCTGTTTGTTGATTCAAGGCTTATTTCAAGTCTTCAGGTTCGAGAGCATTTTTTTCTCCGTTGGTTTAATTCATTGAGGTGTACAAGAAAACATCCGTGCAGGTGGATGCGCAAGATGGGTGAACAGTCAAAATGGTAAAATTATACCAGTAGTTCGTATTACTCGGCGAAGAATAGAAAATAAAATTTCCCAGCTTTCGCACAACAACAAAAATGTTTTTTCAAGGAAGGTAGGCAGCAATATGCCTACCTTGTTTGCTCTCTGCCTTTCTTGATAGAACCCATCTTGCTGATTTGCGGAAGCTTGAAAACTTTGATTTCTATCCTACGCCAGAAATTTTCGATTACTAGTATTGCTATACAATTTTAAGTATAGTTGGTGCATATTTATTATTAATAAGGTGAAAACACACTGCTCTGTTTCATCGGGCGTCAGATGTTCTCTGTCTATATCTACAATTTATTGGTTAAAATAGCCACGTTTTTGAGATGATTGTTAAAAAAATTCAAATTGCCGAATAAACGTTACAAGATTATAAAATTCAAATCTGTAAGGTTTAAAATATCATTGTTGTAAAACTCAAATTGACGAGTAAACTTTACAGCAAAATGGAACAATAATTCTTGCTATCACTGTTTCGGCTGGCAAGACTGAACTGTCTACATCGGTGAAACGTCTTTTTATTTTAATTATCTAGTCCTTTTACCGATAGTTGAAAATGACATGTTTGCAAAATTAAAATCGCTGAAAATTGAGGTTTTATCCACAAATTACTTAAAAACAGAATGTAGAACTTAAACATGTAAATATCATAAAAACATCAGTATTGCGTTAGTGAAATTAATTGTCTATGTAATTACCATATTAAGCACTGCATTTCTGTAAACACATACGTTGCGCATCGAAATTCTAAAGTTTTGTAAGTCTAGAAATAAGCGGTAGTCGCATATTAATATAAAAACTAAGAAACAAATGTATTTGTTTTCCTGTACAGTCAAATGTTTTAATACTGTGTCATATAAAGTAAATACATAATTAAATAAGTTTTTTGACTTTTTGGAAGGAGAAATATTATGCAATTTTATTCGGCATTTACCAGATTTATTAAGAAATGTCAGAGAAGTTGGAGCACCTCAAACTGAAAAAGAGAGCATATCGTAACTTACGCTTAAATACATAGACATTTAGTTATATAGTCAAACAACATTTTTTGAATTTTAGAAAGACCTTCAATCGAAGAGATGAAGAATGCAATGTATGTTTTAATCCTATGATTTAGAAAACATTTAATAAAGTGTTGGATTTTCATTATATGATCCACGTTTTGTTACTCTATCAACAGATTTACTGGTATCAACTGTTGTATAAGAAAATGCTACAATATCTATAAATTATAAACAGATTCCTCTTTTTCCAGTTTCGCATGGACTCGTTTTCGAAATCCAAAATTGAGAGAAATAGAAGGAGGTCATGTTTTCCCCACTGTTTTTTTATATTAGAAGAGATGTAACTGGTGTGCAACCTTATAATTTAAATAACGCTGGTTGTCCTTTGTCCTAAAAACGATATTTCTGTTTTTTGCTTGGAGCTTTACAAACTACAATTATTTCCTAATTTTTTTTTTTTTTTTTGCTTTTTCCTCTTCTTCGAGGAATGATTTCAAGATCTGTAATTACATATTCTGTGCGTATATTAATTCCTGAGTTTTCCAATGGTAGTGATATTGTTGTTCCCAGAACAAGAGTTTCAATTTAATGTGGCATATTAATTGAAAGTCTTTTTCTAGATTATGGTTACGTGATTATGTCTTTAGTTCCAACCCCCTACATTGCGAATCACTCTAGACCGTTTCAAGAAATGCCAATTAAATATTTATTCAAAAACCCTTGTATTCACTGAATTCAAATTATACATTTTATCAATAATTCACTGAAAAATAAAAAATGTGGCTTCTTCTTAAATGATATCAATCGTTACTCTACAGAGATATGAAAATAATTTATCTCACTGATTGCTGAATTCATCTCTCGAACACGTTTGTGTATACAATCGAGGAAAAACAAGATTTGCTTACGTTTCGTGCTCGAATTTGGATATATATGTTATTCTGAATAAATAGGCTTCGAATGACTTGTGTATTTTCAGTAGTAACATAGAGAATCTTTTAAAACACTGTCGATTTTTAACGGAAAAGTAAAGGAGGCATACGGAAGCTATAAAATAGAACTCTACATAATCTAAATTTTTATGCAGTGCAAAGAAGATAATTTATTTATAGGAAGCTTCAGATTCCATAAGGTAATTTAGCTGATTTCTTCCCTTAAAAGTACACATAAAAAGCGGGACAAGCGAAGTTTAACTCTTGAATCTTTAATTGGGATTAACATGTTTTTTGAATTCAGGAGTGAAAACGGCGTTTCAACGAAAGGAAAATTAGATATAAGTCACTGTTTCTCACGAACGGCTGATACGAAAGTAACTGATATATACCCAAATTAGGTTATAACGATGTCAAAGGAAACACGAGACACAGAGTCTAAATGTCGCTACGAATATGTGTCATCGAACATATGTGGAAAGGAAACATAGCATATACATCCATTTGCTAGATTAACAAAATTAAATATTTCTGTGAATTTGATTTATTTCCAATAATAGTTTTGAAGCTATGACGGGAATTTTTTATAAGTTAACAGTTGAAGTTACTCCTACATGCACATAAATAAAATTCAGACTTAATAAAACTTAGAAAAGCAAAAGATTTACTTTGTACTGCCTCTGTTTATTCAATGTTGGTTCTGTATACCGTAAAAGATTTCCCAAATTACAGAAATAATTTCTGTATTTTACATTGAGGCTCTGTAAACCAATTTAGGTCCTAATCTGGCCTAGAGCCTGGATTTAACTAAAAATGTCACCTCAGTTCTTAAGAATATTTTTTCTACTCCTTTTTTCTCCCCTGATTGATTTACTGACTTGCGTTTATCTTTCGACGCAATGCAGGTTTCGATTTTTGTGTCAACTATGCAAATGTCATCTTCGTACTAAACATACACATTTGGACCTGGGAATTCGAAAACTCAACGGCGAATTTGCCACTCATTCAGGTAGAGGCAGTCCCGTGTCACCATAATCAGGAGCACCGAGAAGCGGAAATTTTCTTCCCACTAATTCTTACTGGTTTCAAAGACATATTTCGCTGTGATTTATGACTTTTAACGATAAGGTCTTCAAGTTTAACAACATAGCGATTGGCTTGCAGCAATAATAACGTCCGACAATACTTCTTTTCGATACATCCGAAAATTCGCAGCTTTGTCATTTTACAAAAATGTCTTTACCGACTTCTTCACAATGATTGGTCACTCTGCTGTATAACACGCGCTGTTTTTGCTCTGAGAAACACACGATCAGTGTGTTTCAAAATAATAACCTTGGGATATGAGGCACATTTAACTGCAACAAAAATCTGTTCCCGAAACTGTGGCAATAGTTGCAGATCCCAAATGCGTAACTGATTTGAAAGGAACCGGGGATCATACACATATTTCTTTTTTTACACTGCAGCAGAGCTTATAGATCTCAAAGCCGTAGCTTATTTTGAATAAGACCGGAGGTCGCCAATAATTATTAGTACTGTAACACACTTAGATTCCAAAGCCTTAGCTGATTTTGAAAGGGATGGCAAACCATTCACAATATTTTCTGAGAGCTGCATTGTTTTAATATTTGTTGTCATGAAGAAACTGTGATTCGGTGTTCAGATTGCTTCATACCAGAATATTTTGTTCTTCGGAATTTTAATGCTTTGATTAGAACTAGATTGAAGGCGATGATTAATTTACCCATATCTCCCAAAACCCACTGATATATTCTTAAATCTTTCAACGATCAGTGTTTTTTATCACAATATCTATGTATTACAGGCTTATTATTTTTTCACGCTTCACGGTTTCTGAGGGATTAGAAGTTTTTTAAGTGACGTTACTTTTATGCATTTTATCAGGTTGGAAGGTAATAAACTTAAGATTGATCAGAATAGCACAAAAATGTTTTCCTACAGGAACTAGGAAAATTTTCAAACCGAAAGAAGTCTATCCTTCAGCTTAGATTTTATGGCTGCCATAAACGCTCACCATTAAGGGATCCACGTATGAAGTTTCTTTTTCCCGTACCTCTCTGTATTATAATCACGCGTTTGTACAATTTTTTTTCTGTTTGCCAGATAGAGTTCCTGTAAAACCTTTTCCCTCTTTTTTCGCACCCTTAAACATCTCACTCAAGGAAAATGAAAATCTGTTCGTGTAATGAACAGAGATAAGAGCACCATGAAGTTCTCATTACACTCGATTTGGTTATTCCACTTTTAAATGACAGACAAATTAGATCATGTTCCATCAAGATTTGTTAGTATCACAAAATATCTGCCGATATAGTGAAAGTAGGTGATCATAGCTTGTCTATTTTTATGACATCTTAACCTGGAAAAGATTTTTAAAAAAATCTAAGACAGAACATTGTCCGCGTTCATTAGGAGAAAAGTAGCTTTAACTGAATGTTAGAGCAAACGGAGGATCACAGTTTATATTAAGTTCATATCTGCTAGTATTTCTATTTAGTTTTGAAAAATGGAAGCTATGAAAGATGCTATGCTAAATTATCTAAATCTTTGTGATCTGAGGCGAAAAGTTGAAATATAGTTGATGATAGAGCCTAAGATGAAAAACATAACTTTTGTTTTTAATATTGTAAAATATTCCTGGAAACGTGTAGTGAAAATGCAGTCAATACGTTTCCTATGTTTAAGTGCAAATGACGATACATAAATTAGGCATTCGGTTGAAATAGGAAAATGTGTTTTTTCATAAAACACTATACTTCCGATTCTTAAATTATCAGGAATACGCATAGAACTTGCAAAACAGTTATCATTTTAATGTAGTGAACAGAAAACGATATACGGCAGCTTAAATTCGGCTACTACATACAACGAAAACCCTTGCAAATATACACAATTCCATTAGTTTTCCTTTTAGGCTTCCGCTATTTCTATGAAAAAAGAATGTTCAACTGGGATGCTAATCGTAAAATTTCCGATAAAGTGGATTATATCAGAAGCATGAAAATTGAGTAGCATGCTTAAGCGATGAATCCAGGATCAAAGCTATTTTGTTAAGCATGTAGATTATACATGTTATTAGTACGAGTTTAGTTTTCTAAATGTATATATGTTTCCACACAACTACAGTTTTCTTTAGAGTTATGGTTAAATCTAATCGTTGAAACAGTTCGTTAACGACCTCTAATAAATTTTTGAATTTCGCTATTGGCTCTCCTTGAATTCCAAGAAGACTTACTTAGAACTAAGGAGTCTGTAGCTCAGAAAGTTATAATCCTTAAAGTTTCGCCAAATCTGTTACAGTTTATGTTTCGTAACAATTATTTTCTCGAAAAAATTACTGAAAGTTTCGGAAATTTGAATTTCAGGTAAATATTTTGACTTATTACCTTACAAAATGCTATATTTTCCCTTTAAAACTAATTTTCATTCCTAAATTTTCCCATATAATTTATTAATTTTTAAATCATAAAAACCTAAGGGGGCAATCTTAAAAGCACGATAATTAAAACAATTCGCAGGCTTCCGATGAAGTGAAAAATTTGTTTAATGTATAAGTTAAAAGATTAAAAATAAAGCCGTAAGAACTTTCGGTGTTCCTAAAGGCCCTCATGAGATGGAAGTACTGAAGGAACATTTTGGGTGGGGAGACATAAGTAACTTACAAGCGTGAGGTACAGAACAGGTGATCATGTCGTCAATCCAGATATGATGATTTTAAATCGATATATGAATACATGCAATCAAATAGTCAAATTATCAAAAACTTAGCATACAAGACAAGTAAGACGTAGAAAAAGAGTAAATGAATGAAGTAAGGCAAAAATAAGGAGGCAATCTTGCATAACTTACCTACAATAACCGGATAACATGCTATTTTTTTTAATATATCTTAAATATTTTCATTCTCCACAACTGGAGGGAAAAGTTTTAATAGTTGTGTTTTGGTATGTAGACTGGAGTATTGTCATTACAACATAAAGTTCCATGTTCAGCAATTATCAGACTTTCGGTGAATAATAAGGAGGAGATAGTACGTGGTGTTGTAATGATCTTTGCTTCTTTCCAATTAGGATAATGTTGTCCTTCGTTCACTAGTATTGCAAGGGCAGTATTTGATAGGCCATTCTTAACAGCATATTTATGTTCGTTGAGCCTAATTCCCAATGACCTTTTGGTTGATCCGATGTATTGGCTGCAAGGGGGAATTTGATTCAAACTATCAAGTGGGATAGTGTATACACCAAATTAACCTCTGGAACCATAGGACCGAAAGTTCTTATTACTTTAATTTTATCTTTTAACTTATACATTAAATAAGTTCTTCACTTCATCGTAAGCCTGCGAATTGTTTTAATTATCGTGCTTTTAAGATTTCACCTTAAGTTTTTATGATTGGCTCATTCCGCACGAGAACCTGATATCTTAACTATTAATTTTTAACTCGTTGTTTCGAGAAATCAAACATAAAATGACTTAGTTGCTACAAATCCTTAGAAAAACCAAAGTGTTTATTTGTAAAATTTAAAAAAGTATTTTCGCAAAATTAAGCTTTCAAGAAATTTATCAAGCAGACTAGATGTATTTAGCATAAAAGCGACGAGAAGGGCGTTCCCATCTTACCACGTAGAAAGCATATTACTATTAAATGTTACAATCATGCCTCTTGATTCCTTAAGAGAAGATTGCGAGTCACCCTGAAATTCTCTCTAAGTGTTCCAAATTATATAGAGTTACTTCCTCTACTTCTGCATCACCATTTACCTTGTCTCCTGAGGAATGAATTAGTGGTCCGGAAGACAAAGCGCTTAACGATCCCAATCTTTGTTAGAAATGTAGTGATAATTTCTCAGCACCTAAATAATAAACTGTCTCATCTTTCAAATACATTTACTGAAGTTTTCCTAATTTGGTAACCACCATGAATGCCTTAACTCTCTCAAGATATATAAATTGCTTTATATCAAAACACTCAGTACGTGATATCCTCTGAGCTGTGCACACACGACTGTTTTTAAGTTTTTCCCACATCGCCCTACGATCGTTAAGCCTCTTAACACCTCGGGTGCAATATGGTAGTTAGGAGATTTGTTAAAGCTGTATGGGAGCGAACTCTACATTATTAATTTTACTATTGCACTTACCGAAGCTTCATTGTCACGCTATAGAATACCTCAAAGTGATCCTCGTAGAGACCCTAAAACGGGATAGTTGTACGCACCAGCTGTAAAGGCAGACACAAATCTCATTAAACTACAAAAAGCTGCATTCTCTTACCAAGAGAAATCGTTTGTTTCTTGTTCTCTAGCAGTTTTTAGGTGCTTAAACACAATTTTTCAGAAGCTGTTGTTTTGGCTAAGATAATTAAAATTTTTGTTAATTTACTAGATTCCTAATACAGTTTTTAACCTATTTTGATGATTCCCGTTGTTACTTTATTCGATACTTCCTGAACTCACCATCCCTTTTTTCTTTCCAGCATTTATCATTCTTTTACTTTCTCTGGAACATAGAGCCTGCGCTAGCACATGTCTTTATCCAGTTTTTTTTAAATCTTATTTTTGTATTTGTTTATGGGGATTTCTTACTAACGAAGGGGTTGAGTACTTTCAGAATCCCTCTGATTAATCTTAAATTCCCTTACTCAAGAAACCCATCATCATCATCATCATTGTCAACAATTATCAATCCACTGCTGGACGAAGATCTCCCCAATTCTTCTCCACAACGGTCTGTCTTGTGCCAGTCTCCTCCATGTCACTCCCGCATATTTTCGAATTTCATCTACCCATCTCCCATGTGGTCTTCTTCTGGGTCTTTTCCTGTCCCTTGTAATCCGATCTAAAATTTCAACTGTCCATCGATAGTCTGTCCTTCTGGCAGTATATCCAGCTCATTGCCATTTCAGGGATTTAACTCTGATCATGATGTCTTCCACTCTCGTCATGTTTCGGATCAACGAGTTCCTCTTCTTATCTCTCCTGGTTACACCAAGTATGCACCTCTCCATGCCTCTTTGAGTTGTCTGCAGCCTTTGTATGTCTCTTTTAGTTAAGGTCCACGTCTCTGCACCATACGTAAGCACTGGAAGGATGCATTGATCAAACACTTTTATTTTGAGATATAATGGTATATTGCTCTTGAAAATTATGTTGTTTCTTCCAAAAGGTCTCCAGGCAAGTTTTGTACGCCGATTAATTTCTTCATCAATAAGACCCTAACTTTATATCTGCTGTCCAAGATAAACGTACGTGTCTGTTATCTCCAGCTTTTCTCCATCAATCGATAAATCTTCATTTCTCGTAAAAGCATTGAACATCACTTTTGTCTTCTGAAAGTTCATTTTTATTCCCACTTCTTTACTCTTGTCAGCAAGTTCCTGGATCATACTCTGCAGCTCTGGTGGGGTAGTTGCAAAAATGACTACGTTATCAGCATAACGAAGGTGGTTTAGATAATCTCCAATAATCTTTATCCCTTTGTTTTCCCAGTTCAGTGATTGAAAGACATTTTCCAATATGGCATTAAAGAGCTTCGGAGATATGGTGTCACCTTGTCTCCCTACCTTTCCAAGTTTTACGTGTGTTGTATTTTCAAACAGCCGAATCCTTGCACTTGCATTTTCATAGATGTTATTAATAATATTAATGTATGCATCTTCAATACCGCAGGATTTTCACCGAATTAAAAGCTTTTTCATAATCGATAAAATCCATGCACAATGGAAGTTCATATTCCCTCGCTCTTTCAATTAGTTCTCTCAGTACGTGGATATAATCTATTGTGCTGTAGAAACTCCTGAATCCAGCTTGTTCTTTCGGTTGAGCCATGTCCAGTGTTACCTTCAAGCTGTGTGAAAGAACTATAGTGAAATTTTATAAACCACTGAGAGGATGCTGATAGGTCTGTAGTTCCTGAGATCCTCAATGTCACCTTTTTATGTAGCAGGATCATTGTAGCGTTATTTCAATCCTCAGGAGTCTTCTCTTCATTAAGGCATCGAGTGAAAATTTGGGCGAGTACTGTTTCGATTTCTCCACTTGCTTCTTGTATGATTTCTACAGTAATTCCATCTATTCCTGGAGTTTTTTCCCTCTTAATGGTCTTGATTGCATGTGTAACCTCTGCTAAGAGGAGTGGAAGAACTCTGGTACTGGTACCTTACATGATGTCTGGAGTACATGTATCATCCCTTTCATATAATTTGGAGTAGAAATCTTTCACTCTTGTCAAAATTTCGCCTCTATTTCTTGTTACAGAACCATCTTCTTTTCTCAGTGCCATAATCTGTTTTCTTCCCTTACTGAGATGCCCCTTTGCTATCTTTAGGCTTTGGTTGTTTTCAGTTGCTTTCCTCACTAGCTCACAGTTGAATTTCCTTACATCTTCAGTGATACTTTTTCGTACTGTCTTGGATAGCTCTATATATTCCACTTTGGAAGTCACATCTTCTTTAGTTGTCCACATCTCTCCTCTTGTTTGCATCAACATTTTGGTTTTTCCTGATAATTTGTTGACATGCAACTCGTTCTTAGACCCAGCTAATTTTTTTGCTGTTTCCATAAGAGCTTTGGTTACTTTTCTGTTAACTTCAGAAATATCCACTTCTTCTGATGTTAGGCCTTCTAAAGCAGAGAATCTGTTCTTCAGTTCCAACTTGAAAGTATTATGGTGTTTTTTAAGGTTGGTTATGTCAATACATTTTGTTTGTCTTATGAGCTTGCCACGTTCGAGCTTAGTGTTGAGGTGCATCTTACATCTCACCAATCTATGGTCAGTACCTGTGTTGAACTTGTTCAGCACACTGCAGTCTTGGATGACGAATTTTTTGTTACATATAATAAAATCAATTTCACTTGTCGTCCCAATTGGATGTCTCCATGTCCATTTCCTGTGTGGCTTTTTCTTAAAAAAGGAGGTAAAGATGAAAAATCCTTCTGTTTCTGCGAACTCAACGAGAGTATTTCCACGCTGGTTTCGGTTGCCGTGACCGAATTTACCTACTGAAGTTTTATTCTGTTGCCGTTGCCCTTTTTTGCATTGAAATATCCCATAATTATCTTGAAGTGCTGCTTACCTTTATTATTTAGATGACGAATTTCCTCATAAAATTCTTCAATTTCTTCTTTGAGGATGACTTGTGGTGGGTGCATAAGTTTGAATAATCTGAGCCTCGTATCTTCTCGAGAGTTGGATAACGAGTCGCGCAGCTCTGTCAGAGGAGCTTTCAACTTCTACCACTTTATCCTTCAGTTTCTTGTTTATTATAAATCTAACACCACTAGTTCTGCCAGTATCTGTCCCACGATAGTAGAAGAGATGTCCACTTTTCAGTTCAATGATATCTTCTCCTTTTCTCCTTACCTCACTTAGCCCGACAATGTCTCACTTGATACTTTGTAGTTCCTCTTCCAATTCAAGAAGCCTTGAATCAGAATATAGGGAGCGTCCAATATACGTAGCCAAGGTCAGCATCAGATGGCTGCCTAGTCCGGTCGTCCGCGGATTTTTAGCACCCTCTGCCTTCATGTCGCACTGGCCGCTGCCTTGGCAAGGTACATTCCAGCTGCCGGAGACTGAAGACCAAGATTTAAGTTGAAGTGTCATTTTGGAGGTGTTTGGTCATTACTCACCACGCTGGCCAAGAGGGTTGGTGAGTGTGGGATAGCATTTTCTCTGATCCCGATGGTATAGTTATACCGCTATTGGCGATCGTCAGAGCCCCTTTAGTGGGAACCGGATGCACCACGAGAAGGCGGGGTTGACATTTGTCAAGGAGAGGCTGTGATGTTACGCATCCCCTGACCTTACATCCCCATATAGCGAATTAAATACCATTATTTTTGTGGTGTGATAAGCACGAATATTCGCTAAGCTTTTGCACACCACTGTGAGGCATTTTCAAGCCAATGGTTGACACGAAAATGCAGAGGCTTGGAATACGTAGCTAACAAAAATTATTTTTGAAAATAACGTCGGTGACAGGACGAGTATATTACATAAATTTTTATCACGCAATTATACTGTGCGCCGCATTCCGTTTCCATCATTTAGTAACGCATGCTAAACCATTGTAGTTCAATAAAGACCATATCATTACATGCTAGTTTGCTGGAGAAGATTTCGACTGTTTTCCTAATGGTAGTCTCTTTAAAGTTCGTGTAACGGACAGTTTTACTAACACTATTCCATACAGGAGTGGCCAATGATTGCATGCCGCACTAGGCGATAGACAAATTAAAAAAAAAAGGTTTTTTCGGCCCACTCTAGGGGAGAATTAATAGTTCCGGTTACTAAGGTGATCAGTTTGAAAGACTCGGTCGTTTCGTTCGATGTAACCAGAAAGTGGGCTATGACAGAAAGTCGTGTGACGTCTCTACGGTTGGTCATGGTTTCTTATATTCAAAAGATTTAGACTCGATAAATTAACCGCTTTGAAATGATGTGTGATGACTTGTATTCTTAGTTATTATACTCCGTAATTGTAGAAATACCGGCTTTCGTATTTGTTAATACATTACCAAGCTAAATATTAGAGAGTACCAGGTACATATTAAAAAACCACAAGTACGGCCAGAGTTTTGAAATGGTGTCCCCATCTTGTGAGTAAAACCGTAATGAAAAATCAAAATGTAAAATAAAATATAATTTATTCAAATGCGGGACATCTTCATTTTACTGCAAATTGTTAGATAAAACCAATGATGAAATGGTAATAAGATCGTTCTAGTAGCATTAAAGTTAAGATTTTCGATCTAAGAACTACTTTATTGGTATTTAAACATCAGTGAGCTCAAACAAACTACCAAAGTAAACAGAAGGTGTCGTGAAATAAAAATAAAATGAAAATATGTTTAACCCTTCAACAGGCTGGCAGAAATTTAATGGGATTTATCAATATGAGGCGATATAAACCACAACGCGTTGATCTCCCCTTAGATCTGTTATGCAAAGTGTTAATTTAAAGGGATGATTGACATTAATCTCTTGGATTTATTTACGCGTTAAAATAGCTATACTCATGGCAACTAACCTAAAAGAAAAAATGGAGAAGATATTTGATTCACTTGTTTCCACCCAGTGAAATGATGATCGTGCCAGGAAATCTTGCCTTTCTCCGTCATGCCATCAATGATGAAGAAGAGATTGATGGGCTGTATTACGGAGTGGGTATCACCCGAGACAATTTTATGAACGGCACTGCTCCGATCAGATGGAGAGAAAATTGTTTTACCGTAGCTGTCGTAAAACCCGGTCTCTAAGTGATCACTTTTGTTTTGGGAGCGGAGAACATTTTCGTCACCATTTAGTTAGAAACCCCTGCCGTTAAAACATTTAAAGTAAAAAAGTCCTTTTCCTCGTTAAATAATTCTCTGTAATTCGTCAGTTTTCTCTTCTTGCTTTTCAACTTCCAATTTTTAACATTATGCTATTAATTTTTAATAACATTTGAAATACGTTATAAAGTGGCGCTGCATTAAAAACTAAACACTGACAAGAACATTTTTCCTATGTTTTCCTAAATTCGTTTTGAAATAAATGTAAAACAGGATAATTAACTCCTTTGTTTAGTAGTATATTCAGAATAACTCCAAGAAGTGGAATGTGAGAGCAGTGCTACTATATCTGAATTTAAACGCCTGGATAACATAAGTTATTTCTGACTAAATCCCATTCTTCTTTAAAAATAAAGTTCAGGTAAATGTAACAGACAGCACAATTGTCGCAAGTGATCGCTCTGTTTTTACTTAGATAGGGAAGAATAGGACGTGTAACATTATTGTCAATAACGCTTTGGTCCTTAGATATCTTTTCGGCACAGTACCGTCGGAATCACTTCTTTGATGACCAGTATCTCAGCTAAATTTTTGAACTATGATGTGAATTTAACGTCCATTGTTTTATTTTAAATGAGGTTAACTAAAAACTGTATAGCATCTCCTGCCAGAAGTTAGATCTACGAATACGATTTTCCTTTGAAACGTAAGGGTTAGGTGTTTTACAAATTCGTCGTGCGCTTGTAAAATTCTGAAACATAGGAGACATCGATGTTTCAACAAATGCCTGGACCTCAGATGATATACTTCTATTGATAAGGCTCCAATTTTACCTGAAAATGGTATAAATATTTGACTGTATAGAAAATATATACTACCTATTCATTTCTTTCAGTAATTTATTTATATTAAATATTTGAAATATAATTCATTAATATCCATTCCTGTTCTGGTGACTCCAAAGTTAAAAGTTTAAGTCCGTTGCTTGGCAACAATGGAAAGAAAATTTAATACGACGTGAATATTTCTACCTATAGAAATAACTTTCATGATCAATTTGAGCAAACGACTGAAGTCATGCACGAGTTTCATATCAAAGAGGAAGATTTGATAAAATTATTCAGCTCAATACGCTGATTATAATTCTCTGTACTCTTTCCATTCATTTAAAAAATTCCACGCCGGGAGCACTGTGGTCAAATCGTTCAATTCTGATCATTTGCCTCAGATGCATCCGCTTTCAATTCCTAATTTTAAGCTTGTTTAACGGGATTGGCTCGCTCTTTCCCTTAACCAGTGGCCCGAAATTATGGACGAACGGCTGCCCACTGCCCGTAGCCCAGTGACTTGCCCACGGTGGTCGACAAACGTCCCAACTAAAAAAATTATATTTCGAAAATATTATCTTTCATTTCTTTGCAACATCCATGGGTTAAACTTCACACTCTTGCCTCCTCTATACAATTTAGAGATTTACCCATCACCGCTGATGTGCTGCCATCTTTCGGCCACCGTGACAGTTTCTGCGCATAGGTTGTGTAATAAACCCGTTCGAAAATATTTTTGGCTTGTTCTTAAAAGGACTTTTATGAATGCAAATTGTTTCCATACTCCAAAACATTTGCTGTGAAGGAAAAGTTTAGTTTTCTCTTAAATGGGAAGGTGCCCACCTTGCAGAATAGATCAACTGATTTCGTGAGTGTAATATGAATTTATTGTGTCACAAGTAACAACAGTCGGACGATGCGCATCGTCTCCTCAAAATAGGGTGATAAAGAAAGACAATTTCACCCAAAAACTATTCCAGAATATAGTCTATCAAATAAATGTTTGATATCCTTGTATGAGTTTGGGTTTGAGGGGACGCCTATTGCTCTCAACAACTTGAGTTTAAGCCCTCTAACTGGATGAATGAAGTTCAGAGAATTATTCACTCTAAGATGTTGAGATACTTTAGTTTAGCAATTTGCGGTAGCCGGCCCACACATCAGGCATAATTGTGCTTCCTGGATGCCCATATTTCTGGACGAGGAGCAACTGTGTTTCAGCAGATCGTTTATTGTCAGGATGTCGATTAACCAATTACCAATAGAAGGAGCAATACACCAGAATCATCACGATATCTGGTGAAGCTACACATCAGGATCATCATAATATCTTGAGGAATATGACGATTATGGGACAACATCCCAAAGGCAAGTATAACACAGCGCATCCTTCACCGAACGTGGTTCTTCAAACACCTGAACTGCCCAAAACGATGAGACCTATTCACTATGAGGGTCATTGGTTAACCGTCTGAACATCTTGAAATAGGCAACAAGTCTGGCCTGCACACCAGGAAATACACTGCTGGACAATTGCTAAGGACGGATCATAAACGGCTATATAGCGCATAAAAAAGTAAGTGTGGTTGGATGCCAAGTGAAATAAAATAATGTCAGAATGCCAGGACATTACAAGAAAGACAATTTATTGTGCTTTGAAATCCAGAAGGCTTTGGAACGTGTTCAAGGGACAAACAGGCCATTTTGTGCAGAATACGTAAACGTGAAAAAAATGCAATTACCGTCCGCAGGCGTTCTGGCGTAAGATGTCAATACGGGATATGGCCACCATGGAGGACGATGCAAGATTCCACACGTCATGTCATGCTTTGCACAACATTATCAAGCAGCTGTTGGGGTAATTTATCCCATTCCTGTGTCAGTGCACGGATGAGGGTGTCCAAGTTTATTGAAGGGCATTGGCGACCAGCAAGACTCCTCCTCAAAGCATCCCACACATTTTCAATGGGATTCAGATCTGGAGAACGTGCTGGCCATATGAGGCGTTGAATATCCTCGCTCTCAAGACACTCCTGGACAGCGACAGTTTGATGACATGTTGCGTTGTTGTCCATGAAAATGAATCTATCACCGACAGCACCACGGAACATGCGAACATGAGGAGCAGAACATCATTAATGTATCGTTGGCCAGTCATAGTCCCAGTTGGAAGCACATAGAGGGACGTACGGCCATTGATCATGATGCCAGCCCATACCATGACACTACATGTCAGATATCGGTCCCTTTCCTGTATGTTTGCTCGACAATATGAAGTACCACTATCACGCCAGATCAGTTGTCGTCGACAATCAGATGATAGACTGTATCTACTCTCATCTGAGAAGAGGACAGCAGAACAGTCGTTATCAGTCCAATTGCGATGTTGATGGCACCATTGCAAACGGGCGGTACGGTGACATCTGGACAATGGGATGCACACAACAGGACGGCGGGCGTATAGTCCTCCTTCATGCAAACGTCAGGCGACAGTTTTTCGGGAGATCCGCTTGCCAGTAGCAGCCATAAACTGATTTGCTACCTCACTATCTGTGCTGCACCGGTGTCTTTTTGTTGATAGCACTATGTACCGATCTTCTGCAGGTGTCGCACTGCGAACACGACCTCCCCCGTGACGTTTGCTACACTCTCCATTTGTTTGAAATGATTTCCAAAGCCTTGAAACAACACTGCGGCTGACGTCGAACTCCATAGCAACATCTGTTATTTTTCGCCCTTCTTCAATCTTGCCAATAATACGGTCACGCGTAAAATCATCTAGGTGATGTCGGGAAGACCTACTGAAAATTGCAAGTTCGTCAATTGATTCTTTCCTTTCAACTTTGCGTTTGAACAACAACGGTCAATACGCGTCAAATCCTTTATATCTCTTATCAGCGCTATGACGTCACGAACAAGTTCGGCAATCCAAAATTTGCATACGCACAACACGTCTTACTGTATCCCGCACTTATGCTACTTTCCACATTTTCCTGCCTTCCATTTTATGGTTGCTATCGTTGCTATTGTCATCCGTCCTTAGCAATTGTCCGGCAGTGTACTAGTTTCCTCACACCTACCAAATTCTTTGAAAAGCCTCTTGCAGTTGTGCACCTAACAGCACAGTAGAACCGAAGCGTCCAAAACAAAGAAAAATTACGAGCTTCTTGTACAAAACGAACTGGAACTGCTGGCAGCTAATAAAGCAGAAAGAACGAGCGAAAAAGAGGCCGACGCGCTGCTATCTGTCAGCCGATCCTTAATAACACTAATTAGGGATATCGGGTAGATGTTGAAAGTGCTCCAGCACAGCACCTGGATTATTTGTTTAAAGAAAAATGCAATTTCTGTTTACCTAAATCAAAATGTTAACGTCGTGGGTTTATAAAGAGTTTTCTACCAGTACAGATGTATACGTGCAGTGGTGTGTAAAAGTAATGCATCATTTGCAAAAACCGTGAGGTTTTAAATTTGACTCTTTTTAAATAAATACTTTTCATATTTAATTCACAGTTTTTATGTCATTTGAGGAGAAATGTAACGGAGATTTAAAATATGTATTTGACTTTTTCTGTAGCTACTTCTGTTTTTAAGATACCTTACAAAAATCATGACCAAGTCGAAATTATTATTAAAAGATCATTTATTCGACACTTATCTTTAATGCCATAAACCGTTGTTATTGTAATTCATAAGGAATCAAATAACATTTAAATAGAGAAATAAAATGAAGCAAAATTATAAAATGTACCTAATATTTGGTTTCCCATGCTTTAACTTTTATCACAGCTTTGCATCTTGCTGGCATACTGTGAACAAGGTTGTGTAAAATATTGGGTTCAACAATGAGGCTCTAAATTTGAATTACATTTTTAAGAGTTGAATTTCGGTTATTAAATTCTCTTTTGATAGTTCATATGAAATTTAGAACACAAATGTTCCGTAGGGTTTAAGTACAGTGACTGTGGTGGGCAATCAAGATGCTGAACACTTTCTTTCCTGAAACTACATTTTCATTACTTTAGCACGATGACAAGATATTTTGTGGTCGTGAAAAATAAAATTGCTGTCATAAAGTCTTCCAGATGATGATTGTATCTAGTTCCCTATTATCTGGCAGCCTTTATGGGCATTTACGGTGCCATCGAGAATATGGAAGCTACGAACCCCATGTGTACACATGCAGATACAGACCATTACCTCTACCAGACGCTTAACAGCAGTCACTAAACAACTTGGATGGAATTCTTCACACATGAATCTCCTTACATATCTGATTCCCATTAAGGCAAATTTCTGATTCATCACTGAAAAGAACATTTTCCCGGGATTGGTAGTCCAAGGGACATGCTATTTCCCACACTGAAGTTTCCCGGGCTTCGTAGTCCAAGGGACATGCAATTTTCCACACTGAAGTAAACGGTACCTTCGATTTGAAGTTAACAGTGGTGTACGCCTGCATTTGCAACCACCTAAGTCATGGCGAAGCAGCCTACTTCTTACAATAGATGTACTAACATCTGTCACTTCAGAACATCGTGGAAGAAACAACTTGGATGGAATTCATCACGCATGAATCTCTTTACATATCTGATTACCATTAAGGCAAATTTCTGATTCATCACTGAAAAGAACATTTTCTCGGGCTTGGTAGTCCAAGGGACATTCTATTTTCAACACTGAGGTTTACGGTGACTTTGATTTGAAGTTAACAGTGGTTTACGCCTGCGTTTGCAACCACCTAAATCATAGCGAAGCAGCCTCCTTCTAACAACAGATGTACTAACAGTAGCATCTGTCAGTTCAGACCATCTTGGAAGAAACTCAGGTGAATTGAGCCTGCCAACGGTAGCTTTCTAAGCACTCTATCTTGGAAGGTCGTAGTCGATCTGGGGCTTCCGCTGCGATGCATATTTTTAATATCAGCACTGTTTTTCATTTTCTTCAGTAGCCTAAAAACAGTAGACTGCTTATAGCCCACTCTTACAGCGACTTGCTTTGAAGAGTATCCCTCGTCATGCAAAACAGCAATTTTTACTCCGTCCGCAGAGTACAGTTCCGAGATTTAACTATTATTGACAATGTAAACAAATTATACCCTAAAAAATAAGAAGCGAGCATTGCAATGCTCTAGTAACGTATCATGAATTGAAGGTTCAACATTTTGAAGCAGACACTTCAATAATTTTGAAAAACTCCTTCTGGTTACTGGTTCCCTCGACACATTTTGTCGCCCGCATACAATCCAACCCGATCTTGATGGACGGGAATGACGTGAACTCGTACGTCCAACCGACTTGAAAAGAGAAGATTGAACAGGTGTTCAAATAGGAAAGCTTAAAGAAAAGTAATGAAACATTCGAGTAAGAGGATATGCACAGCTTTTGGCTAAATTCTAAGTCAGTGAAAAGGTAAATTTCATATTGCGAACTGAATAAATATTTTAGTTTGGTGTTTTGTCTGTTTTGGTTTATGAGATGAGGAATGTTCTTGTTAATTTTTTAATTAATTATTTCCTTTATTTATTTATGAAATGAGCTCTGTATGTTTTTCTTGTTCTTCAGCTGTCATTGTTTTTGCCTTGGGTAACTTACGCTTCTAGCTACTTTTTGCAAAACATGTGGAATCCCGTTAGTGTCAACTGAAAAGAAATCATGAATACCAGAAGGGAGCATTAGAATTGCCGGAATCAGCTTAAAAGAGACTTGTCTCCTTGGACCAACGCATCAGTTAATCAGTGGGCGAGAAGGGTGGAGCGTGAAAAGAAATTCCCATACTGAGCTCGAATACCATTTATGCAACACAGCCCATTCTGAAAGATGGTTCAGAATATATGCCCCCCCCCTATCCTAAAGAAGGTTGCCCTGAATTAATATTAACAAGGGGTGCATACATGATGCGCTGTGACGCGAGACGCATATTCCAGCAGTTCATTTAAGCAGATGCTCGGTTTCATTCTCAATCACAGCCTCATGATAAAAGACAGTGCTCTAGTAGCTCTGCGTTAAACCTTATGCAAGCTGGAGTAATATTAGTATAGCATTAGGAAGCAGCCAATCAAATAAATGAATGTCTATGATTAGCTGTAAGACCTTATACTCAGCTAACGTAAATTTCAGTGTGTTTTACAAACCCCATATTTTATGTCATATCTTAAAAACAGAAGTACACAGGCCGTTCCATAATTACTGTGAGTAAAATTCCACAAAATGAAGAAATATAGGTCCAGCAATATATATGTTACCCTTTCTCAAGGTATCTTCCTTCGGTTGTTATGCAAGGGTCCCATCGTTCATTTCTCTTTTCAAAGCATGTGGCGAAAGTATTTTGTTGAAGCCGCTTTAGCGACTCATATACAGCTTGAATAACGTTAGCATGTGTGTCGAATGTTGCGCGACGGAACTTCTTCGTTGAAGGAAACAACCAGAAATGGCATGGGTTGAATTCAAGGCTTTAGCTTGGCTGTGGCATGATTTGAATACGGCACTTCGAAAGAAACTGTTCAACACAAGCAACCACATGTGGGCGGGCGTTATCATTCTGAAAGGGTACATTTGCGCTCCAGTTCCTGTCGCTTAATCGATATGTGACGCTTCAAGATTGCAAAATAATACTCAGGATTGACAGCGAATTGTGGAGGAACGACATGCTGGAAGACTACACATTTGTGATCAAAGAAAATTATCATCAACAATTTTTCCAGCTGATTTGGTTTGGCGGATTTTTTCGGGTAATTCAAGCCTGTGTATTTCCAGACGCTCGTTGCGCGCTTCATAGTGGACCCATGTTTCATCGGCGGTTATTACTGCGTTTAGGAAGTTTAGATCTTTTGCAATAATTTGTTTCCAATTATGATGCACCTGAACTCTGGTTAACACATGTGCTCTCGTCAGTTGGTGAGGAACCCATCTGGAACACTCACGACGCAGTAGTAATTTTTCTCGTAGAATGCGGAATGCTGACATTTTTAAGATATTAGTTGACACCACTATGGCTTCACAGGTCATTCGTCGATCTTCTTGCAGGATTGCACAAGTAGTGTTAACAATACTCTCCGTAACAACACTTTCAGGTCGACCAGGTTTAGAAACGAGTTCCACCACAAACACTCTTTTTTGAAATCACGGTGCCATCTAAAAATCGTTGACTTACCCAAATATTTGTTTTTTGTAAGCTTTGTTCATTAAATCAATTGTTTCTTGAGCCGTTTTACCCAAACGATAGCAAAATTTTATCGAACAACAAATTGTGCTTCCTAACCCTGAATCACTTACCTGTATAGCTGTATGGCGAAATGCAGATGCACCCTAAACAATGAGCAATAACAAAACCAGAATCGTCTGTCACAGCTAATAACTGTAGCCATAGATACTTCTTCAATTGAGCTAGACGTATCCGTCGTTATTTTTACCTTAAGCACTTTTGCCAACTCAAAAAGTTACTCTCAGTTTTTATGTAACGGCCTTTCTAGCAACAGGAAAAAAACTGAAATATTTTTTAAATCTCCATTAAATTTTGCATTTAATAACATATAAGCGATGAAATGCATTTAATAACATATAAGTTCAAAAAACGTTGAGCTTAAAAAGTCACAGTTTTTGCAGGTGCTGCAGTACTCTTGCACATCACTGTAAGCATTTATGTACATAACGCTTTCGAAATTAATTGAGCATGTGACAATACATTCCTTAATTCAAGCCAGCAAAGATTTTTTACATTTCTAAATGAAGACCACGTAGCAGAATGCAGGGGAAAATCCAATATTGTCCATTCCTTTGCTTCAGTGCTTCATTTTAAAGTAGAAGTAGAAAAATTAATATCCAACGAAGCACAGATGTCTCTCCGATCTTTATTTCACCCTTTGCAGCAATTATCCTTTTAAGAGCAGAAATGTAAGAGCTTTGGAACACCAGTGTTCTCACAGCATGGATTAGAAGGAAGAAAACTGGTTGTAAATGCAAGATCTCTGCCTGGTATCTGTGATCGGTACCCGTGAACTTCCACTTCAACTGAAACTGATGTTCAAGTTTACTATTTCAAAACAAAGCCTTTATTATTTATTTCTTATAGTTAATAGTGAAGCATCTGCTCAAACAATTATGATTTTTAAAATGAAAATGTTCGCTTTATTACAAAATTTGAAATTCTTTTTCTTTTTAGGAGTTTGTGGTTTTCAGAATTTATATAATCGCATTACTGCAGCAGAGAGAGCAGAAGGAATAGAAACTTCCTCTTTAAAGGTACTGATATGTCCTTTTTATGCTACTTTGCGGTAGTATCCATGCTTTTGACAGCGCAAAAATCCAACCAATATTGTTCTTAACAATTAATGGTTTTCAGCGTTAGAAAGGATAATGAAACCTACTTGACCGCGGAGTTACAGTTTCGGGTATACGTACTAAGTGAGATTTGCGTAGCAAAATAATAACTGCGAACTGTAATTTTTTCATTTCTGGAACGTCACTTCTAAAATCAGTTAAACCCAATTCATAATACTGTTTAGTGGTACTTGTAAAGCAAGTCTTTTGTTTCAACTTTCGCACAGAATATTAGAGAATTTAAAAAAATCGTAATTTGCTTCTTACCGAAGTTCTTTTAGCATGGTGAGGAATAGAAATGAAGTTTTTTAGCATGTACCAAGAGAACAGATGTATTTCTTTTAAGATCTGCAAATAAAAAAATGAAGGCATTTTTTATTCTATTCTTGTATTCGCTTTAGTTTTAGTTTGCACATTTTGTTTTACTAAGGAAGTCTTTGGAATCATTAATTTTAATGCTGTTGGATGAATTCAGTTTTTCACTTTACAACACTTTCTGTACTGTTAAAACCCTATTTTCAAAGATTTATTAAAAACGGTATCTACTTGGCTTCCTTCTTGTTCAGAAAATAAATAAATAAATCGATTTTAGCAAATTTTTGCTATTACCATCAATATTTTCCTACACATGAACTTAAAAAAATATGTCTTAGTATTATTTAAAGATAAATTATGCATGAGTCAAATTCTTAGCGAAATATGTGCATTATGCAAAATCATTCATAGATGCTCTTTCAATAAGGCGATTTCTCTGTACAAGCTTTCATGCGTTCATGAAGACAATACTTGTGGTCAAATAGTACAATAAACTTCTGTTGTTCCTGTTTTGTATTCACTTAGATTTCTGTTTTAATTTTTCAGATTTTGTGAATCAGAATTTTTGTTATGGTAATGCAGAAAATGTTTCTTTCAAAACATCGGTTTCTCCACAACAGATTTATAGCATATAAAAATGCGTAATGCGTGCACTGCGAGTCACTGCGAATTACAAAATAGATGCTGTTAAAATATATTTGTTTTATCCTTATCCTTTCATTTTAACTTTGACCACATAGACTGGATATAAAACACTCATGTCACTTACAGTGATAGAAATGTTCCTATTTTTCCGAGCATAAAAGTGGAAGTGGTTGTAAGTGTAGGAATCCGGTCTCTAGTATGGTCTACTCAAACAAGTGTTTATTTCTAGCATGTGTTTCTAAGCTAACCAAAGTTTCTCACGGCGCAAAAATTGCATTAAAAATTCATGAATTTAAAATGTTAAAAAATCATTTGTACCAAGGATATAATGATTGTTTTTCATTCCCTGACTAGTGCAATTTAGATAAAAATGACAGCGTACGGTCACCTCAGAAAATATGTCATGCCATTTGATAAAATGACATGTACGGCTACTTCGAGAGAGGCGGGATAAAATGCAATTTACCCATAGTCCTATGCATACGAGCAATGATAATACTAAATATATAATTTAGCCACGAACAACTCGACATAGTAATTCCAAAACAATTTTTAATCATTGAATACGCAGTGAGCTACTACTCACAATACAGAAGACATTATACCAAGATTTTAGACAAATTTGAGTATTTTATTCATTATATTAAATATATTTTTTAAAGAAATTAGTACAAACTAAGTGTCGTTTCTCAGTAGTGGAATAAAATGTCGATACATGCTTTCTCAAAGTTTTTTTGTTTTAAAATACACAATGTTGTTTAACGAAATGTGTAGTTATGTAATAATATTTAAATGTTAGGTGGCTAACCCGTTTAATTTATTAACATATATTCATGAATTGATCAAGAACGCGTTACATGTGAGCAGTAATTTTTGATTCAAAATAAACATGTCGATTCACACGAATAACATAAATATCAAATCACGTACCTGACGTTCCCTTCTTTCAAGTTGATAATTTCAGGTAATAAAATAAGAGTATTCAGAGTGCTTCAACGTTAGTTACTTATTGCAGACACAATAGGTTCTTTATAAAGTTTTTTGGGCGACTGTACTTCAAATTCTAATGTTCCTTCTGAATGTTAATCTCTAAAGGTCAGTTTCACGTTGAGGCTTTTTTCGAACTTTTTTTTTATGAGGTTTCCTTCTTTTGTACATGTCTTCTCAATAGACTTACTAGTCATTATTTAGACAACTGAAAATGATATCGTTCCTGATGAAACCGCTGGTGGTGCACAATAATATAATAAAGATTCCAGTAAATGATGATCGTGATATCTCCACGTGTTTTAGTTTGGATTAATTCCTTTTAAGCAACTGAAATGTCATGAACTTAATGGAAAGTCGATTCCAAACCCGATATATTTGGAGGGGAATTTTTGTCTGTTTATTCCAAACAGTAATATAATAGCGTGAAAATTCAATAAATGTTGGAAGCTAAATTATTCACTTTCAGTACAATTCTACGGCTTCCACTGAACACGTCTTCACCATAAATTTAATGAAATACATTTTTTCTTCGAAATTTTACAATTTCAACACTCGACTAATTGTTTATCCCATCATCCATGTCGGTTATTGTTACATCATTTGCTAAATTATACAATATTTTGAATTCCAAATATTTCGCTTAAGAATGGATGAATTATGATAATGCAGACATTTCAATACACTTCACCGTGAAGCTTGTTAAACTAAATGCCTAGTGCCTAATGATGCATTGTACGTTGTTAATAATATAGGACATGAATGTTTACCAGTACGAGTGGGTGTGAAGTTTGCTTGAACTTCCCTATTGTCTCTTAACATTGATGAACGCTCAGACTATAGATTGCTTTCGAATCACGCCGTTTTCATTTAAATCACATGGTATTCTAAAATGGATACCTAAATATTTGGCACGGAATGTTGAATCATATACATTAATAATGACTTACATTGCAATATGCAGAAAAATATTACAAAAACAAATAATTATTATATCTTCAGAAGTATACCTAATGTTGCCCAAAACGTTTATGACGTGCAATGTGACAGCTCAGCAGCTACCAAATCAGATACTCAGAATCAATACCCTGCGTGCAGTAAACGTGCAACATAGACAAATCAAGAAATAATGAAATAGAAAAGTATGAATACTTAAAGTAAAAACTATTTTCTGTTTTCACCTGTATACATATGTTAAGAAAGTACTGAACCTGCTAGCTTGGTTCGTGGTCGCTTGAAAGTGGTCTGGTGACCAGAGAACTTTTCTTAATTAAATTAAATCCGAAGAGATTTTCATCTGAAATAGTTTTCCATTTCATTAATTACATTGTAGATTCATATTTTTACTCATTGTAAAAAGCGTTTCTAGCGTAATTTCCACAAAAATGTATGTTTCAAAATAGGAAAACTGGCTTTATTTCTAAATAAAAGTACTCTCTATTGAAATTGTGTTTTTACATCACACCTTCTTAGATTGATTTGAAACATTTTACGTTTCCTACATTCTATCCAAGCCCAGACTCACTAAGGCTTTTGGAACGCACAACAACAGAGGGAGAAAAGAACAGCTCAGAAATAGAGCATGCGCGACAGGTTGTTCTATAGAAAGGATTTCTTGAACGAAACAAATAATAAAGACATTTAATTACCTAGATTTCACCGCAAAGGTCATCATCGTTATGTACTGTCACGGTTCAAAAATACTTATCTCCCTTTCCGAAACTGTATATAAACAGCCATTTTACGATGTTATCGTTGACCACTTTACTTCCTAGAAAGATAAAATAATTGACCCTTCTTATAAAAAAACAGATGCCTATGTTTCTTGAACGCTCATTTTGTAATATTTCACCTGTTTCTCCGGACACCCATCGCTACTGAATGAAACTTACACGGAACCCTGTTTAGTTCAAACTTCAAAACAACGGTCAACCTCTTGAGCGGTCCCATATCTATGGTCTCCAACCTTTAAATAAAAACGAAAAAAATGACCTAAAGTCACCGTTTCGAACGACGTTGCGGTGATGCTGTGGGTTAGCTCGTAGGAACGTGAGTTTACATCCCCGTTGACATTTCACATCAAATTACATGCTTGCATACTTCAAAACACGTATATATATTTTTTTGGAAATTGTCAGCCAAATAATTTAGGTCGACAAACTAAACCTTCACAAATTATATATAATTTATGACTACTAAACTTCTGGTGTTAATATATGTAGAATAAAAATAACAACGTTTCTCACAATAAAATATTTATTATACATCGACTGCAGTTTTGCACAGTGTTTGGCTCGGCATCATCAGGACGAATGGAGCGTAAACATTCAAATCATTATGACATCATCATAGTTCTGAGAGTCACGGGTTTTGATGAGTTGTTTCCACGCATTTGAAAGAAATGGAGTCGACATCATGTCGTTGACAAGCCGTGAATAGTTCCGGTATATGTGGAAAGTTTCTAATATATTAAGCTTGATAGTCGAATCAGGTTTATCAAAGAGCGCGATGTTTCCAAACAAATATTTTTGGTTATGTTTGTGATAATGTTGGGCTATAGACGACTTCTTCAGTTCATAGTTCCTTACTTAGGTCGTGTGCTCCTTCACACGGAAACTTAAAGCCGAGCGGTTTGAAACATGAAAGCCCACATTTATGAGGTACCAATAATTTAAATGTTTACTCATTATTCGTCCTGATGATGCCTATCCAAACGCTCTACTAAACTATAATCAATGTATAATAATCATTTTATTGCGACAAACGTTGCTATTTTTATACTTTAAAAACTATTGGTCCAAACCTGTATGACGTGTTGAGGAAGATGCGAAGCGAACGCTGCTTTAATAACGTTGCTCTTATTTGGAAGGGCTTAAGCCCCTCCGTGGCTGCGCCAATGGTATTATACAGATGTATCCATTTTATTTCTTAAACGTCGTACGCTTCACATCCCTCAGAAGACGTCACACAGGAACATAACTGTGCTATTCTTTCGGAATTTCAAAACATTGTATCATGTCCATTGGTGTTCCTGCAAAAGTTGACACTTCCGTTCCGAAAGTCATCACCGCATTCTACGAACTCCTGCACGTATTTCCATAACACGTCTCGTAAAAATCACTGCCAGGATCCACGGTTCAAGGTAAGTCCCGCTAACACATCTAGCATCAGACAATATCAAACAAAGATAAACCTATGAAACTCAATCCCCGAACAACCGAAGTCATTTAAAGATGGTTTTTTTACCTTAGATATTGCAATTTCAAATATCTTGCAATCTTAAATATAAATATATTTTGTTTCCAATAAAATACTAAATGTAATATTTTATCATTTAACTTTTAGTTTGTTCTTTATAAATCATTATTTCTATAATGAACACCATCCAAGAGAATTTATCGTACAGTAGAATCATCCTAACAGGAAGCATTGATTTTTGTGATGATTCTACTGGGTGCTTGACATTTACCCAAGTCTCAAGTTTCATTCTTTAATTTTCCAAATTCTCAAGTCCATTGACATGTATTTATCTAATACTGACTTCAAGGCCCAACGCGGTCTTAAAACCACCAAGTTTCGGCGGAAAACAAAAGTTACACATCTGATGCTCACCTTGGCTACGAATAATGGACGCTCCCTATCTTCTGATTCAAGACTTCTTGAATTGAAAGAACTACAAAGGATAAAGAGGGACATCGTCCGGCTAAGTGAGGTAAGGAGAAAAGGAGAAGATCTCATTGAACTGAAAAATGGACATCCCTTCTATTATCGTGGGACAGGTACTGGCAGAACGAGTGGTATTGTATTTATAATAAACACGAAACTGACGGATAAACTTGTAGAAGTTGAAAGTTAATCTGACAGAGTTGCACGACTTGTCATCCAACTCTCGAGAAGATATTAGGCTCAGATTATTCTAACTTATCCACCCACCACAAGTCATCCTGAAGAAGAGATTGAAGAATTTAATGAGGAAATTGGTCATCTAAGTAATAAAGGCAAGCAGCAATTGAAAATCATTATTGGAGATTTCAATGCGAAAATAGGGCAACGGCAACAGAACGAAATTTCAGTAGGTAAATTCGGTCACGGGAACAGAAACCTGCGTGGAAATAAACTGGTAGAGTTTGCCGAAGTAGAAGGGTTTTTCATCATTAACACCTTTTTTCAAGAAAAAGCCGCAAAGGAAATGGACATGGTGGCATCCCAATAGATTGACAAGTGAAATTGATTTTATTATGTGTAACAAGAAATTTGTCATGGAAGACTGCTTTGTGCAAAACAAGTACAACACACGTATTGACCAAAGAATGGTACGATGTAAGATGCACCTCAAGGCTAAACTCGAGCATGGCAATCTCATAAAATAAACAAAGTGTATTGACATGACCAACCTCAAAAAACATCATAACACTTTTAAATCGCAACTGAGGAACAGATTCTCTGCTCTAGAAGGTCTAACGTCGGAAGAAGTGGACATCTCTAAAGTTAACAGAAAACTCACCAAGGCTTTTATGGAAACAGCAACAAAAATAGCTTGTACTAAGAACAAATTGCACACGAACAAATTATCAGAAAAAAACAAACTTCTGATGCAAAAAAGAAGAGATATGAGAACAACTAAAGGAGATGTGACTTCCAAAGTGGAATATATAGAGCTGTGCAAGACAGTAAGAAAACGTATCACTGAAGATGTAAAGAAATTCAACTGTGAACTACTGAAAAAAGCGATTGAAAGCAACCAAAGTTTGAAGAGAGCAAAGTGACATCTGAGTAAGGGAAGAAAACAGATTATGGCTCTGAGAAAGGAAGATGGTCCTGTAACAAGAAATGGAGGTTAAATTTTGACAAGAGTGAAAGATTTCTACTCAAAACAATATGAAAGGGATGATACATGTACTTCAGACATTACGAATGATACCAGTACCAGAGTTCTTCCAGTCCTCCCAGCAGAAGCTGCACATGCAATCAAGAACATGACACGGGGAAAAAGTCCAGGAGAAGAAGGAATTACCGTTGACATCATACAAGAAGCATGTGGAGAAACTGAAACAGTACTCGCCCAAGTTTTCACTCGATACTTTAATGAAGGGAAGATTCTTGAGGATTGGAACAATGCTACAGTGATCCTGCTACATAACAAAGGTGACACTGAGGATCTCAGGAACTACAAACCTATCAGTCGCCTGTCAGTAGTTTATAAAATCTTCACTAAAATACTTTCACACCGCTTGAAGGTGACACTGGACATGGCTCAACCGAGAGAAAAAGCTGGATTCAGGAGTGGCCACAGCACTATAGATTATATCCACGTACTCTGAGAACTAATTAAAAGAAAGAGGTAATATGAACTTCCATTATGCGTGGCTTTTATCGATTATGAAAAGGCCTTTAACTCGGTGAAACCATCAGCAGTTACAATGGCATTGAAGTCCTGTGATATTGAAGATGGATACATTAATATTATTAATAACCTCTATGAAATTGCAAGTGGAAAGATTCAGTTATTTGAGAATACAGCACCCACAAAATTTGGAAAGGAAATGAGACAAGGTGACACTATATCTCCCAAACTCTTTAATGCCTCATTGGAAAATGTCTTTCAATCACTGAACTGAGAAAACAAAGGGATAAAGTTTAATGGAGTTTTTCTGACTCACCTTCGTTTTGCTGATGATGTAGTCAATTTTGCAACTCCCACATCAGAGCTACAGAGTATAACCCAGGAACTTGTTGACAAGAGTAAAGAAGTTGGGTTAAAAATGAACTTTCAGGAGACAAAAGTGATGTACAAAGCTTTTACAAAAAAAGAAAGCTTTATCGATTGATGCAGAAAAGCTGGAGATAACCAATACAAACATTTTTCTTGAACAGCACATGAACAGCAGATATCAAGTCAGGGTCACATTGATGAAGCAATTAATCGGCGTATAAAATTTGCTTCGCGAGCTTTTGGAAGAAACAGTATAATTTTCAAGAGCAATATGCCATTATGTCTTAAAAAGAAAAGTGTTTGATCAATGCATCCTTCAAGTGCTTACGTATGGTGCAGAGACGTGGACCTTAACTAAAAGAAACATACAAAGGCTGCAGACATTTTAAACAAGCATGGAGAGATTCATGCTTGGTGTAACCAGGAGAGATAAGAAGAGGAACTCGTGGATCAGAAAAATGACAAGAGTGGAAGACATCATGATCAGAGTTAAATTCCTGAAAGGGCAATGGGCTGGACATACTGCCAGAAGGACAGACCATCGATGGACAGCCGAAAGTTTAGACTGGATTCCAAGTGACAGGAAAAGACCCAGAAGAAGACTACATGTGAGATGGGTGGATGAAATTCGAAAGTATGCGGGAGTAACATTGAATGAACTGGCACAAGACAGACTTTTGTGGAACAAAATTGGGGAGTCCTTTGCCCAGTAGTGGATTGATAATGGTTGACAGTGATGATGATGATGATATATACTTATGATTTCATTAGTATTTCTGAGCTTGTGAAAGTAGAGATTCTCATGAAAGAATTCAATTTCACTACGTCGAAATCGCGTTGAATAGCGTACTGAGGTCATTTGTTTTTTCAAGCAAACTGTGCATCCAAAAGGGGAGTCCAGCTACGGCGTTCATTTTTTAAAGTATTCGGGAATCAGGCATATCGCAGAATTGGTCTGCAATTCGGCGTAACAGGGGCACGCGCATGACGCCTAGGCAAATCATATTGCGCAAAGTCACTGATAGGAAACCGGTCGTTTTTCGTTGTGAGCGACAGGTGGCTAGGTCAGTATGTCAGTGCTCAGTCAGCAGTGCACTAAGGTGCTTCGCAATTGTGCAGTACAGTCGTTGAATCACATCTCCGGGTTGAGCTGAGATATTTTCGGCATGATAGACTGCAATGCTTCCGTCCGGGAGATTGTATGTTGTAGGTGTTGCATTTTCTCGGCCGTGGCAGAAGTGTCAAGGGAATGTTACGATAAAAGCCGTAAGTCAAGAAAAGTAGTTTCTGAGCGTGGCACACACACAACACCGATGGACCACCACCATCTCATTAGGATGTTTTACAGTGATCGTTCTGCATCATCCATGGCGTTGGCGCAGCTCTGTTGAACTGTGACGCATTTTTCAGTGTCACTACAAGAGTATGTCGTCGGTTATTTCACTTCGGAATGCAGGCTCGTCGATCACTACTCAGGTTTCATTTGACACTACAGCATCGAACTCCCAGTACGCAATGCTGGATCGAAGAATGGAAGTGGCGTGTCAAATGGTACAGCATCGTGTTCTCGTATGAAACATGTTTCTGTTTATGCAAAAATTATGGCCACATATGTGTCCACCGGCGACGTCGGGAAGAGTGTATTCGTACATGTCGTACCGTATTAACTCGAGGCATTATGTCCTGTGACGCTATCGAGTATGAAAGCAGATTACTTCTCGTGTGAGTTTGTACCACCATAACGAGGATACGTTACGCCAATGACGTTCGACGAATCGATAAACTTCCCTACCTGCAGGCTGACCCGGGGCTATATTTCAGCAGGACAAGAGTATAATACCAAATTATATGTTGTAGCAGCAACGCAGATTTGGTTTGGTACAACAACATTCCTTTTTTTCCGTGGCTACCTATTCTTGCTGAGTCGATCGGTGTTGTCAGGCAGAAGGAGGAGTGTTGAAAGAGACTCACCTCCCGGTTCTCGTGTTGGGTCATAGAGCAGAGAATAAAAGACTTGATGACAGCGTTACTCTTCCGTCAGAGGTTTGTGTTCCACCCTGCTCTGGTGAGACTGGGTGAGAAGGGTACAGCAATAGCTTTGTTGGGAAAGCTGTTTCCCGCCGCAATGTGACCAGGTTTTCTGAACAAGGAGGTGAGTTTGGAGACAATACGCGTTCAAGCTTCGGGGGATTTTCGGCAACATTTTGTTCCCGTAGACCGTCAGCTTAAAGGGTTAAGGATCCTGCCATTCAAAGGTTTCCGAGTACTCTGACAATTCGAATGCTCCCTTCTCTTACTCATCACTTCATGCTGAAGACTAACAATTTTGAGGCACTTCGTAACCAGAAGGAGTTTTTCAAAATTATTGAAGTCTGAGCTTCAAAATGTTTAGACTTCGTTTCTCGATCGGATTCTACTATTCCTCACGGCAATGCTGTTTAATATTAAACGCCCATCCCAAGAACGCTTGGGAAAAGGTATTAAGGCAAATATCACATTTAGTTATCAAAAATCAGAATTCTTTCGTAACACGTCGGGCCTAAGACAAGGATGCACATTATTCTTTCTTTTATACAGAACAGTTCTAAAAGAGTTTTCCTGAGTATCGAAAACGAAAAAAATAATTAGGTCTCCATCTTGCTGGTTGTATTAAGGAAAAACCGAAGTGCCGGCAAATGTTGACGACATTTTCCTGCTTGCTAAAAACAACGAATCCATAGATAAGATACAACAGAAATAAAGACATCTTAGCTCCAGGATGCTCTCAGAATTAAATACCTGCAATATGTTTTGGAATCTGGAAGAAACATAAAAATAACCTATTTACTGTAACAACAAATTAGAAGATCTTAGGTGTCCCGGTGTAAGTTAAAGACGTCGAAGGGATCAGTGTTGGTATCAGTGTTTGTTTTGTTTTGCTTTGATTGGAAGTTTAACGACGACCGTGAGCAAGTCAATGGGATATACTAGCATTCGCCAGCCCCTAATTTATAGTCACTAAATTCATGGAAGAGAGAAAGTCAGTACCGTAAGACAAACACAATATCCATGCCGCCATGGGATTCGAACCCGGACCTAAATATGACGAATAGTCAGAAGCCTATCGATTAGACAACTGTGTCACCGGAATGGCAAGCAGTGTTTGTTAAAACTTTGCAAATTGATGAAAGTAATGTGGAATTGGATTACTACTTATACACAAAAACCAAAATTATTAATGTGCTACACTATTCTCAATGTCATTATTATTTGCCTAGCGTAATCGCACCGAATTTAATATTAAAACAAGATGAAAAACTTGTCTTTCAAAATCTTTGGAATAATAATGGTGATAAAGTTTAGAGAGATATTATATATTACAATATCGAAGACAGTGGTTTAAGTATTAAAAGTGTAAACATTTTTAATACCTTTCAGCAACTGAAATGCCATAGGAGGTACTTAATCAAAAGAAAAAGAAAAACCATTGGTATAATCATGTAAGATACTTAGTGGGATGGGATATACACATTTTTATTGACGTACTTTATAGACTCCCATAGATTGCTTTAATAATAACACTAGTTAAAAAAGGTTTTTGCCGCACCGGCGGCGCAGTGGTCTATGCGCTGGCTTATCACGCTTCGTCGGAGAACGGTCCTGGTTTGAATCCCGGTGAGGCATGGATATCGTGTTTGTCTTACGGCACTCGCTCTCTCCTTTCCCTGAAACCATGGGACCCTAAATTAGGAATGGGCGACTACTTATAACCCAGGGAGTTACTCACCTTTCTCCTTAAATCTTCAATCAAAAAAAAAAAAAAAAAAAAAGAGAGAGAGAGGTTTTTGCCACATGGATTAATAATTTTTTATGTGCTGATAAGAAGAGCCTCCACGTACCATTTTGTAAAAATTGATAGAAATTAACATTACAAAAGCCGAAATTTCGAAGATTTACATAACTCGGTTAATCGACCCAAAAGATCCCCGCTGAAAGTACGTCTCAGTGTATTGACAACCTTGCTTGGTCACATTTCCACTATATGGTCGTTTTTTATAGTAAGAATTGAACTAAATATAAACCATTTTTTCTTGTACTACGTGCACGTGACTGTTTACGTTGAGGATTTCCCATCCATTGCAGGCGCGAGGCCAACATGTGGCTGAGAATTTTTTGTCTCGTGGTGAAATTAGTTCTTTACGGTTTAATTGAAGAAATTGTGTGGACGTAACATGTTGCAGTGATTAATGAACCGCGTGTTTGCTCATTTACTTTTTTATAATAGAAATAAAATGCGGCAAACGTGTAATTCGAACACGTAGTTTTGTTGCATCGCTGGACAGTCCACTGTGAAAAAACTGCGTTGGTCATTAACAACCAAGATTAAACAAGTTTTCCATTATTATCTTGAAAGTCACTTTAGTTACCAAGACAAACTTTGCGGTCCCACATGTGACGCGTAATATGTTATTAAAATTTCATTAAGTGAATGCATTGTGACAAACCACGGTGTATGTCTTTTGCAATTCCGATCGGATGACTGTTATTTTTGCCTCATAAAAATCTAGCCATTCCGAGGACTGTTATTTTGGCCTCATTAAAATCTAGTGATTTTCAAAGAAAGCAAGATGTAAAATCGAATATATTACTGCTCTGTCTGCAATACCTCTTATACTACAGAGACCTGAACTTCCCGTTTCTGAGCCACCTACGCAGTTGGAAGAATTCTGCCTTCTTAAAAAGAACAGGAGTAGAGAGTGAACTACAAACATCTTTTGACCCATCCTACTTTTCCGGACAAAACACGATAATGCATCCCATTCCTAAAAGAAAACTTAACTACTGATTCAGCTTTAATGTTACCAAATATCAAGCCGAACGTTTTTGATCTAGACTGTAGCGGTGCAGCTTACTACCCCAAAGCTTTCAAATTTCACTGTGCAGAAAGGTGCATAAACAATTTTCACTGCACTTTCAATGCAGAATTCAATGTGTGTGTTTTCAAACACTGACGGATTAATGTTAAGGGTTATCAGGTATGGAGACTTTTCATACCTCGTCAAAAACACGTGTTTCTCCTAGACACAATGGCAACACTAAGCCATCAATACCAGCTATACATTCAGTGGATATGACATAAACACACAAACGTACGGTGCATTTGTTAATTGCAATCCTATAAAACAAATACTGCTGGCAAGTCTGTGGAAATTTGAAAATCAACGCCTCGCTTCTCTGACTTCAGGGGGGATTTACAAAATACAGTTATTTTCTTTGTGTGTGGGATAAGAGAGCAACATGTAAACAAATAAATTGTGAAACACTGGCCACACAGAGAGAAGTTTGTCCAGCGGCAACATAATTTAACGTACGCCTTTATTTGACCGAAATGAGATATTGTTTCGCCCCCTCCCCCATTTACAATTTAAGTTGGCTTTGAAGAAAAGTTTCGTAAAAGTTTTGGGTAAGGATGGAGAAGGTACCACATACGTTAGTAGCCAGTTTCCCAGGGTAAGTGATAAAATACGAAATAGGAAATATTTGTTTGAGCCCAGATCAGGAAAATTTCGTTAGATGAGAATTTCCAGAACACAGTATTTGTTCTGAAACTTGCTTTCTGGAAGGCCTTTCTGTCAGTGGTTAAATGTTTTGAGGGTAATAAAAAATCTGAACGCTATTAAGTGTCACTGAAAGGACATTTGCACAGCTACCAGAGGCTGGGATGTCGGACTTCATTCAAGATACAATTCTTGGATTCGAATTTGGAATTTTTTCCAAGAAACAAAGAAGTTGTAAATGATGAACAATGTGAAAGTTTCAATCAAAACATTAAGAGACCGAAAAAACGATACGAAGAAAGATGGGATGCCAACATGGAAGGATAATATCACTGAAAAGAGAGGATGAAATACAGTATAAGAGAAATAAGTAAAGTTAAGAGCTAATCCAGTTCGTACGAAATTCTTAATATCATTCTTCCATATGAGTATTTGTCGTTGGTATACGGTTTGTTGGACATTTGATTGGTCAGGAATTCCAATTCAATCCACATTTAATAGAATAAACATGATCTCCAAGATCTCTGAAATACAATGGCACTTTGAAGCTTGTGCGAAATGAGATTCAGGCCAGTCAGCTGATATTCCAAATTTCAGAAATACTAGATTTGTAGAACATCGCACGAATTTATCTCAATAGTGTACATATTTCTTTTCCAATAAAAAAAACAAAAACAAAAAAAAACAGAAAGAAATACCACAAACTAGAATTTGGGCATTTGATTTTTAATTTTGGGTACAGGGGCATCGCACCGAAAATGTGAAATGTGAAGGGCAGCGCGGTTTCAAAGTGTTTGGGATTCCCTGGGTTAGCTAAGGTATCAACCGTCGACTGACAGCTGGTGTTTGCATGGTACCACTAGGGGTGCGCCATTTCAGTATGTTGTTGCGGTCTCCGTTTTCTGGGATTTGCGCATGACGTGACCTGGGAACAAACGCCGCCAAACACGACACCAGATAACCAAGCCGTTAACGACGCCGCACAGAATTTTTGGCTTGAGAGTGCAAACTCAAACTCGTTCACGTTCTTAGAAAAAGCCAAGGTTATTAGAAGAAAAAGCATTTCACTTTGGTGAAAAGACGTGCGCTGATGTTTTGGAACTACTGTGTCTTCATAATTTGTAAATGTACTTTATAATTACTAAGTAATCTCGGAGGGTTTACGCTCCTTCACATGCTTAGAAAAACATTTCGCTTTGGTGAAAAGGCCTGCTGATATTTTAAAATTCATTGCTTTTCGTCATAAATGGTAAATATACTTCACAACTAGCTATTTCTCAACACCATTAGTCCACATTATTGTGTTATATCAGTGTAGCACCGTTTGACTTTATGTGCAATAGCAGGATGTTAACCTTACAGTAGGAAGACTTAAGGTTCGGATATTATTTATCACACGTTTCCTACAAATCCTGTGTTGGAAAAACTCTGGGTACTAAAATGTAAACCAAAGTACAATTTTAAAAATAAAAATGCAAGAATTTGCTTGAAACATTTTATTGCTGACAGTTATGTTCGTGGCTTAAAATCAGAATTACTTAGATTACCTGGCTGAAAGAAATTGAAAGCAGATGCTGTGCTCATAGTCAGTCTTAGAGGTCAAATTGGCCATAAGCATATTACAACTGCTAGTCCTCATGAATCATCATTCACCATTCTTAGCGTTCTGAATATTAGTCCTGCATTAAATAGATTACATGGACGTGAAGTAAAAAAACGAGCATTGGAAACCTTTCGCAATGTGTCTCCAAAGAAAGACAAATTGATAAATCTGTGTCAAAAGTTCGTATCTTTGAACCTTACGTCATCAACTTTAGCTGATGTTCAACTTCTGATGACGAACATAAGGTCATTGGAAATAAAAAATAAAATATCAAGTGTTGAGTGCACCAAATTAAGAGTGCAAAATAAGCGTCTTAATAACAAACCTGCATCTACTCAGAGGGATTTGCGTGAATGTCTTAATAACTGAACTTCACAAGTGGCACCTGATATGAGTAAATTCGTACGCAAAATATTTACAGAAAACCAGATTCGTTGTTTGTTCTATGACAAAAGAAATGTGCATGGGGGAAAGGATGACATATGTAAAGCAATTAGATTGCAGGCCATATCTGGTAAATCCTACAACTTCTTGCAATTGAAGATGGGGTTTCCTTTGCCTGGGCTTTCAACCCAGCGACATTCCGTTGTTATTCTGGTATTTTGCACGATGTTCTGCAGTTAATGAAAACTCAGGCAGAAAGATTTAAGGATATAGGCCGCGTATGTGTAATTTCATTTAACGAAATGAATGTCGACAGCCGGATTTCATATGACCAGTAAGAAATTCGTATCTTTGGACCGTACAGCAATGTTCAGGTGGCTATGGTGCGAGGAATATTTCCAGCCGGAAGCAGACAATATATTATGATTTTGATGTATCAATGACAGCGTCATTACACCGGAAAATAATATCATCCTTACGTGATATTAAATATAATGTTATTGCTGTAGTGTCTGATCTTGGGCCAAAGAATTGTGCAGTGTGGAAAGAACTCATCATGTCACACACAAACACAAGCTTTCCGAAACCAATAGACCCGCAGAAACGGGTTTGGGTGTTTGCCGATCTACCCCATCTATAGAAGTTGCCCATAAATAACTTTCTGGATGCGGGATTAACCTTGCCAAGTAACAAGGTCATCACAAATACCACTATTGAGCAGTTGTTATCTTTGGATTAGGCTGATATTAAAATTTGTCCAAAATTAACATCACATCATCTCACAGTGAAAGGCACAGAACGTCAACGAGTACGTATGATTCAAAAGAGCTTTTATTTAAAAGACAACATATGAACAAATACAATCTCCAGGAACACAATAAAAAATTGCACTAAAGCTCACCGGTATCGGAATAATACAGCGCATTCACGAAAGCTTCTACAGAACAGCATTGCAGGACTAAGAAACCCGAGGGTCAAAAGCCATTTAAGGAAAAAAAAACACCAATAGCATAGATACTTAACTAAAGACAAGAGCAGAAAAAAGAAGTGTGTCGACCAACGGCTGGTGGTCGACGTGATAAAAAATAGGTGCAGTCCCTCGCCACACACGAACTGAAAGACCACTAAGGCATAACTATAAAAAACGCATTAAGTTATTATACGATTCGACTGTCAGTGGCATACGAAAAGCACAAGAACACAACATACGATTCGCAAATTACAAAGTAACGCCAAAAACCACACGGTTCAAACAAAGATAAAATAGGTTACCCCATGCTTGATATGCAGGCGGGCGAGCCCACAGAAATACAACATCTAATGCATACTACCAAAAAAAACCACCATAAAAGCTAGAGAAAAAAGTTGGTCAATTTCTAAACCAACATGTTAAAGGGAAAAAAACTTGTCCGCTAGTGAACAGTAGCTGTGAAGCGGGGAAAAGGAATTAAAAGATCTCACGTTAGCTATCAATTGCGACAGACTTTGAAAACCGACACCCAATTAACACAATAATATACAACCAAAAACACACTTTGCAAGAAAAAAACTTTAAAGGCGGTAAAAGTAAAAAAAGTAAAAAGAAAAGGAGTGGTCAGCTCTTGGACCAATCAAAAAGAAATTAAACCTAACAGTGTTGACAAGTGGCCTGCAGCCGACGGAAAAAGTACTGCAACCAAACGAACGGCCCCAAAGGGACAACTAGAATTACATAGCAATGTAAAGAACAGTACGACTGTCTGTGATAGACGGAAGAAAAAAAAACTAAAAAAAAACACAGTAACACAACATACAATATGCAAAATCCAAAGAAACACCAAAAAGCACTCGGTTCAAACAAAGAATAAAATAAATCACCCCCATCCGTGATATGCAGACGGGAGAAAGCACAGAAATACAACATATTCTGCACACTACACAAAAAAATACCATAAAAGCTACAGAAAAATGTTGGTCAATTTGTAAACCAACAAATTAAATGAAAAAAAAACCTAGTCTGCTAGGAAACAGTAGCCGTGAAGCGGGGAAAGAGACATAAAAATATCACACTTTAGATGTCAATTGCAACAGACTTTGTAAACCGACACCCAATTAACACAATTATATACAACCAATACACACTTTGCAAGAAAAAACACTTCGAAGGTAGTAAAAGTAAAAAAATAAATAATAGAAGGAGTGGTCAGCACTTGGACCAATCAAAAGAAATATAACATGACAGCGTTGACAAGTGGCCTGCAGCCGACGGAAAAAAATGTACTGCAACTAACGAACGATCCCAAAGGGACAACTAGAATAACACTGCAATGTAAAGAACGATACCACTGTCTGTGACAGACGGAAAAAAACCACAGTAACACAACATACAATACGCGTAATACAAAGAAACACCATAAGGCACACGGTTCAAACAAAGAAAATAATGGGTCACCACCGTCAGTAATATGCAGGCTGACGAAAGCACTGAAAAACATCTTATCATACACACTAAAGAAACAAAATAAACCCCATGGATTCTAGGGAAAAATAAGTAAAATACGAGTTGGTCAATTTCTAAAACCAACAAATTAAGGAAAAAACCCATTTGTCCGCTAGTAAACAGTAGCTATGAAGCAAAGAAACAGAAAATAAAAATCTCATTTAAACTGTCAAAAGCGACAGACAACTAAACCGACACAAAATTAACACAAAAATAACCAACCAAAACACATTTTGCCAAAAAAACAAAAAAAACCCCACTTTTTAGGCAGTAAACGTAAAAAAAAAGAAAAAAAAGAGTGGTCTGCACTTGAACCAAACCAAACGAAATACAACATAACAGCGTTGACAAGTGACCTGCAGCCGACGGGGGATAAAATACTGTAACTCACATGCACCGCATAAGAAAAGTACGCTAAAAAAACATGTCTTTATATTGCCTCACAGGGAAAAAAACCCATACAAAAGCAGAAAAACACTCAAAGGACAACAAAAAAACCCAACAAACAATACGAACGACATATAAAAACAAAACACAAAACAAAACTCCTATCGGGAGGGGAAAAAAACAGACAACCAAATGCAGGCAAGCAGAAGGGGCGCAAAAAGCAAACAAAAGTACAAAAAACACCCAGGGAACAATAACAGTAATATGAAACAAAACTAAGACAGCCCACAACTCAGAACGTTTACACAAAAAAAACCAGCCAGCTGACGCAAAAGCACAACACAAAAAAAAAACACCAATAACATGACAAAAAATAAACAACACAACTCAGACACAACAAGGCAGCGAAAAGAAAAAAAACTGAGAACAAAAGAAACCAACCAGGGAAAAAAGAAGCACAAAGCAAAACAGACCGGGAATAAAGAGAAAAAACACCACATGACCAAACGGAGTACGGGAGCAAAGAAACAACTCCGGTACCGGTGAACAGAGAGAAAAAAAAGCAAGCACATCCGGCCGATCCAGCGCCATGTCATACTCTAGTTGGAGGACTGATCTGATGGATGATCGGTACCTCCGGCACAAAAAACTCTGGCTGGATGATAACGCCAAAGATAAACCTGGTCGACGCTTGAATATTAAAACAAATAAATCGTCAACTTAGCTTGTAGAATAAGGAACGCACAGACAGAATTACGGGCATCAGTAGGGGGAGAATAGCCTCAAAGGAAATAATAATGAAACATTGTATGAAGACATGGACAAACATTGGAAATGAAGGAAAACATAAGAAAAAATAACGGCTGTAACACAAGACAAGAATCATACGAATGGGAAACATCACCGAGTGTAGTGCAAAAGAAAAAAGCGGGGAAGAGAAACGACGGAATCGATGAAGGATACGCGGGGTGAGCAACCGACGGTGCAGATGTAGCCAGGGAGTGACTCTGGCTTTCGGAGAAGCCAGGGAAGTCGATGTATCACACAACGTACCTGGAAGTTCTGCAGATGGAACTGAAGGGATAGCAAGCGGAGCTGTGGAATTGGTGAGAAAATGCAAATAAAGAATTTTGGGTGTAACTTGATGGTGTAGAAAAGGAGAGTCGTTAAAAAAAAGAAGAAAGGCGAGACTAAGCGACGTGGCTGAAGAAGGAATAATGCCTGTAGAATTAACCAAAGAAGGATAAAGACGGATTAGACAGGTTTGGATGAGACGAAACTGTGCACGATGTTAAGGGGTATCAAATAACAGAGGTGTAAGTCGAGCAAAAGATTTCCAGAGGAGTGAAGAGTCAAAAAGGTGAGAGACCTGCACACCGCCACTTGCGAACCATGTGGAGAAGTGCAGGTACTGAGAAGTAGGAGAACGGAGGGCAGAAGAGAAGGAAAGAGGTCCCGTAAGGAGATCGATAGTTAGGAGGGGGGAGGCGGACTGGGCATATGGAACGGCAGAGGGAGAGAACGGTTTGGTAAGTAGTGGGAAAGTGATCTGGAAAGAATGGGAAGAGGTCCATGCGGATGAAATTAGCAAGAGAGAGGAAAGGACTGTGGGGAGAGAACAAAGTATCAACTATAGTTGTCGTAGAAACTGAATAAAGTGAAAAAATCCTGAGAAAGTGTTGGAGATTGAAAGCGTTCGATTTGAGGGACAGATCAGGAAGAGATAGGCCACTTAAAGAAACCGGCAAAACAAGCGTAGATCGATGAACCCAGTGAATAACATCCCATATCAAATCTGTAAAAGTATGTTGGACGTGACGGATAATGATGGCAGGAGGAAAATGAGCGAACCAAGTATGAGATAGGACAGGAAGAAGGAAGGTGGAGAGGAGACGCGATCTGCTAAAAAAAGAAAGAAACGGTTTGAAACGACGAAAGGGGACAAGGCGATGATTCATGTTGTGCACCAAAAAGGACCGCGTGGCGGAAGCAACCGCCACCGGGCTCCCAATGAACACCCCAAGAAGTTTAATGACCGTGGTCGACCAGAGGGCACCCCAAGGGCGATCAGCGCGTGTCGACCACGAGCCTGTCCACAAGCCAACAGATTTCGAGGTATTAAGGGCAGAACCAGAAATTGAAGCATGCTCATTATGAATTAACAAAACGACACCAAAAGCCTGTTGTGAACGTAAAAATAATGTAAGGTCATCGGCATAAGCTGACAAAACCACCCGGTGGTGCCTTGTAGAGGCAACACCGCGCTGAATGCCAGCCAGCATTCGAGAACGGAGGGAAATTAGAAGAGGTTGAAAAGAAAGGGAAAACAGTTGACCCGACAGGGGACAACCCTGCCTGATATCGTTTGCAAATGGAATGGCAGCTGTCATGAAAGAAGAGGTCCGAACACGAAAGAAAGAATGTGAGTATAGATTTAAAAGTGCTTGACAGAAAAGGGAAGGAAAGCCAAAGTGACGAAGAACAGTGAAAAGATAAGAATAATGGACAGAATCGAAAGCTTGTTTCTGATCAAGGTTAAAAATAGTGAGCGGTTCAGAAAGACAGGAAGCAAGGGAGTGTAAGTCACGGATGGTAGTGATGTTAGTTGCAATCGAACGGGACTGCATCGTATAAGTTCGGTCAGGATTTATAATATACTGTAAGACAGGGCTAAGGCGAAGGGCCAGAATGTTTGCTAATATCTTATAGTCGGTATTAAGGATCGGGATGGGGCGCCAGTTAGAAAGAAGACCAAGGTTACCAGTTTTAGGGATGAGGCGAAAAAGAGCAAGAGCAAAGTCAGAGGAAGCAAAAGCCAAAGAAGAAAAGATCGAGTTGAAGCAAGCAACGAGGAGAGGTAGTAGAGCGGGAAGAAGGTTTCGTAAAAAGAAAGCGGAAGACAATTCGCCCCGGGGTCGGAGCGGTCATTCAGACTAGAAATGCCAGAACGAACTTCAGAAGGGAAGATCGGAGACACCAAAGAAGAGGAAAAAGACGGAACCAGAGGAAGATTTAATAATAAAGGATAATTCTCTGTAGGCTGTAGGACGCGCGACCGAAACCGATCAGTAAAGTACTAAAAGGTTCGATCGCAAATCTGCACCGGATCAGAAACTGTTGAGCCATCAGGAAGTGAGAGAAATGAAATGTTTGAACTCAAAACACGGTGAGATTTAAGATGTCGGAGGTGTTGAAAAGGGTCATCATGAAATCGTAACTGTGAAAATTTTAACCGGGTGAGAGAGGAAGAAGCAAAAGAAGATAAGATGCCATGAAGTTGCGATTGAAGAACTGCAAAAGACGGGTCTGAAGGAGAAAGGAATTGAAGTTTTCGATGAAGAGAAGTTAGAGCATGAAAGCGTTGAAAACGGGACGAAAAAGAGAACTGACGTGCAAAGTATAAGATTGAAAGCTTGGTGGAAAGCCACAGAGCTGCTGGGTCAACCGTGAGAGGAAGATCGGAAATGGAAGAAGAAATAATCGAACGGACTTCGTCTTGAAAAGTGGGATCGGAAAGAAGAAAATCATCGAGAGGCCAAACCGGGGAGTGGGGGACAGAGAGAGAAGACAAAAAAATCTCAGTGGAATTGGACGATGGTCAGAAGAAACGGAAGGATGATGGGTGACTTCAACAAGGGAAGAGTGGAGGTAACTGGAAACATAGAACCGGTCGAGACGAGCCGCAGCATAAGCTAAAGCGGCAGGGGGAAACCAAGTGAAATCACATGACAGAGGATGGATCGTACGAAAGGCATTGATGAGGCAATATTACCAACTAGTTGAGACAGTTGGGAGGAAAGGTCAAGGCGACTCTCTCCGGAACCATCACAGTCAAGACTCGGTTGGAGAGTGCAATTGAAGTCAACTGCAACGAGGAGAATCTCAGAAGGAGGGATTTGGGAAAGAAGGGAGATCAGATGAAAAATGAGAGCATCGGCATCGACTGAAGATTGTGGCATATGTAGATTGAAAACATGGTAACGAAGGGAAATATAACTAAAGGAGATACTTTGAAATGAGCTCAGCAGACTCTGTGACTCTACGATATCTGAAAGAAGAGAATTAAAACGAGTACGGAACGCAATCGCTGTACCGGACCCAATGTGTGGCCGGTAGTTGTGGTAAAAAGTGTAGGGCCAGCGTTTCCAGAGGGAATACTCGGTCACCAAGAAACAATTCGTCTCCTGCAGGAGGAGGATGTCAGTCCTCAGGAAACGAACGTCCTCAAAGACCAAAGCATTCGCAGCTGAAGCCGCTAATCCTCGGCAATTAAAACTACAAAAGTCAACTGGGACGTCACTTGGTGGTTGCAGCCAACCCTCCAGTTCTGCCTTTAAGATATTAATCAAATAATCCAGTCGGCGAGAGCACTGCTCCCTACCGACTGGCATTGCAACATTATGGAGAACTTCATGCAATTGCGTCAACTGGCTGATCATCTGTGGCAGATGAGAAAGCTTACTGCAAATACATGGAATTGTGATCAACTTTGCCCGTCTTGGACGGGTTACTAATGATAATAAGTCTGTATATGTAAGTGGAGACATCGGGAGATCCAGGTCATCAAACATTGATTTTAGCTCAGGCAGCGAATGGGTAGGGGTGTCATCATCAGAGTCTGCCAGTTCGTGATCATCTTCGGCAGAAACAGAAGTGTCCATGTGGTCATCATCTGTTAGGACTGCAAAACGGTTCGAGATCGAAACAGATTGTGAAGACTCACTCCATCTCGGGGAAGGTGCTGCTCGCTTGGACTTCAGGCTATTAGAGGTGCGTGCCTTGCGGGTTGACACCACAGGCCAACCCGAGCGCTTGCTGCTTGGTGGTTTTGGAGCAGCGGACCCACCAGATGGTTTTAGAGGCGGGAACTGAACGGCATCAACAGAAGATGGAACTGGAGCCACAACTGGAAGTGTCAGATGAACAAAGACTGGCACATATGCCGGAACTTGAGAAGAGGAGAGGGTTGAGTCTGGAACCTCTTGCATCTCTTCCACTTGGCCGGCATCAGGAGGAACAGCAGAAACAGGTGGCGAAGGAGAACTGGCCTCGGTTGTAATAAGGGGACAGGTCGAAGCAAGGTGACCTTCCCACTTACAACAAAAGCACTGCACTCCAGCAAAAAGGTTGAATATGTAGGTACGGGCTGAAGTAACTAGGTCTAGAGTTTTGGGACGGTTGGCGAAGGCTACTGGCGATGAAAAAATTACTCGATACTGTCGCCTCCCTCCTTGTACATGAGACAAGGGGGAATCGCGAGATGCTGCCGGCAGGTATTTTGTAGAACCGACAAATCCGCCCATGGTGTTTAAGACATCAATTAGGATCGAGTCTGGAACAGCTGTAGGAACAGGTGATAAGGTTACGGTAACTGGCCTTTGGGCTACAGCAACTGGTTGTAAATGCACGCAGCCAATATCTATGCCAAATGAAACGATTTTATTTACAGCTTTCTGATGAGTGAAGTGGACCACCACTCCGCCGCCTAAGCGTATAACTGAAACGATACTCTCACCAGGCACAGCATTAGACAGCTTATAAATACTGGGGGACTGGGGTGTCACGTAAATCTGGGATAAAAACACTGCAGAAGAAAGTTCCTTACCTTGTGGACTGTTTTCGGGTAGTGTAATCCGTAATGAAGAGGCAATGCGTTCGAACCCAGACGCTGAGTCACAGTATCACTTGAAATTGGAACACTCGCACTATTAGCAGCAGCAGCAGCAGCGAACGATTTAGGAATAACTTGAGAGGGACCAGGTACACTCGACCCAGTCACCTGCCCTGTAGAAGCAACGCTCATTTTTTCCAAAGACACGGCACCATGCGTTAAATATTATTACTGGGTAGCAACATATCAGATATTCCTTTATTTAGTGCTCCTTCAGTTGCTTTAGATGTTGACGACAATGATTCCTTTTTAACATTTCAGCTATTTGGGCAATATTTTGCCAGATATATCGGAACCAATTTCCATGGTTTAAGGTATCACTGAGATGCGGGACATTGTGATTGATGATCCTATTAATCCTGATCCTCCTTTAGCACGTGTTACTGGAAGTGATTGCCTTTTGAAGGTTTTACATGCATTACTGGCTATCTTGCGCATCGTGAACAAAAATATGATAAAACCTTAGGCACTCTTAATGGGCTTTCCGAATGTTACTAGGCACTCCCACTGGGCTTACCTGCTGTTCCCGGCGATTTCCCATCTTCATGCTGGATAGGAGCATTGTTACGAGGAGGTCTCCTTATGCCTTCTGATGACTGGTTAAGCAAAATCAGTCAATTTGATCTGACCTTTACCTCATTTCTGTCACCTGATAAAAATATTTTGAAGAAGCGCTGTAATGTAATAAATAAGAAATTTCCTAATACTCCACTAGGAGTAATCCAACCCTATGTGAGAACAAGAACATTTATATGCTTGAAATACCTCACCTTGAAAGCTAAGGCTCCGAAAAGCTGCGGAAGCCCAGTTTAGAAAAGCACGAAAATTGTAGGCTTCATCAAAGTAACCGAATGTTTGTTGCCAAGTACAGAGTCTGCCAGAAAAACAGGCGTTTTTCATTTTTTCGGGAACGTTTTCCTAATGATGTTAGCAACACTTATGAATTGTCATTCGTTTCACCAAACGGCGCCATTTGCAGAGAATATGAATCTGTGGAGTTGAGCTCAAAGTGCTGCAGTTGTTAGGGCATTTTACAAAAATGGTGACTGTGCTGCCGCTGCTAGAAAAGAATATCGTCGTTATTTTAATATCAGGAAGCATGATCCTATTCCATCAGAACTTGCCATCAAGCTATGGGTGAAGACTTTTGAAGCTACGGGAAGTGCATTGAAGCAAAAACCTACAATTAGGCCAAGGAGTATTCGAACATGAGAAAGAATACAGGAAGTGCAAAATTCCGTAACACAAAATTCAAAACGTTGTGTGAGACGAATATCTTTAGGAGTGGTAATCTCAAGCCGTAGGATCCAATCTGACAAGACAAGTTAAAGTTACAACCCTACAAGATAGTGGTTGTGCACCAGTTAAATGAAAATGATTGCGAATAGCCAATGGCTCTGTGCGTTGAGCGTTTGGCTAAAATGCAAGCCAATTAAGCTTTCTTGCGCTTATTGTGGATGATTGACGATGCCCACTTTCATCTTAGTGGTTTTGTGAATAAACAAAACTTTCGCTACTGATCAGAGGATAATCCCCTTCAACTGCATCAACGGCCGTTACGCAATCAGCTATTTACTGTGTGGTGTGCGGTCTCTTCAATGGGAATAATCGGCAATTACATTTTTGAGGATGAACAAGAACAAACAGCAACGGTAACATCTCACAGGTATACCGAAATGATAGACACAAACATCGCACCACAACTTACACGATTTCTTTCAGATGAGGCATTTTGGTTTCAGCAAGACGGCGCTACATCTCACTGTGCAAGAATTTCCATGGAAGCCATACACCGGCGTTTCGGAAACCGCATCATATCCAGCAATGGTGACATTTCGTTCCCCTCTCCCCCGATCACCTGACTAGTCAGTTTGTGGTGGCTTCCAGTGGGGGTGCCTTAAAAGTAAGGTGTATGCAATGCGCTCACACACGATTGATCAGCTGAAACACAACATCCGTAGAGAAGTTGCAAACATTCCTATTGCGATGTTGGAACTTGCCATGGACGATTTTCGCAGCAGAATGTAATCGTGTAGCCGTCGAAATGGTTGCCACCTTCTGGTCATAATATTCAAAACATGAGCGTGACTGTGCATATTTCACAAATGGCAATGTGTCAGGGTGCAGTGGATATTGCCTTTCCGATGCGTAAGATGAGAAGATATGACATTGGAAGCTGAGATAAAAAGGCATGTTGTTGAGATCTTGTCGCTTTTTTCGCTGTGGTCTTTCACATCGCTTTTCCGTGGCTCGTGCACTTGGTGGTCGAACTTCTTCCGGTGGCGGTGTCTTCAGTGTTCGCTTCCTTTGCGTGCTCTCTTGACAGAGGTTGGCTGAACTGTGGTATGTTTTGCGGATAATAAAGTGACTACGTGTTCCGCAGGGATTATTGTTGTAGGAGGAGTGGAGTATGTGCGCTTTGCTGTGTGTCTTTTGACCGCTCGTGGATATTGCTGGCCTGAAGTCAGAGATTGACTTTGCTAGAGTTCCTGCTGGCCGAGAAGAGCGACATATGCTCGACCTGTTTAGCCTATGGAAGTGGCAGCCTGCTGTGTGATTATCATGTTATCTATTTAGTTTTGCCGATGTTAGCATTGCTATTCTGCTGACTGAAATCTGTTATCAAGGTAAACGCTATTTCCGTATTAAATTTGAGACACTAAATCCAAGTTAAACAATTAAGTTCAAAAAATTATGTTAAGCTTTTTGTGCGCTGTCAGTAACATAATATCAAGTCAGCTTAACTTAATGCAGTCCCTTTCGGTGGATTTTAGCTAGCCTGGGTTGAGGAGGAAGGTTTAAGCAGGAATGGACCGTGGCACACTATGATAAATTTTATTTTATTTTCATTTAAATTCTGCCGGCCATTGCAATAGTATTATATCATTTCTGATAGTTGTTTGTGCTTTAATGCCATCTATTAAAATAAATTGAAAAACGAACATTTGTTGCGAATCTTTTTTTGTATTTGAAGGCTACTAAGTGAAATTCTGTAAACAACAATTAGATTTATTTCGCAGAAATGAAATGCTGAATAATGAATAACATATTTACTTCTTGCCCGTTTAGCCCGTTAACGGGACTACGTGATGCGCTGATAAGCGAAAGACTAGATTTTAAATAGTTTGTATTTTTAGGAATTTACTTTTGCACTGACAATAACTTTTTGTAAATATAACTTCCTGCGCACTACGGAACTACGAAGTTCAGCAATATGTTTGTTTACAGCAATGGCCTTATATCTCTTTATACAAAAGCTGTTAATTTATTTTGTTTTCGCAATTAATTAATTCATGTATAGGAAATTACCTATCACTGATAAATATGTTAAGCTTTGAAGTTTGAATTTACTAGTATTTCAAAACACTTTCCATCTCGTTTTTTATTTTCATTCCTTGCTAACGTGTAACACGTAGCATGTAGCAGCGATGGCTCTCTCCTCTCGCTGCTTTGCTCCCAGTGCTAGGCCATTTCGGCAGACAATAGCAGCTCGTTTCCGAAATCGCTCAACTTAAAGAGATATTTAATAACCTTGGGTTACCAGCAGGAAGGTCGCACATCGTATGAGCTCCTGCGTATGAACTTTGTGTGCAAGCTTTTCGTCGTTCTTCGGCCGTGCGTCTTGTTCTGCGATTAGATATTTTCTGGGTTACAAGACTATCCGAATCAGTCCGGTTAGGGGATCTTTTAGTTGTTAAGCTTTTTTCAAAGCTCAATTAAAATTTTCCCGAATCCACATCTCTTCGTTTCAGCTTCCAGCCCATCTTAAAAATATATAGGATTACCAGTACTGATGTTGTAGAGCAAAAGCCTGACGCCAAGAAAAGTGATGTTGTTTTCCGTTCCTCATCTTCTTTCACTGGAATTCGACGGTCAACTGAAAAGCTGGATCCAATAAGATCCAGGAGAGGTAGAAACCTTCCTCCGGAACTATGTAATAGTATCCAAAAAAGAACCAGAAAAACAAGAAAAAGATTAGTAAGTGAAATAATTTCTTATTCTGTGCCTCAGAAAACTCTAGGCACGTCATCTGACAAAAAGGTTGTCGATGACTCTTGTTGTATGTCTGCGCCAATTCCAGACTGAAAAATTATCAGATATGATAAAAACACCGATGGAATGCCCGGTCGATGGGATATCTGAAACATTTTCAAATATCACTAAAAGACCAGTGGGATGCCCAGGCGATGGGATATCTGATACATTATCAGATATCTTTAAAACACCGGTGAGATGCCCGGGCAATGGGATATTTGTAAAATTTTCAGATATCATTGAAACACCGGTGGGATGCCCGGGCGATGGAATATCTGAGAAAATACCGGATATGAATTATGAAAAGTCCGAGAGATGTCCGGACGACCTTACACAAGAGAAAGGTTTTTTGGAAAATAGACCTGAGACTGCTTCGGCGTCAGGCTTTTTCAAGGAATTTCGTGTGAATCCACGTCGGTCTGTTAAAAAAAAGCTGCCCTTTTTAGGGCCGGGTATTTTTTTCAAAAAGGAATTTGCCAAACCTGCTTCGCAGTTGAAAGAAACTGTTTCCACAGACACGAACACGTATTCACACAAGTAAAGAAAGACTTTACAAAGAAAAAATTGAAACTCTAGAAAGTTTCAAAAAGTTTGAGAAAAGTGAAAAAAAAACTGTGCGAAAAAAAAACATGTTGAAAACGAAGCACAAAATAAAGAACAACCTCAGGCATCATATGAGCATAAATTAAGCTCAAAAATGAAAGATGCAGTAAATGACACAGAATTAATAAAAAATGATGCAAATAAATACCTGCGTAATACTAACTTGTTACACAAAGAAAAACAAAAGTTGTCGTTAAAAGTAATTTAGAGAATTCTGTGCTAAAAGAAAGAATTGAAAAGCATTGCAAAAGTTTCCAAAACACAAATGTGACAGAGAAATTGATTGCTGATGTTGACAAATATTTAGGTCAAAATGTTATGCAAAAGCCAACAAAATTGGAAAGAAAAACAGTTACTCCAACTGTAAAAAATCCAAAATATTTCACTGGAAGGCTTAGCAAAGAAGTTAAGGAGGCAGAAAAAATTACCTGTAATGAAGGTGCTCAGTTGCAATATACTAATAACATTACACTTTGTAACACACAAAACGAAATGCCTCTTCTATATGATAATGTGGAAAATAAACACACTGAAATAGCAAGCCAACAAGTTAAAAACATAGAAAGCAGTGAAAGAGAGTTGGGGTAATTCTTCACACATGTGAATAACATAGAAAGCAGTGAAAGAGGGCCGGGGCTATTCTTCACACATGTGAATAACATAGAAAGCAGTGAAAGAGGGTCGGGGCTATTCTTCACACATCTAAATAAAAATAGCCCCGAAGAACTGAGCCGCAACATAGGCGAAAACAGTTCTAACCAGTAAATATTGTGGGTCCAGAGAATAAACATACTCACTCAAGTAAAATTGACCTTTTAATTAATAAAATTAAAGAAAAGTCCATGAGTCAGAATTTTACGGAAAACCAAATAAATGGTGAGACTGTTAAAAAACAAAAAAATGGTGAATGGACCATTAATAAAATAGCAGAATTAGCTGCCAAACTGGTCAAAAACATGGAAGCAATTAATTGCAATACTGATATTGATGGCCAGGTTACCGAAAGTAAAAAAATATAAAAGAAATTGACACAGTAAAAATGATGAAAAAAAAATGTGGATGAAATTTTATACTCTGAAACAAATGGACTTAACATATTAATTTGGAATGCGCAAGCCATCAAAAGGCAGCATAGAGAATTCTTAGCCTACCTAAAATACAAAAAATTTATATTGCGCTACTAAATGTATCCTGGCTAATAGACTGAGTTAAATTCAAAATTCCCAACTAAAAGGTTTACAGAAAAGACAAAACCAACAAAAGTGGTGGAAATTTTATTGCAGTGAAAGATAATCTGGAGCAAAGTGAAGCAACATGCAAGACAGAGGATGGCATGGAAGCGCACTCGGTTATTATTAAAACACAAAATAACAAGATTAAATTTACGGCGCTATATAATCATCCGAAACACATTATTACCAGTGAAGCTCTAATCTTTTGGAAGAAGTTATTCCCACGGTCATAGTGGGAAATTTTAATAGTAAACACCGTTATTGGTACTGTCCAAGAGCTAATAAAAGTGGAAACAATATCTTCAGATATCTTTTAAACAAAAACATTGATTTGGGGGCACCGTCTAAACCCACAAGAACGGCGCTCAGAGGAACTAGCAACATATTAGATTTTGAGCTATTGAAGAATAATAAATATTACTTTGAAATTTACACTGAGGCAGCGCTCTCCTCTGACCACAATCCCGTTCACCTCCAGCTTTATACAGATAAAACTGTTACGGTAGCACCCAAAATGCTCACTAATTTAAAGCAATTTAAAGAGAAAATTAAATTAATGCCACCTCCGGTAATTGGAGACTGCAATAGCAAAGAAAAAATTGGCATAACCGTTGACATCTTTAACCTCGCCCTTAAAAAAATTATGGAAGAATGTCAAACTCCTGCCAAAGAGATAAAAAGTTCGTACTATTTACGCAAAGAAATTTTGGACCTTATTAAAGAAAAAAATAGGTACTGAAGCAAGTGGCAAAGAACAAGAAATAAAACGCTCTATGACCTTTACTACTGCCTAAATAGACAAATTAATAGAGAAATTCAAATATTCGAAAATGGGTCATGGGGTCAAGTACTAGAGGAAGCTCATATTGACTACTCTGACAATTCGGATAAAAAAATAAAATGACGCTATGGAATCTTATGTCGAGCTTGCAAAATAAAAATGTCGAATTACTTCCACCCCTTCAAAAAGCAGATGGGACGGTAGTTAGAACTGACGAAGAAAAAGCGGATATTTTTGCAAATTCACTCGAAAAACAGTTTGAAATAAATGATATCCCTGACACTGATGTAGCCAATAAAATGCAAAAGGCACTGGATACTGATTTTAAACATGCGGAAGATGTAGAAAATTCTAGAGTAATCACCCAAAGTGCACAACTCTATGAAGAATTTACTAGTATAAAAAAACTTACGTCAACATCGCCAATTAAAAGCAAACAGAAAGGTCTGAATAAAAAAAATCGGAGGACAAGGTATAGAAAGCAGCAGCGAAAAATAACAAATGCCACGACCTCTCTTACGTTCGGCAACAAGACACAAGATTCTACCTGGCGTGCAGGCATACCAGCCGTATTCACTCAGTCGTCTGTACATGGTATACCTTGACTCCGTGGTCCTTGTGGCAGCTGGAATGTCTCCGACAAGGTAACCTACTGTACTCTTCCTGTGCTGTTTGAAAGTAAGTTACAAAAGATGGTCTTGTTGCTGAGTTGTAATTCACGAACGTACTGCTTTGATGCATACAGACACATTTTCCTCCTGTTGGAACCGCCACCTGGTTTTAGAAATGACACTTTGTGGGATAGACAGCTCCTGCTACTCGAGGCTGGCCATTTGAGTTTGGCCGCGTCGAGTCGACCGATGATTATGACCTTGCTAGTCATATATAGATATACTTCACTATTGCAACTCTGAAGCGTGCAAAATCTGCACTATTCTGCTGCACTGACTACCCTTTTTATAACCATCCGCGTTTTACGTGACGTATGTCGCACTCAGAGCGGGGCCATTCCGGAGAAGGTACAGAGTAGTTGAGATGAAAAATCACTTTGGGTAGTGCAATATTTCCTGTGATTCACAATTATCCTTAATCTTGGAGCACCTAAACTAATGCTACAGAACTGATTTCCAAATTAAAATGGCTGTAACAAAAGAGACGAACTTCAGAATGTGGAGATTAAGTAATTACAAAACTTATGTTTTGCCAAGAAGCGTACTGCTGTGGTGTCTTTCTCCTTAAGGTTATTTGTTTCCTGCCATGTCTTGGGTTAACAAGAGGGGGTAAAATCGGGTTAAAACAGAGGTTTTATTACCTGTGAGAGGTTTATATTTAGGTTTACTGCTTAGATAAGAAAGCCGAAAGAAATTGTTGTGCTGCACTTTTCTTAAATCCCGGCAGCAGTGTGAACATCTCTCTGTTTCGGAAAGCAGCAAATGTTGGATGCCGCTTGTATTACACATGTATACGCCTTCAGCGTAAAGGGTTAACATATTCTGAAAGTTATGTTGTTTGGCATGCATTTCCAAGCAATTTACAAACATAAACACGTCGAAATCATTAATCGATTCATATTTGTAAAAACAAACGTAGGATATCAGAAGTATCTCTTTACATGAAAATACTTTTAAGTAATGCTGAATTTTTTAAATTTTCAAGTTATACACGTAATATTTTTGCCGAGTGAACATGAATTTGTGGGGATTCGAGAGAGACTTGATTTCACGACACCATTGATAAAACGTCTTTAATTATTTCAAAATTCAGTCGCTTAGGAGCTTCCTTATAAAATTTCCTTCAAACGAAAAATTTATTGGACATCTGCTTATAAGGTGAAGTTTGCGAGAGGATATACAACTAAATACATGTTACCAATTTTAATCAGAATCAATGGATTATATTTTAAAGTGCTTTGTCACGAAATATTGTGGTTATTCCCGAACGATGCTTAAGGTCCTGAAATTCCACTCCATGCATTGTTACCGATCAACTGTGAAGGTTTGCAGAATTCAAGAAAAACCAACAAGTGAGTATAGTCATGTAGGATAATTTTTATTTTGAAAATGTGTAAATGGAACTTCTTTCCAAATTCTCTTTTTGTATTTTCCATTTAATTTCCAGCAACAGTACATTCTGGAGTAAAATTGATAGCATGATAGCAGTACGTTTTACTTCTGATTTCCTGACTTATTCTTCTTCTTATCTCATGAGTTGCCCTAATTCTATAAATTGAATAATATAATTTTTTTCATTCAAGATTTCATTCCTGCGAATCGTAAATCGGGACAATATTTTAATTAATTGCATTGCAGAGCTTTGCTAAATTTGATCACAGATGTATAAAATTTCACGCCTTTTAAAAATGCTGTTCAAGAACGCAGCAGTATTTTGTACTTATTTGAGTGCAGATATTTTTTACTGTAATGAAATCACAGTTCAATATAGTTAAATACTTTTGTAATGATGGCCTTAATCTATGCGAGTCTTTAATTTTCAGTAAATAATCTGACAAAATTGTTTTATATAAATAAGATGTATATTACATTTCTGACCAAGTTGCAATTCGTGTGTGGAACGCCTTTATCTTATTTGTTAAGAAGAAGGGCACATAGTTGAAAATATAAAGTACGTCGAGATTTACTCCAAAAATTTAGAAACTTCCTTTGAATGTGTATTATTTATCTGTTTCCTAATATAGTAAAGGAAGCTACCACATTTCCAGCAATATCAGATTTGAAAAGGTATGCAAATGCTATCAAATGAACATAACACTTAGACGCCAGTTTTATATGTGCCACTTTTTAGTTGATTTAAGTATTTGTAGTCTGTAAAAAACAGAAACGATAATGCAGTATTCCTTGAAAATATCCATAAAATAAAATTAAAAATGAAAGAACTTACGTTCTTTCGTTTGTCTTTCATTTTGCGAGTCAGGTTTTTCAGTGAAATTGAATATTTTTTAAAAGTATGGTAAAACTGGAGGACATTGGCTTTCTGGAGAGGTCAGCGATATTTGTTTTCTGACCTGGTTCAGAAAAGAGTTCTGAGCGATGCAGCATAGCATTGATTTTTTAATAGTTATCAGAAATAAATTTTGTGTAAAAAACTACTGACATTTTCAACTTGAAAGTAAATTTGCCACATTTTTTCGTTTGATAAGTCGATAAGCAGTTTATTAAACTTTTCCAACGGGTGTTTGAAGTATTTCGATTTTCGTATCTTCGTTCATAGATAATGATATATTATTAAAATGGCCAATCACTTACCCCAAAGTTATTGGTCACTTTTTTTTCTTTTTTCCCTTAACACTTCAACATCATCACGTAATGTAGTTGGCCTTCAAAGGTTGAAAGACTCATTGTCTATGAGATTCGTTCTTACGGGTATGTAACATCGTATTTCCCCCCTTTTTTTTCTAATTTTATTCACTTAAGAAAAATGCAGGTTTCCTCTGCCGTATGAGACGTAAACATAGCTCGTCATCTCCATAAAAACCACACAAACATACACACCATACCACTCATTCATACATTCAGTTAAAAACACTATGTACATAATTACACTATTTACATTCCCAGGCAGTAAAACCTTGTTCAACTATGACTAAAAAAGTTCTCCATCCGTTTCAAACTCCGTACTAACCCTACTGCAAGTGCCAACCTCATTCAGCCCGTCATACACAATCCTCTAGCGCTTTCAAGAGGCTACTGTCGTCACAGCAGACAGATGTGTCTCACCGCCTACCACAGCTCAAGTGAGCAAAGTTATTGAGGTTCCGGCTTCAGTCGCAATCTCTGCATCTTTGTGTCTCTGGCGCCATCTATTGTCAGTGCTGCTCTCTTTTCTTTTTGTTACTCTTAGCTGTTGCTCAATTTTTATTAAGGCCTTCCATTGTTCGTTTAAGTTGTTAGGCTCATTAATGTTGCACAATCTTGATCTGTTTTTTTTCAATTAATACTGATTCTGCAATTCTCAACTGCCTTTCGTTTTTACAGCTCTTAATAATTGTAATATCTTCAAACTTCGGACATTGGTGATTTTCCAGACAGTATTGGGTTAATGCCGTCTTAGCTTCTTTTTTATTCCAATTACTTATATGGTGGTTCAATCTATACTTTAATTTTTTCTTGGTGCTGCTTATATATGACAAAGGTGGTTGCTGGCTTATAGGAATTTCATATACACCTGCTCTATCCAATTGGCTGATTTCTTCATATTTTATTACTAATTTTTTAAGAGTATGTACCTGATTTCCTACTTGAATGTCATATTTGCCACAAACCTTATTAATTTCCGCTGAAACACCTTCAACATATGGGATTGCTCCTACATATTTTAATAGTTTTTTATCAATCGTGCCCTTATTATTTGCTTGAGTTACTTCATAAGTCCATTTCTTTAATACCTGTTTAGGGTAACAAAATCAGGTGCCATTTTTTCAATATATTAAATTTCTTCTTTTTTATTTTGTTTCATTGATGAGTGTGTTAAACTCCTTTTAATTAGTGTTTTAACACTATTTCTTTTATGTGTTAATGGGTGCGATGACTGAAAAAGGTATTAATACAGGAATATATGATGATTTTGTATGCACTCTGTATTGCATATTATCATTGGTTTTGATTATCATAATATCCAAAATGTCAATGTATTGTTATGTTTCTATTCCACTGTCAATTCAATAGATCGATAAATATCATTATACTTTTTTGTCAAGTCTTCAAGTTCATCATTTTTTTGCCTGGACAACAGAAAAATATCATCAACATACCTGCAGTATATCAGTGGTGGATCTTCTAGTTTACTTTTTATTTTTGTTTCTATGTCACTTATTATAATTTCGGCAAATAAGGTTGACAATGGTGACCCCATAGGTCCACCATAGTTTTGTTTGTACACCTTGTACACCTAAAAATAAAAATGTTATTTTCATATATGTACAATGAAATATCTTTTAATTTCTCAATTTGTACTGCATTCATTGTCTGTAACATATATATTTTTTCAACAATTATGTCAATTGCCTGAAATATTGGTGTGCTAGGAAACAGAGCACGAACATCCATACTAGCCATATGATATTCAGTTAAATCTTGTTTAATTACTTTAATTTTTTCAATGAATTCAGAAGTATTCCTCACAGTGAACCCTGTCTTCATGAACAATGGTGCCAACTATTTTTAGATATTTTTTTCAGATTTATTAATGGGGAATTCCTTTTTGATACCATCACTCTTATAGGTGTATCAGGCTTATGATGTTTTATTTTTGCAAACATTTTTGGTATTCCAGAACCCATTGGTGGGTACGCTTTCTTTATTTCTTCAGGCAAGGTGCTGTGATTTCTTATTCTAATCAAGTACCTCACTTGAGATTCGGTTGGGTCTCTTGTCAGAACGCTGCAATTCAGATCCTCTATTACTCTATTAATTTTATTATTATATTGAGTGATGCTTAAAATCACAATTTGCCCTGTTTTATCAGCTTCACAAAATTTAATTGTTGTGTCATCTCTTAATTTTATCATTTGTTCTTTCTCATACTGAATTTTATCTAAATGATATTTTTTATTACTTTTGTCATTAAATTCTTTCAAAACAATTGTATACAATTTACTTCGAAAATTTTCACAATCTTCTGCAGGTACACTACGTGTCATTTCTTCTAGGTTAGATATTAATTCTTTAGTCTTCGGCAAGCCACGTGGAAACGCACATTTCTTACCCCTCTGCAAAACATCTCTTTGCGTGAAGCTCAAGGTGAAAAAAATACTGATTTCATTTTCCCGTTCCGCCAATATGTCTTGGCTCCACGGGGACTAATTGAGAACCTTGGATTTTATTTTGACATGTTGCGACAATTATCCTGCCTTGAGACGCCGGTTCGGACCCTGGCCACCCCCGTGGCCCAGAGACCAGCCCGTGGTGACGTGCTGGCAGGCGACCTAGCATACCTTATCTGGGTTCCCGCTCTGTCTGGCGGGATAGGTCTTTCATTTATTTAGCATTGACTGGGAGATTCCTTCCCTCGAACTTTTTTGGGGGAATAATTTCCCTTTATTATTTTTTCAACAAGACTTACACACATCAATTACACTGTCCTCATGCTTAGGACTTACAACATTAAGAGATTTAAAGAGTATTTACATAGTATGTACACTGGAGGAAATTTTGTCTGCTTTCCCGCAGACTTCTGCCATCATTCCTCTTCCGAATCGCTTTCGGTGTGCACGTACACCTCTTGCGTTTCGGTCCCCGTTTGACTGGGGAAGATCGTATGTTGCTGGAGGGTTAGCCGCTCAACCAGGGCTATTATCCCCCTCCTGTTAACGGAGGATTGGATGAGCAGATCCAATCTTCGCGTTCTTTGCACACCTGGGATCAGTGTGTTTCTCCATTCGGCGAAGCCACTGCAATCTAGCACGCAGTGTTCAATGCTTGCCGACCTATCTCCACAGGGACAAGTGCAGTTCCTGATGGCAAATCTGCCTAGGTATTCAGGGCTGATGCCATGGCCACTGAGTACTTGATTCAGGAACTTGTTTGTCTGTGCTCGTTTGGTCGAGACCTTCGGAAACACTCTGTGTGTCTTCCGCCCTGTCTCTCCCGTGTCCCATCTGACCTGCCATTCGGTCATGGTCTGTCGTGCCAATGCTGCACGAATACTCCTTCGCGGCGTTCTACATTGCACGTCGACCGTCTCTTTCAGCGTGGCTGCCTTCGCCAGCTGATCTGCCATTTCATTTCCTAGGGTTCCGACATGGCTTCGTACCCAGTGGAAACTGACTGCCCCATCTCCTTCTGCCCTCAAGAGGGTTTTGATCCTCTGGACGATAGGGTTTCTTCCCCTGAATCTACTCAGAGCCTGCAGTGCTGCCTCACTGTCCGAGTAGAGTTTTATCCTTTCGTCACTACGCCTGGGGCGTGCCCAGGTGAGTGCCTTCTCTATCGCCAGAAGTTCTGCCTGGAAGACAGAAGCGTTCTGCGATAATTTCACGCATCCTGCAGTGGCTTCGTTTCCATCCGAGAACGAACAGAAGCCTGCTCCCACTTGTCCCTTCAACTTTGAGCCGTCCGTGAACAGCTCATGCCCAACTCCCGTGGGTTTCTCCTTGTCCCACGGTGGGCAAATTTCCTCGGCAGTGTGGATCTGCCAGTCCACGCATTCCATCTCCATGTTGGAGGCTCGATGCGGCACACCGAGAAGGTAGGCGTCTTCGCCTGACCTTAGGCAGTGCATTGCTGCCTCCCTTTCCACTACTAGGTCTGCCGGCTCGCACCCCGCCAGCACTTGGAGTGCTAGGGTCGACGTTGTGCGAAAACAGCCGGTGATCCCCAGTAGGGCCAACCTTTGGATTTGGTTTATGCCCTTCTTCATTCTGACGGTAGGAATCCACCAAGCTCCACTGCCATATGTCAGAATTCTTTCTATTCCTCTCTGATAGATGGCCTTCTTGGTTTTGCCCGATAACCTCATGCTATTCAATCTATTGAGGATCAGCGTGCACCTTGTTCGAAGATGCCTCAGGTGTGGCAGCCCTGATAGACTCTGATCCAGGACCACACCCAAGTACTTCATTTCACGCACCGCCTTGATAGTGCACCCTTGGAATTTGCACTTAGGTGGTGTTTTCATTACTCCACTCTTAGCTATCGCTAGTAGAGTGGTCTTTTCAGGAGCGAAGCACAGTTTGCTTTCTCTGCTCCAATTGTCTAGCACAGCTAAGGCGCTATGTGCTTCCCTTTCGATCACGTGTCTCCCTGAGGCGGAGACCACGAGAACGAAATCGTCCGCATAGGCTTGAATTTCCACTGCGGGCCCCAGGTCTAGATTCAGTGCTGCGTCTGCAACTATGTTCCACCAAAGCGGCCCGGAGTTGGATCCTTGCGGACACCTTCTGTAGTACGAACGCGAGGTTTGCCCATTCCCCGCTTCGAACTCGACTCTTCTATCAGACAGGTAGCTGCTGATCAGTTTGAAAAGGTTCCTTGGACAGCCAAGTTCTCTAAGTCTGGTTAAAACCATTGGCCACCAGACACTGTTGAATGCCCCCCTCACGTCTAGTGAGATGAAGCAGGTATGGAGCCCCTCCGCTTTGTTCCTCTCTGCCCTCTCTCTGAGGCTGCGAATTGCCTGCGTTGCGCAACGCCCAGGAAAGAAACCAAATTGGTTCCTGTTTAACTTTCCCTGCTCCATGAGAAAGAGAAGCGCTCTGTTCGTTATGAGCTTGTCCAGCACCTTGCTCCACGCAGAGAGAAGACAGATGGGCCTAGAGGCTGCGGAATCATTTTTGTTCTTTCCGGTCTTGTTGAAAAGAACTAGCACCGCTGTTTTCCAGAAGTCTGGGAAGATTCCCCTCCCGAGGCATTCGTTGAGGAGCGCCACAAAATACCCGGGATTTGCATAGTAGATTTCTCTCACTATGCTGAGGTCGAACCCATCCTTGCCTGGTGCTTTGCCCGTATTTAGACTGGAGAGGGCGTTCTCCACTTCCTCTCTCGTGAAAGGGGGGTCCTCACTAGTGTCCGGCGGGATCCGACATTCATCCCTTATTTCTTTTTGTTGTGGGGAGTCCCCTTCTCCCTCGTCTCCTTGGAAGTGGTAATCCAAGAGACTCTCTACGGTACTATCAAGAGTCTTTGATAGGCTTCCGTCTGCCCTTTCGACCGCTGCCAGTTTTAGCGGTTCGGTGGTGGATCCCCTCGAGATCTTATAGGGGATCCCGAAAGGGTCTGCCGGAGTTTGAAACTCACACAGTTTTCTCCAGTAGGAGATTTTCGAGAGATTCAGTTCTCTCCTGTATGCTGAACGAGCCTTTTTATGCACTTCTGTGCACTCCCTGTCTTGCGGTGTAGCTTTTGCTCTTTGCAGAGCTTTCCTACTCCGCCTAGCTCTCGCCCTTAGAGCTTTTAGTTTCTCCGACCACCAGGGGTGGGGATCCTTGGCTCCCCTTTTATTTCACCTACTACTCTCGCATAGCGCTGTGATTTGACTGGTAAGTTCTTCAAAGAGGGAGATGAGGTCCGACGCTTATGCTGCCTCTTCTGCCCTCCCACCCCAACAGGGTAGTTAATTTGGCTTTAAAAGCTCACCAGTCTAGATTCTTCATGAAGAACCTTTTGCGCTTGGGTCGGATGGGCTTTTCCGATCCCAAAACGAAAGATAGTGCTAGGTGGTCACTGCAGCTTTCATCGTCCAGTACTGCTAATCCTGGACGAGGCTGCGCTGAGAGACTCTGACGAGAGTCACGTCGATCCAAGCGGAGCCCCTCGCCCCTTGGAAGGTCGGGGTGCTCTCTGGATCGTTCAAGAAACTCAGGTCTGCCGCGTTGGCAAAGTCCACTAGAAGCTGGCCGCGCTCATCCTAGTCTTGCTGGCCTCAGAAAGGACTCTTCGCGTTGAAATCGCCTGCTATTAAAATCTCATGACTGGGGAATTCCCCTAATAGAGCCATTAGCTCATTCAGCGTTTCTCTCAGATCGCCTGCTGGAGAACTGTATACGTTCACCATTAAAAATTTCTCATCACCACATTCCACCCCCAGGGCGACCACGTTCTCGGAGCATTTTATCTCGAGAACCGCTAGGGACGGGTCCTTCACGACCGTGGCTGCCCTGGGCTTTGCCACCCTAGTGTGGTAGATCCGGTAGGAGTTATGGAAGCCCACCACTCTTCCCCCTGTTCGAATGGTTCCTGCAGAAGCAGAATATGAGCTTTTTGCTCAGTGGCTGTCACCAGAGCCTGTGCTGTTGCTGCCCGTGCATGGTGCAGATTGATTTGAAGCACCTTAACGCCTCTCTTTGGTTTTTTATCCATAGTGAGTGCGTTCTTTTAGTAGAGCCAGTTCTCTGACAAGGCTTGGGCATTCCTTGTCGAGGCTCGAGTGGCCTATATCCACTCGACGCCTAAATCTCTTGTTGTTTGCCAGGCAGTTAGTGCAGACTGGGCTATTGCTGCACTCCTGGCGCTTGTGCCCGGTTTCCCCACACCGGGCACACCTATCCTGCTCTTCGGGGCACCTTGACCTAAAGTGCCCGAACCCGTTGCACCTGTAGCAACGGACTTCCCTCAGATATTCCCTTACTGAGTGGACGGTCCATCCCACTCCGAGCTTGCCTCGTCTCATCACTTTTTTGAAGGTCAGTGGGTCCGCCTCTGCTACCCAGTGGCGTTTCCCACCCTTCACCTTCAAAGAGAACTTGAGCTGAAGGCTGCTCTCCTCCAGCTCTGGTTTCTGTTCCACGAGACATTGCTCGACCTGTTGCCTTGACAGGTTTCCGTCTATCCCGTAGACGATAAACTTCGGATTCCTTTTGGCTGGCAACCTTGACCGAAGGTTCTCCTTGGTCACTTCGTTGCTCTTTAGCTCCGAATCCAACGTCTCTATTTCCTTGGAGGAGGAGCATTCGACCATTACTCCTCCCCCATTCACTTTTCTAACTCCTTTTACCCCAATTTGGAGTTTGGCGGGGCAAATCTGTGTTTGCAGAACCGCCTTAACTTCATCTGACGAGGGAGAACCCTTGTCTGTTGCCGGGTAAACGAGAAGTACGTGCCTCTTCTCGACCCTCTTGGCTACCACCTTCTTGGCTACCTCCTTTTTAGCCGTTTTTTGCTTTGGGGCCGTGTTCCCCTTGCCTGGCTTTGCTCGAGCCGCTTCGGCATATGTTTTTGGAGCCGCGCTAGCGTGCTCACTTTTTCCTGGAGTCTCCCTTGGGGAGACTCATCTCTATCACTTGCCTGGTGCAAGCTGCTTGTAGCGAGTTCGCTACCTTTCTTACCTTGGTTCTGGTGTTAACCAGAACCTTGTTTGAAGGATTCTCCAGAATCCTCTCCAACTCCTGGAAGAAGGAGTTGACTGCGCTTGCGAACTCCGACGGAATTTCCAAGCCGCAGTCTGCCTCAACGGGCCCACTTGGACCGGGGGTTGGAGCCCCGCATCCTCTGCCATCTCTCTACTCGGGTTGCTAACCGAGTGCAAGTCCCTGGGACCTGTGTCCCTGGTCGGTCAGACTTACGTCGTTCGAAAGTCAGGTGCTCAGCGGTACCCTGGGGTTCTTCCGCTGTAACCTGCACCTGACCCTGGTTGAGTGCGGGATTTGGCCTGATCCGTAGATCAGGGGGACCGGCACGACGACGACGTACCCGCTCGTATGTCAGGCTTGCGCACAGTGCTGTGACTGCAGCTTGGACTTTGCCCTGACAAGGGCAGTTTTATTCTAAGTCCAAACTGACTGCACCAAAACACTTTTTCAAAATTAAAGAAAAAAAATTTCTTCCTTTCGTTTTGAAAAAACGAAAGAAAGAAAATTCTTTGAGGGGAGAAACAACTCCCCTCGCTCTGCTAACAGAGTCTATCGGAACTGCAGTCGATTTGATTCGCAATCAATAGCACTGTACTCACTCAACCAGCCCCTGACAAATGGCCGGTCGCTCAAGGTGCAGTTGGATTTATTCTGATAAACTTCATACATATTCTCCCGTTGTTCATGTACTTTTTGGCAGTCTATCATCGCATGCAATTTTTTTGCAATGACTGTTTTGAGCATTTTTTTCGTATTCCGCGATGTCAAATATTTCCCTGCATGTTACATCTAAGATCTCATCTTTCCAAGAACTGTCAAAATTTCTATAATATTTATTATATATTATACTCAATAAATGCAAACATGTTTTATTCAAATTAAAAATTAATTTCCTTTTATTGACAATTTCAGCTCATAGATAAGTTGAAGCTGCGTACAAGACGAGGCCAAAACAAACAGAGTTAACGTTCTGCAATTCCATATTTTAATGTTTTAGTAAATATTAAGACAAATGAAATATGATGGTAATTCCACATTCCTATCAGGAAAAAAGTAGAACTTCATAAGAATGTTTTATCTTTCCAATTAACACTATCGAATTGCTTCCCTGCGACAGAACAGTTCGGGGAACAGCCCCACAAAGATGAAATAAAAGGACGAAACAAAGTAGTCACAGAAGTGTACCAAATCAGAGTGATGCTTGCGAAGTGAGTTACAGTTCGCTGCTTTTTTGAACTGTCCAATTGAAATATGAAACAAAATCAGCTTTTGATTTCCTTCAGAATCAAGAAATAAATTATGATAAGCGTAATAAATAGAAACAATGGTTGATTTTAAGTCAGTTGAGAAGTACAACTGAGAGGCTAGTAGTGTTAATAAAGATTGCCTTAGCTATTAGCTGGTCTTCGCTATTCTTGAAGCGTATTCTACTCCTGCTGTGAACGCAATAGTCACCCGATAATCAGCTGCGTGGTTGCGAGTTATTTCTGTGATTTATTCATTGCAAGATAAATGCGATGAACCAGTTGTAGTCTTGGTGTCTTTATAAAGGCAGAAGTGAGTGCTACCCAAGGTGGCTCTGAGGGATGGCGAGAATTCTGGAATTAATATGTGACTGAGGCCACCCCAAACCGGTAACGGCGATTTTAGCCTATTTACCGAACAGAAATATCCGTTTCATCTGCTTTTAAACAAATTCCTAGTGAACGGAATATTACTCTTAGTACGCTTTCGGAATGGCTTCGGAAGACCATAATATTGCCTTTCCGGTGCCTTGGCATACCAACTTTGCAAACCTTATAAAATTGCTTTCTGTCATTATTAATCTACACTCACGCCATATTTCCTAGAATTGCATAACATTAAAACATTGAATATAACAAAGTTTTCTCATAAAAGTATAAACAAGAATCCCATTATTTGTTATGAGTTTAACATATGAAGATGCTCCGTCATATAAGTATTGTTATGAAGAACTAAAACCGTCTATACACGTTACTGACTAGTTAAAGAGCAAAAAATGTACTAGCATTGCAATAATAAAACGCTATATACAATTAAAATCTCACATGTGAGATTTTTTGGGAACACTTTGTCCCCATCTTCAGACAAACCAAACATTTCTCAATAAATTATATATGTACAAGTCACATGACGAAAGCTGACCGGAAAAGCGCAATGGAAACGTATGATTATAATCTCTGTGCACGTACAGTACATGTTTGATTATTATCTCTCACTATTGTTACATCATTCGAAAAAATTTCGCAAGATGACTAATATCCTTTTTAATGTACATAACGGAATGTAAAAACATCGTTCTGAAAATAGCCTTGGAGATAAAAAGTAGGATTATACCCTGTAATGTTTCCAGTGCACTTTCGTGTTTTTGGAGTGGAATCTAGGGACATTTGTTTCACGGCAATGTATCATCGAAGTTGCATGAATAAGCATTCTGTTTTGCAAACGTCATGTTGGTTTACGTGATACAGATACCAGCATTCCAAATCCTTTTGGAAATTCTGTGTTGTATAAGTAATAAACATGCGAGATAAATAATACAAAGATAAATGAAATAATGTAATGTAACCACTGCCCTTCACCTCAGTTGATTGATGTAAGGAAAGACATTTTAAACGGACGTAAAAAAACACGTGTGAAATAACAATAAAGCGGCTGCCCAGGTAAAGATATAAGGAATAAAAATAATGTACACTCTGTGTATAATTTTTCCAATTGTGTTTAAGTAATAGTACTATACATATATCTAAACTTTCAGAGAAAGGAATTATGAACGTGACATACGAAATTTTGGTGAATTGAATTAAGTGAACACATTTGCAAAACATTTATTAAAAAACAGCTTCTTAAAATTGATTTCGAACATCCATTCCTTTTAATTTTTAGGATTAATTAGTGATATGTACGGGAACTAATAGATCAGTAGCTTTCATATAAAGTAAGACAAAACGATCGTATTAGGAATTATGTTTCATTAAAAAAGTAAGTAAAATACAGTACCCCGAGTACATATGTAGTTTTCAAAATACTTTAATCAGTGAAAACGGAACCAACAAGAGGATATCATTTTCAGGTTACATAACCAATTTCACAACTTCCTCCCGTCTGGCACACAGGATTTTTTTAATTATTTACAAACGTGAGGGAAAGTAATTATAATCATTTCATTTTTAGAGAAATTTCATTTCCATAAAAAGTCCCATCATAACCGTTTGCCAAAATGAAGTCACCGTTCCCTCCACGTCCACAAGTGAGCCACGCAAAAATTCTCATTGGCTGCCACTGGAATTGAACCCAGGTACCTCCAGTTACCCGCCGGAAATGATTCACCTGCATTTCCCAGGCATAACTGGAGGACCCTGGATTCGATTGCCGGTGGCGACCAATGATAATTTTTCCGTTGCTCACTTGTGGACGTGGAGGGAGCGGTGACTTCTGTTTGGTGCTCCTGGTGCGCATTAAATGTCTGTATTAATAACAGTTTGCTGTTATTTGTTCGTATAATGTGGTTTCTAAATTAACATTTAGGACCATTTTTAACATGGAAACTAGAATTAGACAAAGTCTAACGCTTCCAATTGATAGTAAGATGACAACATTTTGGTGCGAAACACTTCAAGTTCTACAGCCGTGGATTCTAGCTTGTCATCATATACAAGACGTGATGTTAGTTGAAACTCTTCCTAATAGCATTTCATTCCATCATCAATTACTCAGAGAAAGTTTCTCCTGCATATTATTGTTTCTGCATTTTTCTACTTCCACTATGAATAACCGTGCGGAAGCAAAGCATTTTGTAGTTTATCTCTGCCTTAAAGTAAATTGTAAAGCGGTGCCCAAGAAATAATGAATTTAAAAACAATTGAAAATTGCACCTCAATCCTCATGTAGAAAACACTTGCGCAAATTTCTACAATTTTCCTCAGGAAATTCCCTGTGAAGAGAATTACATTATCTAAAATAGAATAATAATTCCTTCTCAGGTTTGTTTTACCGAGGAAATGGGCAATACATGGCACCACAGGGGAAATATCTGAACAAATTTTGAGTGTGATAGAAGACATAAATGACGTCTTCAGTGGAATCTTCGATGCAGAGAAAGTATTAGCAGATCGGGGTCGGTTGGGGTGTACGAGTGTTAACGTTGGTATCAGGATTGGATGTATCAGAAAATTTGCGGTAAAAGGTGCACTCGTGAAATCAAATAAGTTAACGTGGTACATTATGCATTTCCATTTTATCTGCACTTCAGAATTTTCTTGTAGACTTAACCAGTGAAATGATTACTAGGTTTTCCATTTTTTTTATTTTTGTATATTTATTTATTGTTTTAAAAGCACCACATGTAAATACAACTTCCTATTCTATTCCATTAGTTCCGATGAGAATTACGGGCCATAGGAAACCATCAGCAAAATGTTTAAACCAATGTATTCCTTAATCTGTGGTATCCATTGCACATTCTATTTTTAAAATGAAATACACGAAGCTGCGTGGAGCGAGGTTTCGTTCTTCTGCAGTTCTTGTTGATTAAGAATATTTCCTTAAAGACTCCGAAAGATTTCTGGCTATGACGAGAAACTAAAAGAATGCAGCTACGTTGATTAAATTCAAGATATGCACTCTTTGATAGCCATAGTAAGTAGACCGCAATAACTCAAAAAAAAAGTGTGGAATTTTATTATTATAAATATATTATGAAACAAAGAATGAACATCCGTAATGTGAAGAGATAAATTCATCCAGTGTTAACGATTACACTTATATTATTTATCATGACCCATCCAGTGTTAACTTATATTATTTATCAAATTCATCCAGTGTCAACGATTACAAATTATATTCATGCTGAGTTTCAGTTATATCTCATTCCAAAACGTTTGTTGAAGTCGAAAGACGTCCTGCTCGATCAGTTTTCCTATTGAAACAATAGAAAAACCTTTTTTAATACATTTTAATATCATAAAGAGATACCGCGGAAATTTCTTAATAAAAACAGCGGAAAATACCTTTAGTGATAAATGTGCAAAATAAAATTCATAAAGTTGTAAATTTTCTCAAACTCAATTAGTTCAAAGTACTATAAACCTAACCTCTCATCAAAGCTCTTCGGGAATATGTTTCCGCTCGTCCTTCTTGTGATGAAAACTTTACCATTTTTAATTCAAGTTGTGTCATTCTTGCTTACGGCGATCTAGTCAATATAGGGAACCTCTGAGATAAGAAAATAGTTTTAACCAAGGGTAGCTTCATTTATGCAGAAATTATTCTGAGAAGTGAAAGAGTCAATATGAGATACACTGTGCATGACTTTTGCTGACTCTGCAACTCTAATTTTATTAAATCACAGTAGCGCTTGTTTTAATCTCGTTGTTTAATACCGTAATATTAAAAAGTACCGAGGAAAGAGAGTAGGTATATTTTTGTTTTACCACTCCATAGTTTTTTATTTAGTAAGGTTCCTAGATTTTGAGCTGGCTTAAAAAATATTTCAGAATTCGTGATTGTGTCAATAACACGAATACCAGAAGTCCTTAGTCGAATAGTGACAATCTTAAAAGAAAGACTACTTTCTTCTTTGAACAACCCCTAATAACTTGGACAAGACTGTTTTTCCCCATTTTCAGAGATCTTTATTTGTGTAAACATAAAAGCTCTTGACATTTCTGCTGTGATGTATTGTCTGCCATAGCGATGGAAGCCACTTTTGGAGCACTGCAATTTGGGAGCACCTACCAAAGGATCTTTCCGAGCTCGTTTTGCAACACGCATTCCAATAGATATGTTAGATGGGGCGAATATTCAATGGCACTTCTGCATGGCTTAAAAGTGGAAACTCGCGTTTATATTTATGACGCACAGCAAATAACACACTACCATTGTTCGTTCACTCTTTAGAGGCCCATATGTCACTCGTATGTGGGTCTTGACGTCTCGTGTCTGTTATCTGAACGCTGAACAGGGAACTATCGTTTGTTCAGGATCCAACTACCTTAGGCAAAATTCTAACGTTACACCATGTGCATAAAACAAGTGTCGATGATTTAAATTGTAACATCAATATTTTCTTCGAGCAGTTAATATATTAAGCAATACATTTCTTGAAGAATGACGTAAGTTTTGATATAAAGATCACTAAATAATGGGTCGCAACTCAAAATTATGATCCCAGTCAGTGACGATTAAATATGGCGGGATTATTCCTTTTAATGAGACATCTTTTGCTTCTCATTCTGAACTTACCTGGGGAACATTCTGGCCTTCTCACACTTCGCTTCTACTTCCACACAGGTGGCTATTGGTTATGTCTTCCAGGCATGTGGTAGCTCTTACTAACTAGAAATCGTGTGAAATACACAAGTAAAACTTTAATTGTCATTGTGGAACATCATAGTCATAAGTAGCGTCGTAGTAACATGAAATTGTGTAAAAAACGCTAGCAGACCACACGCTAAACAAACTAAAACGTAATAACCGCTTCACAAATATTACTCTAAAACAACTCTGTATGATCAGTACTATAACTAGCTCATGAGATACAAATTAAAAATACAAATCGAATGCGTAATTCCCATAACATATTTTGTATTTATTTAATTTATACACGAAATATCAGAACGCAAATGTGATTTCCTCTTAATAAATTCTTTCTAAATTTCACGAATGTCTATCGGTTGGTCCACAGTTCAAATCAAAAAGAGTTTGCTGCAGAAATATGACATTGGAATATTGTAACAATTCAGTTTTAGTGAAAAGCTTGTAACAAATCTTATTCGTTATATGACAGATATTTCGTTTAACTTTTATGTTGATATAAACTATTAGTTAATGTAGAGAGTTACTTCTGCCTTTTTTAATGTTTTGAGGGATTTTATAGGTGTAAATCTAAAAGGACACCAGAAAAAGTTTTTCCTCATCAAAATATGTAAAAAGAATACTGCATTTCGAACAGCAAAAGATGAAATACTATGCAGTCAACATACAATGCCATTTCAGTTTGCGTTTAGAGAAGTATATATATTCTGTATAATCAGTAGACGATGATTTATAATTGCTAAATAACACAGAGGAAATTCTTCTCATTTTAATAATAAAGTCAGTAAGCAGCACATGAAAGTGCTGCAACGGAGATGTCAATAGGCAACGATCATAATGGGATAACTCTGTTTCCTGATATAAAAAAACTCTTAATTTTACCAAACTTAAATTAATTCATTCCTAGAGCGGATTCAATTATTCCAATTGGGGTGATCTGCACTTAATTATACTACACCAAAGGGCTACCTCCAGTGATGAATCATCTTTGTATATGACGTGCGAAAGTAAATAAAAAATACGTTTCATTTTTTGGGAAGTTGTTCTAAAAATTAAGACAAAAAATTGCATATCAGTTTTTGGCATATATGGTTCCCGTCCTTTCTGCAGTATTTTCATTGGAAATGTTCCTACGAATAAAATTTCTTGATTAATGAAATATCAAAGAAATACATTTTCAACCTATGTATTTCCCCATATTGTGCAGTTAGGGCACTCTGGACCACTTATGTGAGAAACTTGGATAGATTCAGAGGAAATTTTCGATGTCTTTGATAATAAGCCTAATAATTCGTAGTTTTCAATCGCCAGTAATGCATATGCAATAGATGTCCGAAATCTCTGTTCAGTATAGCAGCGATTCCTCACCAATAACAGCTAGTGGTTAATAATATTTGTTAAAACGTTCGATTTATTGTCAGCAACTTCGATTTTTTTATCCATCGGTGTGAATTTCGATGTCGTGTACCTTTGGTCCCTCTATGCTCTATTTCATTGGACCGAGCTGAATATGCGTCAATCAATTACCCGGTAGATAACAAATAAGCCCAAACAAATTGCCTTTTGGTTTCAAACTCATGTCGAACGTATAGTGAAACGAAACCCGTGTAGCAGAATGGTGTGGAGATATTAGCATGTGAGTATATCGTGGTGACCTGGTTGAGAAACCGTCTTCTTCTGCACCCATGTAAAGTATTTGGCGGCAACAATTGGGATTACTGGCTTGTTGTAAAAATTCTTGGCAAGACTACGCCAAACTAAGTTGTCATCAGACAGTTATTCCTTTCTAAATTTAATCAATTGATTTCATAGTTACGTATTCACTTGATTTATTCTGCCAGATAAACACCTTCGATTTTATAAAGAAATAAAACATTTCCGTTTCAAAGCATTCATAAGAAACAAAAGTTTCCGTTTCGAATTAGGGACAAAATAAGCATTCCTAAAGGTCGTTTTAATTGACTAGACAAAATATTCACTAAACAAGATTCTCACGTGCTAAATCTTTTACAGACAGAAAGATGGCAGCACATCTGCGCTGAGTTCTAAATTGCAGAGAGAAGGCCAGAGATACAAATATAGCAATTGTTTCAGTTATATCTGGTAGTGTTATACTGAAACAAGCAAAAGCAAAAATTCCCAAAGTTGTGAAAAAACTGCAGCCCAGAGATCGGTGATATACTCGACCGGTAAACCTTCCACGTTCGGCCCAAAAATAGTTTTATAAAGAGACGATAGATGGGGACACGTGATTGCTACATCGTGAAACGTTTCGTTACGTTGTGAAAATGGCAAAGGAAGTGAATAATATGGATGAAAGGTGTTGCTTAAAAGGATCTTTTGAAAGTTGATTGTGGCATATGTGTGATATATTTTTTCACGGAAGAACATGAAACTGTGTAGCTAGCAGAATAAAAGCAAGGAAAGTTTTATCGCCAGGGAAGAACTGTCTGATCGCAGGAATCAGGACTTCAAAGCAATGTTCAGAGGAAAGACGGCAATTCTCTCTGAATAAATATTCCATAAAATGGTCTGCCAAGTACATTTACATTGCGAGGCTACCATAAACTGTGAGACTAGTTGTCTGCAATACGAATACCAGTCTCTAACTGTCTCAGTGGATGTGTCCATGTGAGGTTTCTTCAATCGCCTCATCGTAAGACAATCCTTTGGCGAAAATATACGTGAGAATCATCACTCTATCAATAGAAATCTCAGCTTAAAAAAACACGTCCCAAGTGTGCAGCAAGAGTACTCATCATTCCCTGAAGCGTACTTCTTCCGACACATGAATTGTCCTAAACGATGAGACGCATCGACACCTAGAGTCATGAGATGGCTGAATGCAATTCACGTGCGAGAAGAGCGGATGATATGTGAAGTGCTACTGTGGCGCCATCTATTATTGCTTTCGGAACTAGCGGGGCCGAACGTGGAAGTTTAGCCTACTCGACCTTTTGAAAATAACAATATACAAATGTAACCCTTGGATTTAAGAATTAACATCAGTATGATCATTATATTATGTTTGGTTAATAAAGGTATTTACTTAAGCAGATGTAGGGATGAAACTACAAAGATGAATGATTTGTAAAATAAAGCATTACCTTTGGACAGAATTCATGCAATAGCGTTCTAGGTATGTAGCCAGATAAGACTGAATTTTCTATGAAAGGTCAATTCCACAGAACAACTCTCATGTGATTATACTATCACTCTATATACATGGGGATGCAGGGGCGTACTGACTGCCCCCGCTACTCCCTGAAATGCGGAGGAGAGGCTCATGGTTAGAAAGTCCTCTAGCCTAAGAAAAAAGGTTTTACAAAATATTTTGCGGACATTTCATATGTAACTGGTTACAGAAATAGCCAAGAATTGAGGCAGCTTTGAACGACGTTTTAAGAAGAAAAGCATTTTTTTCTCAGTAAATCCGTAAATTTTTTAGAAATCATTTTCGTTGCTTTAGTTCATAAAATGTGTATGACGAGAAAGCAGTTATTCAAAAGAACTTGAGGCCCCTTGTAGTAGTCCTTGCCATTACAAAGGCCTCAAGTTCACAACACTTGCAATAGTTTATCTGTAGGTGTAGTAACAGTGAGCGGACTTTTTATATCAATAGGGATACGATGTTAGTATTCGTTCGAATATAATGAACTGAAAGATGTTCTTCGCGGAAGCGAAAAATCAGAGACCTGTGTCATTTGTTTTATAACATAATCAAAATATTTTTTTACTATGCGCAAAACATTGTGGCATTGCGTTAAGTATGTTTTTATATGTTCCAGAGTAAATAATCTAAGTAGTTTTAGGCTTTTTGTATACAGTTCTTAATCGTTACACAGGTATTTACTTATTTACTGTATGTTGTGACATTTCGTCTAAATGTTAAAAGTCGTTAGACTCAGTCACACGGCAGTTGAATGTTTTATGTGTGTAATCGTGAGGCATTTCAGAAAGCAGGCCTTCATTCTTTGAAATAATAAATTTTTCATGGTATGATTAACTTCGACGTAAGTATTTTGTAATAATTTGTATCTATAAGTATTTTTGTAGTAATTTGTATAGATATCGAGTGCAATCATTTTAATTATAAAGTACACATTTGTGTTTCACTCGATAAAGTGAAACAATTTTGATTTTACCAAAAATACTCCTGGGTTCCAAATAATTTGTTTTATTAAAACATCCGTAAAGCCTAGATAATAATATGGAAGTTGAAATTTTGAATAATTGACAGCTAATGGAATTTCGAAAACGGACCTGGAAAGCAGTTTTTGGCTAGGGGGCCTCGAGTTTTTTCGGTATGCCACTGGGCAGATGTGCATTGGTAACCTTATTCATCTAAAGCAATCTGAAGGATAATGAAAATTCCTTGGTTACCAACCACCAGCAGTGACTGCTTCTGAATTACAAGTTTTACCATTAAGTTTGTGTGATAAAAATCTAAAATGCAACCCGCAATCACAGATAGAACATTTTTCTTGTTCTATTAATTACGCCGTCATAAATTGTTTTTTAACAGGCCCACAATTTTTACTAAAGAGATGCTCAGGGATTGGGGCACTTCTCAAAATTTTTGTGATGTGATCTGAATGCAGGCTTAAATATACGTTTTTACATTGCAGAAAAAAATTCCAGAAAAATCAAGACAGTTAATTACTTTTGAACGTTTTTTCCCCTTATTTCACTGCGAAATACTCTTCAACTGATCTTACGCAGCTGTGAAGGAACAGGAAAAGTATTTATATTATTGTATATTAAGAAGGTATATCATAACAAAGGTCTTAAATGGTAAATCCAGGTATTCGCTTCGGAAGCTGCCAGAAATAAGTGCAAATAAATGAACATGAATTGAACTCATAAAATTCGTATTAAACTTATTCTAATTTAAACCTTTTTGTATAACACGTATGTATATCATTCCTTATCTATAAAAGATGGTATGAAATTTCATGTTGAATCGCTACGATATTCTTACACCTTGGAATTTTGATATCTGCTTTTATTTTTGTATCATTACTCGTTCTATACGCATTTTAAACGACAACGCCAATTCGTTATCAAATTCGTTCGCTTCACTTAAATTAGCCAGTTCGTTCGGCCCAATAAGATTAGGAGTTAAATGGTCATTACGTGTTTGAATTCGTTACCCAATTCGTTTGACCCAATGAAATCAGGAGTTAGAGAGGCCCTAACCGGGATTGATACTATAGTAGATGTTTTGATGTTTTGCTAATAAACTGAAGAATTCGCATTTTTTCCATCTGCAGCAATAAATGGGCAAATGTTTTGTAAAATCTCAGTTCAGTGTAACAGTGATAATACCCAATTCAACATCCAGTAATATAATATTTCTTTAAACGCTCAATATATCGCAGAAAACCTCGATGTTCCTTTATTGCATCACTGTGAACCTCGGTATTCAGATATGTTGCTAATAAACTAAAGTATTCCAACCTTTCCATCTGCAGCAGTGAAAGGGTATCAGTCATGAAACCAATAGAAATTCACTCACTTTTCGCGGAAAAAATGGTTTACCAGTTTCAAACATCAGTCATTAAACCTTCGTTTGCCGCTCCGGTGGCGCAGTGGTCTAAGCGATGGCCTCTGATCATTCGTCCGAACGGGGTCCGGGTTCGAATCCCGGTGAGGCATGGATGTTGTGTTTGTCTTACGGCACTGGCTCTCTCCCTTCCCTGGAACCAGTGACCCTAAATTATGGACGGGCGACTGCTTATAGCCCATTGAGTTGCTCACGGTGGTCGTTAAACCTCCAATCAAAAAAAAAAAAAAAAAAAAAAAGAAACCTTCGTATTTTCAACGTATTAGCTTCTTTAACATCGAGGATTAAACATCGATTATTATCGGTGGTAAAACGTCGATTTGTAAAATTTCTGTTCAGTGTAACAGTGGTAACCCCCAAATCAATACCGAGTAATATTTGTTAAAACGCCCGATAAATGGGTAGAAACCTCGTTGTTTCTTCGATGTACAAGTGTTAACTACGATGTTTTGCTTAAAATCCAAAGCTTTTACACCCATTTCTAGCAGTGAATGGGAACGACGGAGATTAAATAATAATAATTTTAAATGCTGGAATTTTTTTCGATGTATCGGTGGAAACTTCGGTGTTTTTTCCATTCATCGGCTCAGGTACCGCCGAGAAAGATAACCCAGTTTTCTCTAAGGAATCATAAACTAAAGCAGCCAATAAAAAGATGACATTTTTTTCGTCTTTTCAAGAATGTATCCAATAGAAATTCATTTACTTTTAGCGGAAAATATTATTTACCAGTTTCAAACATCAGTCATGAAACCTTAATATTTTCAACGTATCGACTTCTTTAACATCGAGGTTAAAACTTCGATTATCGGTGGCAAAACGTCGATTTGCAAAAACATCGATGTTTTCCTTCAGCACCAAATTTTGTTTATTTGCACGAATTATAGAACGTTTTTGAACTTGCATCGCTTCTCATTGGAGCGACCATTTATGAAACTGTTGTAACAGATGTCGTGATCCCACCGCGGATAACCAATATTGTAACCGTGGTCCCACCGAAGACCACCAATCCAACGACCGTGGCCGAGCATTAATTAAAATTTCTTATCCATGGTAATTCGACGTTGTCCTTGGCGCGAAGACTGTAATTTATGGGCACACATGTATACAATCAAAACCAATCACACTCGTACATATGATTAATGTGTCCTAGAAACGCCCTGACTGCACTAATGTTTATGTTTTATAAATATTTAATTGGCTATAAAATAAAAATGGCACAAATACATATAGCAACTAGTTGAGTGCTGATCTTAAGTGCTGGGTCATCTTTGACCAAAATTTATTCCCGTTATAAGGTTTTTGCGTACTTAAATACCACAATTCAGTTCTTAACAACTTACTAGTTCAGTTCACTAAAAACTGTCATTTTGATAGGCGTATACATTCCAAACAGCTCCCCGACTATCAGCGTATCAGATGCAACAACAGTAAAACAAATGTTTTTGCTTACATGGGGCTGTCAACTATAAATCCAATCAGCCTTTTCACCTATAAACTGATACGATCATACCAACGCACTTTTTTACGCTGAAGATTTCCTTGCACGTGCTGCGTTCCGCCGCAATCACACGTAGGCGTTGCACAGCTTCCGTTTTCAAACACACGCAAATATTTTCGTAGATGAAGCCTCGCTTTGCCTCGTGAGATGCCAGCCTCTTTTTGCATATGAGGAGGCGATGATAATGAAGTGTGTTCCGCACCGTGTTCGCTTGAGTTCCCAACCTGATTTTCGTTCTTGGCTTCGCTTCTCCTTGGAGCGACCAATGTCAACTCGCCGACTTTAGAATTTCTCCGTAGCTTCACTTTTACTGGGCCAACAAGTCGCTGACTTCCATCCGGCTACCAGTACAGGAACCTCTTCTTTATCACGCGGCCTCAAGCATTCCGCTGTCTTAATGGCAATCTGGCCTATCCAGATACCTTGAGTTGTTAATCTCCGTTTCTTTCAAAATGCTGGAGGTATTCTGCCTCATTTTTTTTTCAAATCACATAGCTGCCCAAAGACATGTCGTCCTTCACATCGGAGAGCGTACATTCAACTGAAATTTCTTCCGTATTGTCAACGCCAAATACGCAATCTTGCTTACCGACCAAAACCACACAAAATAGAGCAATTGGTCTCGAAAATGCTCTTAAATAACGATGAATTTACGATTATTCTCTCACACTCTTGTCCCCATTTTCTTTTGGTTCTACAAGTGGACCATAATGTCTCGCTTCAAAAGGTACCTCATTCCCGGTTGTTTAGTCTGCCCGTCATCTGCGACTTGCGATTTATGACTTGAAAGCGCTCGAAACTCCGACCACCAAAACAGAGTGAGAATTCTTCCCTAACCCCAGATAAAATTTTTCCTTCGTCTTTACACTTTTTTTACCCCAATAAAACATCTAAATGAATTAATACCTAATTAATTTCATACATCCACCACGCCCATTAATTCCCGGATTAATGGCGAGGGGTGGGTCGTTACAAATACGTTCTTCTCCGTTAACATAAATCCATAGCTAGTATTCATTTTTTTTTCTTTTCGTTAGACAATGAAATTGTAGTCTCTGACTTTATTTCACGCAGTAATAAATTAGAATAATTTATTATAAATATATATTTTTCAGGTAACTTTAATGTTTCAAGAGATAAATTTCTGATTTCTTTTCCGTGTGTCTTAGCTCCCCAAGAGTGACACATATATTGAATGCCAATGTCTGACGCAGGTTACATGACCGGTAGTTGTGCTGTGTTCCGAAATGTTTTCCAACACAGTTTTGGTATATACTATGTAAGCTCGTAGAACATCCAAGGACGGGGGAGGATACAGCAAGAATGTTCTAACAGAGCATTTAAATAAAAAAATTGAATGCACCTCAGCGACGCCATTAGGTCTGCGTTATTTTCCATTTTTGGGCATTATTTTACCTTGGAAATTTGTAATTGTGACTGATCATTCTTTCTTGGGAATATTTCCTCACACAGGTAAAATAGATATTCACGAATCGTAATTCAAATGAATGACCAATCTGTTCTCTCCTTTTCCAGGTGTTCCTCAAAACTTACTATGTATATTATTCATGCCTGGTTCCTGTTATTTATGACCTAACAGCAAATTTGCAACTCCTCAAAGGGGTACGAGCTTAGTGGAGACCTTTCTACCTTTCACAAATACATCTCCTATTTTCTACAACACATCAATCACATTTAAGGACTCCAAATCTGCAAACTTAAAAAAGAATGGGAGATAAGCAAATATTTACTCTTTACGAATAGATCTCAACTTGTCTCGAACTTTAATTGAATACATTCACGTTTAAATATCATTTTTAAGTTTGGCTCGTATTTCGTAGCTATTATTTATAAAGAAAAAAAGAATTGTCCTTGTTAATTCTTATGTAAAGTGTACATTTTCACAAAAAAACACACACATTTCATTTATTTTAAATCATCAGAAATATCTAAAGATCAAATTATGTGACCTAAATAATGGAAGATTACATAATTATATCTAAAATGCTCACCAAAATTTTTAAAGCCCCGGTCCTAATTATGAATGTAATATCATCATCATCATCATTGTCAACCATTATCAATCCACTGCTGGACGAAGGTCTCTCCAAGTTTCCTCCACAACAGTCTGTTTTGTGCCATTCTCCTCCATGTCACTTCCACATACTTTCGATGGTCATCCACCTATCTCCCATGTGGTCTTCTTCTGGTTCTTTTCCTGTCCTTGGAATACAATCTAAAATTTCGGCTGTCCATCGATGGTCAGTTCTTCTGGCAGTATACCAAGCCCATTGCCATTTCAGGGATTTAACTCTGATCATGATGTCTTGCACTCTTGTCATTTTTCGGATCCACGAGTGGCTCTTCTTATCTCTCCTGGTTACACCAAGCATGCACCACTCCATGCCCTTTGAGTTGTCTGCAGGCTTTGTATGTCTCTTTTAGTTAAAGTGCACGTCTCTGCAATATACGTAAACACCGGAAAGATGCATTGATCAAACATTTTTCTTTTAAGACATAATAGCATATTGCTCTTAAAAATTATGCTGTTTCTTCCAAAAGCTATCCAGGCAAATTTTGTACGCCGATTAATTTCTTCATCAATGCAACCCTCACTTGACATCTGCTTTCCAAGATAAATGTACGTGTCTGTTATCTCCAGCTTTTTCTCCATCAATCGATAAATCTTCGTTTCGTGTAAAAGCATTGAACATCACTTTTGTCTTCTGAAAGTTCATTTTTAATCCCACTTCTTTTACTCTTGTCAGCAAGTTCCTGGATGATAGTCCGCAGCTCTCATGGTTTAGTTGCAAAAATGACTACGCCTTCAGCAAAACGAAGGTGGGTTAAATAATCTCCATTATTCTTTAGCCCTTTGTTCTCCCACTTCAGTGATTGAAAGTCATTTACCAATGGGGCTTTAAAGAGCTTGGGAGATATGGTGTCACCTTGTCTCATTCACTTTCCAATTTTTATGTGCGTTGTATTTTCAAACAGCCGAATCTTTGCACTTGCATTTTAATAGATGTTATTAATAATATTAATGTATGCATCTTCAATACCGCACCATTTCAAAGCCATTGTAACTGCTGATGGTTTCACCGAATCAAAGGCCCTTTCATAAACAATAAATGCCATGCACAATGGAATTTCATAATCCCTCGCTCTTTCAATTATGTCTTTCAGTACGTGGATATGATCTACAGTGCTGTAGCCACTCCTGAATCCAGCTTGTTCTCTCGGTTGAGCAATGTCCAGTGTTACATTCAAGCGGTGTGAAAAACTTTAGTGATAAAAACTTTAGCTGATAGGTCTGTAGTTCTTGAGATCATCAATGTCACCTTTTTTATCTAGCAGTATCACATTAGCATTGTTCCAATCCTCAGGAATCTTCACTTCATTAAGGCATCGAGTAAAAATTTGGGCGAGTACTGTTTCAATTTCTCCACTTGCTTCTTGTATGATGTCTACAGTTATTCCATCTTCTCGTGGAGCTTTACCCCGCTTAATGTTTTTGACTGCACGTGAAACTTCTGATGGGAGGACTGGAAGAACTCTGGTACTGGTACCTCTTGTGATGTCTGGAGTACACGTATCATCCCTTTCATATAATTTGGAGTAGAAATATTTCACTCTTGTCAAACGTTTGCCTCTATTTCTTGTTACAGAGCCATCTTCTTTTCTCAGTGCCATAATCTGTTTTCTTCCCTTACTGAGATGTCCCTTTGCTATCTTTAGGCTTTGGTTGTTTTCAATTGGTTTTCTCACTAGTTCACAGTTGAATTTCCTTACGCCTTCGGTGATACTTTTTCGTAATGTCTTGCATAGCTCTATATATATTCCACGTTGGAAGTCACATCTTCTTAAGTTGACCTCATCTCTCTTCTTTTTTGCATCAACATTTTGGTTTTTCCTGATAATTTGTTCACATGTAACTTGTTCTTAGACCCAGCTTAATTTTGCTGCTGTTTCCATAAGAGCTTTGGTTACTTTTCTGTTAATTTCAGAAATATCCACTTCTTCCGATGTTAGGCATTCTAAAGCAGAGGATCTCTTCCTCAGTTCCATCTTGGAAGGCATTATTGAGTTTTTTAAGGTTGGTTATGTCAATACATTTTGTTTGTCTTATAAGCTTGCCACGTTCGAGTTTAGTGTTGACGTGCATCTTACATCTCACCAATCTATGGTCACTACCTGTTATGAACTTGTTCAGCACACGGCAGTCTTCGATGACGAATTTTTTGTTACACATAATAAAATTAATTTCACTTGTCGTCCCATTTGTATGTCTCCATGACCATTTCCTGTGCGGCTTTTTCTTGAAAAAGGAGTTCAAGATGAAAAACCCTTCTGCCTCTGCAAACTCTACGAGCGTATTTCCACGCTGGTTTCTATTGCCGTGACCGAATTTACCCACTGAAGTTTCATTCTGTAGCCGTTGCCCTATTTTTCACATAATAAATCTCACATAATAAAAGAAAAATTAATCTCGTATTTGAATTCAGCATAAAAAATTATATTGAAATTCAATATTATTTCCTCATGGACATATAACATAGACCAGGGTAATCAGGTAAAAGTATTAAATGTTTGTTAAAGGTCGGATTTTATTATAAAAATTGCAAGGGTAGGAGTTAAAAACACACCAAACTATGCAAGATCAAAACGTTTGTAGCGTTTTGAACTTGCATCAGTTGCTAATCTTTAAAATTGGTAATGCATGTAGCTGAGTAACCGCAGAAAGAACGCTCCGAGTTCTCATGCTAACCTCAGTTCTCCGTTAAAAGATCATGAAATTGGTACGGGAGCATCAAATCTGAACCTTGCATGATTGGAAGAAGGTCGTCTATTCCGATCAAGCTATTTTGCAGTTCCACGATGCGGACGCTGAGGTGTGAAACTCACACCGCTGTGCTTCGTTGAAACTTATTACCGAACTAGTCTGAAATAATCTCCGATACCGTTTTTCCATTTTATGCCGAAGCTACTCTTATCGTCTAGTTCGCACAGATCTAAATATTTTGCAGGGGTACTCCGTCTCCTGAACATAGTCCAAATCCGTTGCATATTGCTGTGTGCTACAAAAAACACATTAGCAACATCAGTCACAGTCTGACCGTCTTCAAGCCCCATAAAACATTGGTTTCGGATGAAATAATCAGTATGACTTTTCGGTGATATTCTTTGTTACTTAAGACATACAATTTCTGACTCTGTTGCTGAAACACCTGAAAAATGTTTGAAAATTAATGATATACTTACTCGGCATCATGCTTACATGCACTCTTGGCAGCTATCATGTGGTCACAGCAAATTCGAAAACGGACTGCGCTTTATGAAACATTTCCATGCGACACACCACACTCGTGTGCATGGTGTTTTAACCCCATGGCGCTATCTTGTTTTCATATCTCATGTTCGTCTTTATATTTTACATATCTGTGCATCTGAGAACTCTGTTACCTTAATCATGTTTTGTATCGATGGATAAACGAATTGAGATTACGGATTAAGGTCCTATGATTATAGGACACGATATTAAGACACTTGTCACAGCACAAAAATCCACCAATTCCTTTTACATATCTTATTAAACATTCCATTTTCAAATCAGCATGAATGTATAATTATATGAAATCTAAAAGCAACGAAGCATTTCCACGGGATTAATTTTCATGGAAATTAAGTTAATACCAGTACTGAAAAAGGGATTAAATGTATTAAAAATAAGTGTTAGTCATATATGAACATTATTTAGAACATTGGATAATAGGTATGATCCTACAAATATCATTCAGAAATCACCAGTTAAGAACTTTGATTTTTCAAAGTGGATTGTGTGAAGAGTTTAGTGATGAAATTGGGGTTCCATTTCTAAAGCCACTGCACCTGAAAACATAGGTTGTTGACTTAATATTTTAATTAAATTTCATTCGTTTTAACACCAAAAGCAAATGATTATCCTTAAAATAAACCTTTACTATTTATTTTTTGAAACTCTGTACGCATTCAAGACAAAGATTAATTTTTGGAATTTATTTCAATATCAAATTTATATTACATATTTAATAAAATGTTCCTGGTTTTCAGTAGCATGTCTTAAGAAACAGGAATTATAATCGCTTTTGAGCTGCAAAATAATGTCCAAATAAAGTAATAGAATGACTAATGGAATAGTGTACTGACATTGAGGTCTAATCTCCTGTAATTAAACGGCTCGTTTGACTGGAGGGTGATCAGTTTTGTTGATTTTGGGCATGAACGTTTTGTAATAGACATGTCTATGTTGGGTAGATTAGGTTTTCCCTAATTGTTTTGATTAAAAGTTAAGAACCTTTTGAATCGTTCCTTTTTCAGGGAAACACCATTCTTCAATTCAACGAAATAGGGAAAAAAATGTGGGCGAGCCAAAGAGTTATTAAATGAAATGAATATGTGGTTTTTACAACAATAATGACACACGAAAACCAGCTGTACTTACATCTGTTATGGAAATAGAAAGAGGGCAGCTATGTGTGCTATTAAAGTAACGTTTATTTCAAGCTATTTGATTTTAAGATACGGAATCATTTTGCTGGAATACCATACGTGGTCAATGTAGTTTTACGCACTGTGTAATCAACCTGACATTAAAAATGGCAGTTATGAAAGTTACACAGTTTTCATGCTTTACGAAATGTTTTGAGGTCAGAATGTTTTACTTTGTGCAAATGAAAAGAAAACGTTGTTTTTCTGTCTCGCATCATTTTAATTTTCGAAACCCGATTGTGCATTTACCCCTATTTGAAACTCAGCGAGGTGAAAAGTAGGAAGCGGTTTCAAAACAAAGTAATCATTGTTTTTTTGTATGACATTATCATGACAGAATTCTAGAATTTGATACGCAGTAAGTGTAAAGGGCATATTGGTGAGTCAAGGAGGAAGAACGAGAAATGATCATTTCTTCCAGTTTTGTTCACTTTATTTTAGAAATTCTTTCCTTTGAACGCGTTTATGGAATATCTGAAATATGTTATTTACCACTTTTTTGAATGCCGGTAAATTATTGTATGTTCGTGCTGATTTTAATTTAGAATTTTCAGTCAGTGGGTTTTCAAGGAGCTTATCTCAATTTTTACCATTCTGCTTCGCACGCGTATATTTATTTCTGATACAGTGATTAGCGTATGTTAGGAAAAAAGAAGCATAAGATGAAGAATAGGTTTTGAACTTTTGAGACTTCTTTCCGCGTTTAAGTGCAGTTCATGCTTTCGATATTGTTGTTATTTCACCTAAGATGACTACGTTTGTATTGTACTGCCGTTTTTATTTAAAGTAGTTTTCAAATCTAACGTGGGAAATACAAATTTAAGAATATTCCTAAAACAGAGAAGAACGATTATCATCATTCATATGTCATTAGTCGCTGCAGGGACAAATAATAACATGTATGAATGAGGGTGTGAAGAAATAGGAAGTTTTATTGTGATATCGTTCAAGGAGTTAGGTTAAAGGAATAACTGTCTTCTAAACAGAAAATAAAACCTATTGTTTTCTGGAATACATTCGTGGATATATAATCAATATATTTGCTCTAAATAAAGCTTCTAACAACAAAACATTTTCAGAATCAAATGTGTAAGCAGATTTGTTTATTAATGCATATACCAAATTTGACATCAAACACTAGCTTTGTTTGGGGTAAAAATTTGCAGTACATCCATTTTAAAATTTATTATAACACTAGAAAATTAATAAAAACTCTGTATGTTATTATTAATTTTGTATGGCCATGGGTAGCCTATGGGCAATGTTCGTGACTGGCACGGAAAAGGACCTCAGGTTCGATCCCAGGCAGGTACGAACGCTCGATCCACTGAATATCCGCCGTGCGTCGGATGTGCCCGTTTAGCCGTCGGACCCCGGGTACTGTCCCCTCGGTAATAAATAAGAGCTATTTCCTCGCTCTTTTTACTTAGCTTACGTGTCAATTTCCTACCGAGCATTTTATCCCAAATCTACTACCTTCCTATTTCTAAGAGTTGTTTAAGACCTGGGGTCAGACACTCCCTAAAATCGTCTATATATCACCTGATCTGAATAATTCGGTATTTTGCTAACAGTGAACAGTATTAATTTGACAAATTTTGTCGCATTATTTCCAGTTGGTGCTTACCTAAAATTCTCCATCTACAAGACTATTGTACTAGCGTCTTGAGAGAAACTTCAGGTCCCATAAGTTATCCTCTTAGTGGACCATGCTTAACTGGCAGAGGTTAATCAAACGACATAGAAACAAAAAAATGTGCCAGGATGTCGTTAGACCCTGTTCAGCACATGTCCTCTCCTGTAGGTAAGATTTTCGGTGGGTTGTACCATTAATTAGCTCTTGGGAAAGCTAATCCAAACCGATTCTTTTGCCGAAATTGTGTAAAGACGTCCGGCATAAAAATGGATTTAAATAAACATATAAATTTTCATTCCGATGTATCCATGGCATATTTACGTAATGTAAATTATTTTCCAACTGATCAAGGAGAGTAAATAGCTGGTTTTCCACTCATTTAAATTTATTTTATTGAGTACTAATAAGACATAACCATGATATGATGATCATAATCATGTTAGACGCTAGTAAATATGAAAAACATGGTAGTGGGCTTAAGAAAACGTTGTCCAGCCACTGCAAGCATGTATGTAACTTAAGAAAATGCTTGCCAGCCATTTTGTTTTATTTTTCATACTTTAAATACTGAGAAACCACAGTGCAATGGAAACCATCGAGAAGAGGTATTGATTGATCATATTTTATATAATATAATTATTGGGCATGCCATAGCTAATAACATTTACCTACATAGAGTGCATGTGAAGCGTATATGTTTCATGGTTTTCTCGAAGAGAAACGAAAAGTGTACACATAAAATAATCATTCACTGCAGTAAAAATCCGAAATTACAGCTTGCATATGCGTCGATATTTCATCTTGCAACAGATATCTCATACATTTCTTTCATCATTACACGTTGGACACCCATTTCCCAACACACGTCAATCGGTTACCTGATTCGTCCGCGCCACTCGAGTGAGGATCAATGAGATAACGATTTATAGGAATCACAATCCTCTCTCGAAACTCTGGTACTAACATGATTTTACACAGTGTCACACGCTGACACTGGTGTAGCCGTATTGACTAAAAATGTTTTATATAATGAAATTACAGGTTATAGCTCTATTGCTTGATAATGTTTTATATAATGACGTTATAGGTTATAGCTGTATTGATTGGTAACACCGGGGAACCCAACTTTTGGTGCCTAATATGTTAGACCCTTACTTTTGGTATTTTGTGGTCACAGATTCCGAAAATGGCATTAGGCTTTGTCCATCAGATCTGCTTCTTATGATATGACATATTCAGAGAAATCCCAAGAAGCCTAGAACACGAACAACAACACACAAGTTTCGTCATATTACCATCTCATAAGGAAATGTCTTCACGAAACTCACTTACGAAACTAAAAGCTACACAAGAATGGGTAGCAAAAAAGCGCGATTTCAGCGTTATCTATGAACGGAAGGATGCACTAGATATGTCTTTATCTCCACCTTAATCATATTAAAAATTAAGACTTGTTAGTCCTTGGGGCGTATCAAGGAAGAAATGCGTCGGATATCGGATGAGGGTGGCAGCAATATTTGGAAAGTCGCGCACGTCGTCAAATTGGAACTCTCTCACCAGGTTGATCGGACGAAAGACGCGAGTGCCTATTCTGAGACAGCAAGCCGTAGAAGAAATAAAATCATCAATGGACAACAATTGACAAGGTTTACCACCTACAATGGTGGTAAACCTCGTATTCTGAAGTATTTGCGACGATTGCCACATACCGCAGCACATGGTCTTGCTGGTTTGTTTGAATGCTTTACCAGACGTGCGTAACGGGAATGAGCCATGCTGAATATCGCTTTTACCTCAGCGTTGACGATTGCGATCGAGGTTTTGTTGAGGTCGTGGTTACAAAATGCAACTTCCTGCTGCCCTTGAGCATCTTAAGACTCCTAATTATGGTGTTCAGATTTGGGATGTTTTCAGCTTCAACAGCCAATCACCGCTCGTAGCATAGTGGGAAAACTGTGATCAAGGCAATACGTCGATGAGCTGCTACAGCGTGTTTTGTTCATATTCTGTAGAATTCCTGAAGCCCAGTTTAAACAGGATAACACCCACACAAACAATTTCAACGTTAGTACGTATTGGTTGCAATGTGTCCAGGTAGTGAACTGGCGGGCACGATTTCTAGAGCTCCCTACAGAAGAAAATATGTTGGACGTCATTGATAGACGATTTAACTCATGTTCCAGACCACCTCGCATTGTCGATCAACTGTAGACAAAAACTCAACAACATATGAGCAGCGGTAACTCATAACATGACAGCACGCTACATATTCACTACATAATAAAAAACATACATGTTTTGGGAAAATTAATCTGAATTTGACTCGATGCCACACCTCATAACTCTCGTTTAATTCCTCAGAAATTAAATTCCGACCATCATGCTTATATGTGACATACAACTCGCATCATTTGGTGCATTCTATCATGATCTGATAGTTTTTGTGTCAAGAAGTACATTTCTAAAAGCAATTCTCTGTTTGGTAAATGTTCAGGACTTCAGTTAATCTGAAAATATTTTAAATGTTTGTTTCAGTATTTTATTTGAAAAAAATATTTTATGTAATTTAAAAGAAAAATTCAGTTCACACTAACAGGAGATTAAATTTATTTTCTTTAGTGGCGGTAGCTATAAAGTTCTAATTTTTAAAAGTATTGTTGATCAGGAGAATGTAGCTTGTTAGAAAAACTGCTTCAATTGCGCCGTACAAGAATGCAGCAATTGAGAACGCATTTTACGTAACACAGGAAAAATTAAATTAAATCATACTGCACCTTATCCACCCAAAAGATGTCCTAAGTAAAGCCCACATAAAATTAAATAAATAAAAGAAATACATAAAACAGAACAACGTGTTTATCGAAAGTCGCTTTTGTTCAATCATTTTCAGTTTGGAAATGCTCCCATTTGTGCTAGTAGCTCTAGTAAATAATTGTTTTTAAATACTTACGCGTATCATCCTTTGATGAACCCCTTTCAGATGCTGAGTGGGGATTTCAGGATTTCTTTTACATTAACACCCAAGACAACACACCAGTTAACCACATGTGTTACTATTGTAGAAGGAAGGTATAGCAATATACAACACAGATCATTCACGCATTTGAGAACGATATTCCAGAACCAAAATTCATGATTACAACAAAATAATTTATCTCTTAAATGTTCTATCTGATTCTCTGGACTATAAGATTGCACCAACGTTTCCAAGATGACAGCACATTTGTTAAAATGTTTAGTGGTGTTTTTCTCCACTCTTCCTCTTCTGCTTTCTGTACCCCAAACATTGGTTTAGGTGCGCGATTAGAAAGCTTTATTTCTAGCAGTCCGAAGGCGCAATAAGTAATTGGCGACACATCAGGAGAGTTTGAAGGAGTTTGAGGAAATGCATAGACATTATGTTAAACAGATTGTCTATTTTATGTTCTTTCAAGAAATAGATTGGTCGATTTGCATGTATGACTGTAGCCTTAACCTGACGAAGTTCTGCTCTTTGAAGGCTCTGTGGGTAAAGACATGGAATTTCCTCTTTGAATATAGGCGATAAAACATTATTTTTATAATATATAAAATTTATTTTGACATTATTTTTTCAACTCTTCGGAACTTTCATTTCCTCTTGTATGACACACAAGCAATAATCATGAACACTTTCCTGAAACACTCTTTGGATTTTCCAAAAAGTTTGTCAGTCTTTTTCTTCTCCTTTGTGACAGTAAATCGACATTTATTATTCCTAGTCGTTTAGATAGAAACACGCTTTATCAATAGTCACAATAAATTTCCATCTGTCATTGGCTAAATGATTTTCGTATGAAGTCCTGCTTGTTTTGCTCTTTGCCACACGCCTTAACAAATGGCTCTGAATATCAGGGTTTCTTTTTCAGATTTAAATTTTTGTTTAATATCTTGTTTAGAGCTAATATAGTGAATTTTAACGACTTCGCGATTGATGTTTGTCTGGCTGGATTTTTGTTTAAGACAAGGAACCTTACTTTTGACATAGCCGCAAAAATATGTAGTTTCTTGGAATATTCGTTTGGTGTTCTCCTGTTAAAAGTAGTGCTGGACGAATTTTCCCTATACAATTAATAATATTGACTATTCAACGTTTAGAAGTGCTAAATCCATGGTTCTCACAGCGTTTTTAATCACAGAATACGAACATTTCTTTTCGTAAAAAAACAAAAGGATAACATTATATTCGCAGATTATTTACGTGCGCCATTTTCTGATAATACGATAATTAACAGCAGCAGAGTTTTCTTTCCTTTTCTTATAACACACTGTTGCCAATTCCAAATGTTCGAACTTCTTTTTATTTTCTGTAATTTTTTATCCGAAAACTTCTAAGAATGTGTGAACATTCTGTGTATGTAAGCTTTTCTCCAGTACATTTCTTTTGTTTTAAGGTTAATTCAGTGTTCTCTTCTCCAGGCTATAGTTTCTGTAATGGAATGTATAGGTAATACCTCACGTGACGAACTTCTTATGATCATTTTACACACGAAATAGAAGGCACGTAGGATTCTCAGGAGTATGAACTTAAAAAACGATAAAGGAGAAACCTTAAAATGAAACTAAAACGCGCGCAGAAGTGGAAGCTTCAATTCTTACATCGTTATTGTTCATTGCAATATTCCATAACACTGAAAAGATTATTTCACATAACGTTATGTGTCCCTAAAAAGATAGACCCTGAGTGATCATTGATTCATGTCCACCTCCTAATACATTCTAGATCCTCATTTCGTCCTCAGTACAGTAGATATCTGACATGGAATTGATTCAGTAAGAATCGGGAAGAACTTAGGAGGTTAGGCAAACCAGAATGTGGGTAATGCGGATTTCAATTCAGGTATTTAGACGACTGGTGAATCCAGACACCGGATATGCCGTTATATCATCATCTACATCATCATTGTCAACCATTATCAATCCACTGTTGGACGAAGGACTCCCCAAGTTTCCTCCACAACGGTCTGTCTTGTGCCAGTCTCCTCCATGTCACTCCCGCATACTTTCGAATTTCATCCACCCATCTTCCACGTGGTCGTATTCTGGGTCTTTTCCTGTCCCTTGGAATCCAATCTAAAATTTCGACTGTCCATCGATGGTCTGTTCTTCTGGCAGTATGTCCAGCCCATTGCCATTTCAGGGATTTAACTCTGAAAATGATGTCTTCCACTCTTGTCATTTTTCTGATCCACGAGTTCCTCTTCTTATCTCTCCTGGTTAAACCAAGCATGCACCTGTCCCGGTTCTTTGAGTTGTCTGCAGCCTTTGTATGTCTCTTTTAGCTAAGGTCCACGTCTCTGCACCATACGTAAGCACTGGAAGGATGCATTGATCAAACAAATTTTTTTAAAGTCATAACGGCATATTGCTCTTAAAAATTTGCAGGTAACATTTCGATGCGCCGGAAAGCGAGATCTTTTATCAGGAATCAAACTGGAATTGGACCAATTGTTTGTTAGATGAAAGGGTATTCTGCTTTGCTAGTGGCTTTGAAGCCATGTTCTCCGGCCTTTCTAGTCTATACGAATACGGAAGAAAAATGTGAATTTTTAAGTGCAAAAAATCAAAAATATTATTTCACAGATTATTTGTTTGTGATTTTAAACTCAATGGAACCTCTAAGGTTTTCAGAACGTTTTAGAAAAGCACTTACGGTATGGTCATTTACAGAGATCAAATCAACTTACTTGAAGCCGAAGTATGTATAAAAGCCCAAATTTGAAGTAAATGTTTGTACATCGAAAGATAATCAAACGTACACACATACCACTTAACGTGTGGGTCAACATTTTACCTTCCAGCATAGACTGCAGCATGTATTGGAAACATCTATTTCGTGCTAAGGCCCATTGTTCGCAGACAGCAATGGGTAATGCCCTGAGAGACCGCTGTGATGTTTCTCGGACCTGAAAGTATAATCCCGTTCTTATATGACTACATAAGCGTTGTCAGTTCACTGATATATCCCTTCTACCATTTCACTCAACATAACATTACAGCAACCAAATCCACATGCATAATACACCCTGAATATCCATTTTTGCCCATGGCCAGATTTTCAGTACACCACACACATTCTCCCCATCTGCAATTATAGTTGGTATCTCGTTACTTCTGACAAATTTAATTGTTTCCTATCTTGTACTGCGTATTATCGATATATCCTTCCCACTGTAGTCTTACTACTGTAGCTGAAGTCGTTCCATTTATAACAGTTCCAGATATGAGCTTCGACTTTCACGGACCAGTGGTGCAACTTATTTAACATTAAAAGTTGAATATAAAATAACGGAGCGATGAAGCGTTTGAAAAAAACTGTGATTTCTCCGGAAACATGAAAACAGAGATTTAATTTAAGTCAATGGGTCATAGTTTTTTCCCTTCATGGAAGTTTAGAACGAAATTATCGTGGTTAAAGTGCACTACAAGATTGAGATCGTTTTTTTTTTCAGTATTTTTCTTAAAATATATTATATACACAGGCGGAAAATGACAATAGAACACCAAGAAGGAATTGGCGGACGATCATTAAATTTACATATGTTAATGGTCGAGTTTACGTAGGCGTGATGTTAATTTAGGGACCAACCGGCGAGAGCTTACGCCACAGCACGGTATAATTTGAAAATTATCGTCGGTGGTATTTAAGGAGTAGGGTGAAGTGAATGTAATCAGTCGTCGGCGTACGGACAAGTGCGAAGACCCTGAAGAAGCTGCAATGCCTGGACATCGAAGACGTGTATGATTTCAGCAGTTATCGGACTTTGAGCGAGGTCGCCTGGTCGGACTACGCGAGGCCGGGCGATAGTATCGTCGTATTGCGAAGCGAATTTGACGGGAAGTATCGAAGGTGGTACGATGGTGGCGTAGATGGTCCAAGGAACATTCCCACACGAGAAGACGTGGAACCGGGAGTCACAGACGGACTGATATGCGGACCGATCGACGCATAAGAAGAGCGGCGTTGTCAAGCAGAACATCCACTGCGACGCAAATCCGAGATGCCGTTGCACCTGAGATGACTGTGCGAACAATCCGCAACCGTCTACTGGATGCAGGACTACGTGCACGTGTGCCTCTGACTCCAGCCCACCGTCAGGAACGGCTGCAGTGGTCTCGCCAACGTCTGCACTGGAGAACGCAATGGCGATCTGTCGTGTTCAGCGACGAAAGCAGATTCTGCTTGGGAGCCTCCGATGGCCATATGCGTGTTCGCCGACGCACAGGGGAGCGTCTCCACACTCCTTGCATCCGCCAGTGACACACATGGTCTCCTGGTGTAGGGAGCGATCAGCTATCACTCCCGTACACAACTAGTGTTTGTACCGGGTACGTTAAACAGCACCTCCTACATCAACAACATCATTCAGCCCGTTGTTTTGCCGTTTGTAATGTCGGTCCATCGTGGTATTTTCCAGCAGGATAACGCACGCCCACACACGGTACGTGCAACGCAACATGCACTTCAATATGTGAGACAACTTCCCTGGCCTGCACGTTCACCGGATTTGTCCTTCATTGAGCACGTGTGGGATTTTATGGGTCAACCACTTATCCGGTCTCCACGGCCAGCCACGACCATCCCCGATTTGCCCTTCCAGGTTGAGGATGCTTGGAACTCAATACCCCAAAATTACATCCAACTTCTGTACGACAGACTCCATGCCAGAATTGCACAGTGCGACACAGTTCATGGCGATTCAACCTCGTACTAACCATGTTACATGGAAATGTCATTTTTCAGTTTACCAGCAAATAGAGCTGTATTTTGCCATAAAGTTTTGATCACGTTATCCTCTGTATTCCGTTATTATGCTGTATAAATTTCGTTGGTACCAGACGTCTCCTTCTTGGTGTTCTTTTTTCACTTTCCGCCAGTGTATAACTTACTTGTTTTAATTGTAGTAAATCTTTCACTTCATCTTGCAACTAGTGTGTTGTGGTTTTAATGAAGCTTCATAGTGTTTTCGACAGCATTACAACCTAATATGTTTGTGAATGGCTGCACGAAATCTCACACAGAACTTCGGATATGATAGAATATTACTGCTAGAGACTTCAACACGAATATCCTGCGATATCGCACTTTTGAAAGTCTTATAAACGAAGCTCCTTACATTTCGAAGGCTGATCATTTTGTATGCTCTTTTGTTGAAATTAACTGATTTAGCACCATGTTGTTTTTTTAGTAGTATAATTAGTACATCAATATTTGTCAAAATATTATGACAAATTGAAAATCATTGGATTAAGGAAAACGTATTTTGACGGACGACCAGTTTATTCAGCATATAAGGCAGATATTACGTATTTATGAAACTATAGTTGTTAGGATAAACCGTCAGAAATTTTTGAAATTAGCGCCCAAAGTATATCCAAGAATAGGTCTAACTCAAAAGGGTCAAAATGTGTGTTGGGAAGTGTAATCATTAGTAATAAATGTGGAAAATATAAATATAATATTTAATAAATCCATCAACATTTTCTCTTGTATTTCATGACATGTTCTTTTGTTGGCTTATCCGAACTTTTCTTCGGACGAGTTCAGTGAACCTATAACAGAGTGATTGTGATTTTAGCTTGCAGTTTTGAGAACGCCTTCTGCGGTGCGCAGATATGAGGCATATTTTTCGTAATATGTTTCTTGACATACATTACATGGATCTGACAACAGATGTAAACTGGTTAAAAGATGTTCTTTCATGCAATATTGTCTTTCGATGTAATTGGGATCACATTTTAGACAAAAATTAAATTTCCTTTTCACGGAGATTCTGTGTTCAACAATAAAATAAACGAGTTTGTACCGAAAACTCTGGAGAAATGGGTTTGCTATTCACATTCTTCTCAGTTAAAGAAAACATATCTTTCGGGCTTATAGAAAGGATGAACATCAAAGGAAAAACAGATGGATTTACATTGTCTTACATAATAGCAGCTCTACATCAGCATTAGAACAGTGCCTGAACTACAGCGGACGGACGTAGTTACAAAAAAAAGAGTTCTACAGACAGATATGCATATTCAATGCGAAATAAATGGGTGCTGTTCATGAGCGAAGGTTCTTGGAATTTTCAAAATGGTAAAAAGCAAAAGTTTTTTTGCTATATACAAGAAGTGTTCAAATGAAAAGGTACGAAACGACACTGTGGGTATAAATGAAGACTTTATTCAAAGTATACACCATAGGCCGTAGCACAACGATCCCATTGATTAACGAGCCGAAGGATTCCTTGTTCCCAGAATTCCTGTGGCCGTGACGAGACCCAGTCCTGCACAGCGTCCTTGAGTTCGTCGTCCGATTGGAAGCGCTTCCCTTTCAGATGTTTTTTCAGGGGACCAAACACATGGAAATCGCAGGGCGACATGTCCGGACTGTAGGGCGGATGGTCAAGCTGCTCCCACTGGAACGTGGCCAGTTCCGCGTGTGTGACCCTGGAGACGTGTAGACGCGCGTTATCATGGAGCAGAACCACACCCTCCGCGATGAATAGCGGCCGGTTTAACATCTTCCGCTGTCAGAAATCGGATAACGCCTCGCTGCTCCTCAATCGTCGAATTTTGCAATGTGAACGCCATCCTGTCCTCACACGCACTGCCGCGTCGATTGGACGGCGCTCTTTATAAGAGCCTCTGCTCTCTCCTGCGCATGCGGGCGCCCGCTCATGCTCCGATCCACGCCGGCGACTCCAATCGCATCCCTAGATGTGTCGCTATGTTCTCCCATAGCGGCATAGGCAAATATGTTAACGGTTACGTTCTTATGACGTTTCGTACCTTTTCATTTGAACACCCCTAGTATTTATGTGGTTTACTCTATATTGTATGTGGTTTTCTTTCCACGACTGATATACGATTGCTATAACAGCGATTCTTTTCTGGAAACGTTATTCCGTCAATCTGCAACTCTTTGTATTTGTAATTTAATATAACGAAATGTACATTTTATGAAATATGAGTGAAATAAAAATTGTGCAATTCTTTCCTACCCAAAGCTAAAAATGAGTAAAGCCTTCTATTATTTCACCCTGTTCTGTGCCACCACAACAAATATTGTTTAATGCTTATAATTTACCTGAGATAGTGCGAATCGAATGATTTTTATTGCAACTGATTACAAATAATTCACTAACTGAAAGATAAGAATAATAGTGGGTCCTGATTTTACTTGATTTACCTTGCCTAGTGATTGTGAATTAATCCCGTAACATACTCTTATGATCTTTGAAATCTTACTGCGAGAGTTTATAGTATTTGGGGGAGGATCGCAGTATTCAGACAGTTGGAATAGGATTTTAGATATGTTGATGTGTTTCCGCAGTGTTTAACGAAATAATTCAATTTTACATGACGTATTTCTTTCTAGACGGACATTTAATCATTTTGTTGAATATAATAAGTAACGTCAATTGCCATTCCTGAATGCCATAATACCACACAACACCTAACTTGAGCAGTCCATTGAAGGTGTTTAGGGAAGGCGCTGTGCAATTACTTTTCTTTAAGTATCCACATAATTTTTCAAATGTTTTCGTCTGTATTTCTATTTCAATTTACAATTTGTATAATTTAAAGATAATAGCTGTTCTTAGGACAATTGTATTCCTTTCATCACACTCATTTCTTCCGAATCGGGCGTTAAGTGCCTACATAGATGAGTTATTCCATTATCACCAGCTCCATCCTAGAGAATTGAGTGCGCCTGGAGACCGAACGGTATTTCAGATAATGTTCACAGAGCAGCCCGAGGAATGGCTTTCGGTTAGTAGAGTGTTCTGAGTCCGAATGTGAAAAGCTGCTGATTCCTTTGAGTTTGATAAATGACAAATTTAGATGGCGCGGCGCCTTGGAACTACGATCTCAGAATCGGCGCGGATTGTGGGTTGATCACTTGCAGCTGCACTGAGTACGTATCTAATTTGGTGCACAGATGGCCAAATGACGAACCGTCGTTCTCATCTCATTGATGCCAGAGTGGAGCGGAGACTCTCGCGCATTGTTCGCAGCGACCGCAGTTCCACAATGCGACAAATCCCCCGCAGTTAGAACAGTGGTCATCTGGACAATGTTTCACAGCACACACTTCATTGCAACCTTCTGCCCATGGGCCTGCGTAGCCGAAAAACCTGACCGGGCCCTATTCTCACTGCACATCATCGCCAAAAATGCATGAAATGGGCCGAAGATCATCGAGATTTGGACCGTGGATGATTGGAAGAAAGTGAACTGATCTGACGAATTAAGGTTTTAGGTGCATCAGGTAAACCACCGAGCGCGGAAACGCCAATTAACAACAGAGCCTATGGCACCTATATGTACTGTTGTCCGAGTATAGGCCAGCCGGAACCGTGTCATGTGTGGGATATCTTTTCTTGCAAAACTTTGGGCCGCATTATCACATTAGCATAGTGCCTGACACGTGTCAGGTTTCTGAACATCGTTGCGGACCAAGTTCACCCATTCATGGCAACTGTGTTCCCTGCTGGTGATGGCTATTACCAAAAGGATAATGCGACATGCTACACAGCGAGAACAGTCAAGGAGTGTTACGGAGAACATGCTGGTGACTTTCTGTTAATACCCTAGTCTCCAAATTCACCTGAGATAAACCGTGTCGAACATTTCTGGTTCGACTTATAAAAATGGATTCGTGCTAAATCACCAGCACCCTAAAATGTGTGGGAACTGAAGGACCTGCTGTTGATATTAGGATACAAGTTACCCCAGTAAACCTATTGCCACCTCATCGAACTTATGCCTCGCCGAGTGGCTACTGTTTTGCAGGCTAAAGTTTGTCCTACAGCTTATTAAGTAGGTGGTCATAATGTAATGGCTCGTCGGTGTATATCTTAATTTTTTAAGTTTATCACTAAGAACCACAGTCAATAAATTAAATTGCTGAATGGAGTTACCAATATCCAATTTGCGGCGACTGGTTCCACATAGACCAGATAGTCACTGTCGTAAAACAAGCACATCATTCATGACCGACCGAGTGATTCGAACTCAGGGCCATTTAGGATGAATGGACAGATGTCGGCGCTTTGACTTCTCTGCAACCGAGGCGGAGCTTTAATGCGTAGCAACTCGCGTTACATCATCTGAACATCGTTGCTGATGTGGAGATTTAGTTGAGCATATAACTCAGTACATATGCCTAACGAATGAGTGCGGGATGTACATCCGCTCATATTATATCACGTCCACAGCAGAAAGATCCGATTAGAGATGGAGTAGTTAATTTTGGGTGCGTTAGTAAACAGGAGCGTGAATTCTGCCCACGTACATCTGCACAGATGACATTTATTTCTCTCTAAGAAATACAAAAAAGTTATTTCTTTTTTTTTCCTTTTTTTTCCCACGGAAAGTTCCTAAAACACTGGAATCTAAATTGAATTTCAAGTTTGAAACAACATAGTTAAAGTTCATCATTCCTTCAATATTTTGAAACGCAAACCAATAATTTCGCTGCGGTTTTACGACTGACAAATGTTACTAAGATACTAATTGGAATCAACTCCGAAAACTTAAGTTTCCTTTATAAGAAGCACGATTCAAAACTATTGAGTAAGACTTCTCAGTAAATTGTTAATATATACTAATATATCAATAAATTTTGGTTACTTAATTTGGCGCCTGGGTAGTGATGATTTTTTGGCAAACCGCGACTTGAAAGTCGCACTTCAATCCATTTTAAAAATTCCTAGGAACTTCAGGCAGAGTGTACAAGTTGAAATACTAAGGGATAGATAAGTATTTCAATAGATTCGGAAAGATACTTTGTTAAACCGTCCTGACTAATTTTATAACAAACTCGTAAGATATAAACATACGAAAATTAAAAGCAATTTTCAATCAGTGTCGGCGACTCCATTGGTGCACATGAGAACGTGATCCCTCAATCAAAAATTCAAATTAACAGCCAGATACTACAAAATTCTTATACTAACACTTTAAGTAAGGTAAGAAGAAATATTTGTTATTTACTGGTTATCAGTTGAAGAAAGTACTGAGCAATTTCGCGGAGAGTTGTCGTGTAAACTAGGTTTCCGTTGACTTTGATCGAACGTGCGATCGAGAAACAGTGTGCATTAACTAAACGGAGACTTTAGGCAAGCTGGTAGGGGTCCATTGGTAATCATCTGCTGTGGGAGCACACAGCAGGTTGCGCACAGCTGAAAGTCATTTGTTGAGTATCGTCGTGTTTTTTCGCTTTTCGCTGGGTCTTCTTTGTGGTCTGTTAAGATTTGTTGACCTGTTATTTTTTAAAGTGCAGGATTTCATTTATATGAGAGGGATTAATTCAATTAAATGTCAGTACGAAAAAAAACACATTACTGGTTTGAGTAAGTTAAGCATTTCAGAATTAATAGAACTGGTATTTTCCAGATTGTCGTCGGAAAACAATGGAAATAAGACATAGCCGCAGAACAACGCATCAGCTTAACACAGTTCAAATAACTTAATAACGAAATATAGATTTTAATAGAGAGGTTAAGCAGGGTGTTTACGAAAAGGCTTGTGGATCTATTGATGTGAAGTAACCTACCTGCTATATTGCTTTCCCTGCCTATTGTATGTCAAACATAGTGGTGAATCTGGTTGGATGAATTTTGGTGTAGCTGATAAAAAAAAATACACCGAAAAAAAAAATACACAAGCATAAATGCGCACAAGCACATTTAAACTCTACTCTGGAGTTTAACCTCTTCCGATAGATGCACATTCGACAACAACTTGATTGCGCCTATCGTGCGAATCTTCAAAGGCATAATGAGCAATCTATAATAAATCATCATGTCCTCTGAAAAATTATTTTTTGTATAAACCTTTTCGGCGCATTTGAACCAGCACTTCGAGGACACGAGGAATGAGCGTACTCCTGAAATCTTGGCGTTTTTAGCGGTCTTGTTAATTTTTCAACACAACTTGATGCATGTCCTAAAAGACCGCCTTACTAACGCAACGCTTTTCTAAAGGAACATCCAAAGGGATTCAGAATGATTTGTTTGATTATATGCTTACCACCTGCGTAGAAAAGGTAAAAAAAAAAAGAAAAAAGTGTAGGTTTTGTTTCAGTGATCGCAGAAGAAACACCAAACAAGTATTTTATCTGCATTTCAAATAAGAATTAATTGGTTTTCCTATGGATTAACTAATCCACGACCTGTTGATAGATACTGGTTATTTGTTATTTCTCCGGTCACATGACGTGGCGTCAGTCGCTGGATGCATCCGTGCCTCCTTGGTAAAAGTTCTTAAAAATCCTGACAAGTTAACATCTCAGAGATTGATTGTGCGAGTGTGTGTGATGAGTGGGCATCGCGGGGGTGTTCAGGCTATTGCTCAGAAACATTATACATAAACATGTATATTATGTACATTGCTATGTACATATTAAATTTGATTGTGGCACAGTCTGCAAGTCAAAACCAACAAGTTCGAGTGTGTGTTTCTTTTTTCAAATTTTACTGTTGTAACTAATATTCTCAGCCATTCTCTGCAGAAGATTGTTGTTCTCGGTGAATTCGTTGGCAAAGGAATCGATTACGCTTGAGGTGCGAAGTGGAATTTCAAGCGTTTAGTGGACATTAGTGTTCATGAGTGCAGAATACAGCTGGTTGACTGTATGGAGAAAATATTTAGGATCATCATTCAAGTGTTCGACAGCAATTAACTAAGAAGTAGTCATTCCACGCGTGCTGGATAATCAAGTATTGTATTTTGGCTCTCATTTTTCACATTATGCCACATGTGGATATTTCTTAAGTGAGGTATTCTGACTGCGCTAAACAGTTAAGCAATATTTGATATTAAACGATTTTTGACAGTTGTTTTTCTGGGCTAGAGTTGAAAAGACTATCTCAGCTTGATGTTTCGTTAGCAGTGCTTTCGCTCTCCCTTCACATTGGAGGTGAACACCTGATGCGGCAACACTATACAGGCAATAGATTTTTTGATATAAGCCACGAAACGTCCAAAAATGTCAAATTACCGAATACATTAAATTCAACTGTATGATCTTTTATTTATTATTACAGGAAATCTCAGATTTCATATTACATGTTCATAGGTGGAATTAAAAGAAACAGTAAGGTTTAAATCAGGTATGTTAAATAATTAGTAGTCACATTTCAGGACTACTTTAAAGAATTACTTCCTTCTGAAACTTCTGCTTGTGCAAATACATACATTTTTCGTTCCGTAACTTACAACTAATAAAACCTATTTTACAATTGCTATAGTGAGGACCATCCTTAAACTTTAAGGAATTCAAAAACGTGGAAATAACTGAGAAAAAAATCATATTAGAAAAACAACGAAAGTCGCCCAGTCTAATCAAATCTGTGGAGTAAACAAAATATATTCAGGAGAATGTCAGGTCGAGTTATTTGATACTCTCGCTGATTCATCTGTTTAAGGTTTTCTTTTAGTAATTTTTTGCGAAGTGAACGAGAGTGTTTCCTTTACCCAGATTTATCGAAATATATAAAGTGAAAATTGCTTTAATCGAATTAACTGTATTCTATTTCCTGCTTTTTGAACTTATGTTCGTTCTCCTGTTTCATGTGACATTTGATTATTTAATAATTCGCATTTAAGAACCGGCATAATAATCTACAAGCACACTCTTTATAAACGTTTATATTGGACAAGAGCAAACGATTGCACAAGTGAATTGGTATACCCAAGATTTTGTCGGATTGTTTCACATACCGAAGAAGTGAAATAATTAGGTGTTTTATTCCTTAGTTTGTTTTTAAGTACATGGAATAGCAGTATGCAAATTTTTACCTGGCACTGCCGTCGAACAAAAGCTTCGACGCACTCTCGCCAAGAATTTTATCAGCAGCAAGGTGAAGTCTTGTGAGTCAGGTTGAACAACCGCCTGTAGGATTATGCCAAGCCAACGTGTACTGTCGAAACTTGAACAACGCATGGTAGTGAGAGCCAGACAAATGAGGCATTCAATTTCCAAAGTTGTGCGAACATTCAACATTTCTCAATCTACGGTGTCACGTGTGTACGGAAAATACCATATGGGACGCATCACAAGCCATCGTTTTCAGCGAAGCGGCCCTCCACGGGTGCCGAATGACATTAACCAGCGTCGTCTGATCAGGGTTTTCCATGCTAACAGAGAAGCAACACTGGCTCAAACAACATCCACGTTCAATGCAGTAGGTACCAGAAATATATCCATCAGGTAAGTCTAGCGTACATTTGTGTCCATAGGGTATCGGTGGAGAAGTCACCGCGATGCGCCTTTGTTAAGACCACAACATCGGACACAGCGTCTCACTTGAACTCATGAACAAGGAGGTAATTGGACCCAAGAAGTCTGGTAACATGTTGGGTGGTCCGATGAGTCAAATTACCAGTTGTTACGTCCTGATAGTAGGGATCGAGTGTGGTTAGGACCACATGGTCCATCAACTGAAGCTCTCAACAAGGCAAAGTGCAAGCTGATGGTGGTTCAGTACATGCGTGGTGTGTTATTATGTGACACGGTTTGGGTCCTCTGGTCCTCCTAAATATGTCATTAATCAGTGCTTGTTTTTTGTTCTGCTGGGTGACCATTTGCAGCCCTTTATGCACTTCTTGTACCCGAACAAAGATCGGATTTTCCAGGCGGACCATGCACCATGTCATCAGGCACAAGTTGTTCAAAATTGGTTCGAGGAGAATTCGGGAAAGTTCCGAGGGTTGATGTGGCCACCAGGTGCGTCCGATATGAACCAATTGGAGCACTTGTGGGACGTGGCGGAAATACCATCACGTTCCAAATACCAGAGAACTGCGAGCTGCTGCTCAGACGGCGTAGCTCATCTTTCTAGATGTCTTCTAGCCACTTGTGGAATTGATGTCATATCGAGTTGCTTGATGTCGGTGGGCTAGAGAATGATCTACACGATACTAGGTAGTACACTATGACATTTGGCACCTTAGTGAATAACTGGTAGTAAACATTAAACAAACGATTGCTTACCTAATGTCCGATTATTGCTAATCTTTTCGCAAATATATAAATAACCACTAAACACACAGGGTGATTCAGCTAAGTCTGAACAAACTTCTGGGAGGAGTAGTTTTCACAAAGACAAATCGGTACACATAGCTATGCAGGGTCGGAAACGGCATCTTCATGCTGTAGATTTCGTTGTTCGACCTCGAGACTGTTCATACGTTCTTTCAGAATACCTTCATTTGTGAACCGCCCGGAGAGGTAGTAGGATGGCTGAGTTTACGCACGCGGAAATGGCTGTTATGCACCTCGCATGCGGAGATGCAGACTGCATCGAACGAGCCGTCGTGCGATTGTACCAGGAACGGTACCAGATGAGACAAGTGCCAAACCACCAAGTGTTTTCACGATTGCATCAGAGGTTATGGGACACTGGGGCTTTCCATGGGTCTGCCAGGTGTCGGGAACGATGAGTACGCACTCCTGTCATCGAAGAGAATGTGTTAAGTCATGCAGCAGACACTCCAAGTGCCAGCACACGAGCAATTGCCCATCCGCTCGGTCTGGTCTAATCCTCCGTATAGGGAGTTCTGCAAGAAGACCGATTGAGTCCATATAATGTGCAGCGCGTTTAGACACTAAACGCTGAGGATTACCCTCCGCGCATTGCATTTGCGCAATGGTACCTGCGGAAGAGTGCTTCAGAACACCAACTTCCTGCTTCTGTGCTGTTCACAGACGAAGCGTGCTTTACACGGGAAGGTTGCTTCAATACACATAAAGCGCATGTACGGGATGCGGAGAACCCCCATGCTGCTCGATAACGTGCATCAAAAAACCGTTTAGCTGTTAATGTTTATACCGGCATTGGGGGGGCACTTAATTGACCCATACCACATAATTCCTCGTCAGAACGGAAGGACTTACAGGATATTTCTGGAGGACATCTTGCCAAAGTTATTGAATGAACAACAGGTCCTTCAGCCGCAGGGTCATGCAATGTGGTTCCAGAACGATTGGCCTCCGCCCATTTCAGCAGCGAAGTTGTTCATCACTTAAACATGACATTTGGACATCAGTGGATTGGCCGTGGTGGTCCCTTTCATTGGCCTGCAAGATCGCCGAACATAACATGCTTTGATTACTTCTTCTGGGGTTACATAAAGTGACTGGTGTACGAAACCCCTCTGAAAGTGATGAGGACCTTGTAGCACGAATCTCTGTAGCTGTTTTGGAAATCCGAGAAACTCCAGGGATTTTCCAGAATGTACCTTATTCCATGCGGCGACGATGTGAACCGTGTGTTGCAGCTCATTGTCGCTTTTTGAACACCTTCTGTAACCTCAATGCATTTCGCAAATGTCTTATGAGTAATAAAGAGCATTCAGCGATACACCACTGCCAGGGTTTTAACCACTTTTGGAACACTACCTAGAAGTCTTGTTCGCGAATCGTGTCAAGCACCGTCTGCGATTCGCGCTGGATCTCTTCCGCGGTTACAAAATGGTGACCCTTGAGCTTCAGCTTCGTTTTCTGAAAAAGGAAGAAGTCGCAGGGGGCCAGAACTGGCGAACAAGGGGGTGAGGAAGGGTAGTCATGGTGTTGCGGTTGCAAAGCTGGCGTGTTGCTAACGCTCTGTGAGCTGCTGCATTGTGGTGATGGAGCAGAAAATTGCTCCAGCGCCACATTTCAGGTCGTCTGCGGCGAATGTCCTTCCTAATAAGTCGCAGAACATCGCAGAAAAAAGGGCAGTAAGTCTGGCCCTGTGAGACGAATTCACGGTGCACAACCTCACGAATGCCTAAGAACACGATGATCACGCTTTTGGTGGCGTTTCGGACCTGTCAGACCTTCTTCGGTCGTAGAGATTCAGGACGTCTGCACTGCGACGACTGTTGTTTGGTCTCCGGGTCGTAACCGTAGACTCAAGTCTCGTCACCTGTGATGACCCGCGACAGAAACGTTGGTTCATTCACCACCTGCTGACGAAGATCCTGATACAGTGTGACACATAGAGACTTCTGTTCTGGGTTCAGAATCCTTGGTACAAACTTTGCATCAATGCGATGTATGTTCAAAACCGACGTTGTGATTTTTTGCACTGTTCCGCATGACACATTGACGATGATAGCAAAGTCTTGAATGGTGATCCAACGATCCTCATGCATCAGTTCCCTTATTTTGTCTACATTTTCGGGAGTTTTGCTCGCGGATGATCGCCCTGCCCTCTCGTCGTCTTCCAATGCCGTCCTGCGGCTCTTGAAACGCGAGTGCCTTTAAAAACAGCTAGCACGACTCATTGTCATAAGCCTGCCGCCAAATTTCATGCGACTCTGTTCCCGATTTGCTGAGTTTGACGCTGAATTTGAGTTACGCGGTCTATACCGATATCGCAGCTGTGTTCAGCACGTGGTCACAAATTATCGTATACCACAGCTTCCGATGTTCACAGAATTATGCTATATATATATAATTTCTACTGCAGATTGATATGAAAAAAGTCACGCAAAGTTTCGGCTTAAAATGCAATCCTACAGAGATATTCAGTGTGCATAATAAAGTCGCGGACTAGTGTCATCACAGACGCACGGAGACTCATTACGTGAGGGAGCAAACTAGAATTAACTGAATGCCACGTGGTCAATATCATTGTCTCGACAACAGCACTTACAGCAAGAAACTAAAAAAAATGACATATAGAGTAAATATCCCTGCTGTAATTTCGAGGGGTATTGTTGTTTTCAATGATTTGGTCATCAAAAGCTAAATGCAATGGCTGTACACTGAGCACGCTAATGCAGAAACGTTTTGTCGGAATTACGTAAACGACATATGGTGACTCGCCACACCCAGACAAAGGAAACTACGTTCATTGTTTGTCTTTCTTGAAATTGCTGTTGACATATTACACAAACCTAATACATTTGTCCAATTCAGCGATTATGACATGCGTGTCAGTGGTATTGCAAATAACGGAAGCGATCCGGCAGATTTTGGGTAAAGATGAAGGGCGAATTCCCACGTCATGATACACCCTCTTATATAAATGTTCTTCTCTTAGAATAACATTCCAGTTATATTGCACAAATAAGAAGGACCTTGAATTCTTTTGCATCTTCATAGTACTGACTAAATTCACACTTTGATACGCATTTGTATGACTGTTTGTTGCAAACCAATGATGCACTACCTCGCTGAAGTTTTAAACTGTTTTGAGTGACTATTAGATTATCTGAACTAAGTTTAAGAATTCACCAGAAGGAGTGCTGTAGTCTAAATAATGGGATCGGTCCTCCTTGCACCTAAACCAATGCCTTTGGAAGAAATGCATAGAAGAAATGTCTATCCCTAACAATTGTTAGGAAGGAGTTTACACGCCATTACCGCAACTAGATCTTTAAAAATTTCGATTTTCAGTGAATCCTGACAAGACGCGAATCAAATTAAAATAAAATCCAAGCAATTCAAATATCATTCATCGCTCTATGGGTATTCGTGACCATGATAATTGCATTCGAAAAAAATATTTTACCCATTAAATTTCAAATATATGTCGACAAAATTTTTCATCGGCTGAAAAGCCAATAAACAGTATCTGTAGGCAAATGCATTATAAGAAAATGCTAAACATTAATATGAATGCATTGTTCTTCAGGCTTAAGCCTGAATCGTTCAAGAATAGTTTGCGTAGCATGAAGAAGACTTCCAGGTATTGCCCTGTCCGACAAATTGCCCTGACATCTTTCCAATTCAGCTTCTGTGATTTGTGTTAAACCAGCTAATCCGATTTACAGTAGCTTCCCCACATAAATTACAGGAGTTAAAAGATCTGCTGGTAACATTTTGGAACCAGAAAACACAAGTCACCTTTAGATATCATGTAGCGTCCACATATCGTCGGGTAATAGCTGCTTTGGCTGCATATGTATGACCAGCATTTTGTTATTCAGGTAGTAACAATGTGTTCTCTCGTTTTTGGAAATCTTTCTTGAAAAGCATCTTTTACAAATTTCACAGATTTCAAAAATAATTTGATGTTATGTCAGTAAGGACAAGTTTTCAAACCGTTCCTCTTTCCTGTCGTTACTTATGGACTAGAGACGTAGACTTCAACAGAAGAATTCATCCAGAATCTGAAAACTAATGACAGAATTATGAAGTGAATTCTTAGTTTGACCAAGATAGATAAAGACAGATAAGTAGACGAACTCATTGATGAGGAAAAAACTGGTGTTTATGAAACAATGATTATAATAAATTCCCTGAAATGAAAATGTTCTGGCAGGTGACAACTGTGGGCAACCGGAATACAAGACTGGATTCCTGAAAATAGGAAATCATTAGGGAAAAAAACAGTGGTAAATGGACGGATGAAATTCGAAACATGCTTAAATGGCATGAATGCATTGTTCATGAGAGAAATACGAGTATGAACTTGTCGAAGCTTTCATCCAACTGTGAATTAAACACCATTCATGATGATGATGAGGATCATGATATTATGTTGTAGCCATTGTATGCACCTGATGAGGTATGCCATACGAGATGGTAATTCTTTAACGTAATTTTTAACATTTCAGTCAAATTATCATAACCTCTGCAATGGTCATTTCGTGATATTAGTAAACGAAATATCTTGTATTGTATATAAGAAATCATGATAAAGGACCTGAATTAGCACCAGATCTTTTATTTTATATATGAAGACACGATAAATGCACTGAAACTGCACGTTTATAGGAAATGAATGTTTGCTGATATTAATGGTATTTAATGCAAGAATTCCTAATTCAGGCTGGTTTTCTAACGTCTTAAAGCTTCAAGAAACATGTCCTTAAAAAAAACCCGCAGGTATGCACGATAAGCGTGAACGAAACAGCATTGATTTCTAAAAACTGTAGAACGATAATTCATTTGCACTTTAATTTAACTGTTTGTACTAATGTACTAACATTTTGAAATACATTAGTCTCTCCTATTTGTTTTAAGATAAAAAGAAAATTGCGGGATTTGAACGCTCCTATAAAGCAAGCTAAGATGCAGCACAGCGATGTGATTTGAGTGAGTTGAAAAAATTAAATTGTCATTAATTAAAAACGTAATTTTTACAAAGCTTTTGTAAAGTTATTTTAAAAATTAGTTATGTATAAATTTGAATTATTTCACTTCGTACTTCCTTAGCCTGCTAAGCAGTGTTTGAATAAAAGTAAGCGATTATTTAATCGCAAGAATTAAACCCATCACTTTGAAGTGAAACCTGAGGTTAAATAAAATGCACTTTCAAACATGTTCAGGCTGTAGCAGTTGTTTTGCAAAATAAGGCACGTTTTCAAGGTATCACTTTCTCTGTCGTTTGCCTTTGAGTCTACCATTTCTTGAACCCCATATCTATGCAACTATTGAATTTGAAAGAATATTTTTGCATTGGAAAGCTTAAAATATGAAAATGATCATCCTTGCTTTCCGGATTTTTCCGATGTATAACTTTGCCACTAGAATGCGTAAATTAGATGTTCTCGGTTTCAAAATGCATTTTATTCCATATATTTGATCCCAAATATGTGATTAATGAAAAGTGTTGATATCATTGCCATTTTAGGGAAGAATATTTTAGAAACAGTTTCGTTTTCAAAGATTTGGCGATATCTCTCCTAAAAGACTTTTCTTAAAATCGTATTTCTGTATCTGATACAGCCAGCGACAGAAAGTGTTTTGCATACATTTGTTAATCTTAGTCAAAGCACGGTTTTACCAGTGCGGTGTAAGTGTATATTTCTTTACCAGATATATATGAAAATGAATCCGCGCTTATGAAAAGTCGATTTCAACAGTTTTTTTACGGACTGAAACCGCTCACCTGGGTATCGTTTTGAGTTTACATTTTGTCTAACATCAATAGCAGTTTTCCCAACTTGAGTAAATACTAAAGTTGGAAAAATAGTCAGATTAAAAAAAAAAGCTTTCTCTATTGGACAGCATTTGAAATGAGAATTGTTCTGCATATAATTTCAGATATTTCGCAATGCATATATGTGCTTTTAGAGCGCGTAAGATCATGTTTCTCTTTACAGCATGTTTACAGGAATATCTGCTAAACAAAAAATCCCAACTGAAACAATTCTCTTTCATCCTGATGCTACTAATCATGAAATCATTTTTTCTGTATTTTGTACCCTTGGTAAAACACAATTGTCCCCATACGTAAGCAAATATTTAATCTGTTTTTTTTTTTCGATATGAATGATTCTAAATGTCCGGTTAGGAAAATCTTTTTTATTATGAATGCCATTTACCTTTCGGACTGTAGTTGTGAAGATTTTTGTAGTTCACATTTCTGTCGCTAGGTGGGCTTTGTGTACTTACATTTACTAGGTTAACTAGGCTTCTTAAACCTTTACTGAAATTTTCCGTTATTAATTTTCCATTTGCTACAAATAAAGTTTGGATTCATTTTTCTTTTTATATACTGAACAACTTTCCCTCTAATGGGCGTAATAGTCAAAAACGTTTTCTCCCGATCTCTTCTTCCGGGAAACGTATCTGAAAAATTATTTTTCCTTCGTATTGCTTTTGCTATGAAGAAAACGAGTTAAATATTTTCAACTATTTACGTTATAAAATTTGTTCCACTAGAGGCATACAGTTGTATCATGAAAATCTAGTTGCCTCTGACATCTTCCTGCTACTATGAGAAACATTTTGTTCACAAAAACTTAATTGTCGTAACATACTTTTCAGCCGATGGTTGGAGTAAGTAGCTGTTTCTATTTCTACATGTTTTATCGGTTGGAGAAGTTGGGGGATTTTTTCTAACAGGTTATATTGACTATTCATAACTTTGAAAAGAGGAACCGAAATAAACTCGCTTGGAAAATTTGGATTTATAATGTCAATATTTTCCACAATATTTATTTCATTTGTAAAAACATAATCTGTATAAGATTCTTAAATCCTCGGATATCATATGTACCCCCGGTATATTTCAATATTTGCATCTCATACATCCCGGAGATCATCGTCTTCCACAAAGTTTTCAAACTGGGTCATACTCCCAATAGAATTGGTTCCTCTACCATGTCTATCTTTGAGACCGCCGAGAATAGTATTAAAATCAGCAGGATAAATTCAGTGTTTTCTTTCACTCATAAAGAATAGCGACCCTGGAAGAAATACTGTTCTCTAGTTTTGGTGGGGCATTTAAACTAATGACCTTGAATAAAAAATATTTTTTTGCAAAAGAATGCGTCACACATCGCGCTCTGCGTCCTATTGACAGGATATTAGGAAAACATTCGCTACAGGGGTGATCTAGTTTTTTGTTACAAACTAGCAAACCTCTGTAGTGCGATGCGGCAAGAGAATAAACAGATTGTTATGATGGCAAAATATTTAAATGGAGAAATAATACTATAATAGCATGCATGATATCACTGAGTAGGAGCATTGTGTATGATGAGGAATATCACCGACCAATTTTGTTTTTTAACTTTATGAAGACCAGAAACATTTAACCAGGTAAAGTTTAATTTACGTTCCATAATGACCATGTAGAAACTTTTCAATTAATTTTTTATACCAGCTATAAAGCTGAACGCTTTCTGAAAACGAATCGGATCAACAACAAATTAAAGAGAGCTCCATAATTCTTACCTATAGTATTTGGTAAACAAAATTGGAACACCACTGAAAAAATGTTACAGCGCAGTTAACATATTTTAAAACAGCAAGAACTGAAATTATTCAACACTTCACTGGTTTTATTTTGATATGAAGTATGATCACTCCTGATGGCGATGCACCGCAAGCAATGGCTCCTCATACTCTTAATGATGGCACTTACTGTAGTTGGTGTTGGTGGTTCAATAACCACTTCTACGAGCTGCGCATGTTCTTGATGTGTTGCGGAAAAAGGCCGTCAGGCTAAAATGCGTCTCTGTGGTACATCCAGTACATTCTTAATAAGATTGAACACACGGAATTTGGGTGTAATCCCCATACAGCGAATATCTTCCTTTTGAGTTTCTCACCATTATATCAGTCGTTAGAATCTTCCTCGTGATTGTTGTCCAATGAACGGAACGTTTATCATCAGATTGTTTGCAAGTTTAGCGTCGGACACAACTTTTGCAGATATTTTGTGTATTTCCCACTACCGGAGAGCTTTCAAAATAGGGCTTGGTTTTAACATCCTATCACTCGAACGAAACTTCGCGGAGCAGTCTCAGCATGTTGTTTAATTTACGCTTTCCATCCCATATAATGAACTTATAATCTAAGTGTCTCAGTGGAGGTAGTCCAATCTTTATCATCTTTTTACTTTCAAATTTTAAAATACCTTGTTAAAACTCTGTTAATGAAACTTACTCCTCTGCGGCATTTTATCATATGAAATATTTTATATTCAGCGAAATCAAATCTTAAAGCATATCTTAAACGTTCAAAGCCTAATTGCTGTCAGTAGTATTTCAAAAAGAAAGGTTATATTTTAAAAAATGAGAGAATGAAGTCAAGCGGTTTGTATATATTCAGGTATCTAATAGAGGGCTTAAGGGCCAATAAGAAAAGTATATGTTTGTAACCAATGTTTTTGAAGGCATTCTGGAGAGTATATATTTCAACATAAGTAATATGTCCTATGCCACTGTACAAAACTGCAGTACACAACACCAACGGAAGCTCGAAAAAAATCTGGGCTACATAAACGAAGACTGTTTCCATGTTTATCAACATAGAATAGCAACGAAAAATTGTTATGACGTCTCCCCTGAGGATACGAATCCCAGATCACTCGATACCTTGCCGAGCGAGTTATCCTTACGCTACTGTGGTGAACAATCCACGGTGCTATGTGTGTTGATATCGAGAGATCTGGGTTTCGATTCCCCAGCGGTGAGCGAATAACAATTTTTCGGTTGGTGTGTATTGCTAAAACGTGGAAAGAGCGATGTCTTTATTTACTGACGCCACGTATTTGAAGGATTTTCAATCTGGGTTACAGGTGAAACTAAACTTGAAAGATGCTTTTTTCACAATATTTCACCTGTCTATGTTTTTCAAAAATATGCTGGAAAGGCCCTTTTCGAACAGATTACACTGAACAACAATGGCTTTGTTGCAAAGAAAACTTTAACGGTTCTGTGTGTATTTATGGGTGCTGAAATCAAATATGAAGTCACAATTGATCCACTGGGCTCCAATTTCTTGCAATGGAAATTTCTATTTGGGTGCATGTTGTGGTACATAAAGGAATTCCCCTATGTCTACCAACGGAGAAACCTATATGAGTCAGAATAGCTATGTCTCTGAGAGTTGACTTATCCGTTAAGAAAAATGACCACATTTCCAATCATATGCGCTAGCATTTATTCGAACTTGTCCCTCTCCCTAGCGCACATGACTCATCAGAAGAAAAAAGTGACGAAAGTGACGGTAGGTGAGAAAACTGTCACGAAAGTGGAAAATACTCAGCAATGATATTACATGAGCAGTCTCAGGTAATCTTGTAAGTTGGTTGATTGCAACAGATGAAAAACCAGAGCGGTTTGAAATCTAATACCAAAATTGTAAAAATTAAATAGAACCATACTACGGTTTAGTTGCCTGATACATAACGTGTGGTGAGGTTCTGTCAGGCAGTTAAATTAATGTCGTAGTTCCAACTGCCATTTGAAAGGGGAAACGGTAGTTGTCTACGTGGAATAGAAGGAAAAAGAAAGGAGGGAAAAATATTAGATTTGTAGACATACATTAATTGCCTGTGTGTTATGCTAAGAAGAAGGAAGCAAGTTACCTTAATAGAGCATCTGAACTGATCTTATTGATGGTTTTGTTACTCTATAGTTTTTTTTTTATTTTAGCACAAACAATAATAGTTGTTGACCATTAGCCTGTACCGTCCAAATGTGGACTCCACAGGGTTAAATGAACTCTCTCAAAGTCAGATATGTGACGGCGTTGCGAGCAATCCTGCCAGGATCCAACAGTTCCCAAACCCGGACAGGATCGGTCATTAGACCAGCAGCTTGCTGCTGCCCCCGTGGGCCGGCACTTCTCTCCTCACCGTCATGACCCATGTGTGCGTGCCATTGGGCAGGTGCTAGAAAACATATCTACCTCTGCCTGGGAGAATCAATCGCTAGCGGGAACTGTTTGTGGGCACAGCACTTTATTAAAAACCAGATACATGCACATATATACACTGAGGAACTCCTTTTAGAGGGAAATAAATCCTTTATTCAATGAGCCCTCTCACACAGAAATAACAATGAAACTATTTTCATTTATAATTACACTGCCGCAGGACTAGGGCGAGTTCTGCGGTGATGCCTCTGGGCCTGAGTCATCAGTTCCTCTTCTCCGTCTTCATCCCTCTTTTATCTTCTATCTTCTGCGGTCACCCCTCAATTAAGTAGACCGTCTGTTACTCAATGAGGTGCTTGACCAACTCGATGATCCCCTGCCACGCTGTTGTGTACGTGAGCAGGATCGAGAGGTCCCTCGTCTTTGCCAGTTCTGGCACCAAAGTTCTTCTCCTTTCTGAAAAAGAAACACATTCGAGAATCATGTGTGTGGCATCTGCAGTCTGGGCACCGCAACTGCACACTCGTTCCCGTACCGCAAATCTGCGGAAGTGCTCCGGTTATACACCATGGCTGGTAAGTACCTCGTTGAGGAACCCATTGCTCTTAATGCGCCTAATCGAGACTCGAGGGAATATGCGGCGTGTTCTTCTGCTAGTATCCCCTTCATCCCATTTGTTCTGCCGCTTAACTAATGTGGCTTTTTTTAGTTGTGTCCGCACGTTTTGCAGCGGCGTTCGCATCTGAGAACCTATGCCTTCTTTTCCAGTAGCCTCCTGCGCTTGCTGGTCCGCACGTTCATTTCTATCTGTACCGACATGGCTTTGGATCCAGTGGAAAGAAATCACATAACTTCCTACAGTCTTTAGTAGCGCTTTTACCTCTCCGACAAGAGGAGTCTTACTCTCAAACAGACCTAGCGCTTTCAGGGCCGTTTGGCTGTCGGAGAAAATGTTACAAGCCCTTTCGCTGCTGATGGAGAGCCCCCATCGCAGCGCCTCCCTGATCGCCACTAGCACTGATTGAAAGACAAAGGAATTGGACGATAATTTCATTCTTTCCGCTTGAGTCTCGTTGCCATCCGGGCACTCACAGAACCCCGCGCCAACACAACCATTTATCTTGGAACCATCCGTGAACAGTTACTTCCCCTGTCCTGTGTTGAGAGCTTTGTCGCAAGTCAGACATAGCTCATTGGCCGGGTGGCAAGCCCAGTGAATTCTCAGTAATTCTACCTGGGACGACCGAAGCAGGTGTCCGAGAAGAGTTATGTCATCCCCGTAGCGGAGGATCTGCATTGCCGCGTCCGGCGCTACTATCAAATCCGCCGGTTTACACCCAGCCAGCAGTTTTAGCGCTGCTGTGGAGGTCGTGCGGAAAGCGGAAATACCTGGTGATACGCAGTAGCATCCTGCGCTGAATTTGATTTAAACCGTTTCGCAATCTAACCGTGTCAGACTAACAGGCGGAACTCGCATATGTTAGCATGCGCTCTACCCCACGTTTATAGAATACCTTTTTAGCTGGCCCAGTCAGTCGCATCCCATTGATCTTATTAAGGATGCCGGTACATCTCTCTCTCAAGAAACGAAGAAGAGGGAGCCCCGACAGCCTGGTATCTAGTATTTGAGACGTATTTGACACAAAAATACCAAATTTCTTATTTAATGAGTTAACTACAACTGTACTTAGGTATACCGGGAAAGAACAATGAAGTATCATAATTTCAGAAAAAATGGCACCCGTTTAACCAACATTTAAAAAAAATAAATCATGTGAATTTCCTAATATTGGACGACTATTTTCTGGCACATATTTTTTATTTTTCTAATAATTCTAAGACAGTTCATTCTTTAGTAATCAAACAGTAAGAAAATGGAGAAATAAATGTCGAACTCTGTTGCCTCTCTGTTTATCCACCAATTCTTGTTTTCCTTATCTGGTTCTGAAAAAAGAATTTTAAGTTCATCAGCAAAATAGCATAAAAATATCTAACATTTATAAAGAGTTCTACAGGGCTTGCAATATTAAACATGTATATTTATATACCCTTCAATGATCGGATTCTAAATACGTGCGTCGAACAGAACACCACAACATTGAAAACTCTCTATAACTACCTGTTACATTGTTGCCATCCCTTTTACTGGTTATCAGAGGACGGATTAGTCTTGGATAACCATGCTAAACATCCAGTGTGTAAGTTCGATATATCAGACGTTTTCCGGGGTCGATAAATGCATTCGACCACGGAGATCCAATGCGATGTCGTGAGAGCATTTGGCCTCTTCCCAGGAGAAACCCACTTCTGGTTCATTTGCATGTTTAGCAGAAAGAATGTGGTCTGAAGATGACTTTTGCTAAACGCGTAGGGCCGTACAGATTCAAAGAACATGTTGGGGTAGGAAATTCTACACATAACTGAAAGGCAATTGAGGAGGCCATGTTCGGCTGCATGAAAAGGCTTTTGGACGGTATGGATATAAAAGGGTTAACCATTTAACCGCCCGAAACGAATTTAAATTGGCGTTAGCACAATGGGTTGAAATCGGCTGAAAAGGATTCATTCGAGGCCCAAGCAGCGGGACGAACTGGGCTCGAACCAGAAAACTTCCGTCTCAGCGGTCGTTACTCTGTAGTTTGTTACTCAAAATGGTCATTCAGGGTAAATATTGATTCTAAATCTTCCCAAAAGATTTCTTGCTAAAAACAGTTGTAACAAAAGAGACGAATCTGAGAAACGGAAGAGTAAATGTTTGAGAAACCTGTGTTTTGCCAAATTGCGTGGTGTCCGTCTCCTTGAGATTATCTCTTTTGTATCAGGCCTTGGGTTTCAGAGACGGGAATCAAGGAGTATAGAACAGAACCTTTATTGCTAATGATAGGCTTATGATCGTACTGCTGAGATAAAGTGGAAATAAACATGTTATTCTGTGGCTTCCGTAAAACGTGGTCGTTTTGTAAGCATCTCTGCTTTTAGAAGCATAAAAACTTTCGGTACCATTTTTGACGACGATTAAAGGGTTAATATATCTCAGTATTATGCAGTTTGACATGAATTCCCAAACAATCTTCAAATGGATACATGTATAATTCTTATCTCGACTCATATTTATACCAGATTATTTCCACAGTATCTCTTTATTTGAAAAATACATTTTTTAAATAATCGTGACATTTCCTTTTGCGTTCAATATATGAACGCACTATCTTTTGACAGTGAATGTCTTTTCAAAATCATGAATTTATGAAGATTAGAGAGAGATCATCTTTAAAGTGTTGAGAGGCAAAATTTCTTTAAATTATATAAAAATTTGACAGATAATATTTCTTCTTATAATTTTCCTTTGAAAAGGGAAAACAAATGAAATATTTACTGGACATAGCGCATAAGATAACGTTTCGGGGAATATATGCAACTGAACCGTCAATGCAAATTTGCATCACAATTTGGTTAAACTTCTATCTCTGGCCCTCTCTGCCCGATTTAGCATTCAGTGCTGCCATCTTTCGATCAATGCAAAAGGTAAAAGCATGTAACTTCTGAATGGATCGTGTTTCCTGACTATTTTGGCTGTACCTTAAGAGGGTGTTAAGGAATGTTAATACCGCTCCCACTCAAAAATATTTATCCTGAAGGAAAATACATGTTTCCTCATAAATCGTAATCCTTCTATCAAGAAGAATAAATCAAGCACATTGATTATACAGCCAGGGAACAAGTGTCTGATGTGCGAATCAAGACCCCAAAAGAGTATTCTGAGAAAATGTAATTACGCTGAAATAAAAATTCGCATAATGTTCTCTACCTAATAAGTTCCTTTATTTCCCTCTGTTAGCTTACATTTTAGTGTACGACTATTGGTTGCATAATACGTATGGGGATTATGGAAGACCTTCCAAGGATACTCGAACACAGAAAATCTTATGCAACGTCCTTCCGTTCCTTGAATTGTACAAATCATTGAGGCAAATCCATTCTGAGAGTCATTGGGTGACACTCGAAATGTCTTAGCCTCAGAAACTCTGCCTGTCGTTCACCCAACGAAATGGACGTATCGCCGTCAATACCAATTTCATTGGAAAAACTCTTCCAGTCCCACACTTTATAGCAGAGGAACATCTGTAAACTGAGTAAATAACGGCGTGAAAACACTTTACGGGAATCTGCTAGAAAGAAACGAAAATAAACAAACTAGAGCTAACGGGAATTAGTGTTCATTGTCTTAAAGGTCATTTAAAGGCCAGCAAAAACATTTACAAAACGCTTTAGATAGAGACCTCAAATGCAAAAAGGCATCAAAACAAAGCAGAAGCTCGCAATAGAAAACACACAAGCTACAAAAAAGCCAATGAAAAAGCTACGGACGTTAATATTACATTAAATAGCAATCGAATTAGAAATACCTCTCTAGTAACGTGTAGCACCACCTTTCGCCCTGATGACGGCGGCGATGCGTCTCAGCATGGACTCGACAAGACACCGGAAGCGTTGGGAAGCCATACGAATCCACGACCCCTGAACAAGATCCCATAGTTCACGAAGATTCATGGAGGAGGGTCAAAGCCTCGAACATCTCTCTCGATGGCATACCAGATGTGCTCGATGGGATTGAAGTCAGGTGTCTTAGCTGGCCAAGGAAGTGAAGTCACGTCGGTGGAGTGTCCATCCAACCATTCGGATACAATTCGGGAGCGATGGCACGGTACATTGTCTTGTTGCAGGATGAGGTCCCTAGTGGGATGTTGAAGACGCACAAACGGGAGAAAATGGTCGTCCAGGATATCCCAGTAAAGATGACTTGTGAGGGACGATGTCACATGTACCAGGGGTCCCATTTCAGTCCATGTAAACAGTCCCCAGAAGAAAATGGCACCCCCACCAGCTTGAAGACTACCCTGCTGGCACGAAGGATCTATCGCTCATGTGGTTTTGCCGTACTCGTATCCTGCCATATGCATGTACCAACGTGAATCTCGAATCATCAGTCCAGACAACATTTTCCCACATGTCTAGGGTCCATTGGCGATGTTCCCGCGCCCATGCTAATCTTTGCACCATGGTATGCGCGGTCAGCAGCGGTACCCTCGTGGGACGATGGCTTCTGTACCACATAGCGATGAGATGGTTCTGGATGGTGTGTCTGCTTACACGTTTTTTGCACCAGCGTTAAATTGCCTAGTGATTTCTTGCACTGTGGCCCGTCTATCCCCTGTTACAATGCGAGCTTGCCGACGATGACCCCGCTCATCCACACGCTGTTGTCCACGGCAGTTGGCCCTTGCAGGGATTGTTTTACCGTATTCGATGTACTCACGGTGCACCCGTGACACAGTGGCTCGTGAAAATCCCAATGACTGCATGATTTCCGAGATGGAGTGACCCATTCGTCGGGCTCCGACAATTTGCCTACGATCAAATGCGCTTTGATCATTCGTCTTACCCATACTGCTTCCGACTCTTACTGATTCCCGTCGCATCAATCCTTATATTGTCGGATCGCTGCATACCTTATGTCGTGTCCGTTTACAAGGCCTCCCACAGCGCCACATTTGCATAACGCCAACTGTCTCTAATTCAATTGCTCTTCAGTGTACACTTAATACGATCAATACATAGGTTACTTATTTTTACTTTTCAAAACACCTGACAGATGGCCACACGTCGACACAAAATCTTTCCCGTGAAGTACGTACCGGGTATGGAATTATAGCCCCGAATTCCATGGGTTTTTTTCTTAAAAGTGTCTCTACCCTTAATACCTTGTTTATCACCGGTGTTGCCTACAATTCTGGATTTTGTCTTCCCGAATTCAAAGGAAACGCGTTAGTGAATACAGTTATTTTTAATCATTACTTCTGACTTTCTAATTTTGAAATATTTGGGAATAAAATATATTTATCAAATGCTGTAATTTATTTTATATTTAATCTTCAACACATGCTACCCTCCGGGGTGTTCGAAGCACAACATTGTGCTTCTGAGCTGCTGATATATGATATTTCTCGTCTTCTTACTTACACTAATTCACGCTAATTTTGGAATAAAATACACTACTGCATGAGCCAATCGCTGAAATTCGACATTTTCGTACCACCTGTGTTGGCAATTGCTACCATGCACTTTTGGGCACATTTCCATGTCTAGATCATAAAAATGTGTAATAGCATGTCCAACGTGGCTGCTATTTCAACAGGGGGTCAAAAGGTCAAATTACTGTAATCTTCAGTTGACTCTATCTAAGTGAAAAACTGTTTGAATTGCAATTTTAGATGCTGTCTGTATTCTTCTCGACAAGAACTTTAAAACGAGTGGAAACATGAGGGGTCTGTAGGTCAAAGTCAAGGATTTGACCTTACTGAACTCAAATGTTCAAATTTCAAAATCCTATTGCAGACCCCTCGTATAACCATTCATTTTGATGATCTGGGTCACAGGGTCATAGAAAATGTAGCTGTTTACGAATCAAATTTTTTTTAGCAGAGATAGAGCTAATTAAAATGTAATGATCCTGAATTTGGTAAAATACTGAAAGACTAATTATTTGAAATCATATGGGTGTTAAAAAGTTAGGGCAGTTACTTTCTTCACAATAACATCGGGCTCCACACACTGATTTCTTTGTCCTGCATCTTCAAACATCTTACCAAGGATACGTAGAAATGTACAAACAGAATGGAAAGTTCCAAGACGCCGAATGACTGGCTGATATGCATCTTCGTGTTTCCATTTGTTTTCTGATGCTTTGCAGAAGATGGCTTGTTTCGAAAGCGCAAACAACATTTGGAACCTGAAAACGTTTCATAATGGTTAATGTTCGAGTGAACATCTCATTGACTGTTGTCATATTTGTAGAATGTGCATTGGTAGTTGGCAATTAATCAATATTACTTTGAACTATTTTGATGTCCATGTGGTTCTTAATGTTATAATAATCAGTACAGCTATTAACCTGTTGATTACTTCTATTGAACAGACAAGCAAGAATAAAAAACTGTTTTTCATTCTCGATTCTTCTGTGCTGGCTTACAAATGCATCTCGTTTACAACTCTCCGAGGAGGTCCAACTTTTTCTCACATATGTATATTGGAAGGTGCTCGTCAACTGGTTTAATACTTCTATGTTATTCCTCATAATAGTTGGTAGAATAGGAGCTTCTGGTTGTGGGACATAAGAGGCTGAAATGCAACACTATTGACGCAGTGCGATGTACCACCACTAGATTACATAGCTTCCAATCTGCCAATATTGTCGAATGTAAGTACAGTTTGTATGTGTGGGTAAATATTTCCAGGAAGGACTACAACTTCCGGTACTGCGGCTAACGTTTGAAGACATAGTGATGTTTTTATCTCCTCCAGTTGTGTGTCGGATACTGCATGGCCAAGGCAGTTTAGGATTTTCAACAACTCAATATTGACGACAGGGACTTAATGATGAATGGTAGTAGGATGTGCTTCGGTGGTTTGTACCTTCCTTTGCTGATTGCAAACATCAAATGTTGAGCAAATGATGTAACCAGCCACTTAGTTCTGCCTGTTACAGCTGATACTTTTCTGGTTAGAAAACGATGAAGAAATTGTTCAAGAAGCTTTGGGATACGGATATCCTGCACAATCAGGTCCTCATTGTTTGGGGGCTGGGTTTGGATACAAGGCATTCATACACATTTTGCCTAATCAATAGTGCTGATTGGTTCTCTCTTTCAGTGGATGTTGAAAGAGTAGAGGAAGTGAACATTTCTAATTCTGTTTTCAGTTCGTAATTTTTAATTACCAATTCATCTCGAATCATGCTATCAGTGTAAATCAAAACATTGCTTTTGGTTGTTTGGACCATACGCAAGAGGTTTGGAAATTCTGCTTTGATCTTCCGGCTGATGTGTTTACTTGTTGATGTTTTGATATCAACAATTCCAAAATCCTTGTTCCATTGCAGCAGACAATTTGTGATCTGAACTAGCTCAATGACCTTGTTGTAGGGTATGACATGAGTTCGTATGTATTCAAACAACTTTGCATAAGCTTTACATTGTATTTTAGCATAAACATTATCACAGTTATCAGTCTCTGAAGTTAGTTTTTGTTCTACAGTTTTCGTGAATGATCGGTAACAGGAATGGTGATAGTGACCTTCCGCTGAAACCAATTCCCGACTTAACATGGCAAGCATTCTTGTATCATCTTTAGATTTTGCACAGGCTTTTAATGTAGCACCTACTCTCAGTTGACATGCTTCTGTCATTTTTTTCAGTGGTATTTCTTCCTTTAACGTCTTATTACAGAAGATACAAACTTTCTCCATCACTCGTTTTTTAGGAATTGTTCGTCTTATGGATTGTTTTATCTTTGTATAGCTCGAACTTGTTTCTGCACTCCTTTCTAATGCCCATATCCTGGCTAGGTCTCTTTTCATGAAGAAGAGAGGCTTTTTTTTTTTTTTTGATTGGAGGTTTAACGACCACCGTGAGCAACTCAATGGGCTATAAGCAGTCGCCCGTCCCTAATTTAGGGTCACTGGTTCCAGGGAAGGGAGAGAGCCAGTGCCGTAAGACACGTCGTCGGGAATTCTATTCACTTTTGTTTTCTATGCAATAATGTGTATTGCTTCAATGTTACGCAAGTCACCAGCTCTTTTCGTAGTGTTCCCTGATTCGACCCTTTCAGGACATATTAATTTCGTACTGTAATCGCTACAATGCATGTCACATTTTGCAAGTTCCTTCAACTTCTTTCTGAGAACCTCCTCACTCATCTTTACTACTTATTTGCTTCAACATGAAACAATAGAGAATCAGACGTTGACTCTAAGACACTCATATAGTATAAAGCCTATTTAATTGGCTCTATCCCTGCAAAAAAATATTTTGATTCATAAACACTAACATTATTTGTGATCCTGAGATTGAGAGCGTCAAAACGAATGGTTACACGAGGGCTCTGCAAAGAAAATCTTGAAAGTTGAACATTTGTGATCAATAAGGTCAAATCTTTTACTTTGACCTACAGACCCTCATGTTGCCACTCGTTTTAAAGGTCTTGTCGAGAGGAATACAGACAGCATTTACAATTGTAATTCAAACAGGTTTTCATTCAGAGGCAACTGAAGATAACAGCAATTTGACCTTTCGACCCCCTATTTAACCATATAATCTGCCACTTTGGCCCTGCTATCACATATATTTGTAATCTAGACATGAAAATGCGCTTCGTAGCATTTGCCACCCCATGTGGTACCACTATATCAAATAGCTCATGGACTATACATCTTATTTAAAAATTGTATTATTCGAAACAATATATTATATTAATTATTACCGTTGCTGCAGTTAGATAAATTTGATTACAGCTGAATAAAACTTTACGCTTGGGTTTACATAGGTTTACGTAGCACCCAAGAATTTGCAGTTTTGATTGGAGGTTTAACGACCACCGTGAGTAACTCAAAGGGCTATCAGCGGTCGCCCGTCCCTAATTTAAGGCAACTGGTTTTAGGGATGGGAGCGAGCCTACGCCGTAAGACAAACACAACATCCATGCATCACCAGGATCCGAACCCAAACCCATCTCGAACGATTTTTCAGAAGCCATCGCTTAGACCATTGCACCACCAGGGCGGCTCTGAGGTTTTTATTAATTAGAGAGCACATAGTCTTTATTCTATGGAGAGCGCAACTCAGTATGGTGAATTTGATTTGGGATAATATACTTTATAGTTAACCTACGAGCGTGTACAGTTAACAGTAATTACTGTAAGAAAATATTTCTATATACAATAAAATTAAACCAATTAATGGTATAATTAGGAAAGATAAAAGTGAAACGCCTTTATCTTGTTAAATAAGGTAAAAGCACCTTATAAAAAGAGGAAAACAACAAAAATAAAATAGTTTCAATTATTGTCCATCTCATGATCATCATTTGGATGAATAAACTTTATTCCATTCCTATTACAATGATGCGAAACCCTAAAGAATGGTGCCTCGTATTAGGTGCAGCGCGATTTTTTTCAGCTCTTAAATGAAGTGTTCCCCATCAGACAACATATGTGTCGCTTGGCACAAAAGTGCTTTTACCATTGCTGGTATTGTCAAAACAATGTGGAAGACCATTTGTGCACGTTTATCAATTGTATTCATTAATTGTCAATTGTGCTTTTCCACAGAGATTCTGGCCGGGGATCGCGCCATTGTCTGCCAGGGGATATCATGATTCCAGTTAATACACACCGATAATCGGGTCAGATTGTTGAATCAATTAAGGAAATCGATGGAGCCCAGCTTTCTGGCGGTAACTGTATAGGGGGAAAGTGGCAGGGAGTGATAATCTGGTCTATTTGGATGGCGGGCATTAGGTATCTTAATACTTACAGCACAGCATTAGAGTACCATGCGGTATTTTTAAAACATTGCGGAACAGGCACACACCTACATTTACATGGTGTTACTTAAAGGACAAGGCTACATTCAGCAGGATAAAGGGCAATATCGATAGACGGGCATAGATACAGAGTGGTTTTAGGGGGCACGACAATTATGTCGATTTCCTAAAGGTGAGCTCACAGTCCTCATATCTTTTCCCAATTGAAGAATTTCTGGATGACATTAAAACAGCCCTTCGTAGCAGAGGTACTTCTTCACCTAACGTTTGGTAATTTACAGACGGCAGCTCAGCTGAAAATACATGTACTGCGAAATCATCGCGTCATTGAATCCTAGCTCCATTAATCATGTCTTCTGAAGGACAAGGGCGTCTGAGCTATCTGTTAGGTAGGTGTCCGCAACGTTTTTTTACTTCAGCGTCTGCCGTTGTACACTTGTTGAACAACACTCTTTGCCATCAATAAGTCATACTTAACAAATGTACTATTTACTTTCATTACTTTCCTTACAAAATAATAAATATTAAAAATCACCATTCAGTTTTTTCAAAACAAACTCCGTTGTGAAAGCCTTTAACTTGCATTAGGTGTAAAGCAACCTCAGATAATGGCTATAGACATTGCCTGCGATTTCATGAAAATCATAATAAGTTGTATAAAAAGCACAGTTTTGTTGCTGCCGAATAACTGCAAACTTAGCCCTCCCAGGGGCAACAAAATTTGATCTGAAGCGTTGGCCACAGATAAAACCCGTTTGCCTTCCCGAAATTGTCAGCTGTCTTTACACTCAGCTTTCCAGCAAAACACACGAAATGCACTTCAGTTCCTTTTCGAGCTGCCGAAGTGAAACGTATCACTCTTGCAAAATGCTTAAATAATAATAATAAAAATAAAACAAGATACGCAGTCACACGCAAAGTTGTTTAATAATATTGAATATTTTCGATATCATAAAACTGCTATGGGTAGGGTGCTGTTCATCGCTGCTTCTTTTTTCGTTCTTACGCTCGAATGAAACAAGAATTTATTTGTGGCCAGCGATTATTATTATTAATGTTTCTCTGTGTTCCTGATATATTCAGATGCTTTTGTTATTAAAAAATGATTATGAACTGAGAGAAACTTTACTTTTATTAAATTTTATATATTTAATTTTTACTCAAACCTTAGTTTTAAATTTACTACCATTAAAAAATCTGTGGAATGCCGTCTTTAATTAAATATATTCACCTGAACATAAATACCTTACTTCTAAACTTAAGGAAAGTGCAGATTGTTAGAACTTACGGAATCACGTTTCTTTTTTCTGTTGTTTTTTTCCAGTTACCACTTTAATCTCGTAAATGAAAACGGTAAACACAATAACACAAATTTTGAACTCAGCCCTGGTAATTATGTTTTTTTTTAAATTAAAAGTGGAATTAAAATTTCTAACTATACTTACTCCTCTTTCCCCTACTAAAATTATACTTAAAAAAATGGTACTGAAAATACAGTGATGAAAACAGCCGACCTCGGGTATAAAAGAGATCTATGTACAAGTACGCAGAAGTTCAAATATAAATTGTGGGGCAACGGCCAGATGTATCAATGGAGATGGTCGGCTAACAGGTCCCTGTAACTTCCACCATTCAATGTTTGTGAGATGATAAGCAACAAATTCTTGGACTGCCAGGAAAAACCTCACCACTGCAGGTCATCACCTTTAACGGCATGTTGAACATGACTTTTGTAACAAGGGATAGGTCTTTACACTAAACATATTCCACCTATTTTCGTATATGCACTCTCTAAGCCTAAACCTTTTTGTCCTCTTAAACGCCAGAGGGACTTTTAAGATCTCTATTAATCTTTTTACCACCTCTAAAATGATTTTCATTTGGGCTTTTCCTTTCTGGCATTCAGAAATGGAAAACCAAACAGATGTCAACTTGAGATATATTTGTTTCCTTTTGTGATTGCCCCTCTACAATTTAACGGGTTTCGACACCGCGTTCTTTGTGTTTTTGTTCTACCACTAAAGAGTGTCTTAATTTTTCAGATTCTGAATTTTTTTGGGGAGGAGGTTCCACCATGTTTTGTTTTGATACACGTGTCACGCAAACCAACTACACTGTTATTTTTACTTTGTACCACTAAATCCGTTTCCTCAATTTGAATATTTATTTTTATTTCTCCTCCTGCTGCATCTTCTCTAACTGTAGTTGTAAGTTCTGTCATTTCCAAGTATGTTTTGTCTATCTCTTTGTTCTCTGGATCAGACAGAGAACGATCTAGGTTTATCTTCAAAAGAATTATCTGGAAAAATATGAAATATTCCCTGAATTAGAACTCGGAGAATATTTCTAATTAGAATACGGGGAATATCAGAAATTCCCCAGAGTTAGAATTCTCACACATCCGAGTCTGACACTGTAACAAAAACGGTTCCATTAAATAGTACGTTTTACAAAGTTCGACGAATCAAGCAAGCATAGGAGCTCGCGGCAGGTAAAACTTTTATGTATAGGAAATTAGGAACATTTATTTTCATGTCTATTGGGATTATACGTCTGCCTGAGAAATTATGCATCACGAAATCGCACTTTTCACTAGGACGTAGTTTTTGTTTTGATATGTTATATACACTGAAGAGCAATTGAATTAGAAATACCTGCCTGGTATCGTGTAGCACCAAATTTCGGCCTAATGACGGCGGCGATTCGTCTCGGCATGGACTCGACAAGACACCGGAAGCCTTGGGAAGCCATACGGATCCACGACCTCTGAACAAGCAAGCTCGTACAGTTCACGAAGATTTGATGGACGGGGGTCAGAGCCTCGAACATCTCTCTCGATGGCATCCCAGATGTGCTCGATGAGATTGAGGTCAGGGGACCTAGCTGGCCAAGGAAGAGAGGTCACGTCGGTGGAGTGTTCATCCAAGCATTCGGATACAATTCGGGAGCAATGGCACGGTGCATTGGCTTGTTGCAGGATGAGGTGCCCAGTGGGATGTTGAAGAGGCACAAACGGGAGAAAATGGTCATCCAGGATATCCCGGTAACGTTGACATGTAAAGGAGGACGTGACGAGTACCACGGGTCCCATTTCAGTTCACGTAAACAGTCCCCAGACGAGAATGCCAACCCCACCAGCTTGAAGAGTACCCTGCGAACAAAAAGGTTCCATTGCTTCATGTGGTTTGCGCCGTACTCGTATCCTGCCATCCGCATGCACCAACGTGAATCTCGACTCATCAATCCAGGCAAAATGTTTCCACATGGCTAAGGTCCAATGGCGATGTTTCCGCGCCGATGCTAATCTTTGCGCCCTGTGATGTGCGGTAAGCAGCGTTACCCTCGTGGGACAATGGCTTCTGTACCCCATAGCGAGAAGATGGTTCTAGATGGTGTGGCTGCTTACACGTTTTTGTGCACTTGCGTCAAATTGGCGAGCGATTTCTTGCATTGTGGCCTGTCTATCCACTGTTACAATGCGAGCTAGCCGAATATGTCCCTGCTCATCCATGCGCTGTTTTCCACGGCAGTTGGCCCTTGCAGGGAAGGTTTTACTGGATTCGATGTACACACGGTTTACCCGTGACTCAGTGGCTCGTGAAATTCCCAGTGCCTGCTCGACTTCCGAGATGGAATGACCCAATCGTCAAGCTTCGAAAACTTTCCCACGATCAAATGAGCTTAGATCCTTCGTGTTACCCATACTGCGTCCGACTCTTACTGATTCCTGTCGCCTCACTACTTATATTTTCGGATCTCTGCATACGTCATGTCGTTTCCGTTTACAGGGTCGCCCACAGCGCCATATTTCCATAACACCAGCTGTCTCTAATTAAATTCCTCTTCAGTGTATACGAGGATAATTTTTACGGCATCTACCTTTCACCTGATATTTGTGAAAGATATTTTGACATAATCCTGAATTTGTTTTAATCGAACATTGTAATATGATTTCTTAATAATAATTTATTTTCAGCAGAAATTACTGAAAGTAATAATTCCATGTTAAAAGTAGTACTTTTATTTCATAATTATTTAGAAAGTCCTATAAAGATGTTATAACAATATACGTAATTTTACTTAAGTGCTACAACTCCAGGAAAGAAAAAGATAGTGCAGCAATGCAAACACTGGATTCATTCTTCACTTGGGATTCATACACACAAACATTTCTACAAATGTTTGGAAGTCTACGTACCTATCGGTCACTGAAGCGGCTATTTGGCAACATCAAATTTTTAAGCAGAAACGCGAAATACAGAACAAGTGAAATATATGGGCATATGGTGAAACAACATTTGTTTGCAACATTGAAAAACAACGTGGTTTTAAAATAACACGTGCACGATTGTACACGAATCTACCTAAAATGAAGTGACACTGATAGTAAAATAATTTGTAGCGTCGGTATGTAATAACCACGCACTCGCAAATTTTCTTGTGGACGAATTTGTTTTAAAGTAACCGTATGTTCAGTAAATATGAGAAATACAATTAAAAAACATACTTAGAAATCTAAGTGATATTATCTGCTATTTCATTCCACGAGTTTTTATTTTTAAATCATACTGTTGAAATAGTATTTTTCTCTAATGTCGTATATAAATAGATTTGTTTTTTTGCCCATCGGATACTAATTTTCTGCGAAAGGTATTTTCAAAAGTATAATCTGACAACTTCAAAGCAGAAAGATTGAATACGAGAATATCAAGACTCGCCATTATGTTTTTGTGTGATGTCGCAAAAAAAAAAAAAAAAAAAAAAAAAAGAATAACTGGAGTGAACTAGATTTAATGCATGTGAATAGCTTCCGAATACTAGTATACCTCCAAAAATATTCTGAGCAAGAAATACCTAATATTTCCGTTTCGTTGCCGAATAATATTTCTTAGATGTTCCGAATTAAAGTGTGGCTTCAGTGGAAATAATAAATTTCATATGTTTTCCTTCGTTTCTGTTTGGACTAGTTGCTTCGGTTTCAAAGTGGTGTTCGGCCGACACATGTTGTAATGTACATAATGAGATCGAATTGACGTTACGACATATCCTCTCTTCTCAGGTATAGATAAATCTCGTAGGTTAATGCATGCTAAACAAATATCTAGGTTAACGAGTGAGAAAAGCTCACGCGCAACAATCAAATACAAAGTGAAAAACAAGCTACGCTACGTTTGAAAAAGTTTTACGATTGGGAGTATCAGACCCCAGGTCTTAAACTGTCTTTAGAAGTACGAAGTTAGGTGATCTGAGTAAGTGAACTCAATATGAATCATAAACAGAAAAAAATGTGTAAAAGGAGAAGAGGGCATATATTTGGTATTAGTTTACACGTGCTCTAAGATTTCGTATGACAGCAAAGGCATTAGTTTTTCCGTGAGAACGCTTATTTACAAAGGACATCCTGAAAGTCATTCCTCGTCCGTCATAAGATTTGTATTTGTACCAGCAAAAATGTGAAATTTGGTGGCAAAATTCTTGGACATATTGTTATAATGCTAGCCTATTCATTATTGAACATTATTTCCGGTACATTTCCTCTATCTTTGATCCCATTGGCAAAATCCAATTTGGAAATATTCCTAAGGCTGTCGTTTCACCCATGAGTTCACAGTCAGTTTAAGGTGTGTCACATCGTCGAAACGCTCCCCACGAAGGGTGCGTTTCAAAGGGGCAAACAGGAAACGTTCTAAGGGAAACAAATCAGGATTGTTGGGAGGTTTGGGCATCAACTTTCACCCGATTTTAACAATAGACAGTGAAATCTCTATTGATGTGTTGGGACATGCATTATCATAGTGTAAAACAACACTATGAAGTGGAATGTCCCGCCTTTTCCTTCTGATAGCTTCCTTATGCTTCTTCAATGTTTGCACATAGTGAGCACTGTTTATGATTGCACTCCGTTTAAGGGAACCCTTCAAAATTACACCAAGTTTCTCCCACAAAAATGTCCCCATCTGTTTCCCTGCGGAACGAGTTGTTTCACCTATTTCTACCGAAGTAAAGATATGCTGTGACATCCCATTTACGCGCGGTTTGTTTCTGGGTTATGACAGAACAACCAGATTTCATTCATTGTCACAACGTTAGAGAAAAACAGCTCACACTTCATCTCACAACGAAGTAAATTTCTCCGTCATTTCTGTCCACGCCAGGATTCGAACCCGGATCCCCTCATTCCGGAATAAGTCACTCTACCAGTTGAGCTACGCGGACATTTTATTCTGATTCCTATCTGCCTTTATGTCTTGTGCGTCCTTCTGGCAGGTACGTCACATCTCCTGGTACGTTACATCATCTCCCCCTTATTTTTTTTTTTTTTTTTTTTTCGAAGTGCTGGAGAAGGGATTCTCTTATTTTTCCTATCTCGCGGTGTGGAAAGAGCATCACACCATTGCGAGATTTTGAACGGTCGGGTCATCCGGATAGTTCGGGCGCCGTTATAACGAAGTAAATTTCTCCGTCATTTTTGTTCTACGCTGGGATTCGAACCCGGATCCCCTCATTCTGGAATAAGTCACTCTACCAGTTGAGCTACGAGGACATTTTATTCTGATTCCTATCTGCCTTTATGTCTTGTGCGTCCTTCTGGCAGGTACGTCACATCTCCTGGTACGTTACATCATCTCCCTCGTGTGCGTCCTTCTGGCAGGTACGTCACATCTCCTAGTACGTTACAATCTCATAACAGTCCAAGGGGTACCGGCACATTTCCACTTCTTGCACACATTTTGCACCGGTTAATTCCCTGGGGATCCACTTTGAACAAATTGTTCTATAGCCCAAAGCTTGCTTTGATATTTCCATAGCATTATGACCACAATGAATTGCATTACACAACTTTGGAAAGTGACACAACGAAGAGCTGTGATGAAATATTTCACTCATTGCCACTGTAGTAGCGGGTCGTCCAATAAGTTGTTTGTCTGATAATGAATTTCCTGCCTCTCAAAACCTCTTCATCCATCTTTGGACACTACTGATATGGATTGTGGCAGTTCCATATACCGCCAGCAGCCTACTGTGGGTTTCTGGAGCCTCCCTCCCCTCTGTTAAAAGGAATTCAATTACGGCTTGCTGCTTTTCTCAGTCTTTCATTACCATTACTACCGATTCTGAAAAAAATGTGTTCCCGCATGGGTAACATATCATATCACATGTCAGTGCAGTTTTATTAAAATCACTTCAAAATTTCGTAAGTTATTAAGTAGAAGCAGGGCCGGTTGTACCACCGAGGCAACCGGGGCAGTTGCCCTGGGCCCCGCGTTTCTAGGGGCCTCGCAGTTCCGGAAATAAGAAATAAAAAATTTTACGTGGAATTTTTTCGTATTCATAATTTTTATATTTTACTTCTTGTTGTTTTTCCAATTTTTTTTTTTTTTTTGGTGCTGCGCTCTTAAAAGGATAGATATATTTTTATTATGTGTTTTTTCACTCCTGAGCTTTAAATTACCCCTTCGAAAAAAGTTATCGGCCTTCGTCACACGGAACCACCGTAATTGTCCCGATACTCTATTCAATGACTGTCCGGACAATCCCCCCACACACACACACAACACACAAGCACAGAACATTTCGCCGCATGTTCAGCATTTTGGCATAAAACATATTCCGTCCCCAATTGTCTTTCGTTTCTAACGGAAGCTGCTCATCAGTTGGAACACCGAAGATTAGAGGGGTGCTTAATAGGAAAATCAAGATTTCGGACAATATGGGTTCCTCTAGCATTCACCCCAATTTTAGACCATATGTGGTCTGTTATGACACCCTGCGCCCTCCGTCCTCTCCCACTCCTTATCTTTGCGGTGTTTGTAAGCCCTAGCCAGCGCCGCAATTTTTACAGCTGTGTTTCGTTTGATCCTTTGTCGGAACAATTCTTTGTATTCTTGGCTTTTAAAAGAAGAATGGTAAGCGGAATAAAACTGGGTGATTGGGATTCGTTTCTTGTACAAAAAGTAAATGTGTTTATGTGTGGGAAAGAGGAAGGGGCTTTACAGAGCTATACTTCACAAGCAGGCCAGGAACACTACGGCTTTCTAAGGGCTTTTCCTCAATCTTCTGAGTCAAAAACATTGTCGGTGATACACAGTCACAGTTCACCTGACTGAAGGCGTTACTAAAACGGAAAATATTTTTATTAATCTCTTATACGTTTTAGCTCCACCTCAACCCAACCAAACCAGCAAATATAATTATATAATCTTGGCTAGCAGAGAAAGAGATAGTTGAAGGAAATACTTGTCTGGAGCAGGTAAAAGGCGAAATAAGAAACGAGCGGAAGAACTAATTGAAGGACAGAAAGGAGCAATAGATCGATTCATGAAATTGAAAATTCCTCCACCCTCAACGGAAACCTTGCGGTTGAACCCGATTTTGAATTGTTCTTCATTCGAGGAGAAAGATGTAGAAATGAACATTTTCCTCGAGATGCAAGAACCAGAAAAAGAAAATATTATTATTTCTACCAAAATTGAAGGACAAACTCAAGCTGATAGCTTAAGTTTAGATATCATCAGGGATCCAGCTTTGTGGCCCAAAGAATTTACGGCAGATCAAAGAATATCGGTTGTTCGAAGTGGTCCTAAACAAATAGTGAAATTTAAATTCCCACATGATAAGAAGAAAAGATGTTTTTCGTGCATGCACTATGTTCGACATTTAAAAAATGGAGAATCGATAAAAAGAAGGTGGCTAATATGCTCATCCTCTGACAACACTGTGTTTTGTTTTTGTTTCAAGACATTCAGGGGCTCATCTCATCGTTCAGCTGTTGCTCATGATAGATTAAATGAGTGGAAGCATTTGGGAGATCGGCTAAAGGAGCATGAAACATCAGCATTCCATCGAGAATGTATTCAGACATGGTTTGCTTTAGAAATGAACTTATAAACGGAAGCGACCATTGACAACAATCACCAACGTATTATGGAAAACGAGAGAAGAAGGTATGTAAAGATTTTCCAGCGTTTAATTGAAATAATTATTTCTTTAGAAAACCGAAACATGGCATTTAGGGGTACAAATGAACACTTACTTGAACCTACTAACGGTCATTTTCTCGGACTCATCGAATTGCTTTCCAAATTTGACCCAGTAATGGAGGAACATGCTAATCATATTGTAAAAAAAAAATAGGCATTATTCATCCCATTCAGTTCAGAATGAATTAGTAGTAAAGGCTATGGCTGAAAAAATTAAATTGTTAATTAAAGACCGGGTGACTGAAGCGAAATATTATTTAGTCCTTCTCGACTGTACCCCAGACATAAGTCACCAAGAACAATTTACTTTTATTATACGGTTTGTTCATATCAGAAATAAAAATGCTGAGATAGCTGAACATTTTATCAACTTTTTAGTTGTATGTGACACCACTGGAAAAGGGCTGGCGGAACAATAAAACACAGAGTTAAAGGAACAAAATATAAATTTTGCCGACTACCGTGGGCAGGGATATGATAATGGCGCCAATATGAAGGGAAAAAATCAGGGCGTTCAAGCTCTGATAATAAAAGAAAATCCTCGCGCTTTTTACGCGCCGTGTGCTTGTCATAATTTGAATTTAATATTTGTTGATATTGCAACATCTTCCACACGGGCAGTAAATTTTTTGTGCACTGCAAAAATGTATACACTATTTTCAGCTTCGGCTACAAGGTGGGCTGTTTTTCAAAAAACATAACCCACTTATTTCTCTCAAACCTTTGTCTGAAACTAGATGGGAGTGCCGTTTAGACAGTGTAAAAGCTGTTCGCTTTCAAGTCAGAGGCGCTTGTAATGCACTGACCGAACTCGTTCAAGTCACCTCGGATATTAATTTGAAGGTTAAAGCCCAGTCTCTTTTTAAAATCATACATAAATATGAGTTCATACTTAGTTTAGCAATATGGTATGATATTTTGTTACAAATTAACATAACTAGTAAAATACTGCAAAAACATATTGCTGACATGAATGTTGCGGCACAGCACTTACAGTATTTAGTGCAATTCTTCACTGAATACCGCAACAGTGCTTACGATAATGTAACTGCAGAAGCTAATGATTTAGCAAAATCTTTGAATATTGCTGCGGAATTTGAAATTAAACGCGTCTCTCTTAAGATGAAACTTTTCACGTACGAAAGTAAAGACGAACCATTTAATAACCCTAACGATTCGTTTAAAATTGAATATTTTTTTTTAAATTGTTGACACTGCCCTGGACTCGTTTCATAAACGCTTGGACATTTATTTAAAATATTCTAGTGTATTTGGTTTTTTAAGCAATATACCAGCTTTGAAAAATGAATGTAAAAAAACTTTGCGAAACAACTGCAAGACACTTCATTACCGACTGACGGAAGAAGATTCCTGTGACATAGAAGGCAGTGAACTTTTGAAGAGCTACAATATTTTTGTAATGTTGTTCCTGAAAATTCTAGTTCACCATTAGAATGCTTAAGATATATTTGCAAAAATGAACTAGAAGACATTTATCCAAACATTTTTATTTTGCGTCGAATTTTTCTAACACTTCCTGTAACAGTAGCGTCATCAGAAAGAAGTTTTTCGAAATTGAAGCTCATAAAAAACTATTTGCGGTCAACGATGAGTCAGGAAAGATTAAATGGTTTATCAACATTATCAATTGAAAACAATCGGTGCCAAGAAATAGACTTTACTGATGTTATTCATGAATTTGCTACCAAGAGATCGATGGGAATAAGAGTTTGACTATTATCCGGCAGTCTCCATCTCCGAACACCATAGACATGTGCAATGATACCTCTCAAAGTCAAAGGTACGTGTGATTATTTATTTATTTCCTGTCCTTTTATTTTCGATATCACCTTAATTTTAAATCAGTTACATCTATCCACGGTTGTGTGTTGGCAGTGTTGTCGTTGTTTGGAGGTTTACTGAAATTATTCAGAGAAATAATAATAGAGAACAGTCAAATATAGGACATTAACTAATCACATCTTAAGTACCATCTATTAAAAATACAATTATAAATCATGAAATACGAAATACGGTAGATATTTTTATGTGTAAACCAGTTCCGAGAAACCTTTCCAGAAATAGTACACTGGGTGTTTTGTTCTTCAGTATAAACATTTCCCTTTTTTCCATTTTTGCGATTCCTTATTTTTTTTAAACAGTTTGTGTGTACACCCCAGACTTAATTAAAAAAACTAAAAAGAGTTATATCAAAGTTGTTTTTTGTCTATATTTGAATATCAATTGTTCAGTATCTTAAAATATGAAAAAGTTATATATAACGTAAAATATATATATCATCATCATCATCATCATCATTGTCAACCATTATCAATCCACTGCTGGACAAAGGTCTCCCCAAGTTTCCTCCACAACGGTCTGTCTTGTGCCAGTCTCCTCCATGTCACCCCTGCATACTTTCGAATTTCATCCACCCGTCCTCTTCTCAGATGAGAGTAGATACAGTCTATCGTCTGATTGTCGACGACAACTGATCTGGTGTGATAGTGTTTCTGTATATTGCCCAGCAAACATACAGGAAAGGGACCGAGATGTAACATGTAGTGTCATGGTATAAGCTGGCATCATGATCAATGGCCGTACGTCCCTCTATGTGCTTCCAATTGGGACTATGACTGGCCAACGATACATTAATGATGTTCTGCTACCTCATGTTCGCATGTTCCGTGGTGCTGTCGGTGATAGATTTATTTCCATGGACGACAATGCAACATGTCATCGAACAGTCGCTGTCCAGGAGTGTCTTGAAAAAGAGGATATTCAACGCCTCGTATGGCCAGCACGTTCTCCACATCTGAATCCCATTGAAAATGTGTGGAATGCTTTGGGGAGGAGTCTTGCTGGTCGCCAATGACCTCCAATAAGCAAGTACACCTTCATCCGTGCACTGACAGAGGAATGGGATAAATTACCCCAACAGCTGCTTGATAATGTTGTGCAAAGCATGACACGACGTGTGGAATCTTGCATCGCCCTCCACGGTGGCCATATCCCGTATTGACATCTTACGCCGGAGCGCCTGCGGACGGTAATTGCATTTTTTCACGTTTACGTATTCTGCGCAAAAAGGCCTGTTTGTCCCTTGAGCACGTTCCAAAGCCTTCTGGATTTCGGAGCGCAATAAATTGTCTTTCTTGTAATGTCCTGGCATTCTGACATTATTTTTTTCACTTGGCATCCAACCACACTTACTTTTTTATGTGCTATATAGCCGTTTATGATCCGTCCTTAGCAATTGTCCAGCAGTGTATATACATATATTTTTTTTTTCATATTTTAAGTTATATATATATATATATGTTTTTTTTTTTTTCATATTTTAGGTTATATATATATATATATATATATATATATATATATATATATATATATATATATATATATATATATATATATATATATATATATATTTTGTTGTATCTGAATATATATATATATATATCATCATCATCATCATCATTGTCAACCATTATCAATCCACTGCTGGACGAAGGTCTCCCCAAGTTTCCTCCACAACGGTCTGTCTTGTGCCAGTCTCCTCCATGTCACCCCTGCATACTTTCGAATTTCATCCACCCATCTCCCATGTGGTCTTCTTCTGGGTCTTTTCCTGTCCCTTGGAATCCAATCTAAAATTTCGGCTGTCCATCGATGATCTGTCCTTCTGGCAGTATGTCCAGCCTATTGCCATTTCAGGGATTTAACTCTGATCATGATGTCTTCCACTCTTGTCATTTTTCGGATCCACAAGTTCCTCTTCTTATCTCTCCTGGTTACACCAAGTATGCACCTCTCCATGCTTCTTTGAGTTGTCTGCAGCCTTTGTATGTCTCTTTTAGTTAAGGTATACGTCTCTGCACCATATGTAAGCACTGGAAGGATGCATTGATCAAACACTTTTCTTTTAAGACATAATGACATATTGCTCTTGAAAATTATGCTGTTTCTTCCAAAAGCTCTCCAGGCAAGTTTTGTACGACGATTAATTTCTTCACCAATGTGACCCTCACTTGATATCTGCTGTCCAAGATAAACGTACGTGTCTGTTATCTCCAGCTTTTCTCCATCAATCGATAAATCTTCATTTCTTGTAAAAGCATTGAACATCACTTTTGTCTTCTGAAAGTTCATTTTTAATCCCACTTCTTTACTCTTGTCAGCAAGTTCCTGGATCATACTCTGCAGCTCTGATGGGGTAGTTGCAAAAATGACTACATCATCAGCAAAACGAAGGTGGGTTAGATAATCTCCATTAATCTTTATCCCCTTGTTTTCCCAGCTCAGTGACTGAAAAACACCCTCCAATGTGGCATTAAAGAGCTTCGGAGATATGGTGTCACCTTGTCTCACTCCCTTTCCAATTTTTACGTGTGTTGTATTTTCAAACAGCCTAATCTTTGCACTTGCATTTTCATAGATGTTATTAATAATATTAATGTATGCATCTTCAATACCGCAGGTTTTCAGAGCCATTGTAACTGCTGATGGTTTCACCGAATCAAAGGCTTTTTCATAATCGATAAAAGCCATGCACAATGGAAGTTCATATTCCCTCGCTCTTTCAATTAGTTCTCTCAGCACGTGGATATGATCTATTGTGCTGTAGCCACTCCTGAATCCAGCTTGTTCTCTCGGTTGAGCCATGTCCAGTGTTACCTTCAAGCGGTGTGAAAGAACTTTAGTGAAGATTTTATAAACTACTGATAGGAGGCTGATAGGTCTGTAGTTTCCGAGATCCTCAATGTCACCTTTCTTATGTAGCAGAATCATTGTAGCGGTGTTCCAATCCTCAGGAATCTTTCCTTCATTAAGGCATCGAGTGAAAATTTGGGCGAGTACTGTTTCGATTTCTCCACTTGCTTCTTGTATGATGTCTACAGTAATTCCATCTTCTCCTGGAGCTTTTCCCCGCTTCATGTTCTTGATTGCATGTGCAACTTCTGCTGGAAGGACTGGAGGAACTCTGGTACTGGTATCTTTCATGATGTCTGGAGTGCATGTATCATCCCTTTCATATAATTTGGAGTAGAAATCTTTCACTCTTGTCAAAATTTCGCCTCTATTTCTTGTTACAGAACCATCTTCTTTTCTCAGTGCCATAATCTGTTTTCTTCCCTTACTGAGATGTCCCTTTGCTATCTTTAGGCTTTGGTTGTTTTCAATTGCTTTCCTCACTAGTTCACAGTTGAATTTTCTTACGTCTTCAGTGATACTTTTTCTTACTGTCTTGCATAGCTCTATATATTCCACTTTGGAAGTCACATTTTCTTTAGTTGTCCTCATCTCTCTTCTTTTTTGCATCAACATTTTCGTTTTTCCTGATAATTTGTTTACATGCAACTTGTTCTTAGACCCAGCTAATTTTGTTGCTGTTTCCATAAGAGCTTTGGTTACTTTTCTGTTTACTTCAGAGATGTCCACTTCTTCTGATGTTAGGCCTTCTAAAGCAGAGAACCTGTTCTTCAGTTCCAACTTGAAGGTATTATGGTGTTTTTTAAGGTTGGTTATGTCAATAGATTTTGTTTGTCTTATGAGCTTGCCACGTTCAAGTTTAGTGTTGAGGTGCATCTTACATCTCACCAATCTATGGTCACTACCTGTGTTGAACTTGTTTAGCACACTGCAGTCTTCTATGACGAATTTTTTGTTACACATAATAAAATCAATTTCACTTGTCGTCCCATTTGGATGTCTCCATGTCCATTTCCTGTGTGGCTTTTTCTTGAAGAAGGAGTTCAAGATGAAAAACCCTTCTGCCTCTGCAAACTCAACAAGAGTATTTCCACGCTGGTTTCTGTTGCCGTGACCGAATTTACCTACTGAAGTTTCATTCTGTTGCCGTTGCCCTATTTTTGCATTGAAATCTCCCATAATTATTTTCAAGTGCTGCTTACCTTTATTATTTAGATGACAAATTTCCTCATAAAATTCTTCGATTTCTTCTTCAGGATGACTTGTGGTGGGTGCATAAGTTTGAATAATCTGAGCCTGGTATCTTTTCGAGAGTTGGATAACAAGTCGTGCAGCTCTGTCAGAGGAACTTTCAACTTCTACAACTTTATCCTTCAGTTTCTTGTTTATTATAAATCCAACACCACTAGTTCTGCCAGTATCTGTCCCACGATAGTAGAAGAGATGTCCACTTTTCAGTTCGATGAGATCTTCTCCTTTTCTCCTTACCTCACTTAGCCCCACGATGTCCCAGTTGATCCTTTGTAGTTCCTCTTCCAATTCAAGAAGCCTTGAATCAGAAGATAGGGAGCGTCCATTGTACGTAGCCAAGGTCAGCATCAGATGGCAGCCTAGTCCGGTCCTCCGGGGATTCTTAGCACCCTCTGCCTTCATGTCGCACTGGCCGCTGCCTTGGCCAGGTACATTCCAGCTGCCGGAGACTGAGGGCCAAGATTTAAGTTGTGGAATCATTTTGGAGGGGTTTGGCCATAACTCACCACGCTGGCCAAGCGGGTTGGTGAGTGTGGGATAGAATTTCCTCTAATCCCGATGGTATAGTTATACCGCTATTGGCGGTCGTCAGAGCCCCTTTAGTGGGAACAGGATGCACCACGAGAAGGCGGGGTTGACATTTGTCAAGGAGAGGCTGTGATGTTACGCATCACCTGACCTTACATCCCTATATATATATATATAACCTAAAATATGAAAAAACATATATATATATATATATATATATAACTTAAAATATGAAAAAAAAAAAAATGTATGTATATACACTGCTGGACAATTGCAAAGGACGGATCATAAACGGCTATATAGCACATAAAAAAGTAAGTGTGGTTGGATGCCAAGTGAAAAAAAATAATGTCAGAATGCCAGGACATTACAAGAAAGACAATTTATTGCGCTCCGAAATCCATAAGGCTTTGGAACGTGCTCAAGGGACAAACAGGCCTTTTTGCGCAGAATACGTAAACGTGAAAAAATGCAATTACCGTCCACAGGCGCTCCGGCGTAAGATGTCAATACGGGATATGGCCACCGTGGAGGGCGATGCAAGATTCCACACGTCGTGTCATGCTTTGCACAACATTATCAAGCAGCTGTTGGGGTAATTTATCCCATTCCTCTGTCAGTGCACGGATGAAGGTGTACTTGCTTATTGGAGGTCATTGGCGACCAGCAAGACTCCTCCCCAAAGCATTCCACACATTTTCAATGGGATTCAGATGTGGAGAACGTGCTGGCCATACGAGGCGTTGAATATCCTCTTTTTCAAGACACTCCTGGACAGCGACTGTTCGATGACATGTTGCATTGTCGTCCATGGAAATAAATCTATCACCGACAGCACCACGGAACATGCAAACATGAGGTAGCAGAACATCATTAATGTATCGTTGGCCAGTCATAGTCCCAATTGGAAGCACATAGAGAGACGTACGGCCATTGATCATGATGCCAGCTTATACCATGACACTACATGTTACATATCGGTCCCTTTCCTGTATGTTTGCTGGGCAATATACAGAAACACTATCACGCCAGATCAGTTGTCGTCGACAATCAGACGATAGACTGTATCTACTCTCATCTGAGAAGAGGACAGCAGACCAGTCGTTATCAGTCCAATTGCAATGTTGATGGCACCATTGTAAACGGGCGGTACGGTGACGTCTGGACAATGGGATGCACACAACAGGAAGCCGGGCGTATAGTCCTCCTTCATGCAAACGTCTGGCGACAGTTTTTCGGGAGATCCGCTTGCCAGTAGCAGCCATAAACTGATTTGCTACCTCACTAGCTGTGCTGCGCCGGTGTCTTTTTGTTGATAGCACTATGTACCGATCTTCTGCAGGTGTCGTACTGCGAACACGACCTCCCCCGTGACGTTTGCTACACTCTCCATTTGTTTGAAATGATTTCCAAAGCCTTGAAACAACTATGTTGCTGACGTCGAACTCCCTGGCAACATCTGTTATTTTTCGCCCTTCTTCAATCTTGCCAATAATACGGCCACGCGTAAAATCATCTAGTTAATATCGGGAAGACATACTAAAAATTGCAAGTTCGTCAATTGATTCTTTCCCTTTCAACTTTGAGTTTGAACAACAACGGTCAATACGCGTCAAATCCTTTATATCTTTTATCAGCGCTATGACGTCACGAACAAGTTCGGCAATCCAAAATTTGCATACGCACAACACGTCTTACTGTATCCCGCACTTATGCTAATTTCCACATTTTCCTGCCTTCCATTTTATGGTTGCTATCGTTGCTATTATCATCCGTTCTTAGCAATTGTTCGGCAGTGTATATATAATTGTCAATTACTTATTTGTCAATTACTCCATGTGCTACATGCCTACATCGCAAATCAGTTGCTAAGATAAATATTTAAAAAAGGAAAAAAAACTTTTTAGCTAATTTATTTCGTTTTATTTTGGAGTGGCCCGGCAGCGTTTGAATATTGACAAAAAAAAAGAAGGATGATTAACATTAAATGATGAACATTTTACTTCCAATAGAAACCTAACAAATTTTACTGAGATTTAAATTTTCAGTCATGCTGCCCGAAGGTTTCCTAAACAGCGTTTGAATGTACGACACAGCCGACACTGCACCTTTTTATATTCGCTACGCAAAATATTGTCCGATTTTGCATTGTAATGTGCTTTCACTGATTTCAATGCGGCGTTGATTTTTAAGGGGTTTACACACATCCTAGCCAAATAATTTGGAATCTTTGTCGGTCAAGTCTTTGAGATAGGTTACAACGAACGCTGCAAATAGCGAGATAGCAGTTTCATACAAGTGCAGCTCCGAAGTAAAATTTTATAAATGATCAAAATCTGTCTAAATTCCCTACAAATTTTCCGGAAGTCTATATACATTCTTCCTGAAAATATAAATCGTATTGCAGTTCAGCAGTACGATATATATATCGAATGGATGTAGGAAAAAATACCCCGGAGATAATACTCCTGAAAACTGAAAAGCTGAAAAAATACCCCGAGAGTAAACGGTTCACTGTAAACTGGCACACAGGAACACTCATGTCTGGCATTTTTCCGTTGTGGCAATTCACCGGCAATCCTGCCACACGTCTTTCAGCCACTTGGCCACAAAAGTTCAAAGGGGGTGGGGCTATAAAGATTGCCTTTTCTGGGCCTATATTGATAACTGAATTGGGAACTCCAAACGAATTTCGCGAAAACCTCCCATATAAGCCAAGCGAGAAGCGAGAATTGTACTGTAATTTGAAGAAGTAAATTGCCCCGAGGATCCGAGGTACACTTGGTTGAGGGGGAGTGTGGCTCTACCGCAGACTTCCGTAATATTATATTCTGTGCCGCTGGAGTCTGTTAGTGTATCCAGGAAGTTCCCCTTTAAGTGTCCGCGAGGTCCATGAAGGCGGGGGCTTTCCCCCAAAATGTTAAAATGAACGTAGAGCTGTAAACATTAGTACCATGCTTTATACAATGATCCTGTACACGACCACGAATTTTCAGGAGAGTGGGGTAAACCCCCAATTTCTAAGAGCTATTCAGGGGTAGCAACGAGGATATACTATCCGACTCTAGAGGTCCAGAATATAAAATTACGGAAGTTGGGGGTAGAGCCCTCCCCCGAAACCAAGTGTACCTCGGATCCTCGGCAATTTATTTCTTCAAATTAAAGTAGAATTCTCGATGGGCTTACATGGAACGTTTTCTCGAAATTCGTTTGGAGTTCCCAATCCAGTTCTCAATATAGGCTCAGAAACGGCAATCTTCATACTCCCACCCCTGGAACTTTTTTGGCCAAGTTGCTGAAAATTGTGTGGCAGGGTTGCCGGTAAATTGCCACACCGGAACACTGCCACACATCAGTGTTTTTGTGTGGCAGTTTATTTCTTACGGGGGTATCTTTTCTGGGGGCATTTTTTCCGCTTTTCAGTTTTCAGGGGTATTTTCCACGTGGGTATTTTTACCGTTTACCATATCGAATATCGTATTGCTGAACTGCGGGTGTTAAACCTATTGATTTCACTAAATGAATAGGTTATTTTCAAATTGATTCACTGCATAGATTTCAATGTTGCGTTGGCCATGTCTGATTTCAGAGCAGCAACACTGAAGTATGAAGTATCATATTTATGAAAATACTGTTTTTCTGAAATTCCTGTTTCATCAGGAATTCCTTTATTAAATTTAAGTACCTATCATTATCACAGAACAATATTCGAATTTTTCTTAGTGTATCTACTATCTAGAACATACAATATATATTTTCGCGTCAGTATTGCCTTATTTATTTATTTTAGCTATTTTAAATTTAATTTTAGGTCGATTGCTTTTTATTACGTACAGTAGGAGTAAAAAAAATAGGTCTTTTTTCTGCTCTAAATAAGAGGAAGTAAAAATCGAAGCTCTCGTCTTCCTCATCCAAATACCGGCGAGGGGTTAAAAAACATGAGAGAAATGTTCAGGGATTACTGTAAATTATGCCTTTATCTCCTTATAAGGAATTTTTTTTTGTTAAGAATCATCATCCCCCGGGAAGAAAATGATAGGCTTTAACACTCTTTATTGTGTCAAACCTTTTAATTCATGTTTCAATATCATTGTGGTTTTTACCTGAAACTTAAAATAAACATTTCTATGTGGCGAGTTTTTTCTTCATGATAATTTTGATGTGTTTGTTAGTGCGATGGAGGCTGGAGGGACTTTACGGCGGCCATGTTTCACAGAACTTTAAACTGTGAGATTTTTCTAGGGCCCCTAATAAAATTTTGCCCCGGCCCCGCAAAAGTTCCACCCGGCCCTGAGTAGAAGGCATTATTTTCAAGATGCTTCTTCCATTTTTTAAGAATATTACTGATGTGTAGTGAGGACAGAAAACACATAATTTTCGAAATGCAAAGGATATAAATTGTTATGAAGTGAAATGATTTTTCTTTCGTGCTATATTTGTTTACGAATTCGGAAAATCAGTGTGAACATAGGCGCACGCTGACTGTAAGAAAAAGTCAGTAAATTCATAGGTACGCTTTTAAAGAAGGTATCTTCTCTTCCAGTGATTTCTCCTTTATATTTCATGATAAATGGCCAGCTGAGATGGAGCCCTTTAGTTAGGTTTTAATCATTTATTGACATACTGTTCTACAAACTTTCATTTCGCAGGATGGATACCGAAATGAAACTTTAATAAAATTTTATTGTGATTCTCCTATATGTGTTTCTCAGAATATAAAGTACTATCTTGGGTTGATTGAGCGTGGAATTTCGTTGGTCACCAGGATTTTTCTTTTGAACATGACTGCCATTCCCGAGTGGTCGATGGACTGCTTATTATCTGTTCACAAAGAAATATAATTTCACATGAAGGCAGAGAATTACAATTAAGCAAAGGAATAAAGTCAGCTATGAAAAACCTTCTTGTTTTTGGTGTGTATACATTCCTTTTTTTCTTCTCCGTTTTTCTTTAAAACACTGATATGTGCGAAGTCGTATCCTGTTCTTTGTATCCTTTACCAAAAATGAAATAATGGCTTTGGAAAATATTCCACAATATACTGATAAAGAGAAGGGAAATCTGAAATGGTAAATATTAAGGCGTGATGAAATGCTCCATCACGTAAGTTCTCTAGGACAAAATACCAAGCGGTTCAAACGCGAAATCCAGTAAACCGTACCAAACTTAGCGGATTTACGTATTATTTTATTTAATAAGTTCCGAACTTTTCGTTTAGGAATTAAATGAGCGATTAATTAATGTCTTTAAGTTCTGGTCTGTATCACAATAAAAGAAATAGAAAACATTGACGCAAATGTTTTAAGAAATTAAGTTTTGTAATACTTTGCTGCAAACGCTTTTGACAAAGGTTTTTCATTAATTAACTAGTAATTTTGCGATCAGTCCAAATAACATCTCTTAGTACCACTTAAGATATTTTAAAACAGTGCTTAGTGAAATTTAATTTCTACTATTTCTCTTTTTTTACTTATTGACTATTTATGTATTTTCATATTTTTGCCAGATTGTAGTTAATATGTATCTAATGCAAATATATTTTTTTCAAGTAAACACATTTTTCATGTTTCTAGAAGTGATGGCAATGCTACTTTGAATCTGAGATGTTCTTTTACATTTCAACTTATTTTAAATAGTTGCATTCACTTTTCCCAAAAGATTGCATAAATTACCTTAAGAAATGTTCACCATATTGTTTTATGTTTTGGCTGAAATGGTATAGATACCAATAAAAAATAAAATATTTGACGATATGTTGCTTCCGTTATTTTGTATAATTACAGCAAATATAATTTGTTATCATGCGACTTACATAAGTATTTTAACCGTATCTATATGATGACGATATAGACACTGAAAGCTTATTGGTAAATTATTTACACCTCAAAGTTTCTATTTATTTATTAAATAATTTGAATTTGTTGTGAGGAGAGTAGCTGCTTTGAGTGGATTTTTAGTAGTTTCACAAACACAGCTTTGATATTAGCTCTCCCCGCACGGGGATAACTGGTTTTCCAGTTATTTGGGGAGCGGCGCCCCCACGGCCCGAGCTGACCTTGTGACTGGTCAACATCTGATGTCATGCCACAGCTTGTTTTTTTCTTATTTTGGTGCTGTTGGTGTTTGCAGGGACGGCTGTTCATCCAGCTGTTGGGGAGTCGCGGCCCCACGATCCCGAGCTGGTCTTGTGTCTCGCTTTTTCCTTTTTATTTGTTTTCTCCACTGGCTAGTTGCCCGTGTTGTATACTTTACCTAATCGCTACCACGTTATGTACTAACACCCCAGTCTTGTGGTTTTGTTACCCTCCACCACTAACTGTTTTATATTAACCGCTCAGTTCGTAGGTTGCTGAGATTCCGTTTAATTTCCCTTCCAGGATTTGTCTTCTTTGGATTTCTTTTCTCCTTTTAACTGGTTTGGGTGCTAGACCTACCTGCATGTTTGCCGCGTGCGGAGACCCGTGAGGCGGAAATGGGATATCTGGCGGCTGAGGTCACAGGAGACCGGATAAGTGCCTCCTGTGTGCCAACACTCCTCTTCGACCCCGGCTTCGCTGTAAACGGGAGGCTAGAGACTAACCCACCTCTAGTCAGAAGTCTTGTACCAAGTTGTGTGCAGGGCTTTAGCGGCTTTTTTGTCGTATAACACGGCAGGGTGAGCCCGGGGGCTGTGGGATCATGCCAAAGGCGTTGGCATGACGGTACCCGGAGGCCGAAGTGTCTGCCGAGTGCGTGTGATCACAGCCAACGGACTATATCTGCAACGTATAAGCTCCAGAACTGTGTCCAGCGTCATTTTCTTGGCTTGCAGACCTCCAGTTTTCCCTTGTAGGGCTCGGTGGTGGGTGGAGTAGTCTGCAGACGAATCCTTCTTTTTTTCCATGGGTAAACCCAAAAACAAACGCTCCAAATTCAAGTCACCTGAGCAAATGATCGTTGACAACGACTCTCCTTCGTCTTCTCAACCTACCAAGTCTCATACCCTTAAACGATCTTTAGACCATGACCTGGACCAAGAATGTGGAACCTCTTCTTCGGCAGCTGTACCAGTCGCTCCGAAGCGTCGTCTCCCCTCGATTGCTGTGAATACGCAGGCTACACACTTAGTTGTAGAATCCATCGATCGGAATGAGAGACTGTCCACCAGATCTCCATTTTTCATTTCTAAAGCTTTGGACGCTGCGGTTGGCCCCTTGAAGTCTGTGAGGAAGCTTCGCTCTGGGGACCTGCTTGTCCAAACTTGCAGTGTTTCTCAGAGTAACACTTTTCTGCACCTCACTAGTCTTCAAGGCATTCCTGTCAAAGTGACACCTCACCCGTTTCTTAACACCTCTCGGGGTGTTATTTCGGAGTTTGATCTCTTGCCATGCAGTGAAGACGAATTGGTGACTGAACTTGCAGATCAAGGTGTTATTGCTGCTCGTCGTATGATGTTCCGGCGCGATGGTTCCTTGATTAAGTCTAAAAATGTAATCTTGACTTTTAACTCCCCGAAAGTTCCGACCGAAATCAAGTCTGGCTACTTGGTCTGTGGAATTCGCCCGTACATTCCCAGTCCTCTGCGCTGTTTCAGGTGCCAGAGGTACGGGCATTCCCAACGTTTCTGTAAGAGTTCCGCTCGTTGCGCAAATTGTGGCTCCAGTGAACATGACGGGGATGGTTGCACTTCTGCGGCCTGCTGTGTTAACTGCGGTGAGGCCCATGCAGCTTACTCCCGCAACTGTATGAAATGGAAGGACGAGATGGCAATCCAGCGCCTCAAGACCCTGGAGGGCCTCTCGTACCCTGCTGCCAAGGCCAAGTTGGGTATACCCACCAACCGACAGCGTACTTTTGCCGCAGTGGTTCAGTCTCTGCCGCAACCCGTGCAGCCCTTTGTTCCGCGCCGTGTAGCTCTCGCCGCACTTGCCAAGCGATCTACAGTTGAACAAGCGACACAGGTGGATTTCACCGAGCTCCAGCTTATTCGACCAGCTGAGTCTGCGCCTTCTCTTTTGAAGACGACCGATTCTTCCGGTTCCCAGCAGACAGCCTGTACGTGCGGAAGACCCGGCCCTCAATCCGCAAAGGTGTGCCGTGTCCATCCAACTGTCGCGGTCCACCTGACCAACATTGCAACTGTCTCGGACTCAGCGAGGTCCCCACCCTCACCCAACATTATAGAGGAACATCGGGGGAGGAGAGTGACAGTTCGTCCCCAGCCTCAACTAACATTGCAGAGGAACATGAGGGGAGGATAGTGATTCGTCCTCGCCCTCGCCCAGCATTATATTGGAGTGTGTGGGGGAGGAGAGTGACTCATCCTATGTGTAGTTGTGTTCGATTTCGTAATGTGTTTTATCATTCTCATTCCTCAGTTTTACTTAATCGGCTTGTTTCTCACCATTGTACCATGTTTTTCATACTGTTTGTTCCATTGTCTTTTTTGGCCCTTCCTTTGTACTCATGGTTCGGTTTTACTTTGTCAGCCAGATTTTGCGATTTATGCCCCGTTTTTTAATTTTGTCTGTTTGTCTTGTATCTGGCGCTCTTTGGCCAACCATGGCCCTTGCGCCAATAAAATCTAATAACCAACCAACCAACCAACCGATATTAGCTCTACGTCTTCGGTGTTCCTCATTTCAGAAAACAAGTTCCGTGAAAGGGCAAAAGAGCTGAATGATTCACTGTTGCTCCAACGCGTATCAAATTGGTCAAAAAAATAGTTATTCCTGCTGATAGGCATCCGGTTTATTGGAAAAATTGCAAATTATCCACAGACAGGACAGAAAAATAATATTAATAATAAAGAAATACGATCCATTGTTGTTTTAAAAATGCGAAAACTTAAGCATTCCCAAAAGTTGAGTAATATTGAATTTTATCACAATATAATATAATATACAGTCTCTAACGGGCCTACATTTCCTAAAAATATAACATTTACACTCGAATCGACGCATGGAGTACAGTGGCTACGCGATACTTTACGTTTGTCTTCGAATACGCCTCAATCGCCGCACTTGATAAGAAACCGTAGCAGACAGGCGATCCAAACGGGGACTTTCGACGAAGTGTACATTCAGCGTTGGACAGCCCTCATCGATACAGACTGTGAACCGCAGACTGCCTGAACAAAGGTAGCTCTTTCGCCAGTCATTCTTACCTCTTTCATTATTTTCTGCACATCGGCGAAGGTTACAGCGGTATCGTACCACACAAGCATTGCAGGTCGAATGTAGTGATTTCACATACGACCTGAGATTTGTTTCTCTTTCGGCACAGACTATCGACAATTAACGGTCTGTAGACTTCCTGATCACCGGAAAAACCTTGTTGCTATCTATAAGTGCCATGCAGATTCTCTGCCTGATTTCAAGTATTGGGACGGAATCAGTTTCGACAACCGTTCACTACTCATAAACATGTTAGGTACTTTTTCAGTACGAAAATACGTCGATGTGGTGATACAGCCGTTTTGGTGGCATATTTCATTGGTACCCCTGATGTCCAGCTTCAAAATATTAGCTCCTTCCCTTACACTTTCAAATTAACAATCAGTTCCCACATCGTGCCTAGGTGCAGCTTTTGCCAGGGCGATTTGAAGCTTTTTTTCAATGCTAAACATGTGAACAATTATCAGACGATTTAACCCTTTGAACGACCATCTCGCAATGCAGATGAATTGTGCACACCACATGACTAAGCATGGTCAATAATACCACACTACACCACCCACAGATTTTTTCAATCAATGCTATGATGCTTTGCCGAACTTATGGCCTAATATGGCCTTATTAAGAACATTGCATACTATTTATAAGGCCACATTAGGCCATACGTTCTGCTCAATAAGGCCACATTAGGCCTTAATATCTACTGAATAAGGCCACATTGTACTGTCTCATCGTCCATCATATACAGTGTACATGCAATTCCCCTGAAAAAAATCATACTTTTGTCATCTACTTGTTTATATGTGTATTGTGATTTCTGTCTGATTTCATGCATTCTTTCAGGAGTGATATTTTCTGTGTGGAGCGGTGTGCATTAAACTCCTCAAATAATTTTTAAGAAAAATGTTTTCGCAGCAAACTATTTAGAGGCTACCTAAATTTTATTTAAGTATGGTATTTTAATCAGTGCTTAAAACTGGGTGTTTATACATATCGTTCAGTAAGTTGCAGGAGAAATAAACATATTATAGAATTTCACACAAATTTGTTAAAGCTGCTTTCAGATTAAATAGGTGAATTGTGTTGAACAATTTCTCCAGAATCGCTGAAAGGTAGTTTCACGTTTTATTGGTATTTTATATTATGTATTATAGAAATATTGAAAAAAGCTTGACTGTTGATGAAATTGAAACTTCACACAGATAGCGATATTAAATTCGATATCAAAATATGCAATTATACCATTCGATATCGTTTCTTAAGTTTTAATCATTTCCATGGTGAGATATTACAAATTTTGCAATATACGCAACAAAGTTACTTTTAGAACACGGTACTCTCTGGAGATTTCTAAAGTAAGAATGGATTAAAGAAATGGTAATAAATGGTCACTGAACTATTCTTGCTTTTTTTCCAAGTTCAAGATACTTGAACAAAAAAATTAATGATTGGCTCATATAAACCACTCCTCCTAAATACGTTTTTCTGGCTGCATTCTTACCGCGTTCATTGTCTTACTGCAATACTTACTTCCAAAGAGTGACAGTCGCCTTCAGAAGAACAATAAAACCCTTTTATGTGATGGAAATCGGGTAAAAGGTATAACAACCTACTTCCAATAACTTCGAAGACTGACCGCATATCTGATGCAACAGTAGGGTGATAAAAATATCAGGTATATGCCAGACGACAGCAGTCCTTGGACATTCAGCGAAAAATTCAAAACCGGTTTATGCCGGTCCCGACAGGCGGTAGACGGGCAATAAAGGAATCATAGCAATCGGTCTCGCGCCATTTAACTTTAGGCATTCGTTTTTCATTGGAGGTTTAACGATAACCGTGAGCAACTCAGTGGGCTATAAGCAGTCGCCCGTCCCTAATTTAGAGTAACTTGTTCCAGGGAAGGGAGAGAGCCAGCTCCTTAAGACAAACACAACATCCATGCCTCACCGAGATTTGAACCCGCACCCACCTCGGACGAACGATCAGAAGTCATCGATTAGATCAATGCTTCACCAGGGGTGGCTGACTTTAGGCATGGAAGAACAGGGAGTAAACAACCGTCTTTGTTGGAAACTTGGTATTTCAGGTACTGAAATTTACAGAACGTTAAAAGGAATATATGGAGACTAAGCATTTCCGCAGCAGAGTATTTGGATGATATCCAAGGTTTCTTAACGGGCCAGAATTCTTTGATGATGATACGAGATCTGCGCGCCCCTCTAAAGTGCGAATAGCGGAAAAATCAACGAAGTAAGGAATTAGTAAATGAAAGATAGCAGAATTATAGTGAGACTTTTGGTAAGTCGGTGTGCAGTAGTAAATCAATCTATCATGAGATTCTACGCGAGGATCTGGAGAAAATGAAAAGCTAATGCCAGAATGGTACCCCACATTTGAATGGTGACCAAGGTGAGTCTCGATCGTTGTTCGGTTCTCATGAACTGAGCAAGTCAGCTGAGGATCCTGATTTTTGCTCCGGAATTAATGCAAGAGATGAATCATGATACATGCAGTACGATCTTCAAACCTGGGCACGATTAATCATCATAAAACTGGCGCTAAAAGGACTGTATCATGCAGATATTACATCTGACGAAACATCTTAAGGACATCTCCAAAAGTGCCATCGAGAACTGTTTTCAAGATCTTCTGAAAAGCTTCAAATTTTATTTTGAGTCAGAAGTCTAGTATTTTGAAAGTGACCAACATTTATTGTCAGATAATTTATTTTGGTTAGTAAATTTAACTAAAATTTAAAATACGTGGTATTATATAATAGAATAATAGCTATATACTATACGCACTACTGTGTCACACGTTATATGGACCTCGCGGACACTTCAAGGGGAACTTCCTGGATACTCTGACAGACTCCAGCATCCCAGAATATAATATTACGGACGTTCGCGGTAGAGTCAACCCCCCCCCTCGACCAAGTGTACCTCGGATCCTCGGGGCAATTTACTTCTTCAAATTAAAGTGCAATTCTTGCTTCTCGCTTGGCTTACATGGGAAGTTTTCGCGAAATTCGTTCGGAGTACCCAATTCAGTTATCATTATAGGCCCAGAAACGGCAACCTTTATAGCCCACCCCCCTTTGAACTTTTGTGGATAAGTTGCTGAAAGACGTGTGGCAGAGTAGCCGGTAAATTGCCACGCCGGGAAACTGCCACACATCGGTGTTCCTGTGTGGCAGTTTACAGTGAACCGTTTGCTCTCGGGGTTTTTTTTTCCAGTGGCATTTTTTCCGCTTTTCAGCTTTCAGGAGTATTTTCTCCGGGTTTTTTTTCCTACATCCTTTCGATATATATATCGTACTGCTGAACTGCAATACGATTTATATTTTCAGGAAGAATGTGTATAGACTTCCGTAAAATTTTTAGTGAATTTAGACAGATTTTGATCTTTTATAATATTTTAATTCGGAGCTGCACTTGTATGAAACTGCTATCTCGCTATTTACAGCGTTCGTTGTAACCTATCTCAAAGACTTGACAGACAAAGATTCCAAATTATTTGGCTAGGATGTGTGTACACCCCTTAAAAATCAACGCCGCATTGAAATCAGTAAAAGCACATCACAATGCAAAATCGGACAATATTTTGCGGCGCGAATACAGAAAGGTGCAGAGTCGGCTGTGTCATACATTCAAACGCTGTTTAGGATACCTTCGGGCAGCACGACTGAAAATTTAAATCCCAGTAAAATTTGTTAGGTTTCTATTGGAAGTGAAATGTTCATCATTTAATGTTAATCATCTTTCTTTTTTTTTGTCAATATTCAAACGCTGACGGGCCACTCCAAAATAAAACGAAATAAATTAGCTAAAAAGTTTTTTTTCTTTTTTAAATATTTATTTTAGCAACTGATTTGCGATGTAGGCATATAGCAGATGGAGTAATTGACAAATACGTAATTGACAATTATATATATATATATATATATTCATATTTTAAGTTATACACTGCCGGACAATTGCTAAGGACGGATGACAATAGCAACGATAGCAACCATAAAATGGAAGGCAGGAAATTGTGGAAATTAGCATAAGTGCGGGATACAGTAAGACGTGTTGTGCGTATGCAAATTTTGGATTGCAGAACTTGTTCGTGACGTCATAGCGCTGATAAGAGATATAAAGGATTTGACGTATATTGACCGTTGTGGCTCAAACGCAAAGTTGAAAGGGAAAGAATCAAATGAAGAACTTGCAATTTTCAGTCTGTCTTTCCGACATCACCTAGATGATTTTACCCGTGGCCGTATTATTGGCATGATTGAAGAAGGGCGAAAAATAACAGATGTTGCCAGGGAGTTCGACGTCAGCCACAGTGTTGTTTCAAGGCTTTGGAAATCATTTCAAACAAATGGAGAGTGTAACAAACGTCACGGGGGAGGTCGTGTTAGCAGTACGACACCTGCAAAAGATCGGTACATAGTGCTATCAACAAAAAGACACCGGAGCAGCACAGCTAGTGAGGTAGCAATTCTGTTTATGGCTGCTACTGGCAAGCGGATCTCCCAAAAAACTGTCGCCAGATGTTTGCATGAAGGAGGACTATACGCCCGCCGTCCTGTTGTGTGCATCCCATTGTCCAGACGTCACCGTACCGCCCGTTTGCAATGATGCCATCAACATCGCAATTGAACTGATACCGACTGGTATGCTGTCCTCTTCTCAGATGAGAGTAGATACAGTCTATCGTCTGATTGTCGACGACAACTGATCTGGCGTGATAGTGGTACTGCATATTGTCCAGCAAACATACAGGAAAGAGACCGATATCCGACATGTAGTGTCATGGTATGGGCTGGCATCATGATCAATGGCCGTACGTCCCTCTATGTGCTTCCAATTGGGACTATGACTGGCCAACGGTACATTAATGATGTTCTGCTACCTCATGTTTGCATGTTCCGTGGTGCTGTCGGTGATAGATTCATTTGCATGGACGACAACGCAACATGTCATCGAACAGTCGCTGTCCAGGAGTGTCTTGAGAGCGAGGATATTCAACGCCTCGTATGGCTAGCACGTTCTCCAGATCTGAATCCCATTGAAAATGTGTGGGATGCTTTGGGGAGGAGTCTTGCTGGTCGCCAATGCCCTCCAATAAACAAGGACACCCTCCTCCGTGCACTGACAGAGGAATGGGATGAATTACTCCAAGAGCTGCTTGATAATGTTGTGCAAAGCATGACACGACGTGTGAAATCTTGCATTGCTCTCCGTGGTGGCCATATCCCGTATTGACATCTTACGCCTGAATGCCTGCGGACGGTAATTGCATTTTTTTCACGTTTACATATTCTGCACAAAATGGCCTGTTTGTCCCTTGAACACAATCCAAAGCCGTCTGGATTTCAGAGCACAATAAATTGTCTTTCTTGTAATGTCCTGGCATTCTGACATTATTTTATTTCACTTGGCTTCCAACCACACTTACTTTTTTATGCGCTATATAGCCGTTTATGATCCGTCCTTAGCAATCGTCCAGCAGTGTATATATATATGTTTTTCATATTTTAAGTTATATATAACTTTTTCATATTTTAAGTTACTGAACAATTGATATTCAAATATAGACAAAAACAAATTTGATATTACTCTTTTTTGGTTTTTTTAATTAAGTCTGGGGTGTACACACAAACTGTTTAATAACATTAGGAAATCGCAAAAAATGCAAAAAAGGGAAATGTTTATACTGAAGAACAAAACACCCAGTGTACTATTTCTGGAAAGGTTTCTCGGAACTGGTTTACACATAAAAATATCTACCGTATTTCGTATTTCATGATTTATAATTGTATTTTTAATAGATGGTACTTAAGATGTGATTAGTTAATGTCCTATATTTGACTGTTCTCTATTATTATTTCTCTGAATAATTTCAGTAAACCTCCAAACAACGACAACACTGCCAACACACAACCGTGGATAGATGTAACTGATTTAAAATTAAGGTGATATCGAAAATAAAAGGACAGGAAATAAATAAATAATCACACGTACCTTTGACTTTGAGAGGTATCATTGCACATGTCTATGGTGTTCGGAGATGGAGACTGCCGGATAATAGTCAAACTCTTATTCCCATCGATCTCTTGGTAGCAAATTCATGAATAACATCAGTAAAGTCTATTTCTTGGCACCGATTGTTTTCAATTGATAATGTTGATAAACCATTTAATCTTTCCTGACTCATCGTTGACCGCAAATAGTTTTTTATGAGCTTCAATTTCGAAAAACTTCTTTCTGATGACGCTACTGTTACAGGAAGTGTTAGAAAAATTCGACGCAAAATAAAAATGTTTGGATAAATGTCTTCTAGTTCATTTTTGCAAATATATCTTAAGCATTCTAATGGTGAACTAGAATTTTCAGGAACAACATTACAAAAATATTGTAGCTCTTCAAAAGTTCACTGCCTTCTATGTCACAGGAATCTTCTTCCGTCAGTCGGTAATGAAGTGTCTTGCAGTTGTTTCGCAAAGTTTTTTTACATTCATTTTTCAAAGCTGGTATATTGCTTAAAAAACCAAATACACTAGAATATTTTAAATAAATGTCCAAGCGTTTATGAAACGAGTCCAGGGCAGTGTCAACAATTTAAAAAAAAATATTCAATTTTAAACGAATCGTTAGGGTTATTAAATGGTTCGTCTTTACTTTCGTACGTGAAAAGTTTCATCTTAAGAGAGACGCGTTTAATTTCAAATTCCGCAGCAATATTCAAAGATTTTGCTAAATCATTAGCTTCTGCAGTTACATTATCGTAAGCACTGTTGCGGTATTCAGTGAAGAATTGCACTAAATACTGTAAGTGCTGTGCCGCAACATTCATGTCAGCAATATGTTTTTGCAGTATTTTACTAGTTATGTTAATTTGTAACAAAATATCATACCATATTGCTAAACTAAGTATGAACTCATATTTATGTATGATTTTAAAAAGAGACTGGGCTTTAACCTTCAAATTAATATCCGAGGTGACTTGAACGAGTTCGGTCAGTGCATTACAAGCGCCTCTGACTTGAAAGCGAACAGCTTTTACACTGTCTAAACGGCACTCCCATCTAGTTTCAGACAAAGGTTTGAGAGAAATAAGTGGGTTATGTTTTTTGAAAACAGCCCACCTTGTAGCCGAAGCTGAAAATAGTGTATACATTTTTGCAGTGCACAAAAAAATTTACTGCCCGTGTGGAAGATGTTGCAATATCAACAAATATTAAATTCAAATTATGACAAGCACACGGCGCGTAAAAAGCGCGAGGATTTTCTTTTATTATCAGAGCTTGAACGCCCTGATTTTTTCCCTTCATATTGGCGCCATTATCATATCCCTGCCCACGGTAGTCGGCAAAATTTATATTTTGTTCCTTTAACTCTGTGTTTTATTGTTCCGCCAGCCCTTTTCCAGTGGTGTCACATACAACTAAAAAGTTGATAAAATGTTCAGCTATCTCAGCATTTTTATTTCTGATATGAACAAACCGTATAATAAAAGTAAATTGTTCTTGGTGACTTATGTCTGGGGTACAGTCGAGAAGGACTAAATAATATTTCGCTTCAGTCACCCGGTCTTTAATTAACAATTTAATTTTTTCAGCCATAGCCTTTACTACTAATTCATTCTGAACTGAATGGGATGAATAATGCCTATTTTTTTTTTACAATATGATTAGCATGTTCCTCCATTACTGGGTCAAATTTGGAAAGCAATTCGATGAGTCCGAGAAAATGACCGTTAGTAGGTTCAAGTAAGTGTTCATTTGTACCCCTAAATGCCATGTTTCGGTTTTCTAAAGAAATAATTATTTCAATTAAACGCTGGAAAATCTTTACATACCTTCTTCTCTCGTTTTCCATAATACGTTGGTGATTGTTGTCAATGGTCGCTTCCGTTTATAAGTTCATTTCTAAAGCAAACCATGTCTGAATACATTCTCGATGGAATGCTGATGTTTCATGCTCCTTTAGCCGATCTCCCAAATGCTTCCACTCATTTAATCTATCATGAGCAACAGCTGAACGATGAGATGAGCCCCTGAATGTCTTGAAACAAAAACAAAACACAGTGTTGTCAGAGGATGAGCATATTAGCCACCTTCTTTTTATCGATTCTCCATTTTTTAAATGTCGAACATAGTGCATGCACGAAAAACATCTTTTCTTCTTATCATGTGGGAATTTAAATTTCACTATTTGTTTAGGACCACTTCGAACAACCGATATTCTTTGATCGGCCGTAAATTCTTTGGGCCACAAAGCTGGATCCCTGATGATATCTAAACTTAAGCTATCAGCTTGAGTTTGTCCTTCAATTTTGGTAGAAATAATAATATTTTCTTTTTCTGGTTCTTGCATCTCGAGGAAAATGTTCATTTCTACATCTTTCTCCTCGAATGAAGAACAATTCAAAATCGGGTTCAACCGCAAGGTTTCCGTTGAGGGTGGAGAAATTTTCAATTTCATGAATCGATCTATTGCTCCTTTCTGTCCTTCAATTAGTTCTTCCGCTCGTTTCTTATTTCGCCTTTTACCTGCTCCAGACAAGTATTTCCTTCAACTATCTCTTTCTCTGCTAGCCAAGATTATATAATTATATTTGCTGGTTTGGTTGGGTTGAGGTGGAGCTAAAACGTATAAGAGATTAATAAAAATATTTTCCGTTTTAGTAACGCCTTCAGTCAGGTGAACTGTGACTGTGTATCACCGACAATGTTTTAGACTCAGAAGATTGAGGAAAAGCCCTTAGAAAGCCGTAGTGTTCCTGGCCTGCTTGTGAAGTATAGCTCTGTAAAGCCCCCTTCCTCTTTCCCACACATAAACACATTTACTTTTTGTACAAGAAACGAATCCCAATCACCCAGTTTTATTCCGCTTACCATTCTTCTTTTAAAAGCCAAGAATACAAAGAATTGTTCCGACAAAGGATCAAACGAAACACAGCTGTAAAAATTGCGGCGCTGGCTAGGGCTTACAAACACCGCAAAGATAAGGAGTGGGAGAGGACGGAGGGCGCAGGGGTGTCATAACAGACCACATATGGTCTAAAATTGGGGTGAATGCTAGAGGAACCCATATTGTCCGAAATCCTGATTTTCCTATTAAGCACATCTCTAATCTTCGGTGTTCCAACTGATGAGCAGCTTCCGTTAGAAACGAAAGACAATTGGGGACGGAATATGTTTTATGCCAAAATGCTGAACATGCGGCGAAATGTTCTGTGCTTGTGTGTTGTGTGTGTGTGTATGTGTGGGGGGGGGGGTGTCCGGACAGTCATTGAATAGAGTATCGGGACAATTACGTTGGTTCCGTGTGACGAAGGCCGATAATTTTTTTCGAAGCGGTAATTTAAAGCTCAGGAGAGAAAAAAAACATAATAAATATATCTATCCTTTTAAGAGTGCAGCACCAAAAAAAAAAAAAAAATCGAAAAAACAACAAAAAGTAAAAGATAAAAATTATGAATACGAAAAAAATTCCACGGAAATTTTTCTATTTTTTATTTCCGGAACTGCGAGGCCCCTTGAAACGCGGGGCCCAGGGCAACTGCCCCGTTTGCCCCGGTGTTACGGCCGGCCCTGCTTCTACTTAATAACTTTCGAAATTTTGAAGTGATTTTAATAAAACTGCACTGACATGTGATATGATATGTTACCCATGCGGGAACACATTTTTTTCAGAATCGGTAGTAATGGTAATGAAAGACAGAGAAAAGCAGCAAGCCGTAATTGAATTCCTTTTAACAGACAGGAGTGAAGCTCCTGAAATCCACAGTAGGCTGCTGGCGGTATATGGAACTGCCACAATCCATATCAGTAGTGTCCAAAGATGGATGAAGAGGTTTTGAGAGGCAGGAAATTCATTATCAGACAAACAACTTATTGGAAGACCCGCTACTACAGTGGCAACGAGTGAAATATTTCATCACAGCTATTCGTTGTGTCACTTTCCAAAGTTGTGTGATGCAATTCATTGTGGTCATAATGCTTTGGAAATATCAAAGAAGGCTTTGGGCTATAGAACAATTTGTTCAAAATAGATCCCCAGGGAACTAACCGGTGCAAAATGGGTGCAAGAAGTGGACATATGCCTGTACCCCTTGGACTGTTATGAGATGAAGTGTGAGCTGTTTTTCTCTAACGTTGTGACAATGAATGAAATCTGGTTGTTCTTTCATAACCCAGAAACAAACCGCGCGTAAATGGGATGTCACAGCACATCTTTACTTCGGCAGAAATAGGTGAAACAACTCGTTCCGCAGGGAAACAGATGGGGACATTTTTGTGGGAGAAACTTGGTGTAATTTTGAAGGGCTCCCTTAAACGGAGTGCAATCATAAACAGTGCTCACTATGTGCAAACATTGAAGAAGCATAAGGAAGCTATCAGAAGGAAAAGGCGGGACATTCCACTTCATAGTGTTGTTTTACACTATGATAACGCACGTCCCAACACCTCAATAGAGATTTCACTGTCTATTGTTAAAATAGGGTGAAAGTTGATGCCCAAACCTCCCAACAATCCTGATTTGGCTCCCTTAGGACATTTCCTGTTTGCCCCTTTGAAACGCACCCTTCGTGGGGAGCGTTTTGATTTGATAAAATTGAGTTGCTCATGGTGGTCGTTATACCTTCATTAAAAATTTTCTTCAGTTTCGAAACAAAATCATCTTTGTTTTTATCAATATAACGCGGATTTCCACATTTCTTAAATTTCGTGAACCATGTTTGAAACTAACAACTTGAGAGGACGCGATAGGCCGATGAAATTAAGCAGCGATTCCAGCAACACGATTTCAGTCTGACACTTTTATTCAATACTGATCATGCAATTATTTCACTATGTTCGAATACGATCGTTAAAATAATATTTTTTAGGGATGCATATACATAATGTACTTATGTTATCCGTCACACTATCATACTTAAGCCAGCGTTTTTTGGGCGTAAACACTTTAGTGCCATTAATTACAGAAATATTTCTTTAGTATGTACAATACAACTAATCTAGATTTCTTTCATATATTCCCGCGGAAAATAATTTTATGAAATTTTGTCTACAGGTTTGCTACAGTCTCATTCTTACCGCAATTTTCTCAGATGTGATCCTTTTCAAAATTACCACAGATTTCAAATTCGCGCCATCGTTCGTGCATGTCAGCATCATTTCACACCGAATGCCTCCATGTCATTGTCTATACGGTTTAAAACTCCTTTGGGCACGGTTAACGTTTACTGTATACATTCAAAGGAATTTCTGTCATGTTGCTGGTTTTAAGCAACGTATAATTATGTTTCGGTTCTAATGTGTGTTAGTGGCATTTTTAGGCTGTGCCAGTTCTAGTGATACTTCTGCGCGATTTCAGTATTTGCTTCAAACACAATCTCTTTGCTTCTGTAGACTAAATCAGTGAGCTTTAGTCTTTAAATCTTTCGACGACTCTGCATTGTTTTTCTTCTTCACTTAAATTTAACGGCTGTTTCGTGAACGACAATGTTATAGTCCATCACACAAGATGTGTTTAACAGTGGGTCAACGAATATGACAACGATTTCCACTACCTTCGTTGGCCCCGCACAAACCCCAGATCTAGAGGATGGTAGAAAACCATTAATGAATAAAATATGGTAGCAGCGAAACCCCGTCTTGAGCGTGAATCAATCAATCCCTGGGGACATAATCGGGAACATAAAAGGCAAAGCAAAGTCAAGGACATCACGGGAGAATAATATTGCATCTAACCTTATAAGAACAGATGTTCAGGAAATTTGGGGCAGCGGTGAGGGAAGTTAAACACTCATAAAGAGGAGCACCAGCTTTGGACGGCCACACAGACGCATCGACAACACAAAAATATTCCCCAAACCAACCAGCAGAGACAGAACAGCCCCTATTCAGTGCCCATGCGCAGGACAACAGATACTATTTCCTCACCCGAGGGAGTCACGCAGCAGATATAGGGAATCCGAAGAATAGTATCCTCGAAACACAGAGGATTATGTGCTCCATCTACGGAACAACAGAATCATGCTCTTTTGATGGTTTCATCCTCTGAAGCTTTACAACGATGTGCATTATTTTCAATAAGAAAACCCAAGAAAAAGAAAAAAGCACGTAAAACAGAACGGAACAAAAAATGGAGTGGAAGCTATTAAAAATTTCAGGAAAAAGGACCTTGCTATGGGGTTGAACGTAGCACCAGTAGAAGCTCTTCCGAAACCTCCGAAATAGGAGATTCCCAAAAAAATAAAGTAAATGAAGTAAAACTTAAAGCAGTGAAAGTGGGACACACGCTGTTAGACCAGTAGCAAATGCACAAAAAATTATTAGGAAGGAAGTAACATTCTGGAACCTACAGGCAACAGCTTATTTAATTACCTAACTTGCTCAAAGAAGACTTCTAGTAGCACAACCAGCGAGTACTCGTTTTTGGATAACGCTAAAAGCCTATATATAAAAATTAGCACAGAGCTAGGAATATATCTTTGACTAAGGTGCATACATAACCAATCAGGTACGCGTTTTAAAATTTGTAGCGACAGGAATGTGAATTACAGTGGCAAACTGGATCCCGGCATAAGAGATAATATTTTATTAACTGTTGTAGCTGATGTGGTACGGAGAACAGTGAGGAAACGATTAAAACTAATTCTTTCTGTAGAACATTTTTAGTTCTCCATTTCCTCTTAACTGCTGTCCAAGATAGAAGTGGAACCCAACGGTTCCGGTTTCCCCCTGCGAATGACGTCTCGAAATTGATGCTTGGTAAAATTCCATTAGTGACGAAACGATATGTATCGTATACATACACACCGAAGTCAGTAATATTTTTTACTGATTTTTGCTATGGCTAAAAATATGCTAGCTGTGACTGACCTTGATAATCATAAGATTCTGTTTTGCGTTCATCATTCAACATTGAATCAAACTGGAGAAGGAACGTTCCCACCTCGACTTTGTATCCGCTTGCAAGTCGTACGGCTTAATCGCAAAGTTCCTTAGTTTCAAGACTTCGGTAAAGAGAACTTGGTTCGACAAGAAAGGACAAATTTCTTCGTCAGACCCTATCTAGGATAGCAAATCTGAAAAGAAAGGACGTTATGTCTTTTGAAGCCAAGTGCTACACCCTATATATGAAACTAGATATTCTTTGCGAACCGATCACTTTCGACAGCCTAACGCTCCGAGTGAACATGTTAGCGGAAATACTTCGATCTTCTTTATCCTCCAAACACAACAGAAAATAGATTTTTTTAAATCATCCTAGAATCAAAGTCCTAAAGATTTCACAATTCCATGCGTCAATATCTGTAAGCGGACGCTCACTGTTGAGAAAACTAAAGTTTTGGAACTCCGACCAAAGTTCTGTTTCCGATCAAAATCGAACCCCAAAAGCGCCGTGTATGAATTAGAGAGCATAGTTTCGCGAGTTCTGGAAGACGCCAAAGATGAACTACGCCAACTATGTGGTTCTTGGCTGAGATCGAAGGACAATAATAAACAAACACTTGACAATTTTTAAATTTCGAGGGCGATTTTGAACCTTCGAAATGACACCTGAATACTGTGGACGCTAACGGACAAATCAGGTCAGATAGCTACTATGAACAGAGCGGATCATAATACGAAACAAGAGGACTTTATTTCCGATTCTGTATCTACTGTCTCACGAACTAACCCTCTAAATTATTGGGTTGCATGGGTACAACGAGTTGCAAGACTATCTCCTCTTCCGACAGATCTCAAGAAAGCTTCCAAATTGCGCCCTGGTCCTCAGATCCCAAAGCTCTTTGGTAGACATAATCAAAATAAAACACCACAATCCCAGAAATCTCTTGAAAACGATTTTGTACAGAAGGTCCGCACCGACCTACTACTTAGAGAAGGCATTATCCAGATTCCTGACTGGTCATCTACCTGAATCGGACGTTGTGTTAACTTCTACTTTATATTTCATCACGAAAACCAAGCAACTCACAGTTCAACAAAATGATATGATCGGCAGTTTCGACGTGGAATCCCTTTTGCCATCAGTCCCTGTGCCGGAAGCCATCAGAACGTTGAAAGAAGCTGTTTCTAATTCATCAGTTTATTCGCAAAAGCCTTGCCTCAGCGTCTTCAAATTAATGGACTTGATCTCAAATTCCAGCTACTTCACTTTCCAAGGGCACGTTTATAAGCAAGTAAATGGAGCTACGATGGGATCTTCGCTTTCCGCCGTTCTTGCAGAAGCAATACGTCGCCCCATTGAGCAACATATATTCACTAACATCACTCCAAGGCCTACCACATTGTTGCAATGTGCGGACGACGTATATTTCACATGGCCTGACGGAAAGGAGGCTCTACCATTTTTCCTCGACAAAGTTCATTATACTGTATGCACACATAGTTAACATTTAATAGACACAAAACTTCTGTATAAACAAATTTTCACAGTACAATACCATTGCAGAAAAAGTGCAAGAGAACAACAAAGTATGTACCTAAAATAAAACGATAACATTTTAACTTCTTAATAGTCTTTACGTCACCACATGTACGTACGTATTAGTAGCAATAACAGTAAACTTCGTTAAACAAGACGCACGGATATTTGACATCAAATTATTTGGGAAAAATCTGTATTTTATTTTCGAAATATACAGTTCATTGAAAATACATTAAGTACAATAGTAAATATAATTTCCCATTTCATCTTAATTTTAAGTATATCTAAAAGGGTATCCTGTATATATCGGAAACTTTATCGCAAAACTTAATATTCTTATGAAAATTAATAAAGTAAAATGTTCCTAAATATTGTGGGATTAACAAATTTTTTAAAACTTTCAGACTTTGAAAATTTTTTTCCTGCAGTTCCAAATACTGGGTGTCACTATCAGAATTTTGTTTATCTTCAAATTACATGAACAAAATATTTCGAAATAAGTGGTTCCTTTGTTTCGGGGTATGTTTGAGTAATTTACTCAGAAAATAATTTTTAATAGTGTATACCAGTTTTATAAGGAAAGGAAATTATGGTGCTCGAATATGCTAAGCGAAAAACTTTTCGCTTGTTACATAGAGCAGCAGTCTCTCAAGTCAAATATGAGAATACAGATGATAATCATTATTTCGAAATGTATTATGGACAGGAGCCCTTTAACTAGGACATTTCTTAGAGGACATCGTAACTTAGTTCTTTCTGATAAAGCTTCAAATAACTGAGAAGCCGTTTCATTGGCGGAAAGTGTTCGTGAACCGCTGGTTCCCCATTAATCGGCATCTGTTGTATTTAAAAACAGGAACAAGTCTATTTAAAATGGGATCTAAATAAACTGCATATTATTATACTCATACCTTAGAGACCGTTACGTACAATGGATTTAACTATATCTGAATATTCCATGTAAGAAAGCATTCGTACTAATACTTTTTATAAATAAGCAAATTTATGTGAATATTACTTACTACGGTATCATTTTCCTTTTTTTAGAGGACGAGTAGCATAAACTACAGACTTATTCAGTACTATCACACAGATATAAGATCAGTCACTCATCATGTACCGCACTAACAATAAAATGCAACTGTAAGATACGGCCACTGCACGAAAAAGACTGGAATTCTTTTTTTTTTTTTTTTTTTTTTTTTTTTTTTTTTTGATTGGAGGTTTAACGACCACCGTGAGCAACTCAATGGGCTATAAGCAGTCGCCCGTCCCTAATTTAGGGTCACTGGTTCCAGGGAAGGGAGAGAGCCAGTGCCGTAAGACAAACACAACATCCATGCCTGACCGGGATTCGAACTCGGACCCCTTACGGACGAATGATCATAGGCCAGAGCCTTAGACCACTGCGCCACCGGGGCGGCTGGAATTCTTTGCATGATAATCCGAGAATAGTGGATGAGAATTAATGCAGACATTTCACGTGGACTAGGAACATCAAACAGAAGTCATCGCTCTTTCCACGATTATAAGTGAGTCACGGAAAAAATTCTTATTGGCCACCACCGGGAATCGAACGGAGGGTCTTCCAGTTACGTGCCAGATATGCTTCCACTGTACCACAATGCTGAGAGGTAGGATCTTGATTCTGGTAGTTTGTCTCAAAAACAAGGATCATATGTCAAATTTTACTCTTCCTCACAAAATCCTGGATAAACACAGTCAAGTCACTTAATTGTGACCACCTCCTACTTTTGATGTCAACCGTGCGTAGCCAATGAAAGAACACAAATCTCCTGAGCTGGGTGGGAGAGTATTTATGTAGGTATAGTGTAGGCATTCTGAACACATATCACTCGTTGCTGTCATGGGTGAAAGGAGCGATTTATCAGATTTGCAAAATTGGATGATTATTGGCTTCCGGGCCAAGGGTGGCACTCTTTCTAAAACATCGCAGTTTGTAACTGTTCGAGTGCTGCTGTGGTTACAGTGTATAACTGATTCGGAAAATAGCTCCATTGCAAATAAGAGATGTGGAAACTGCGGGACACCACATACCATTGATGTGAGAAGTGAACGTCGGCTGAGAAGGTGCGTGAGGGCAGAGCGGCACGTACCGTGGAGGACCTCACTGGCCGAATGAACAAGGAAGCTACCGGAAGTATGTCTAAAACGACAGCTGGGCCAACCCTACTGCGCATGGGGCTTCAATGCATAGGGATGGTCACTGCAAGTATGCTTAAGAGAGTGTATAGGCAGAACAGGCTTATATTTGAACGTCATTATCGGAATTGGACCTCCGCTGATCGACAAAAAATTGCCTTCTCCGATGAGTCATGTTTTCTGCTTCATCGAACACATGGAAGTTGGCGAATAAGGCGATAAACATTGGAGAACAGACGCTGTTCAACCACTTCTGGCAGAACACAAACTAATCGCGGCAGCGTTATCGTCTGGGGAATGTTTTGGTGGCATTCATTTGGTTCCCTATTACCTGTGGAAGGTACTATAGACCGAATCTGTTATGAATCCATCCTTGCAGATCACGCCTCCCCTACATTCTTATGGTCTTCTCTGTGGCATATGGGATCTTCCAGCACGACAATAGTACGCGTCACACAGCTATAAATCCCCTATATATGTTCGAACACAACGATGATGACTTCAAAGTAATACCTTGGCACCCTAACTCCCCAGACTTAAACCCACTCTTAAACCTAACTGAGAATCTGTAGGACTACCTCGATATTGTTGTTCGCTCTACGGATCCTCCACCACGCATCTTCCAACAGCTGTCAAATGCACTGCCGTCACCATGGCTTAACATACCTGTGAACACCTTTCAGCACCTTACTGAGTCATTCACAGTCCGTCTAGCTGCTGTCCACTGTGCACACTGCGGTTACTCTTGATATTAACTGGTGGACATAATAGTGGGACTCGATCGCGTACATGAATACTTTAAAAGAGGCTTTTAAAATGTCCCCAGCACAAATTTTGTCCCCTATGGTTTTATAACCAGGCAAAAAACTGAATGAAGTAAAACATTTATTGTCTTAACATTGTGGAGCAATGTTAAAATATTGCTAACTCAAAGCTGTACCTACGTGTTCTATGTAGGCGGAAAATACACCAGTATGGGTATCGGTTTGGCAATAAATGTGCTTTGCCCATTACATACCGAAATAATTAATTATGAGTGCATTATATACCGAATAATTAATTATGAGTGCAGCGAGGATTCCAAAAAACTAAAGTGTACTGCGAAATGGAAAGACTTCGAGAAATACCTACTGATAGATACCTACTGATAGATTCGAACCCGGACCACTTACGGACGAATGATCAGAGGCCAGCGCCTTAGACCACTGCGCCACCGGGGCGGCTACTTTCTTTTGAAGAAACTGCTACAAAATATTTCACTCCAGAAGGAACACTCTCTCCTGCCGTTTAATTGGCTGAATCAATGCGGGGAAACACATTTCTTTTTCACATTAATCTTCGACTGCTTATAGCCCATTGAGTTGCTCTCGGTGGTCGTTAAACCTCAAAAAAAAAAAAAAAAAGTCTTAGTAACAATTTCTAGAAGGTTTTCTTCAGTAAACGTTTAGCTGTTGCCAGATATATCTTACATCGAGTACAACTCTGATCCGAAATAAGTTCCTGATTTGTGGCTAAATGATTTGCATTCCACAACTGTTCGAGTTTAGGCAGTTTTCTATATGAGTGAAGATACCGGTGCGGATATAATTCTAAAGAACATTTCCAAAATACCGCAGTCTCTTTAATGAACTGCAGATTTTGAGCAGATGTGGCACCACATGCAACTTTCTGCAAAAACTTTTGAATTTTTAAGAAGTAATCACGTGACGGAAAAAGAAAACCATTTCTAATGTCTCTAATTTAGCCGAATTTTGAATTTTTTTTTTTTTTGATTGGAGGTTTAACGACCACCGTGAGCAACTCAATGGGCTATAAGCAGCCGCCCGTCCCTTATTTAGGGCCACTGGTTCCAGGGAAGGGAGAGAGCCAGTGCTGTAAGACAAACACAACATCCATGCCTGACCGGGATTCGAACCCGGACCCCTTACGGACGAATGATCAGAGGCCAGCGCCTTAGACCACTACGCCACCGGGGCTGCCAATCTGAAATGCGTCTTTCCGAAAAATCACGTTACACTGTTGCTCTCGAGCACTGGACACAGAAACAAAAGTGAAGTAACAAAAGTTAATAACAAGAGATATCCAGTGGAAAACATGTTATTACACACACTAAATGCCCAAACATGCTGACCATGTGCCTAACATGAAGTTGATCCTCCACCGGCAGCTAAACCAGCGCTCTTTCTCGGCGCAGCATGGACGCAACAAGACGTCTTTAGGTGTCTTGTGGTATCTGGTACAGAGCACGTTACCAGGAGGTCCTTCACCTCTTGTTAGTAACATTTTTGAGCCACCGCAAATCGCATTTGCTGGTTCAACAGAAACAAGATGTGCTTGATTGCAATGATACTTGTAGAATTTGGAAGCTATTGCTGAAATTGAAAGATTTTCTGATGTTCCACGTACCATTCTCGAACAGTCCGAGTAGTGTTGTGACGCATTATCTGTGAAAGAAGACAGTACTAGAGGGGAATACCCTTGTTATGAAAGGATATGCGTCGTATTCAGTGATGTTTAGGTAGATTGTAGAAGTCATTGTGTCGTGCACATAAATGACCGGAAACAGGTTCTTAGAGCAAAGCATTGCTAAAAGCATTACACGTCCTTCACAGCTTTGTGTTCATCCTACGGTGCAATTTGGTGCCAATACAGTACTTTCCCACCTAATCGACGCACTCGATTCAAGTAGACCAAGGTGGAAATGGAAAATAGATTTATCAGAACAGACGACTTTCTGTCCATGATCCAAACTCCAGTTTGTTTTTTCTGCTCGCGTGCCTTTTGGAGGCGCTTCCATTTTCCATGCAGAGTTCAGTTAATCTTTCAATATCAGCGTTCACACCCGGATCGTTAAACATTCCCAAAACGCTGTCATAAATCTCATTCTGGACACCTACTCTAGCATTGAAATCCCCTGCTATTATAGCTATCTCTGTAGCTCCAAAATGCTCAAAACAGCTTTTAGCTCATTCCAAAAATCTTCTTTTTTATCAGACGGTACTGAATCATACGAAACATAAGCTACAACAATTACTGTTCTCAGAAGTTTCACTTTCAAACGAATCCAAATAATTCTTTAACTTATGCAGCTATGATGAATCAAGTTGTTCTTCATCTTTTTACTTAAAATCACCCCGGCACCAGCCTGTCCTCTCATATTATCCAACACTCCAGACCACAAGTTCACCGTTCCATTCCTTTCTTCTATCCCAATTTCTTTTCTTTTAGTTTTACTTACACACAGCTGATCCAATCTATACTTATTAATTTCTTGAATCACCACACTTACCTCTAAATTTATACCTCTAATATTCCATACACCAATGTTACACTCGCTCAGCCGAGATCTCTTTCTCATATACGGTTTCGAAAGTCCATTTCGATTCCGTGGTGCTCCGTGGGCAACAATGTCACACAGAAACACTACAAGAGCCTCTGTTAATTTTTGAGAGGTAACAGCTAGTTCTGTGTAACATCGGCGAAAAGACCCCAACTCATTGGGTTATGTTCCAGAATCTTTACATGTAATGATCAACTAAAACCCTAAGCTGTATGCTTAGGGCTCCAGTTCCCCCACACTGATGTACGTCCCTGATTACAAGTATAGAATTGATATGAAACAAAAATATGCACAAAAGTTTTCTTAGATAAAAAAATCAACTTTAGCACCTTTTCTGAAATCTACCGGCTTCAACTGCTTCCATTTCATCCCTAATATTTGGCATTAAAATACATTTATTATATCAACAATTTTGTTTCAGTACTTTGCATTCATAAACTTTCAGCAGATAATATGGACGGAATTTTTAAGACATATTTTTGCAAAATGCAAATGTATTACTTTTCATGAAATTCACTAGGACCTAGCAACCTCTCATTCAAAATATGCCTCTAAATAATGCTATATTTTCTTTTATTTGAAAAATATAAATTAAGGTATGGTTTAACATTTTTCCGTTCTTTTAAATCAAGGCGGTGCACAGTGTGAAATTTTAGCAACCTAGGGGAACTTAATTCAATTTTTGCGAATGACCGATATTAGAAACACACAGAATTCCGATAGCTAATCATGGTCTTTAAGTGACCATGAAAGCATTTTAGCCAATAATTGCGCCAAATAGGTATCACATGCCGCTCAAACTACCGTAAGCGGCGTTGGCCAGATGGCGAATCGTACGGAAACGCATCGTTGCTTCCAGTTTAGTGGATGAGTGTACAACAACGTTGATACATGGTGGTTTGTGCGGTGAGCGAATATCTTCATTAGTGTTTCACGGTAAGGTTACGTGCCTGAACATTTACTCATATCTATAGAGTAGTACAAAATATCGTATTTTAAAGAAAGTGTGTTGACATTGTGACAAAACAGTTGTTGTCACATTATATAAAACCTATTAAGGCATTATTCCGTATTGTTCAGCGTTATTCATCCAACCAGATTAAAGCCAGACGTCTACACTGTTAAACTGAAAAAGATAAATCTTGCGCAAATTCGTGCATTTACACCCTGTCGTTATTTGTGTCAGAATAACTCCTCAAATATCCCGTCTTGCCATTTTTGAAAAATGGTATCAACATCCTCCAAAACAACATACGGACGCAATATTGGCGTATATCTTGAACGAATGGGGAAGGTCATATTTGCCAAACGACTCCTTAAACAGCGTAAAATTTGCTTATAAAGTCGAACAAAGTTGGTTAAAATCGCAAAGACATCGGAAAATATTACTCGCGGACAACGCATCGTGGCTTAAAAAGAACAAAAAAATTTCAGACACTGTAAGTCAAGCCCTGCCTATTTGTTCGAAAAACGACACCTGTAAAAGAGGCAGGCCTCACAAGCCTTTCAAAGACTGTGTTCCGAAAGTCCAAACCCAAAAAATCAAAACCCTTGTTGAGTCATCAAGTAAAGATGAACTCCGTAAGGCAACTGAACTGAAACTGCGAAAGGCCGGAAAACGCGACTCAGCTTTAATCATAAAACAGCTGTGTTCTGCGTCTCCTACGAAAGGCACCAAATTCAAGAAAGCTCGGAAATCTTCTGCGGAGAGTGTAGCAACTTTATATTCGGAACAAGCACTCGTTCTAATGGTTGACGCTAATCTTTTGACAAATCAGTATATCATTGCAAGTGATGAAGCTCTGTAGCTTAAGTGTAAGTTGCATTCCCCGTGTTATAGAATAAAAGAAGCTAAACAAATGTGTTGTCCTTCCATATATAGCTATATCAGAAACGTCAGCCGAAATACCAGTGCAGTCAGTTATTGACCATACTGTACCACGGTTATGCAAAGTCCAGGAAGAAGTCATTCGAACGTTGGGCGAAGACAAGAATTTAAAGATTGTTATTAAATGGGGCTGTGACGGTGCCGAACAAAGTAGGTATCGACAGATATGTTCTCATGAGCATTGTACAGACCACAATTTTTTTTAGTAACATTATGGTATCCATACAAAGGTACGATGTAACTAAGGACCGTAAATCTGTAATTGGAAAAAATCGTGCGCCCTCTTCAACACGATATTGTCGGGCACTTAAGTTCAAATGCAAAGGAATCCGTGGAAGTATATAAAAGGGAGGTTGGGAACATTACAAAAAAAACGGTAGCCTTTCTCCTATGAAAGTTGTCGTAGATTATAAGGAACTTCTTGTTAAGGCCACAATGATCGTTTTCATGAACGATGGAAAAGTATGCAATGCTGTGTCAAAAGATTAATTGTCCGTAAAAACACTTCGTGCTGGAGGTTGAAAAATTAATGTAAGTACATTGCCGTCTATGCACGATAAAATAGTTTAAAAATCTTTAACGTAAAAACACCTTAGTCATAAAAGTATTCACATAAAAGGCACACTAGAATCTTTCAGATCCGCAACGGATCCATCCTCAGGTGTAAGTCTGATGGTTAGAACAGCAGAATATATACACATTGGGGTGAGATACAAAAATGGCGTAGAGTGTAATGAAGGCATGCGCACTACAGAAACAAAAGTCCAAACAGGTGAGTGTATTATTATTCAAAGTTTATAAAAATGTTTTTAGAAGCTGCAATCTGCAACAAAAATTTCCAGGGATTAGGAATGAAATTTGGATAATCGTCGTTACAGCATTGGTGGCGATGAGCGAAAATCTGCAGACTCTCAGTAAGTAGGGTTAGATGCTTAGATTTGGGAGAGGTGAGAGTTTTTTTTTTTTTTTCAGAATGGTTGAAAAGGTTCGTTAAGTAGTAAACGTGATATTGCTGTATTGGAAGAACAAGTTTTTATATTATATTTGTGTTCTTTAAGGCGAGTACTCAGATTACGAGTTGTTGAACCTACATAGATTAAGTCCTTCTTTCCAGGTTCAATAGCTTTGAGAGGTATTGCATATATTCCATGATGGTCTGATAGCTGAACTGTCAGTTTTGATGAAGGAGTAGATATTGCGTGCTTTTTCTGTGTTTTTGCTGTGTTGTCATGTGTATTAAGCCAAACATGCAATTTGTATCAAGCGAAACCGCTTGAGATGAACAATCTCAGTATTTTCTCATATAAGGATGTAAATTGGAATTTTTTATCATTTGGTCTGTCTCCTGCGCCCTCTTCCACACGATATTGTATGCCAATTAAGTTCATTTTTGCAAAAGAATCCCTGGAAATAATTAAACGGGAGGTTGGGAATATTAAAAAAATCGGTAGCCTTTCTCTTTTTCATGATCGATGGAAAAGTATGCAATGCTGTGTCGTCATGTGTATTAAGCCAAACATGCTATTTGTGTGAAGCGAAACCGCGTGAGATGAACAAGCTCAGTATTTTCTCACATAAGGATGTAGATTGGAATGTGTTATCTTTCGGACTGTCTCCTCTAAATTCCTCGATTTGTTTATTGAATGTGTACTGCACATTTCGTACAGCCTTGAGATTCAATCGTGGCAAGTCCGCGGTGAAGTCAGTAAAACGAAATTCGCGGAGAAAAATAAGCCTGTGCAAGAACGATTTCGACAGGATCTCGGTTTACTCGTAGATATGCCAAAACAGTAAACGGGAAATATAAATGACAGGAAATTTATAAAAACGTTTTTCAGAAATCCAGAAATATCTGATGAAATAATTGGTGATAAGTTGATCACGCGATTTCGCGTAATATTAGAGTTCCTGAATTGTGGGTTTACGGTAGATTCAGACATGTTTGGTGACTACACTACCGACACTTTGGACATATACTTGAAGGAGTATCCATGGTATTATATGCCCGTTAGCGTAGGTAAAATACTTGTACATGGCAGATATATTATAGGTACATCCATATTGCTAATTGGTCAGTTTTCCGAGGAAGTCCAAGAGGCAAAAATAAAGACAGCAGAAAATACCATGAATTGTTTGATAGAAAGACTTTCTGAATTAACACCAACACGGACTTTTTGCATCGATTGACTATCACTTTTAATTCCCTTATCAGTAGCCTGTGTACTTCGCCTCAAACGGAACATGCAAACATTATCATGCCCGAGTTATTACGTTAACTGAAAAACTATTCTTTCAATGATTCTCAGACGTCAGATTATTCGAACAGTGATTATTATTAATTTTGCCAGCTGGGTCTGGTATACTTTCCATTACACTCTTACGTACACCGTTGCGGTCGTTGTATGTACAATACATGTATAGGTACATATTACAAGCTTATTCGTATCATGTACCATTCTTTTTTTACACGAAAATGACATAAGGCTCGTACTTAGGTCGAAGTATGCAATAATACCCCATAAAAGTATAAAATGTAAATAATGCAAAAATATGTACTTAATGTCAAATGTAATACGTAAATCATGCCAGATTAAAATGTAGAAATACGCAAGTAGTTATTAGTTTTGCTTGCAGTACCTTCTCAACCCACAACCTCAAGTATACTTAGCCATAGGATTAAAGTTCCTCTAGATTGCTAAAATTTCATACTGTGCGGTGTTTTGAATTTCGAATGGATATTTCGCAGTTGACAGCTAGCTTGTGTACTGAATTTATAAAGATAACATTTTTCCTGTAGATGAACGTGCATGTCATATTTCTACATCGGAATATAACAGCACTAGAATTATCACAGCATTGTTAATTCATTTTATGATATGTAGGTGAGCTCTTGCTCACGAAATTTATTGAACAATTCACAGCCACCCTAACTCAATGTGTTTTTTAAAAATTATCTCTTAAGTAAATTAATTTCAGGATTCTTTACTGAAAATAAAATAGAATTAACTAGATATATATATACTTTAATATTAGAAATTAATTGAATTCCATTTTCGACATTGCATATACTTTGAAGAGCGATTGAATTAGAGATACCTGTCTAGTAACGTGTAGCACCACCTTTCGCCCTGATGACGGCGGTGATTCGTCTCGGCATGGACTCGACAAGACACCGGAAGCGTTGGGAAGCCATACAGATCCACGACCCCTGAACAAGCTCCCACAGTTCACGAAGATTTGATGTACACTGAAGAGCAATTGAATTAGAGATACCTGTCTAGTAACGTGTAGCACCACCTTTCGCTCTGATGACGGCGGCGATTAGTCTCGGCATGGACTCGACTAGACACCGGAAGCGTTGGGAAGCCATACGAATCGACCCCTGAACAAGCTCCCACAGTTCGCAAAGATTTGATAGAGAGGTTTCGGATCCTCGAACATCGCTCTCGATGGCATCCCAGATGTACTCGTTAGGATTGAGATCAGAGGACCTAGCTGGCCAAGGAAGCGAGGTCACTTCGGAGGAGTGTCCATCCAACCATTCGGATACAATTCGGGAGCGACGGCACGGTGGATTGTCTTGTTGCAGGATGAGGTCCCCAGTGGGATGTTGAAGACGCACAAACGGGAGCAAATGGTCGTCCAGGATACCCGGTAACATTGACATGCGAGGGACGATGTCACATGTACCAGGTGTCCCATTTCAGTCCACGTGAATAGTCCACAGACGAGAATGCCACCTCCACCAGCTTGAAGAGTACCTTGCTGGCAAGGAGGATGCATCGCTTCATGTGGTTTGCACCGTACTAGCATCCTGCCACCCGCATGTACCGACGTGAATCTCGACACATCTGTCGAGGCAATATTTTACCAAATGTATAGGGTCCAGTAGAGAGGTTCCCACGCCTATACTAATCTTGCATCCTGTGATGTACGGTCAGCAGCGGTACCCTCGTAGGACGATGACTTCTGTACCCCATAGCGAGGAGATGGTTCTAGGTAGTGTGGCTGCTTACACGTTTTTGTGCACCAGCGCAAAATTGCCGAGTGATTTCTTGCACTGTGGCCCGTCTATCCGCTGTCACAATGCGAGCTAGCCGACGATGACCCCGCTCATCAACACGCTGTTGTCCACGGCTGTTGGCCCTTGCAGTGATGGCTTTACCGGATTCGATGTACTCACGGTGCAGCCGTGACATAGTGACTCGTGAAAATCCCAGTGCCTGTACGACTTCCGAGATGGAGTGGCCCATTCGTCGGGCCCCGACAATTTGCCCACGATCAAATGTGCTTAAATCGTTCGTATAACCCATACGGCGTCCGACTCTTACTGATTCCAGTCGCATCACTCCTTGTATTGTCGCATCACTGCATATGTCATGTCGTTTCCGTTTACAGGGCCGCCCACAGCGCCCTGTAAACGGAAACGTACAAGAATTTTGCGAGTGATTTCTTGCACACCGACACACAGGGCCTACACCTGGTTTTTGCGAGTGATTTCTTGCACACCGACACACAGGGCCTACACCTGGTCTTCTGGTATGGGGAGCGATCAGCTATCACTCCCGTACACAACTAGTGTTTGTACCGGGCACGTTAAGCAGTACCTTCTACATCAACAACATCATTCAGCCCGTTGTTAAGCCATTTGTGTGGTCGGTCCATCGTGATATTTTCCAGCAATATAACGCACGCCCACACACAGCACGTGCAACGCAACATGCACGTCAGGGTGTGAGACAGCTTTCATGGCCTACACGTTCAACGGATTTGTCCCCCATTGAGCACGTGTGTGATTTTATGGGACAACGATTTATCCGGTCTCCACTGCCAGCCACGACCATCCCCGATTAACGCGTCCAGGTTGAGGATGCTTGGAACTCAATACCCCAAACTTACATCAACATCTGTACGACAGACTCCATGCCAGAATTGCACAGTGTGACGCAGTTCATGGCGGTTCAACCTCGTACCAACCATGTTACATGAAAATATTATTTTTCAGTTTACCAGCAAATACAGCTGTATTTTGCCATAATGTTTTGATCACGTTATCCTCTGTATTCCGTTATTATGCTGTATAAATTTCGTTGGTATCAGACGTCTCCTTCTTGGTGTTCTTTTTTCACTTTCCGCCAGTGTATTACATATATATATATATATATATATAACTGTATAACTGTAATGATTATTCAATGAATGTTTAAAACCGAAATTCACTACTTATATCAGCGTGCAGAAGTCAAAATCCAATCAACGTGCAAATAGTCGGTCATTGCATGTCTTATGAATGCAGAAAAATACCCTGATATGGTTTGATAAGTTTGATATCGATCTTTGATGGAATCTCACCACTTAGAATCTGAAACATTAAATTGGACTGGGATATACGAAGTGGATTTTTCTGGCATTCCACTATTCATTTGCAGAAACGTTTCCTTGTAAGAGACGTTAACTTTTAGAATTTGATGAGTGTATCAAGTTTTGTGGAATAAAAAGCCACAATTTCACTTCGTGTATCTAAGTGAGGCAACCCTTCCAATTTCTGAATTTATCCGTTTTCGATATTGTAACAGGGTATAAGAGAATGTACACCATGTAATCGGTCTACAACAAAACGTGGTAGTTCCAATCCGTCACATATTGGAGTATATGAATGTATTTCGGATGACTTGCCAATGCACAAAGTTATATAAATGTATTGGTGAGCAGCGAATACATAACCGCATGACACAACCACTTTCTTATAGATCGCTCAATATTTTGTAATTTAAAGAACAGTATCATTGTACACGTACACTGCAGTTATTTGTCTGACAGTTCCTCTTACAATTGCGTTTTTCTTTTGAAATTGTTCGTGGACATTGTATTGATTATCTGCAAAGATTCTAGTTCTAGTTAATTGTAAGGTGAGATTTGTTCAGTATTCACTGTTCATTTTTATTACAAAAATTTTAAAAAACGAGGCTGTTTTAAACCATACATCGAAATTATGGCCAGCACCTGATGAAACTGTGCAACGATTGCTCACCTATCTCACTCATTGATCTGCCCAGACTATTTCCTAAATAGATATCTCGTGTAATATTTAAAAATCTCCAAAAACAAAAGGTATTTGAGACAAGAGAGATCTCTCTGGCATTTCATAAACAAAGTGATGCTAGGAACTAGTTATCCCATTGTCTAATAAATTAATTACGAAACTTTTATGGAGTAAACTGAAAGTATTCCTTCCATATAATAGTTTTACTGTGTTTGATATTTTAAAATAAATGCATCATATGTACTTACAATACATTAGAAAAATCAACTATAAAAACTTGGATTTATAGATTTTTTCAAATACAAGTGTATATTTGCATAGTTTTCTGAGACCCTTTATTAGCATGAGTCACTTTATTAGTGTTTTTTAAGAAAGTTTCACACATTTTTTGAATTGTCATCATATATCATATTATGGCACGGTTTGGGTACTGTGGTCCTAGTGAATATGTGTTTAACAGTAATCACTTTTTGCTTTTCTGGCAGACCATTTGTATCCCTTCATTGAGTTCATGCACCCCAACAACAATGAAAATTTCCAGGCGGACAATGCACCAAGTCATTGGGCCCAGGTTTTAAAGAATTTATTCGAGGAGCATTCTGGACTGTTCCGATTGATGGTGTGGCCAAAACGTTCGCCCGACATGAGCCCAATGCAGCACTGATGGGTTGTGGGTCGTGGGACGTGGTGGAAAGACCAATGCGCACTCAAGACCCTGCACCTACAAATACCGGGTAACTGTTGGCTGCTATTCAGACTGTGTAGCTCAACATCTCTCTAGAAATCTTCTGGCCACTTTTGGAATTGATGAGACGTCGAGTTGCTGTTTTTAGCCGGGTTAGAGGAAGTCCTACACGATACTAGGTTCGTATCCCATGACTTTCTGCACTTAGGTGTAAAATATATATATATGTATATTCAGTTTGTTGTATAAAATTTATCTTTCACCGCTGTCAGATTGGAATTTCCCTTTCTGAACATCTGTTCATTCCTCCTTTCAAGACGGTTGGACCTAGGAGGTTACGTCTTTTTCCGTCATCCAGGTATCCGAGGAGCTTTCATGCTAGCGACTAAATCTTTTGAGGGACTCAATAACCAGAAGGAGTTTTTTCAAAATTATCAGAATGCTTCAAAATTCTGAACCTTCGGTTCTTGACCAGTTTCTGTAGTTTTTGTGTTGTGAAGAAAATACACTTCTGACAAGTTATGAGATGTGTGTTTCTCTCATTTGATTTAACTTTAAAGCAAACACTCGAAAATGAGGCGAAAACATTTTGGGCGGCAATTTTAAACCCAAATGTCATTGTTAGATAAAAGCTCAAACATATAAATTAATTACAAGCTATGACATAATCGTTGGAATACATATATCCATCAGCAGGCCCAGCATGTATGTATTGCATCAAAATACTAGCATTTTTTGTTTAATTTGTGATCAGTCAATACAGTGCATGACTGCTGACACCATTTTTTGAATGTGACACTCTTCTTTTAGAAGGAATAATTTCACACACAAACTTTGCATTCGATTTTACATTTTAAAATACTTTCTTACGTGACAGCACAGCAAAAATAGGTAATAAAAGAATAGATATCAATATGAGACCGTAATTTCAAGACTACGTCATTCCAAATTATTCGCTTTTGAGAAAGAATATACGAATCACATATTACTCTGTAGGGTTGAGAGATAAGGAAGTCTGGAGCATTGCTATAATTTTGTTCTTTAATAACATTGTGTTTAAATACGTTTTTATGATCATTTGGTAGAAATCACACTTTAATTTACAAGGCTACTTCAAATATCTCGTTATTTGCTTCTGTTTGCTAAATGGCTTCCAGCTCTCCTAACAAAGACTTAGTATTTTAGTAATTTCATTTCAGTGCTCAAGTTAAGGTATTAATTCAGGTATATTTTTTCCGAAAGACATTTCTGCGCTATTTTTTTCTTGGATCTTTAGTAATTTAAATCGTATTAACAGCATCTTAAGCTAGTAATTTTAAATACGCTCTCGACAGCAACTGCTTTTTACTTACAGAAAGGAGTTCTCGACATACGGCTCGATAGATACAGAAGAGTGACCGTGCACTTCCCATTTGGTCACGAAGGGTGCCCAACGAGAAGAAAATTTCAACAATGAATTCTATGCTTTGCAAGGAAGCTAATTGAATATGGAGAATTCAATGTATAACAACCTCAATGTTAATTTTTATATAAGCACAGTAAGGAACTTCAGCATTTAGAATTAGGTTTCATGTTTTATTTCCTTATACGTTACGAAATAACACATCAGGTAGCACGCCACCGAAGCACTGGAGAAAAATCTTCACCCAGAAAACAAAAACCAACAATTTAAACTTGTTACCATAATTTTGAAACTTGTCCGTAGTTTTCACGCAGATCTGTGTAAATTTTCCAACTTATCGAATGGGGTATAAGTATCTGACACTACGCCAATCAGAGTTTATCTATTAAGTGAAACGTCACACTGAACAACAGGAAGCAAGATGTCACAGAATTAATTGTTCTCTCCTATACCAAAACTTTCTAGCTCCAATAACATAGATCTCGTACGTGTATATCAGGACAGACACACTCTCTTTCATGTTGAAACCACTAAAGATGCATTATTACTTGTAATTAATATTACACTATCTTCAACAAGCATAATATGAGATACACTGCCAGACAATTGCTAAGGACGGATGACAATAGCAACGATAGCAACCATAAAATGGAAGGCAGGAAAATGTGGAAATTAGCATAAGTGCGGGATAGAGTAAGACGTGTTGTGCGTATGCAAATTTTGGATTGCCAAACTTGTTCGTGACGTCATAGCGCTGATAAGAGATATAAAGGATTTGACGCGTATTGACCGTTGTTGTTCAAACGTAAAGTTGAAAGGAAAAGAATCAATTGACGAACTTGCAAGTTTCAGTATGTCTTCCCGACATCACCTAGATGATTTTTCGCGTGGCCGTATTATTGGCAAGATTGACGAAAGGCGAAAAATAACAGATGTTGCCAGGGAGTTCGACGTCAGACACAGTGTTATTTTATGGCTTTGAAAATCATTTCAAACAAATGGAGAGTGTAGCAAACGTCACGGGGAGGTCGTGTTCGCACTACGACACCTACAGAAGATCGGTACATAGTGCTATTAACAAAAAAACACCGGCGCAACACAGCTAGTGAGGTAGCAAATCAGTTTATGGCTGCTACTGGCAAGCGGATCTCCCAAAAAACTGTCACCAGACGTTTGTATGAAGGAGCACTATATGCCCGCCTTCCTGTTATGTGCATCCCATTGTCCAGACGTCACCGTACCGCCCTTTGCAATGGTGCAATTAACATCGCAATTGGACTGTTAACGACTGGTCTGTTGTCCTCTTCTCAGATGAGAGTAGATACAGTCTATCGTCTGATTGTCGACGACAACTGATCTGGCGTGATAGTGGTACTGCATATTGTCCAGCAAACAAACAGGAAAGGGGCCGATATTCGACATGTAGTGTCATGGTATGGGCTGGCATCATGATCAATGGCCGTACGTCCCTCTATGTGCTTCCAACTGGGACTATGACTGGCCAACGGTACATTAATGATGTTCCGCTACCTCATGTTCGCATGTTCCGTGGTGCTGTCGGTGATAGATTCATTTCCATGGACGACAACGCAACATGTAATCGAACAGTCACTGCCCAGGAGTGTCTTGAGAGCGAGGATATTCAACGCCTCGTATGGCCAGCACGTTCTCCAGATCTGAATCCTATTGAAAATGTGTGGGATGCTTTAGGGAGGAGTCTTGCTGGTCGCCAATGCCCTCCAATAAGCAAGGACACCCCCATCCGTGCACTGACAGAGGAATGGGATAAATTACCCCAACAGCTGCTGATAATGTTGTTCAAAGCATGACACGATATGTGGAATCTTGCATCGCCCTCCATGGTGGCCATTTTAAATGGATCCGAAAGTTCGTCTTTTTTTCATCCGGTAATGACATTCTAATTTTTTCGTCTGTGTAATTATTTTGAATTCATTCCACCAAGTATGTATACGAACTTAAATATTTGGTTATTCAGAAAAATATGTGAGAGATTCAAATGGAAGGAGTTTCACACCAGTATTGAGACCTTCAGAATCTGTAAAGTTTTTTTATTATGTTTCACTTAATTCTTTATCAGGATATACTATTGCTTTAAAAACATTGGTATCTCATTTATCTATATAGTTTTTCTTGACCTCGAAAACTGCAGCTAAATTTAAGGCAGTTATGCTTTCATTATGCGCACTTATCAAGCAAATACCTATTTAAAATTTGTTTTTCACCAAGTTATTAGTGCTGCGCAGTGCAATATTTTACCAGGCTACTTGATAGAAGCAGATAGAATCGCGCGTGGGCGTTGTGTATGTTTATGTATGTGTGTGTGTGAGAGAGAGAGAGAAAGAGCTTTTATCGACTTGACGTTACTTGATTTCTGCAGGATAAATCAATGTTTTTAACTTACTAAAAAATTATCGCCTGAGGGAAGGGATTTTCTCCTTTAAACTATTTCGTGTAGTGCCTGTCTTTTTTAAGTTAGCAAACTGCGAATCTGTTCATTTCCCTATAAAACCTTAAAAAAATGTATTAGTATTCTTTGATAAGGTTTAAATTAGTTCCGTCTTTGTGCAAATGAATGCTTACAACGTCTGATGAAACCGTAAAACCCCAAGCTATTAAATTAAATGACGTGTGTAACAAATACTTTAACATATTGCCGCTTTAAAAATTTTCTTTCTCTAAAATATGTTTTGCTTATTATCTGAGTGAGGTTGACAAACAAACAAACATGCAACATAAAAGGAATCAAACTCAATTGGCGAATTATAGCGCAGTTACCATTCAAATACACACGTTTAAACGTGTACAACCATCTACAGCCGTTTCAAATCGGAAGTCAAATTTGAAGGATTTCGACTCAGAAGTTTTTTTTGCAAAAATCGGACTTACGACTTAATTCTTACGGTAAAAATACCGCGTTATACGTAGTTATTTGCTGTCATTTCGAAGTGCGAAATCAAATGTAAAGTTTACAACACATTCCAATTATAGTGATATAATATCAATTAAAGACGAGGTACAGGTACCATATGATAACAAAAGATCGCTCTACATCGTGTATATTACTTGTTCTTCGGATTCGTACTAATATCACTAACCTCAGTTCTTCGGAACGCAAAAATTGAACTGATAAGGCAGCACTTTACTTTGAATAAACAGTACAGACAGACTGAAAAATGCATTACAAAAGCATACTCCAATATGATGCCAGCAACACATATACAGATTTACAACACAAATTCACAGCTTGGACGAGACAGAAATGATGAACGGCGTCTACTTTTGACTCACGGCACTCATTTTTTGTCTTTCTTTAGAAGCAGCTGACCTAAATTATGAATGCATGTCTGATTATAACCCCCATGGGTAGCCACGGTTGTCCATAAACCCACAAAAAACATATTTTATACATTTCGTTCTAACGATGAAGATATTTATGTAGCCTGTGACGCAGTAGGTAAGCCCCGACTTTTGATCGCTCTTTCGAAATGGGCAGGACTTCGAGTATCAGATAAGGTATAATTGACATGTTTATAGAACGGCACTAGCTCTCCCGCTTCCCTGAAACGAGTGGCTCGAAATTTCCTAAGGGCGACTACTAACAGACGAGCAAGTTGCACATGAGTGTAGGAAAGCTCCGTAATACAAACAAAACGTTTCTATCAGAAAGGTAGGTCAAATAAGGAATAGAAGTTACAATAAAATAGGAGCTACGGCGCCTCTTTTTATTTTGTTTTGGCGCCTCTTTTCATTTTGTTTTGGCGCCTATTTTCATTTTGTTTTGGTGCCTCTTTTCATTTTGTTTTCTGCTGGTGCTAATGCAAGCATGAATTTAATGTGATATAAGCAGCGCAGTAACGTATTTTTGTGGTTATTTGTTTTGATTAAAGAAAAAGAGTTTGACCTGTTATACGATGACTGGCTTTCTCGCGAAGTGATGACATAACTAGTCCTGTGTGACCTTAGAGAATTATGCTTATTAGATCCGCAAAGAATCCAGTTAAGCTAAATTCATACGAATAAGTCTAACATTTTACATTTTATCTTAACATGTGAAGCAAATGTAAAAATTATGTTTTAAAACATTCAGCTTTAACACAAATAACGGATTGTAGCCAGTATTCATTAAATAAAATTTCCGTTGTCTCAAACAAGAAAGGCAGGAATAACTCTAAAATTTCAAATGCAGAGGTCCATTCGAATCTTTGTTCAATCACATTTATGGCATTATGAAACTATGAATCAACTAGTCAATAAGTTTGTGAACCATTTTGGAATAAAAACAAACACATCTTGACTTCATTTAGACTTCGCAGTATAGTTTTTTTGAAAAACGTATACATTGATATTGAAGCCCAATGAAAGAATATTGGAAGGCGCCAGAAAATCCATTTTTTATAAAGAAAATTGTGATTCGCTGACACGAGGTAAATGCTGTACATTTCAGTTTGTTTGAAGTTTATGACCATTGTCGTCATTTTAATATATGGAATGGAGTCATTTCTGCAATCACGATACATTTTACCCAAAGCAGCTTGCGAACAATTCGCAAACTGCGTTGTTTCAGAAATATTGCCACCCTTGGCCCGTAAGCCGATAATCATCCTTTTTACAAATCTGATAAATCGCCCCTTTTATCCATGACAGCAGCGAATGATATATTTTCAGATTTTTGATCATACGTAGAGGATTTTATTAAGGGAATGTCTGACCCCAGGTATTAAACAATTCTTAGAAATAGGAAGCTAGGAGATTTGGGTTAGAATGCCCGATAGGAAAGTGACACGGAAGCGAAGAAGAAAGGTGGAAGAAGACGCCCTTATTTATTTCCAGGGGGCCGGTACCCGAGTATAATTTCGATTGCCTACAGCATACCTTATATACCCTCAAAGCAATCTCACGACACGTGCCTTCTCTCATTGACTACGCGCTGTTGACGTCAAAAGTAGGAGGTGGTTACAATAATGTGACTCGACTGTGTATGTAGTTTTCATTTGGAACTTTTACGGTAACTTGGTATTCATGTGCCAAAATTTGGTCAATTGTTTTAATAACAACAACGTACAGAAATGTTTTGCCGCAATGCGTATTGTTTATTTCCATATTAAGTAAAAGTTGCAATATCTGGCTCTGACGTCTCAGACAAATCATGCGTTCCGGTATTATTTGAAAATTAATCACTCAGCACAAACTCTCGCAATACCACACATCTTCGTATAATTCATAAGTGCATGATTTGTCTGAAACGGCAGATCAACTCCAAAATTTCCAAATAATGAATATTGATACATATACACTGCTGGTCACCCAAAATGCAACACCAAGAAGGACACGAGATAGCAAAGCCAGATTTACTGGACACATAACAACAGATGCAAAGATGAAACGATGGAGCTTACCGGCCCGTGCGACTTGCGGAACACGCAGACATCAACAGTTCGTGTGGCCCACATGGCTGGCAATAACGGCCGCTGCACGCCGCGGCATCGAACGAAAGAAGCTCTTAATGTGGGCTTAGGGTATGTCGGTCCATGCTACTTCCACACGTTGCCACATTTCATCTGGCGTAGCCGCGGGTGGTGCTTGCCGGGCCACTCGGTTGCCGATCAGCGACCTGACGTGTTCGATGGGTGACATATCGGGAGGACAGGCGGGTCACAGCAGCAGGGACACCTGGTGGGCCCTGATGAACTGTTACACGGTGCGTGCCACGTGTGGGCGCGCATTGTTCTGCTGAAACGTGGCCGCTGGCAGGTCCTGCAGGTAAAGGAGGACTACAGGCTCCAAAACGTCGGAGATGTAGCGGTGGCTGTTAAATGTACCGGCGATGCGTAAAAGAGAGGTGCGGGTATCGTATTCAATTGCGCCCCAAACCTTAACTCCGGCTGACGGCCCGGTGTGGCGATGCATAATGCAGGCGTCAAACAGTCTCTCGCCGCGGTGTCGCCTAACGCGGATCAGACCATCGTGGTGTTGCACGCACAACCGGGATTCGTCGGAGAAGACAATGTCGTGCCATTCTCTAGTCCAGGTGCGGCGTTTAACGGCCCAATGCCGCCGCACTCGCCGGTAGTGTAACTTTAATGATAATCGGAGCAATGGGCGCCGTGTGACAAGTCCCTGCTAATGCAGACGACGTCGAACTGTACGTGCTGAAACAGGTTGTTGCGCAACACATCCTTATTCCTGCGCTAACGTTCGTGATGTGGTGGTGCGAGCCGTCAATGCCCGCCGCACAACATGCCGGTCGTCTCGTTCGGTGGAGTGCCGCCACGGCTACGGCAGTCGCTCCCGTCGGTCCGTCCGTCCCTCCTCCACCCACAAAATCCATACTCGCCTCATTGTGGCTGTATGTCGTCCCAAACGGCGACGATGTCTTGGTACGATAAACCGCTGTCGCAATAAGCCAATATTCGTCCTCTGTCGAACTCCGAAACGTGCTGGAATGACTGCCGTTTTCTGCAACGAAGCATCAGGAAGCTTCCCACGCAAACGTCCGGCAGCAAACACACTTCTACTACTTACACCCTGCCTTCTGTTAACATTTCCTATAGTGCATCTCGGTGGGGTGTAGGGCGCACATGTTTTGCATATGCCCTACAATGCTAATCGTTTGCATGTCCTCTCGCGGGCGACGCATGCTGCGAATTTCAGGTCAATCGGATGCTTCCTTCTTGGTGCTGCATTTTAGGGGGCCAGCAGTACATTATTTTCATCGAGTAATTAAATAGCAAGATATTTTAGGAATCCGTCGGATAAAATATATAAGGAAAGATATAAACAGTTTCGTAAAAGTCTTGTTCTGGAGATCGTGTTTGTGCTTGTATTAGTGATGGATATATTGATCTGTATAACCATTGATTTTCTTCCGCTTTACGTATAGGTCAATCGGATGCTTCCTTCTTGGTGCTGCATTTTAGGGGGCCAGCTGTACATTATTTTCATCGAGTAATTAAATAGTCTCTTCACTTCCTCCACAGTAGGGGATGAATGGGGGTGACGATTCCACACTGCAGTGGTTGGCATCCGAACCCGACTTTGTTTGGCTTCGCTTCTCATTGGAATGACCACTGTCCATTCGCAGACTTCTTAATTCCCCTGTAACTTGGCTTTCATTAGTCCAAACAGTCGCTGATTTCCATTCCGCTCCAGCCTAGAAATTTCTGCGTTATCACGCGGATTCAGGCATTCTGCTGCTTTATGGCAAACTGACATCTCCAGCTGCCTCGAGTTGTCTCCATTTCTTACCAAATGCGGGGAGGTTTGCTGCTTCATTTTTCCCCAATTCATTTCTTGCAGATCCAAGGCATCCAGCCTTTCACATCGGAGAGCGCACAGACAACTAAACTTTCTTCCTTATTTTCACGCTAAGTGCGAAATCTTATTTTTCTGCACGGACCACACAGAGAGCAATTGTTCTCGAAAATGCCCCAAACAATCGACGAATTTACGATTATTCGCTAAACCTTTTGTCCCCATCTTCATTCATTTACTCAAGTGGACCCCTCTTCGAAAGGTACCATTCCGTGTTGCTTAGTTTCCCGTCAGCTGCGCCCTGATATTTATGACCTAACAGAGCTATTCTGAGACCACCCAGCCAGAGAGAGAATTCTTCGCCTCTTTTCTTTTCCAAACCCCCAGATAAAACTTTATCTGCTGTTTACACTTTTAAACTCCAATCAAGCCTCGAACATAATTAATACTTAATTAATTTCACACATCAACCACGCCCATTAATTACTAAATTAATGGCGGGTGTGGGTCGTAACATCGGCCCCTCCTCAAGAAATCCAGAAGTCCTCTTCTGGGCCTATCGCTTTGCTCTTATCAATTTCCAGAGCAACCATTGAGTGCTACCTTTTCCCACAGGTAGAAACAATTCAAAATGGCAAAAATATTGCGTTTCTTGCCTTCAAGAGCATTGGAGCGACTTCCCAATTACCCCGCAATTTTGTTAATTACTTTAGATAACATCCGAAAGAAAAAACAACGTAAATGAGAAATAAACAAAAAAAAACTGAACTGTAAAAGAACATGTGAGCCTGCCGAACTGTGATTCCTTGCTGCCTCATACCATACGCGACATGGCGGACAAATTTTAGAGTTTTCTTCAGGTTTTAGGATGGGGGGGTGTCCACTGTAACATTCCATCCCCCATGAAAGAAAAAAGGGATGCCTGGATGAAGTTTATTCATCCAATCATTCTATATTTTTTTAAACTGTAAACACTCGACCCTTTCCCACCGTCGCAAGGTACCTAATTCCGGATTTAAGTGCCCTGAGAGCGGAAGGAAAGTTTAAGGATTTCATCGCACGTTCATTGCTGCCCGTCGAGATAGGCGGAAAGAAAATTTAAATATGAGGCATAGCTTCGAGAATCCACGAGTTCCACAGATCTCTCACGTTCGATGCTCCTACACCCGCTTTTATCTGCGCTCGATGCCAAATTCTTGCGTTCCACTGTCTTCGAGTTCCTTCTCAACATCGTAGATAATCGTGGTGTCACAGTCTTCCTGGGGATCCACTATAATCTCGACTGCTCCCCGTAAACCATAGGTGCGGCTAAAGCTGTTTGTCTCAGCTGTGATGTACCCGCTGTACTTGTAACAGGTGTACTCTCTTCCGGAACAATTGCAGCCCCAGTGCTCACATGTTCTCCGTCAGAGTGACCATCAGAATCATCTGAATTAACGTGACTCGCAGATGACGATTTCTTCGTGTTAGCCATTTTGTTTTTCTTACCCACTAAAATTATGGCAGTTCTTAGAAAACAGCTTAAGGCTTACTTAATGCTAAATTATACAAAATTCGCACCGAACAAAACTAAATAAAAATAGTAATGGCAGTCAATTCGCACTTATTTTACGAACATGAGTGTTGTTCCGCTAGCTGCAAAATATAGGTATCGATCCTGGGACAACGGCACCATTAATGTTACACGGCACTAGCAGTGTTCCTGCCGAGTCTGCCGGTAACGGTGCTTGAGACCTGAAGTACAATTTAGTTGGCCACGGCACCAGGTGAGAATCTCAGGTGCACTGCTGCACTCAAAGATTCACACCAGAACATAAAAAATGAAAAGTTGAAGAATGACCCGAAGCATAAGGCTTGGGTGAATCCACCTTGTGAACAAAATAACAACAAGAAATAAAAAATAAAATAATCTAAAAAAAAATGATACTTTGGGATCAGAGTTGTGATGAGGTTCACCCGCAATCACCAATTCGTGACTGAGTGTAGTGGTCCGGATCTTACTCCGGTACATTCAATCCCCAACCAGCCAGTACAACACTCACTTTCGCAAATCACACATGATTCTCAAATACACAACACAACATTTTATAACGTTCTGCGAGATTTAAACAGATACGGCGCTCTCTAGGCGCATAGACAATTGCCCCTCATATGTGGGCAGCATACGGTGTCACACTTTACTGTCGGAAGACGCAGCCGTCTGAGTCTCCACCGGACTATCTGAACAAGAGATACTACTCGTTTACACACTAAATAGAGCTGCAGGTGATATTCATATACAATTGCTTAGAGAATGAAAAAAAAATTATATGCAAACGATCACATTAAAAATACTCGCGACACAAAATACACAAGCACGTTAATTTGCGGTATACGATTATAGGTGCGAAATACTGCCAAAGTTAATTAACTAAATCTAATAAGCATGCACATGCAGATCCCTTCCCCGCTCGCTTTGGCCCTGAACCAAAGTTAAAAGAAACTGTCCCGCCCAGCGGAATTTGTGGCCACACCCTCTCCCTTATTCATGTAAACAAAATAATCAGGGAATGGGCCCTGTAAGAAATTGAAATCTGTATGTGCAGGTATTTCCTCTGAGGTTCAGTCACTCAGCATTACTGCATCTATGTCCATGCAGCTTTGGGTGTCGGGATGGCACAAGTTCGCAGATGTGCGAAGAAAGAAAAAGGAAATATTCATCTACTTACAGTTTCGTGACTTTGCTGTGCAAATCCAGTGTGCATCACATAATATCACACGGAAAAAAAAAACACGCACACACACACAGACACTTGCACCATGTGGCAGCACCGATGATTCAACACTTCACTTTGACGCTTGATGAAAATGAAGCACACAATTAAAATGGTGATATCACGCCGCACTTTGTTCCGCTGATGCGAGTATCCACGGATCCACTCTTGTGAAGATTTAAAGGTGGCTGTTAAACAAAATAGCCTCTCTCACATCTGCTGTTGCAGTTTCCGAGACTGATTTTCTGTGTTCCTGGGAAATGATTTTTGTTGTCGTGAAGAAATAATTGTGAACGTCGACTGCTGGGAGAGTGGGACCCCCTCACTTCCGCTGCTGCTATTGTAGATTCCGTCCGTCGCTACCTTCCGTCCTTTTTGTCCGTTCATTCCCAATTCGGTCAGTTCCTTTCCGTTAGCATAACATCTATCCTGCCTGAGTACGCAGTTCAAATATGCCACTCGCAGGTTTTGTTTCCATTTTTTTTATCGAGTTGCGACCGCCAGCCCTGAGATTAATTTTTCTCGGCCGAGCGAAATCAGACGTGCTTTTACCTTAAGCGTATATCAGCAACTCAACATTTCACCTGTATATTTGTTAGGTATCGAAGCCACCGCTCTTACGCTCATATTTTTCTTTCGCCATGTTTTTATCCCGTCGCACTTACACGTAGTGGCTTCGCTGCTTACGTGACCACACACACGCACACATGGGGCCTCGCTTCGCCCCGTAAGACAAGCGCGTCTCTTCACTTCCTCCACAGTAGGGGATGAATGGGGGTGACGATTCCACACTGCAGTGGTTGGCATCCGAACCCGACTTTGCTTGGCTTCGCTTCTCATTGGAATGACCACTGTCCATTCGCAGACTTCTTAATTCCCCTGTAACTTGGCTTTCATTAGTCCAAACAGTCGCTGATTTCCATTCCGCTCCAGCCTAGAAATTTCTGCGTTATCACGCGGATTCAGGCATTCTGCTGCTTTATGGCAAACTGGCATCTCCAGCTGCCTCGAGTTGTCTCCATTTCTTACCAAATGCGGGGAGGTTTGCTGCTTCATTTTTCCCCAATTCATTTCTTGCAGATCCAAGGCATCCAGCCTTTCACATCGGAGAGCGCACAGACAACTAAACTTTCTTCCTTATTTTCACGCTAAGTGCGAAATCTTATTTTTCTGCACGCACCACACAGAGAGCAATTGTTCTCGAAAATGCCCCAAACAATCGACGAATTTACGATTATTCGCTAAACCTTTTGTCCCCATCTTCATTCATTTACTCAAGTGGACCCCTCTTCGAAAGGTACCATTCCGTGTTGCTTAGTTTCCCGTCAGCTGCGCCCTGATATTTATGACCTAACAGAGCTATTCTGAGACCACCCAGCCAGAGAGAGAATTCTTCGCCTCTTTTCTTTTCCAAACCCCCAGATAAAACTTTATCTGCTGTTTACACTTTTAAACTCCAATCAAGCCTCGAACATAATTAATACTTAATTAATTTCACACATCAACCACGCCCATTAATTACTAAATTAATGGCGGGTGTGGGTCGTAACATCGGCCCCTCCTCAAGAAATCCAGAAGTCCTCTTCTGGGCCTATCGCTTTGCTCTTATCAATTTCCAGAGCAACCATTGAGTGCTACCTTTTCCCACAGGTAGAAACAATTCAAAATGGCAAAAATATTGCGTTTCTTGCCTTCAAGAGCATTGGAGCGACTTCCCAATTATCCCGCAATTTTGTTAACTACTTTAGATAACATCCGAAAGAAAAAACAACGTAAATGAGAAATAAATAAAAAAAAACTGAACTGTAAAAGAACATGTGAGCCTGCCGAACTGTGATTCCTAGCTGCCTCATACCATACGCGACATGGCGGACAAATTTTAGAGTTTTCTTCAGGTTTTAGGATGGGGGGGGGGGTGTCCACTGTAACATTCCATCCCCCCATGAAAGAAAAAAAAAGGGATGACTGGATGAAGTTTATTCATCCAATCATTCTATATTTTTTTTAAACTGTAAACACTCGACCCTTTCCCACCGTCGCAAGGTACCTAATTCCGGATTTAAGTGCCCTGAGAGCGGAAGGAAAGTTTAAGGATTTCATCACACGTTCATTGCTGCCCGTCGAGATAGGCGGAAAGAAAATTTAAATATGAGGCATAGCTTCGAGAATCCACGAGTTCCACAGATCTCTCACGTTCGATGCTCCTACACCCGCTTTTATCTGCGCTCGATGCCAAATTCTTGCGTTCCACTGTCTTCGAGTTCCTTCTCAACATCGTAGATAATCGTGGTGTCACAGTCTTCCTGGGGATCCACTATAATCTCGACTGCTCCCTGTAAACCATAGGTGCGGCTAAAGCTGTTTGTCTCAGCTGTGATGTACCCGCTGTACTTGTAACAGGTGTACTCTCTTCCGGAACGATTGCAGCCCCAGTGCTCACATGTTCTCCGTCAGAGTGACCATCAGAATCATCTGAATTAACGTGACTCGCAGATGACGATTTCTTCGTGTTAGCCATTTTGTTTTTCTTACCCACTAAAATTATGGCAGTTCTTAGAAAACAGCTTAAGGCTTACTTAATGCTAAATTATACAAAATTCGCACCGAACAAAACTAAATAAAAATAGTAATGGCAGTCAATTCGCACTTATTTTACGAACATGAGTGTTGTTCCGCTAGCTGCAAAATATAGGTATCGATCCTGGGACAACGGCACCATTAATGTTACACGGCACTAGCAGTGTTCCTGCCGAGTCTGCCGGTAACGGTGCTTGAGACCTGAAGTACAATTTAGTTGGCCACGGCACCAGGTGAGAATCTCAGGTGCACTGCTGCACTCAAAGATTCACACCAGAACATAAAAAATGAAAAGTTGAAGAATGACCCGAAGCATAAGGCTTGGGTGAATCCACCTTGTGAACAAAATAACAACAAGAAATAAAAAATAAAATAATCTAAAAAAAAATGATACTTTGGGATCAGAGTTGTGATGAGGTTCACCCGCAATCACCAATTCGTGACTGAGTGTAGTGGTCCGGATCTTACTCCGGTACATTCAATCCCCAACCAGCCAGTACAACACTCACTTTCGCAAATCACACATGATTCTCAAATACACAACACAACATTTTATAACGTTCTGCGAGATTTAAACAGATACGGCGCTCTCTAGGCGCATAGACAATTGCCCCTCATATGTGGGCAGCATACGGTGTCACACTTTACTGTCGGAAGACGCAGCCGTCTGAGTCTCCACCGGACTATCTGAACAAGAGATACTACTCGTTTACACACTAAATAGAGCTGCAGGTGATATTCATATACAATTGCTTAGAGAATGAAAAAAATTATATGCAAACGATCACATTAAAAATACTCGCGACACAAAATACACAAGCACGTTAATTTGCGGTATACGATTATAGGTGCGAAATACTGCCAAAGTTAATTAACTAAATCTAATAAGCATGCACATGCAGATCCCTTCCCCGCTCGCTTTGGCCCTGAACCAAAGTTAAAAGAAACTGTCCCGCCGAGCGGAATTTGTGGCCACACCCTCTCCCTTATTCATGTAAACAAAATAATCAGGGAATGGGCCCTGTAAGAAATTGAAATCTGTATGTGCAGGTATTTCCTCTGAGGTTCAGTCACTCAGCATTACTGCATCTATGTCCATGCAGCTTTGGGTGTCGGGATGGCACAAGTTCGCAGATGTGCGAAGAAAGAAAAAGGAAATATTCATCTACTTACAGTTTCGTGACTTTGCTGTGCAAATCCAGTGTGCATCACATAATATCACACGGAAAAAAACACGCACACACACACAGACACTTGCACCATGTGGCAGCACCGATGATTCAACACTTCACTTTGACGCTTGATGAAAATGAAGCACACAATTAAAATGGTGATATCACGCCGCACTTTGTTCCGCTGATGCGAGTATCCACGGATCCACTCTTGTGAAGATTTAAAGGTGGCCGTTAAACAAAATAGCCTCTCTCACATCTGCTGTTGCAGTTTCCGAGACTGATTTTCTGTGTTCCTGGGAAATGATTTTTGTTGTCGTGAAGAAATAATTGTGAACGTCGACTGCTGGGAGAGTGGGACCCCCTCACTTCCGCTGCTGCTATTGTAGATTCCGTCCGTCGCTACCTTCCGTCCTTTTTGACCGTTCATTCCCAATTCGGTCAGTTCCTTTCCGTTAGCATAACATCTATCCTGCCTGAGTACGCAGTTCAAATATGCCACTCGCAGGTTTTGTTTCCATTTTTTTTTATCGAGTTGCGACCGCCAGCCCTGAGATTAATTTTCTCGGCCGAGCGAAATCAGACGTGCTTTTACCTTAAGCGTATATCAGCAACTCAACATTTCACCTGTATATTTGTTAGGTATCGAAGCCACCGCTCTTACGCTCATATTTTTCTTTCGCCATGTTTTTATCCCGTCGCACTTACACGTAGTGGCTTCGCTGCTTACGTGACCACACACACGCACACATGGGGCCTCGCTTTGCCCCGTAAGACAAGCGCGTCTCTTCACTTCCTCGACAGTAGGGGATGAATGGGGGTGACGATTCCACACTGCAGTGGTTGGCATCCGAACCCGACTTTGCTTGGCTTCGCTTCTCATTGGAATGACCACTGTCCATTCGCAGACTTCTTAATTCCCCTGTAACTTGGCTTTCATTAGTCCAAACAGTCGCTGATTTCCATTCCGCTCCAGCCTAGAAATTTCTGCGTTATCACGCGGATTCAGGCATTCTGCTGCTTTATGGCAAACTGGCATCTTCAGCTGCCTCGAGTTGTCTCCATTTCTTACCAAATGCGGGGAGGTTTGCTGCTTCATTTTTCCCCAACTCATTTCTTGCAGATCCAAGGCATCCAGCCTTTCACATCGGAGAGCTCACAGACAACTAAACTTTCTTCCTTATTTTCACGCTAAGTGCGAAATCTTATTTTTCTGCACGGACCACACAGAGAGCAATTGTTCTCGAAAATGCCCCAAACAATCGACGAATTTACGATTATTCGCTAAACTTTTTGTCCCCATCTTCATTCATTTACTCAAGTGGACCCCTCTTCGAAAGGTACCATTCCGTGTTGCTTAGTTTCCCGTCAGCTGCGCCCTGATATTTATGACCTAACAGAGCTATTCTGAGACCACCCAGCCAGAGAGAGAATTCTTCGCCTCTTTTCTTTCCAAACCCCCAGATAAAACTTTATCTGCTGTTTACACTTTTAAACTCCAATCAAGCCTCGAACATAATTAATACTTAATTAATTTCACACATCAACCACGCCCATTAATTACTAAATTAATGGCGGGTGTGGGTCGTAACATCGGCCCCTCCTCAAGAAATCCAGAAGTCCTCTTATGGGCCTATCGCTTTGCTCTTATCAATTTCCAGAGCAACCATTGAGTGCTACCTTTTCCCACAGGTAGAAACAATTCAAAATGGCAAAAATATTGCGTTTCTTGCCTTCAAGAGCATTGGAGCGACTCCCCAATTATCCCGCAATTTTGTTAATTACTTTAGATAACATCCGAAAGAAAAAACAACGTAAATGAGAAATAAAAAAAAAAAAACTGAACTGTAAAAGAACATGTGAGCCTGCCGAACTGTGATTCCTAGCTGCCTCATACCATACGCGACATGGCGGACAAATTTTAGAGTTTTCTTCAGGTTTTAGGATGGGGGGGGTGTCCACTGTAACAATATATAAGGAAAGATATAAACAGTTTCGTAAAAGTCTTGTTCTGGAGATCGTGTTTGTGCTTGTATTAGTGATGGATATATTGATCTGTATAACCATTGATTTTCTTCCGCTTTACGTATTTGGTGCTTAATCCGTTTAGTCGTTTTGTTTCAGATATTTGTATAGAGCGAAACGGCCGTAGGAATCAATACTTGAGCGATACTGCAGTATTGGTTTCCAATAGTTGAGTAGCATTCTATTGTTTTTGTACTTCAATAAAGTGGTTTGGCTATATAACTTTGGAACGCAGCACAGAACATTCGCCTGTTGGTTTCAAATATAGCGACTGAATGAAAGTTGTGATTGCTTTTTTAGTTTTGATTCTTATTCATTACCACTTATAACAACATAAATTTATATATCTTTCTTGAAACTTACGGGTATCTAAATTTATCATTGTTCAGTATAAGTCAATGGAAATTCAGGTGTAATAAGGCTATTTTAACAAGAAAAAGGTCAATTGCATAGTTTCCTACATTAAGTAATTTATAGGAATAATAGGAGATAATAAATTTTATCGAACTAATTTTTGTAGTAAAAAATATTAAGATGCTTTAAAACACCTTGTGCCTAAAAAATTCCGGAAGGCTAGCTGGAGCTTTGAATTATAACCGGTACAAATTGGGTAAATATGCAGAATAATTTCCACACTCAAGAAAACTGAGGTTGATATGTGAAAAGGGAAAACTGACGTTCAGCAGTGGGATTTGAGTCAAGTTCAACTGAAGAAGTGGAAAAAATTCTCTGTAAGGCGCATTTGGTTATTCTTTTAAATGCTGCCCGGTCACCCTTAATTATTTATATTCATTGTGACTAGAAATCGACCCAAAGATGGCAGCACGTCCGCTCTTGGAAAAATATGGCACACTTAGAAACCCATAGTTGTAGTGTGTATGTCCAACGTGCGTGGGTCAATTAAATCGTTCTTTTGTTTCGGTGGCTTTTTTACTGCGCTGTAAGATGTGGAACTGGAAGAGATTCATCAATGAAATTGGTAGGAATGAAGCTACATTTACCTCCTGGTGTAAACACAAAGGATTTATGCATACTACAAGATGTTCAGAAGGTTACCTAATGATTCTCGGGGTGGATGTGTGCACGTGCGCCACCAACGACACGCGCGTCTAACGGAATTCATAAAAAATTTTATATCTAGGGAAGAGTAGGGACAAGTTTAAGTTTTGCAAGCGCTATAATGTAACTAAAACATATTCCTCTAAGGGCAGGCAAAGTTAGAACGATATCCTTAACGGTAGCGGACGTTTATTTTCAAAATAGTGGATATTGCTTTATACTGAAAATCCCAAAAATAATACTCATATAATAACACCCCTTACACTCCCAGAACATCGCACCAAAATTACAAAAATCAGGAAGGGCAAAAATTACCCAATCACGATTAGCATGGGAAGCTCCCTCAGTCTGCCGGTAAATAATACCATTAAATTTGAATGCATACTCCTCTGGTTTAGCGTAATGAACCTCTAATGAAGGTAATTTAAATCCTGTATTGCTCATGATTTAAGTTTCTTAACTCACATCTAATGATGAACCACATGTAGGTCTCGAGAGATTTTGAACAAATGTAAACTATGTTTTTTATCGAATTAAAGTTTTGAGGCTTGTAGTTATTAGTAATAATTCTTCTTACATACACAGCACTCCTTTAAGTAGTGTTAAATTGGGTTTCTGTCAGGGAAATTCAGAAGCAAATGCAATATGACGAATTCCCTGTTTTGTTCCTCTAACCACTGAGTAGTTATACGACTCCGATGACACGCTGCGTTATTCTGTCGAATGCTGGCACTGCGGTACGGTTAAACCTCCTGAAAATACAGACGATGTTTGGCTGAATATCTCCTGTAGCTTCCTCCATTAAGTGTTTGCCGGATGATTAAGAACGGACCAATGGTTTGCCAGTAAAATGCTTCTCAGACCAGAGAACTACCTCGAGCGGCACGTTGAATCCCACATGTGCAACCGGGGTTTAGTGTTTAATACTGTTTGCGATGTATACGAACCCGGCCATCAGCTTGGCGCAGCTGTAAACGAGACTCCTCAGTCCAGACTCTATTCTGGTTACTGTATTTCTTTAAAATATTGCAGAAGACTCTAGTCCTGTTGCTTGGGTGCATTATATGAATCGCACAACCTGTCGTTAAAAAATTTCTCTCGTAGAAGAACAGCAAATGTCGACTTAGTTCGTGTTAGCTTAGAAATACGCTGAGTAAAAGTTTCCTTATTGCGGCAATCGACCTAAAAGGTGTTTTAATTTATGGTAGAATGCAAGAACTGTGAATTGTTTAGGAAATCCTAGGATAAAAGTTTAATACTACTTACTATATAATGAACGCAAAATTATGTAAAATGAGAAATCGTAATTAGTACACAGTAAAACGGACGCATATAGTGTTTAAGCATACGCGATACTGCAATCGTTTACTGGGAAAATCGATAAAACAAACTAATCAACGTTCTATGTTGTGATGTATTAAACGAACTTGTGTAAACCACTAAGATTTTTACTTCCATTCCAATATTGAATACTAACGAACGTGTTCTTCATTCAGTTGTTTTCTGGCCTTTCTTCATGGTCAGATCGATATACGCGTAGAGCGTGTTCTAATTGTGATTTGAATGGTTTTCTTTGATTATCTTTCTCAAATATGGCATAAGAAAATTGCTACGACATTCATGGAGTATTTCATAGCAAGGTTTAAACATTTTTAACAGGAATCACTGCCCCCAAGTAACGGACGGGCCTTTCTGTGCGTTAAACGGTAAATTGAGTTAAATATAACAACATCCTTTAAAAAGTGCAATAAATAGCTTATTGATGAAAGTGGAAATGTAAAAACTATACTTTCTGTATCAGCAGTTTCTATTTTAGTAAAAACAAAATGAAGTCCTTAAAATCCAGCATTCCTTTTACAATTATTTTCTCAGGCGTTGTCTTAAAAACTAAGGCGCAACATAAGAATCAAATAAGTAGACTATAAAAATCAGGCTTGCATATTTGCAGTCCCGCTAAAATATTCAACTATTAAAAGAAGAAGGGACATCATATCACAAGTTTTATTTAGGAAATTAGTGACATTTGTTGCTGTCGTACATCTCGTATTGTCCATTTTTACATCAATGTTTGAAATACGAATCCCTGTGTACCCACGAAAGATTGAGGGGACATCACAGATACAACCGACAATGATCCGATAAATTTGACGACTGAAATGCACAAAAAGGAGCATTTACATTTTCAAAGTCGCACCATTATTACGATACCCGCCGGTGAAAACATCACTCAGAATAAATGTGGAGCTTAAATAAAAGTCCCTAACGTTTTCTAGAAATGGTAACTATCAAAATCAGGAAACCAGGGATTTATTAGTATTTTTTGCCAATTGGTAAAGAACTTTCTCTCGTACATTAAGAAACACTATTAATTTCCTAAAGGCATACAGCATAACGCTCTGTACGTCTAATTTTCCTGCGAGCAAATGCGTGATGCCTCTTTGTAGAAATCGTTTGAATGAAACCCATTCTCTAGGGTAAACTTTGGTATTTTCATGGCATAGGTAAATTCGTGAGAGAGCGTAAGCGGGTATTTGTAGACTAACTAATGTCATAATTAGTTTTAATATTTATCATAAATGGCAGCAATTGTCCAGTTTCTAAAAATGAAGGCAGATCGTGAGTAAGTTGTTTTGTTCGTATCACAGAGAAATTAATTTAACGTGTGGCGGGAATCGAAAAGTCTTTTGTGCTGGTGTTTAGTATACAAGATAGAACAGCAAATTTCAAGAAGGAAAATAGTAGCAAGTGATCAGTATCTAACACAGTTACTGATTAGATTCCTGTCGAATTTTAAAATGCACTTGCAAGTCATTTATGAGCATAATACATCACGTAGAGGCTTAGCCACGGACACATTATCCTTTTCTTTGCGGACCTAATTTTTTCAGACATTAATGTAGATTTAAATTTTTATTATCAAAATTTAAACTAAAATACCTGATTTCTGAATCAAAATAAAAATAGTTGGGATTCAAATAGACCCTTCAGTTGAGGTTTTTAAATAATTTTAGCATGTTACGAAATAACCAAAGTATAACGAATGTACCAACTGTAGGTGGTAACTTCGTGACACGTAATATATTGTTGATGTAATTGAAATGTAACAAAATATAGCTCATGTACACAGTTTTTATCAAAAAGGCCCATGCAAAAAAGAAGACGATAACTGCGATTACAAATTTTGTGGAGCCGTCTACAACGAGGATGTAAATAAATAAAAAAACGAAGATGAAAGAATTATGAGCTCAGTGCGTACAGTGTAACTTTTGTATGATATGGTAAAACATGAAGTCCCAAATCTTTTACGATGAAAATGAAAATGTGTTCTTATGCGGCACCTGGGATGTCTGCATTTAAAATGCGAAATGACACTTCATGAAAAAAGAGAGCATTTTCTAGATAAAAATATGTATTTCTTCCATGTTTGACTAGAGTAAACTGCAATATATCATGTCCAGTATTATTTCTATATTTCTTTACCTTTGTGCAAAGTTGTGCGTACAAATTGACAACTTGTTCAATAACACGAAGTTAGCAAAGTATTATCCCGAAGTTACGAAGGTTATCATGGAATAACCACTGGGAAACATTGTGCGAAAACTTGTATTGTTAAACACAAACATACAGTTCTACTCTTTTCCAAGCAACAAGTATTATGTCAAATGTGTTGCGTACGGGGCATTGGGATTTGATAAATATGGGAGATAATTTTTTTGGGTCAAAATGGAAATTTCTGAAATTATCACGACATTGCCAATGTTTATAGTACAATGGGCTGCAGTGAATTCATTTTGTACAGCTAGTTTTTTTGCAATTATGAATGGTATCATTCATAATTGAAATGGATCTAACTTTTTAATCTCTCTAAGGTTAAGCAAGAATAGAAAACTGTAATAAATACATTATTGTTAAAGAAATACACTGCGCGATTAAAACTATTCGCAAAAACCTTTCGGAAAGGATTTGCGCATTTACATCAACGCCATGGCACTTACACGTATAAAAGATGGTAGCGTTCTTGCAAACATCATTGACAAGCCTCAAAAGTGAAATTGGTCGAACCCCTGAGTGCAGTGACATTCTATCTGATAAAGTCATATAATGCCGTTTTAGCTACATAACAACTTGGAAATAGTCCCTGTCTCAGCTTCCCTGATCAACTAAAAGTGATGCAATTGAGAAGTGGGAATACCCAAGAGTAACAATAGCGCAATCGTAAATGTCACTGTTTGGTAAATCGTGTGGTGCTAGAAAATAACATGTCGTCGAATGCAACACTACCCCTCGAGTTCCGAAATGCTTTCTGAAGTAAAGCCAGCATCGTAATGGTTGATCGAAAGTTGAAAGGAATGAGATCTCATGGCCGAGCTGCCACATACCGTAAGCATAACATCAGTTACAACAACACTAAAGTTTGGTTGAATTAAGGTAATGCTCTGCGCAAATGGAATCTCTTGCACTGTCAACGCGTTACGGGAGAGATCAGCCACAATTCATAATCCGGCAATCATATGAACGAGTCTCGCTGTGGGGAATACCGGCTGAATAAGCTTTGCACAACGGTGAAGTTCGTGGAAGGAGGAGTCATGCTCTGGACAGGGCTTCCTTAATTCCATTGCGCTGGAATCACAACGCTGACAACTGTAGTGATATTCCTGTGAAATATGTTTGGCCAACCAATAGCAACAGTTTTGTGAATGCCATTTACTTTCTTAAGGGAACAATACCTTCATCCAAACAGCAAGATCAGAGCAGTAATAATGTGAAAACATGGATTCGTAAAAACTTCACTGACTTGCAAATTTCTCCAATTTCAGCCCTAAGGAAAACCTTTGGAAGAAAATGCAACGCCAACTGTGAGCCTGATAGAACCGCCTGTTAACGGCCACAGACGTGACTAACACACTTCTACAAAAATGGAAGGAAATTCTCGCAGTAACCTACAAACGTCTGTCAGAAAACCTTCCCAGATGAGTGAAGGCTGTGAAAATAGCAAAAAAGTGAACCATCTCGATAGCAATTATTTTCCTATTACATGGAGTTATTGAATAAGCAAGTGAAGGAAAGCTTTAATCCCTAATAAAAAAAATAAAAATAAACAGGTCTGGTGGATGGACTGGCCTGCTCAAGCCACGGATCTCAATATCATTGATAAATCTATGGGATAATCTTGAACGACGGGTGATGTCCGAACCAAAACGACCTACTTCACTGACAGAATAAGTCGATGTACTCAAGGGAGAATGGAGGAAGATCCCGAATTCCCTATTTAATGGGACTGTGGGGTTTACCTTGACAGATAGCTGCTGTAATTTCTGCAAATGCAGAACCTACTGATGTAAATCAGTAATGCTTTTCTGCTTACTTACAGCGTTTTTGTCCACATACTGTAGATTGATATATAATTCCCTAATAACAAATGTAAATATAAATTTAATGTTTATTCTTCCTTTAACGTCAAATATCAACACCAGAGAGAAGTAGAAATTCTGAAAATATTTCGAGGACGCTCGGAAGACGTGCATAACCTACCTCGAAAGATTCGTAGTACAGGTACCACCTGTTCGTTAATAAGCCAATTCATAAACGGTTTTCCGTAAACAGTCGTGTAAGTACTCGTAAAGCAAGTGAAGAAAAATAATAACGCGACAACAGTGCATTAAAATTTTCTCATTCCTACTTTGTTTAAAATGTTTGGAAGTAATTCTTCTATATTAAAGTTGGGAAACAATCCAATTCGCTTTTTGTGAAAACCACCTCAGAATTAATTAATGAAACATCTATCTAATAAATATTTAATTCACCATATAAACAATAAAACTAAAATAAATTCAGCAATTGCTTTAAATTATTGGGATTTTCTGAAATGTTTTAAGCCATTTTTGCTAAAACTGTGACTTTTGGGCAACAGGATGTTTCCGAGAAAGGCATGTTCTTTTATTGCACGACGTTTCTGTCGAAAGGTGTAGTGAAATGTCAATTTTTCCTGAAAATAAATACTTTATTTAATTCTGATTGACATTTTCAGACTTTTAAATGGGGTCAAGCAGTGTTGATGATTTGCTTTTGGCATTAAACATTTATATTCTGACCTTTTTATATTCAGGGCGCTTAGGCGCATTACCTAATCCATTATATATAATTGAGCGTTTCTAAGTACATATCTTTGGGTAAAGAGAACACATGTCTAAAATTTAATTTGAAACTCTAATAAGTCGTTTTAGATCGTTATGTCATGTCCCACAAGCCAGAATTAAAATATTCTGAGAGTTAAAGCGCTGTGGTGTGTTTTTTTACATTCAGACGAATGAATTACTGTATCAAAACGTATTCTGATGTTTCATACAGCAACTTTCATTCAATATAATCCTGGCAGGTATTGGATTTGTTTACAGAATGTATCACGATATTTTTGTTTTTAAGACCTTAAAAAATCATGGATCCATCACCTATACACATTCTGTGTTGTTTGGTAAATAGCAACTGGTTTCCATAACAAGGACCTTTCTTTTTTCTGGACTTCTGGTACTTGTGACTGCATAAAAATGAATTAAACGCAATGAGCATTTTGTAAAAATGTTAGTAAAATATTTTTCCACATTGGTCTTTTCGAAGAATTTCTAAAAAAACATATCAAACAAGTGTAAAGAACTTGACAAATAATAAAAAAATATAAATTGCTTTTCAAATATTTTACTGAATCCCGAAATGTAAATTTTTAAATATGTATCGGATTGTTGTTAGGTTGTTGCAGGAGAAAGGTTCAGCTAAAATATTAAAGAACTGAAGCCAAATTTCAACATAAACTTTATAAATAAAAAAAACACCACATGCAAAAACATAGTTTTACCAAGGAAAGAAATGCTTATTTGAGTGTTCCTGAGAAAGTTCCATTCTTCGGGATGAAACAAGATAATTTAATGCGCACCCTGCTGATATTTGCAAGGCGAACGTTTTGTATTGCAGAATGAAGAAGTGATTGTGTTTAAAGATGTGCTGGGTCGTAGGAAACCGATCAGTTAATGAAGTGAGATCTGGCATCTCATGCGATGCAGCTTTTTCATCATCTGACGAGCAAAGTGTTATCTCTCACTATCATGGAGAAGTGTAGCACCATGACAACTGATGTATGCCAAAGGTTTGGTGGATGGTGTGGCATATATTGTGACACGTTATTTGGAATACCTGTCCACCGTTATCGTGTGAAACCGTTTATAGTAGTAAAAGTAGACTGTACCACCATCGGACCAAGAAACAGCGACCACTGGCTTCCAGAGATGGAGGACCGATTTTGGGGCGTGTTACGAGTTTTATAGCTGTTTATCCATTACTCCGAATGTTGGTGGTAGAGAGAAAGCACTTGTCTTCCATCTCACCTGACCGGGTGCTTCAAAATGTCTTTGGCTTTTTTGGCGAACAAGCTGAGAGGAATAAACACGTAGTCGTCGTGCTTCGTGTTGTTCTGTCAATCCATGTGGGGCAGATTTTTCTAAGTTTTTCATTTGGCTATGACAGTTAAATGTCAAACAATCGTTGACTAGTGTACACCCAGTTTTGTGCCAATTTCTCGTACCATTTCTCTGATTGGTTTTAAATTAGGGATGAGACGGTTTTTGAAATGTAAGGTCGTGCAGAAGTGCTCCACATCGAATCAAATCATACCATAAGATCCCCATGATGTAAGAATATGGAACTAGTGAGAAAAACCGTCCAAACAAGGAATCCAAAGGATACAAAGGAACTTTTTGAAAAGATTTCTTCGAGCTCAAATGAACAGAAGACAGAAACGTCAATGTGACAGGAGGCTGCCAAGAAACATCCAGTCTCTAGTAGGTTATATGATCACCCTTGACTGCGTTGAACGATTTACAACGTCTGTCCATGCTGAGGACGATGTTGTCAAGAAGTTGTTGAGGCATCGCGGCCCATTCCTCTTGTAGTGCCAATCGCAGCTGCGGAATCGTTGCTGGCGGCTGGTAACGTGCTGCCAAGCGTCTCCCGAGAAGAGCTAACACGAGTTTGATTGGATTTAGGTCCGGTGACCTTGCGGACCAATCCATGCGTTGAATATCTTCACTCTTCAACAGCTCTGCAACAGCCACTGTACGATGAGGTGTAGCGTTATCGTCCATGAAGAGGAATTCAGGACCCACAGCACCTCTAAACAGACGCACGTGTGGCAGGAACCTCGGTACAGTAGCGGACACCAGTGACTGAACCTCCTTGGAGGATGTGGAGGTCAGTACGGCTGCCAAGCATGATACCGCCCTAAACGAGAACTCCACCACCTCCAAACCGATCCCTTTCGATGATTTTGGAGGTGTGATTGCGTGTTCCCTGCTCTCTCTCCAGATGTGTATACGTCGAGAATCGCTCGTCAGACTAAATTGGCTCTCATCCGTAAAGAGAACTCGACCCCATTGCTGATGTGTCCAGTTCTTTTGTTTCTGACACCACAGAAACCGATGTCTCCGATGAGCAGGCATTAATGGCACACACCGTACTGGTCGCAGTGCAAATAGACCACCTTTGTGCAGCCTCCAAGCCACGGTAAAACGCGATAACGGACTTCCAGTTGTCTGTTGCATGTGCCTTCGATTTCGCCCGCTGTCTGCCGTCTATCTCATTTCGCCTGTAGGACAATATACCGGTCGTCCGCCGCCGTGGTTGCTCGTGGACGACCACTGCTAAACTATCGGACAGCTGTTCCGGTCGTTTAAAATGCTCTCCAAGCCAGTGAAACGGTACCGTGAGCTATCCCGAACTGCTCGGCCACACTAGTCACACTTCGACCTTCTTCCAACTTGCCAATGACACGACCTCGGGTAAAATCATCCATATGTCGTCTACTGGATTGCGTGTTGTCCATATCACACAATGGCAGCAAATTGACGTCGTTCAAACCGATGTACACCGTGCAACAGCTTTCGCCGAATTGCTGAGTGTACACCGCCCGTGTGTTTTATACCCTTCCGACCTTCCCATCACCTACGTCATTGTGCATATATGCACATGCCCTACCGTACCGGGCCCTAGTCTATCTCCTGAGTGGCCTTTTGGTCCGTTCTGCCTGGTCGTTCCGCGGTATTGCTAATTTCTCGTTTCGTCCTTAATTTTTGCACACCAGTGTATTTTGATACTGTGCCTAAACTATGGTACATCTCACGAGAGTAAGCCACATAATGTGTTTGCAGGTGTGTCCAGGCTTCTAGAGATTGGATTCCAAACATTTTACTTAAGGTCGTAATATTTGCCAATTCTCCATAATGTTTTGGAAAAAGTTGAATAATTTCCGCTTGACTTGGTCATTTTTATCAATGCCTCGAATTGTAAAATTTCAATTAAAGTGAAGTCGCCTAATAGCATTTAAAATTAATAAAATTCTGCACATAAAAGATAAGCTTTGTGATTTACGATTTCTTCACGACTTACAGTACCGTAAATCTTTGTCTACTGTCGAATTTTATAATTTTCTGAAAAACAGACCAAATAGCAAGCTTGAAGCACCACAAGCGCAAAACGAAATTTCCGGAAATCACTCTTTTTACACTAGCGCATAAATATTGTCTGCAAAACAACAATCAAATCGGGTAACAAAGTACCTGGAGGCATTTTATTTGCCATGAAATTTGAGCACATTTTATCAATGCTGATTATCACTTCCTAAATATCATACATTATTCATGAGTGATAGGTCTTTGGTAAACATGTGCTTGAAGTATCCCATACAATAATTTCCTAGTAAGCAAATATATGACTTTAATGTTACTTGCAGTTCAATTACTCAAACGATATTTATATATATATATATATCTGAAGTGTTCCTTAAAACTTTTATTCTACATTTTACATTAAAAAGCGCCTGTTAAAAGCCCGTATTTCGAATAGTAACTGAGCTGGTTTTGTTGAAATGCTTCAGATTCAATCTTTCTGAACTTTTTCCTGGAACTCTTCCTGACTGGATCTCGTTGCTTAATATCAATACAGTCAGCAACGTGAATGTACACGTTTAAGTCTTATTTGTGAATTATCAATCACTCTTAAGTGTTCTATAATAAATAAAAAAATTCTGCCTTCTAAAGGAAATTTGTGAAATATGTTTCGTTTAAATTTCTTTATAAACGGAGATATAATTTTTTTACAGTAAGGCACTAAAGAACAATGTGTAATGAAATTGTCAAGGTTTTAAATATTCTTAGGAATTCCTTAAACAGAATAATATTAGAGAACATATCTAGGAAAGCCTATCAAACTTACAATTCTCTATTTCTGATTCAATATGTTCAAAGATATCGCACGTTTAAGTTTGTGACGGGTTAAGTGGGGATCCGTTTTACAAAATAATAAAAGAGCCACAATGTTGTAAAGGCGCTTTCTGGTTTTCAAAAACGTAAACAAAAAGGATTAAGAAATGACCTACGAAATGTGATGTCGTCAAATTGCTGGGTGCCTAAAATCATATCAGCTTCGAAACTTCTCTTTGAATTTTTAATTAAAATTCTTGGGTTTTGAGTTGTGTATGGAAACTTAATTGAAATTGAAGAAATACTTTTTTCCCAAATTTCGTCTTCTTCATTTTTTTTATGCCTACGTGTCGGAATATGGCCGGAGAGGAAATTGCTGAAGGAAGATGAAATCCAGTAATTCGAATGAACAGATAAACACAGAAAAGCTTTGTCTCTCAAAGGTGAAGCATCTAATATTCGGAGGTGAAGCAAACTTCGTGTTACCTTACATTTAGCAATTAACATGTGCGTTTCTGTAGAACATACGTCGCTAGTGGTAGATATATTAAAAAAATGAAAATAACACTATATGATTTTTTGAGTAAAATCTTTACCTACACACTATCGATGAAATAAAAAGGCCCGGGTTATCACCAACATTTTTCAACTAAGGCTGAAAATGCTTGATAATAGAATGACTCTGCAGAGGCGTGAAGTTGAGAAATGTAATGCGTATAGATACATTCCTGGAATGAAATACATAAAATTACAAAATCCGGACCGAGAAATCAAGCAGAAATTTAAGTTCTTTTATTGGAGCCGTTCCCAACGCGAGGGCTGTGCGAAAACTCGAATTTCTGTGACACTTTCGTGAAAAGTACCTCGTGACATCGCCCTGTGTTACAACGAAAATACACTGGAAATATCCACGTACTTCCTCAATATCCTTATACAAATAACGAATGTACATAATACATCTTTCAAAGCACGTACCAAAGTTATATAACTACCCATATTGGAAGCTGCGAGTAGTTGGCCTTTATCCTCGGGACTCCCCGGCAGTAGTTTCGAAACAGGCAGGTAAAACAATTCACAAGCTATCGTCATCACCGTTAAAAGTGTGAGGTCTCCGCGGCACCCTAACCTTCCACGTCTTGCTCTGACGCCTGTGTTATGTCAGGCCAGATGATCAAAATGGCTGTATTGTTGCGGTATGTCGTGTCTCGAAAGGGTTAGTTATCAGAAGAACGATACATATCCTGAAACATTGAACCGGCGCGACGCGGTCTCTCACGGCACTACTCTTTGTTGCTCGGTTTCTCGGATTTGCAGCACAACACACGATTGCACCACGTGACCACGACGTGGCCTAAAGCTGTATTCTGGTCGTCTCTTTAGTTCATTTGAGTTCATTTCAGTTCATTTGACACGGTGGAAATGAAGCGACTTACGTTCGCGTGTTTGTGGGCGTGTTTAACATTTGCGATGGGTAGATAGATTCTTAAGTGTGTCTCTGGGCCAAATGCATGTCATTAGCCTCGCGAGTTTGACGTCATCGCAGTACTCATAAGACGGTGGCTCAAGTCTGACACAGAAATGAATATAGAACAATCTGTTTAGCTCAACGTTTATGTCACCTTGATATGGGGGCTCTAAGGAGAACCAATCTGCAATATGTTATAAATTTTAAAAACAACAAATCTCTAAACATGGGTTTAATATCTACTTTTATAAAACCGAAGATCGGAGTTTGACAATGGGAAGTACGCTTTTCAGATAAAGAAAATGCTGAAGAAGATTTTCGTGGATTCCAAATGCAAGTGACCTATATTAAAATAAGTTCGAATTCTGAATTTTTCATTTCATCAGCGAAGAAAATAAAAACTCATGATCCTGTTGCACAAAATTCCCAATGAAACCAATTTATGTAAGTACAAAAACTGAGTAAAAAATGTGGGAACTTCATATTTGATAGTGGTTGTAGTAAGACAATATACATTCGAATAATCGAATCGACCAATCTCTTATTTTCACAATTTGTGTACTTCTACGTTTACCGATATAAATAGACTTCCAATCGGGTTCTGCAAGTTTTCACTGATACTGTATCAGAACTGCAGAATGTCTGAGAGATTGGGGTACACATTTTCCTGTGTATGTTACAATTTCCAATGTGTGTCAGGTCTGTATCTTGCAGAAACTTTCTCGTCACTCTTTCTAATTTACCAGTTGCATGCACAGTGATTATAGACAATATATTCGCATAATTGCGCAAAAGTGAACATGGTAAAAACTCTATGCACAGTTCTTGAAGTCGTTTTGTATACATATCATCGTCTTGCAATTAAAATGGTTCAATCTTCGCCTAGGTGGTCACAAACGTTCAAGTATTATTAAATTTGCAAGCAAGCTACTGTCATAAGAAAACCAGAATGAGGGAAAACACTTGTGTTAAAAAATGATGGAATCTCGGTTTAGTCGATTGGAATGACCTGCTCCGTAATGTTCTGACTCAGGCACCTCTTGATTTAACAAATCTCGTTACTATCTTCTACATTAGGAGCAAACACAGTATCCTTAGAACGATACTTCTGATTACAGAGTGAGCAAGAATAGCTCCTTCTTCAAAGAAATCTAATGTGCTTCAATGTCTTGAGGATAATGTTTAAGGATGTAAGAGTTTTTTATCAGTGTTTTCGCTAATCCTAAATTTCCTGGGAGAAAATCAGTTTTTGTTTAATGATCTTACCAGAGAGATTTACCGACAGCCGAAGTGTGCATCATGCTAATGGATGTACGCAATTTTCTTAATTCGAAATATCTTTATTAAATCAATACTGTCGAAACTTTCCGGGTGTCATATTTGTTCCGATCAATTCACAAAACATTTATCAGCATTTCGCTATCCGAATCGTTAGGCACAAGAAAAATATTTGTAAAGCATCATCGTATCAAAATATGTCACCAACGAAAAATGAAATCAACGTAAAAACTTCACATGGCATTGTTTGTTTATTTCTTAATGCTTTGTTATCGCAAGTTAATATTGGCTTATATTTCTTGGAACATTTTCTGCAGTCTAGCGTTGTAATAAGTGTTCCAACTTTGTAGCGTTGTGCTAAGTGTTCTAAATTTAGGTAATCTCTTTTTGAGTGCAGTATTGAAAGCAAAGCCAGTTTTGAACAAATTATTTGAACTTAGAAATCTAGAAGCAGAGATGTAATGGATAAATCCTTTTTTATGTTAGGCGATTTTCATACAACTTCATCTTGAAACGTGCCTGAAGTACCCAATGTATAGCATGTGCAGCTTGTTTTTTACATACTTTTTATTACCTTGTAAAATATACGGTGATCCTGACACTTTTCGAGAAGGAAAGAGACGACAGCGACTTAAAGGACATCATTTATTTCAATAACTATATCATCTTTTTTTCTCATAAATTTCTGAACGCTGTTAGGATATTTGAAGTGATATTGTGATTTTAAATGCTACATCAACTTCATTCCGAAATATAGCAACTGTTAAACACTATGAAAATTGGGGAGCAGAAAAGAAATTAAATACCCTGAAACAAGGGATTATCAAATTTCTTAAGCTTATTATCGTTCTGCATTTGCCAGCGTCATTACCAGAGATCACCGTCCAACTTCAGATAGAATTAATTACAACATTACAGAAGCGAGACATTTAGGTTTCGTAACACATCATATTCATTTTCATTAGCAACTTTGTTTATGAGAAACACGGAGTTACAGGATTTATGCACTGTGAAGAATGATAGCGCTAATGTAAGACAATTAGGAAATGGAACATTGAATTTTTAGCAACAAAAGTTTCTCATATCAGCATTTATTAAGACATATATTCTTCAATACATGAGGGATAGTACGAACTTCTTTAATTTTCATCACATCCAATATATCCACTGTCATCTTTAAAAACGAAACAAAGAATCAACATTTATTCGCCATATCCAAAGTTGTGCGTGTAGCATAACGAACCCAGATATGTAATTAGAAAATGCCTACCGTCTTACATTAGTGATAGAAAAATGACTGCACAATTCGTTTTTCTTCTGCATTTACAGAAATAATTCAGAAATTGTGAAGTAAATACTAGGTTGATACATAAGTTCATGCATTTTTTTCACCGCACTTTTGGAATGTATTACATCAGAAGGGGAAACGGACTCAATCAACTATGTATCCACACCCACATTGTTTACGATGGTGTAACCAACGTGTATGTAAGTCTGCAATGTCATTCTTGAATCTTTAAAAAACTTGCAGGTTTTGCTCCGTATTTGCTCCCAATAGAGTGCAGAGTTGACGATCCGATTCCTCGGCAGCATTTCTCAGTGAATAATACCTTCCATTTTGATGATGGTCATGTTTTGGACGTGGTGTGGGCATCTTGTTTAAGCTTAACCATTCCCTCCCATGCCTGAAATTCACGTCGAGGCACAACTTTTCATATCCAGTAACAATACGTGATAGAAAGGGTTTGTGTTGCTGAGAACATTCGCTATAACGGGCGAGCAAGGAACCACATATGGCAACACGCTGATTCTTGTTGTTCTCGGTGAGAGTGTGAGGCACCCTAGACCCCAATTTCTGAACTTTTCCTATACGTTCCAAGTGTCGCATCACTGTGCTCTGATCACAGTCCATCTCAGTGATCAATTAGAGTGTGGTTTGTCGTGGATCCAAATGGATGAGGTGATTTAAACTATCCACGTCAAAGTGAGATGAATGACCTGAGCGTGGAGAGCCATTGATGTCAAAAATAGCACAACGGAACCGCTTAAACCATTTGCGGGCTGTCCTCGCAGCAAACAGCATCCTTCTCATACACATCACAAATTTGTCGAGTAGACTCGGCGGCTGTGAATCCCTTGATAAACTCGTAGAATAGCAGATGTCGGAAATGTTCATTTCTCTCTAATTGACACTCCATATTTCCGGACCTGAAAACCAAAGAAACCATTAGCCAAAATCACACAACGCAATATGATTTAGATACACGATATTACAGTCTACATTTTGATATGCAACTAGCCATCTGCATCGACACTACTGACCTGCGAAACACTTGTGAAGTAAAACGGAAACGGCATGAACTTATGCCTCAATTCAATAATTAAATTGCCCATTTGTGTTTCAATCATATCCTCTGTGATGTGGAATGGTTACAGAGGACAATTCTTTTCTTTTGCGCAGTGATTGATAAAACAATTTGGTACCTAAAAATCCCTGTTGCAGAAATTTTAGCTCTAACCAAAACGAGTTTCACAATTTATTTTGCCCAGTTGAGTTCAAATCGAATTACGGATAAAAAAATAAAACGTTCGAGGAAGAAGTTAGTTCATACATTCCCTAACAAGGGGTCATCCGCCGAAAAACCAAGAAATTATCAGCTTGTGATGTGAAAAACTGAGAAAGAAATGAGATAATTTCTGTAGCGTAGCACAACAAATGTAAAACTTTAGTGTCAAAAACGCAACCAGTTCCTGTTCTATTCTTCCGCCATTCAGTTAGCCACCGGAGCAAACAGGCTGACATTTGTTTTAACGGCGCCATGATTCACGTCGAAGCAGCTTGTGTTCCCCTGGCGCAGCGTGTATTCATATCGACGTTCTCAGAGGTAACTTTTATAGTAAAAATCTTTAAAATGCAATTTAAAAATGAATTTTTGTAACAGTTTGCTGCAAAATATGTATATCTCATTTATTTGAAATATTTTGCCAAACAATTTAGGACGCTAAATTACCCATCACTGCAGTAAAAATCAGGTTATACAGATTGCATCTAAAACGGTAAAAATAGGTTTTATCTTTACAAGTTGCAAGATGTGCTATGGACGAACATGTATTTAACTCATTGTACTCTAATCAAAAACTATTTGTAACATCAATATAAAACCCATAAGCTATCGTTCTATTATATAGCAGATGGTGAAGTTTGTTGTTGCTACTACTACCATTCAGCGCACATTTCAAGCGAGCATAATAACTTGCTATGTGATTGGACCGCGACACTCCAGCCTGCACCAAAGGAGATCAGGTATTAATGCAACACGAAACCTTAATGAGGACGTTTAGAAACTAAACACCAAAGCCAAACTAATGGCGGTTTTTTAATGCCTGAGATATTTCTTTTCCAATTGCAAAAGAAGATTCCCTTTGTAATTATAATTTATTTTGAAGATATAAAACTGAAACATAATTAGTATTTCTTGCTCCTTTCTGAAATATTTAGTTGTTACCGAAATACATTACTGAATATTTAACATTTGGAAAATATTTTCCTCCTGGAAAATGTACATGCACGAATGACAAAAAAATATTTATATTAAGGGTTCGATATGTACAAAGTATCTGAAACGGTTGTTAAGCAGCTTTTGTATAGACATTTGAAACAGAGTGGTAAATATTTTTATGTGTACATCGATTCTTCATTTTTCTGCATGGTGTGATAGTTTATGAATATACCTTTGGAAAAACAGAAAGTACTGAGTATTGGGTGAACCGTGTTAGAAAGCAACAAACCGAAGTTTTTGTGAGGCTGGTGGAAGTCTCGCGGATATTTCAGGCTTTTGTTTTGCTGGGAAACCGTTCAGAGATGGCTCAAAATGTCAAGCACATGTCGTCTGCGAATTTTTCGTTACTTGAATGCGTTTCAGAAAAGAAAAATGTCCGCCTGTGTGAAGCTCTCGGGTCTATACGTCGTTTCGCTTCTCATGTGCAACGGAATGCACAAACTGTTGGTCTCTGTTGTTGCTGTCAACAGTTGCTACAGGAAGTTTCGTGCGTTTATCACGGTGGCAGTGGTGTCGTCCGATAAACTTCAGCACGCTTGGACAGCCCGATTGTTAGACACGCTCGTTCGTCACCAGAAAGCACTGCAGCCGATATTCGACGTGTTGTGTCACTGGACATGAACGTCGCCCTAATGACCCGAATTGTAAGCAGAAGACCACATGTAGCAAATCTGCACAGTAAGCAACCATTATATCGACTGCCATTGACAACCAGCACTCCCAGCGCTCGTCTGGCTTGGTGCCGACAAGCGATGCAATCATGCATCCTGGAGTCACATGCGGACCAATGTGGTTTGTAGTGATGAATCCGCATCTGTTGCTGTCAGGATGCTGGCAGTCGATGGATCCGTGTCAGGCGATACCCTTGAGAGCGGACGGATCATAGTTCTTTCGCAACCGTAGAACCGCCGTTTAGGCAGGCATCAAGTTGTATGGTGCAAATGCGCATGAGAGCAGGTGAACTCCTTTCTACATCCCGGGCACATTGACAGCTCCACGTAAACGTAAGCGACGGTCTGCGGCATATTTTGATAGCGTTCCATGATGCGCTATAACACCTCATTTTCCAGCAAGGCAACGCCGATGTACAGACTGCTCGGATCTCCAGATAATGCTTGTAACATGCTCAAACACTGCCATGGTCAGTAAGTTTGCCGGATTTATTCCCAAACGAAAACCTGCGGAATCACCCCGTACCTCCTCTGCAATCAAACGGGTATGAGCACGATCTGGATGAATTATAGGATTATACGAGCAAGTCAGCAGTACTTGGGATTGCATTCCTAAGGATGAAATTCGTCGACAGTATGACTCAGTTCCATGCGGTTTTGTTGCCTGTATTGCAGTTTTCTGCCGTTCAATTACTTTATGAGGTATTGTACCCCTTATCTCACCTGAACATTATTGTACGCGGCTGAAAATAACATTAAGGTCAACACTTATGCATTCCTATTTGCGTGCTCAATTTGGCCTCTAGATTATCACCCGTTCTAGTGTCAATTTTTATGTCGAGGAGTGTAGCTTATTGCAAAAGTGAGGATTCTACGTCCCTTTGATATCTATTGGGTGTCCCATTGCTTATTGAGAAGTGCTTCCCATTCGTCGTAGTAACGAGAAAACATTCAAATGGAATTTCATGACAATTAGGAATCATAAACGGAATCAGACATTTTCTATCTAAATAGAAACTCTCAGTTCTCATGAATATATTTTATTTGGACTAAACCCAAGAAAACTATGATTATATAAATAAGAATTATTTAGTAACCGGCTAGTTATAGATTTTTTTAAATATATTTTGTGAAACTAATCGGTATCACGAAGTATAGAAGGAAAGCAACAGCAACTAAAACCAAACAGTTGGCACACATTTTAAAATGAACAAAACCGAATGACCGTCTCATAAGAAACTTCAAGCGATAGACAACTTTTAGGGATATTTGTTGCTGGAACGTTGGGCGGATTCTTCCTGTAAAGTCGTAATGTAAGGCTGCATGACGAAAAATTAAGTATTCTCTTGACTGAGAAAACGAAGAAGAAAGTCCATTGATACTTCAAGAGAGTATAAGTCTCTGTGGAGGAAAGTAACACCAGTAAAGGCTGCAGCGGTTCGGTAAGATGAATAGGGCCACTACGCATTACTTGTATTACGTTGTGAGGTGAACTAGTCGAATCTTCGTGCTTCAAGTTAAATCATCTGAAGAAGAAGATACAACTCTTGAGCAGCCGAATTTCCCGGCATGCACGTACGCTGTAAGATGTATTATTTTATTTGTTTATTGATTGTTTTTTTTTTTTTTTTTTTTTTTTGTTTCTACGTATTCAAGCGACTTTTTTGGACGTGTTAAAAAGTCGAGAAACGCGGTGTACTCAGGTTTAATATTGTGTTACACAAACCTTGTAATGCCTGCTAAAATGCAAAATGCGAAGTGACAAACCTCAGTTTAATGAGGTTTGTTACTTCGCAGAGCCACAATTTAATGTGAACAAGTTAGTAAAATTATGCAATGCATTGATTATGATACGCTGTCCAATATACCAGAAATCATTACTCAAGTTATAACTGAAGTTATGAGGATAATGTCTGCAGAATAAATATCGCTCCTCTGTCCTGACCTTTGACCACATATCAATGATATTCGACAGAACCGGTTCAGTATATCTCAGGAATAACATACTGAAGTTTTGTCGCAATAGAAGCATTTTTACGTGTTATGAAAATAATGGCTGTGGAATAAATCTTGCTTGTGTGCCATGACCTTTGACCTCATTTCCTTGATATTCAAGAGAACCGGTTCACTATACCTCCTAACAACAAGAAGTAAGCTGTTCACTGTCCAAAGTCCAGACGCAGTTTTACTGAGCGCGTGAAAGCACGGAAGTAGTACTGATTCTACCGTGTAGGCTGTTCACTGTCCAGAGTCCAGACGCAGTTTTACTGAGCGTGTGAAAGCACGGAAGTAGTACTGATTCCACCGTGTAGGCTGTTCACTGTCCAAAGTCCAGACGCAGTTTTACTGAGCGCGTGAAAGCACACGGAAGTAGTACTGATTCCACCGTGTAGGCTGTTCACTGTCCAGAGTCCAGACGCAGTTTTACTGAGCGTGTGAAAGCACGGAAGTAGTACTGATTCCACCGTGTAGGCTGTTCACTGTCCAAAGTCCAGACGCAGTTTTACTGAGCGCGTGAAAGCACGGAAGTAGTACTGATTCCACCGTGTAGGCTGTTCACTATCCAGAGTCCAGACGCAGTTTTACTGAGCGCGTGAAAGCACGGAAGTAGTACTGATTCCACGGTGTAGGCTGTTCACTGTCCAAAGTCCAGACGCAGTTTTACTGAGCGCGTGAAATCACGGAAGTAGTACTGATTCCACCGTGTAGGCTGTTCACTGTCCAAAGTCCAGACGCAGTTTTACTGAGAGCGTGAAAGCACGGAAGTAGTACTGATTCCACCGTGTAGGCTGTTCACTGTCCAGAGTCCAGACGCAGTTTTACTGAGCGTGTGAAAGCACGGAAGTAGTACTGATACCACCGTGTAGGTTGTTCACTGTCCAAAGTCCAGACGCAGTTTTACTGAGCGCGTGAAAGCACGGAAGTAGTACTGATTCCACCGTGTAGGCTGTTCACTATCCAGAGTCCAGACGCAGTTTTACTGAGCGCGTGAAAGCACGGAAGTAGTACTGATTCCACCGTGTAGTGTGTTCACTGTCCAAAGTCCAGACGCAGTTTTACTGAGCGCGTGAAAGCACGGAAGTAGTACTGATTCCACCGTGTAGGCTGTTCACTGTCCAGAGTCCAGACGCAGTTTTACTGAGCGTGTGAAAGCACGGAAGTAGTACTGATTCCACCGTGTAGGCTGTTCACTGTCCAAAGTCCAGACGCAGTTTTACTGAGCGCGTGAAAGCACGGAAGTAGTACTGATTCCACCGTGTAGGCTGTTCACTATCCAGAGTCCAGACGCAGTTTTACTGAGCGCGTGAAAGCACGGAAGTAGTACTGATTCCACGGTGTAGGCTGTTCACTGTCCAAAGTCCAGACGCAGTTTTACTGAGCGCGTGAAAGCACGGAAGTAGTACTGATTCCACGGTGTAGGCTGTTCACTGTCCAAAAGTCCAGACGCAGTTTTACTGAGCGCGTGAAATCACGGAAGTAGTACTGATTCCACCGTGTAGGCTGTTCACTGTCCAAAGTCCAGACGCAGTTTTACTGAGAGCGTGAAAGCACGGAAGTAGTACTGATTCCACCGTGTAGGCTGTTCACTGTCCAGAGTCCAGACGCAGTTTTACTGAGCGTGTGAAAGCACGGAAGTAGTACTGATACCACCGTGTAGGTTGTTCACTGTCCAAAGTCCAGACGCAGTTTTACTGAGCGCGTGAAAGCACCCAAAGCAATAAACAAACAGTACACGTCGTGACCTGCTCCGAATGCCCAGCACAATAGTTGGTTCATGCTCTTCGAGTCGAATGTGCAGATGCAATTTTGCTGCTGTTCGAACAACATATATCGTAGAGAATAGAGACAGAGAGAGGTATTCATTACAGAGGTAGAGAGGTTTTTTTGCATTTTCTCCATAATTCTCTTTTAACTTAAGCGTTGATTAGTGAATGTAGTTAAGGATTATTCATAATTAACATGGCCAAAAAACCCACAAAATTTCTCTCTCGGACAACATTAACTTGTCCATTGTTCGGAACTCCGCACGAATTGAAAGATTCCCGTTTCCCAACGTACGACGATGTATTACAATGCTGTTTTCAAAGAGATTCAACCTGGCAGCGAAGGAAGAAAGTAAGGAACAGTATTTCTGAAATCGCTGAAAATGTCGCAGAACAGGTAGTAAGTCTTTGTATGTCAAAGCATCAATTCCGACCATGTCACATACCAGGGTCGTGAAAATAATCAGAATTACGACGAGAAATATGAGAATATCATAAGTTTATACAAAATGAGGAAGGCAATAAAAGTAAATCATTTTCTGCATGATGCAAAACAAACGTTATTCGATATTACAGTCTGCAAGTGTACAGACTTCAGCAGATGTACATATGAGAATTTAAACAGGGTGCGTCTCATGGAACAGATATTTCTTCAGAATCAGAAAAAACTGCAATTGGCTACATTGTTTCTGTCGACATCCCTGTGACAAATGCTCTTCAAAACAGAGCATAAAGGAAAAGCCTTGATTTCAGCGGGAATTTTGGAGTACAACGCGACATTTCCAACCCTAGATTTCAGAAAAAATACGGAAAATGAAGAAGCTCAATTTTCCCCTGATCACGCAGACGACATTTTCGAAGACTCGAATAACATGAGAAGCCTTCCTCCTACTTCTGCCTAGCAAATGAGAATTAAACTTCCTATAACAGCCATGGTAAATGATAGGTGCAATCTATCAGACAGGGTTGTTGCTGCAATTACGTCATCTGTTCTTAAGGACATGGGATAATTTCGAAGGACAAAATTAAATGGGAGAGAAAAAAATTAAAAAATAAAAAAGTAAAAAAATTACAAAATGAATTGATTTCAGCGGGTACCAGTACACTTAGAATTTTCTTAGACGGTCGGAAAAATAAAACCATTTGCCAAGTGGAGGAAGGCAGGAAGTGGTACCGCAAAACGGTAAGAGAAGAACACATTTCTGTCTTACTGGAACCGGGATCACGATATTTTGGTCACTTGGCCCTTTCTTCTGGCTCAGCTCTCTCTATACGGCATGCAATAATTAATTCACTAAAGGACGTGAATCTGAACGTAAACGACATTACGGTGTTGGATGTGATTAAACAGTGGTAAATACAAGACACAGATCTGGTGTTGTCAGACATCTAGAGGCAAAATTCGAAAGGCTTTTGCAGTGGTTAATATCCCTACTCCATGTCAACAAACTCCCTTCTAGGCACCTCTTTGAATGTCTTGACGGAGAAGCAACAGGTCCGTGGTCATATTCAGGATGGTTCAAGAAAAGTATAGAGAAATGACTGACATTATCTGTTGTTACATTAGAGGTCTTCCTGGTCACGTCTAGCGATATGAGAACTGCTCAGAATTACTTGATGGAGATAACACACGAGGTGCAATCAGGCGAATGCTCATCTGATCCATGCTCTCGAACTGATCCTTCTCCTGAACTGGATACACTAGAAGAGTACATCATGAAGGATTACTGCAAGGCATGGTTCAGAATCAAATTGAAACCTTCTTGCACCAATGGTGCACTACACTTGTGGGAGATAATACGCAACTCCAGATATCTTCCTAAAAAACTTAGGAAGATATTTGATCGAGTTATTTCCCATAATGCTTATTTTGCTCATTCGGAAAACATGCTATTGACCATGCTGATTGATGAAAGCCCGCACATCAGGGAACTTGCAGTTCGAAGGATTCAGAAGGCTAGAGAACGTGGAGAACATCAAATTCGTCACTTCGTGGTTCCAGAACTCAACTTTGAATGTATGAACTACATTAATGTCACCGTCAGGCAAAAGTGCGATTTCTCCGAGCCTCCTGTCCTTGCTCACATCACTACTGAGGATCTGAAGACTCTAGCCACGAATGCTACGATCTCAGACTTGAATTTCAAAACATTCCCATGCCCCACACACGCGGTCAAACGTTGTAGCAAGATTGACACTGAAGCGGCTGGTAAAGTGTCTGGTCCAGATATAAGAAATGGTTTCATTCGAACAGCACTGGCTCCAAGGACAGTAACATCTTTATTTGACAATAAAGCAAAATTCAAGGTTGCCTAATGCAAATTGCATAATGCATAACCTACAGATGTGATTTAATTTACCTGTTTTATAGCCCATATAACACGATTGTGGTATTTTTTTCATCAATGAAATAAAGTGACGAAATGCAGTACAATGTTTTTTAACTTTTCTATCACATGAAAACAATTCTTCGAACAGAAATTTCGAACAGAATTTCATTCTTAGTTGTCAAATAAGTAATAGCAACGAAAATACTTTCTTTCGTAGTTTGTGGTACAAGCGGCTTGTACATGAATTTTACTGTTATTACTCATATACATTGGGTTTGATTATGTAATATAAAATCAATATAAATACAAGTTATAAATATGTATGTTTAGCAATTTTGCCTTCGTTTCGGGACTTAAGCGGCAGCTGAAGAAATGTGCGAGTTATAACTTAATTTTTAGCGCTTCCTAATGACGTAACAAGATAATTAAGTAGCTTTATTACTACCCGATTGTATATAATTTAGTGTTTTAAAAAATGTTATAAATCATGTCAATTTTGTGCAACATTTCAGATTTTGACTTCTTTATGGCGGCAGAAGTTATAAAAAAATTGAGCTTATATTTTATGCTGTTTTTAAGGAAGAAAAGGGGCAACATTTCCTCACTATCACATTTTTAAATTCCGAAGTTCGATGTTTTATGCCAGTCAGTCTATCTGCTACCTGCCTGTAAATACTAAAAAATAAAAAAAAGTACCGACATTTTTGCTTACCACTTCAGACAGCAATTTAAGGCTTGTTTACGCATTAGGTAGATTCCGTCTTATGCAGCGACTATCACATAATACGTATGTCGAGTTTTGAGAAAAAAATCCGATTTGCGGAGACCTTCGGTTAAAGACGATTCCATTTTGCACGGATACAATGTCAATTTCGAGAGACTCTGCGGTCGTAAACACATACATCAATCAGATTAGGTATTACAGTTTTTTCATTAATCGGGATTTTTGCTGCTAACTTCAATATTTCAGATTTCCCAGAAATGTCTGGTGACTTTTTAATGCAAACAGTAAAAGAGAATACTATAATTTTTCGTTCCGAAAATCAGTTGATTTAAAAAAATCCGGAAAAAATATTCTTGGAGCTACAATTCACAAAAAGATTTGTTTGCTGTATGTATAGGCTTCATTTAGTAAAAATTCACAAAACGTTTGTTTGCTTCATTTATTTAAGATTTCTGCACTGGTTTTGTAAATTTTATCTAAAAAAATGTGAACTTCTTTCGCAGTGTTCAATCATTTCGTTGAGTAAAAAACTACTTGTGTGGAAAATTCGGTGTAAATTTTGTAGAAATGCTTTTATACCCTGTGATTAAGACCTTGATCCAAAAGAATGGTACAAGGTATGAATAATAAATGGAAATGAAAAGTTTTATTGTTTGTAGTAATGAGGGTGAATTTATGTTTTTAGTTATATGAATTAAGTGCAAGGTGTTTCACCAGAAAACAATTTCATTTTGCTTTCTGTTCTTGCAACATCAACACTTATTTCATCTTTAAGATAAATATAAATGTTGACAAAACAAATTACGTCTTTCGCATTTTATGCACCTGGTGTAGAAGACATTTCTGTTTGACTACCATCAAAGGTTTTACTGATATTTTCCAATAGACCTGTTGGCCCCAGGCAACATTTTATAGATGATGCTTTATCAAAAAGTAGATGGAATTTCTAGATCGTACGTGAACCGCAATTGAGATTATTTCAATTTGTATATAATCAGAAAATGTATTAAAAGTAAATGTTCACAGATACTGAAAAATCTGAAAGCGTACGTTTACCTGCTTAAAGTTGCCAGATACCACGGTAAATCTTGTAGCTTTCGCTTCGAATAATTTCAAATTCTCATTCAAGAATGACGCATATTCTAAATTATATGTAAACTTATACATCGATCGCAATAAGAACCGCACTGGTAGAGAGGCAAAATAAAAAGTGCAGGTATTATATTTATAAGGGAAATCATTGCTCTTACTGATATATGATTACATTTCGAACATAAACTTTGACTCATTCCTTAATATGTCGGTTGGAATATTTTAAAGGAATCAGGATCATCTTATTTCACTTTGAGTAATCTACAGCACGGACAACCAGTGTTCAGCTTAAAGGTTTTGCAGATTTCCAGATAATCCAGCAAACTGCATAAGGAAACCATCAGTGAATGACTGATTGAAACACAGGGATCTATAATGTGAGAAAAATCTGCAGTGCAAATTCGCAAAGTAAAACATATCTGCTCTTAAAAGGAAATATCCTAAATTTTATCAAAATCTCTTCTAAAAAAATTGACTACTTCTTCTGAAAGGCACAGGAAAGATTTCCCCTACGCGAAACCTTATGTACTTTCTGTTGTTTCACTTACTCTCCAGCGACACGTAAAAAATAGGCCGCTTGACGTTATGCATCTCCTGTCCAGGAAAACAACTTTTCATATACTCGTTTTTCTAGTGCTAAGAAATATTTTACTGTTCCCGTGTTGCCCTCAGTTCTTTAATCTTATTTTGAACATATATTAATATATTTTTTTTTAATTTCAAGTAAGCAATGTGAAGCAGAAACGCGGTAGCTCAATGCCGTCTGCCCCAAAATATTTTCTTTTTCTTTTGACCAGGTTATGTCTCAAAATATAAAGTCCAAATCTCGATAACATGTAAAAGCAGAGTTTCACAATTTTGTAACGAAGGCATCTTTGATATTAGAAGTTCAGTGACATCCCACTTACCAATGAAAGATATCGAAAATATTTCAGAAGATTCAAGGATCTGGAAATGTGGCGCCACAGTTACATGCACGTGCGATTGTCATATATCGATACCTATCTTTCGCTTTTGATAAGATATAACATGGAAAGGTATGAGCACTCGATCTCAGAGGTCCATGACTGGAAGCAGTCACTTTACTCGGAACTTCTGTTCACGTATCCCTGACTCATTTGATATGACAGTGGAGCGTAATGTGTGATCTGCCACTTATGCCTTCGGCAGCGAAAATAATTAAATTTCACAGCATTTGATGTATACATTTGCTTCGCAGGTGGTGCTGTGAATTAGGAGAAATGTGTAACATATCACACCTTTGAAATAATAGAAATTACTATTATGAGACATTTTCAATATAATCAATAATATTACGAGCGTAAAGCAATCCATGTAGACGCCTGAAGTATTTTATATATTTCAGATTTATATCTTTATGTGTGAGATCAGTAGCAGGTACTGGTAAAGACTTGTCCCTCGGCTTTCGAAAAACCCGAAAAAACAGTAATGATGATATTTAAATAGAGAATTCAAGAGCACCTCTCGCTACTATGTAATATTTGATTGTTTTCGTAATTAGGTTGTACATCTACAGGAATTTGCTTTCCTTTTACGGGGAAAAGTCTTTACTATGGATAATCACTTATGAATTTTTATTATAACAAACGATCGCAAGAAAAGCAGTTAATATGTAGTAATTTGTTTAAAACCTTATATATGTTTATATATAAGGTTTAGAAACTAACATCGGAAGAAGTGGATATTTCTGAAGTTAACAGAAAAGTAACCAAAGCTCTTATGGAAACAGCAACAGAATTAGCTGAGTCTAAGAACAAATTGCATGCGAACAAATTATCAGGAAAAACCAAAAAGTTGATGCAAAAAAGATGAGTGATGAGAACAACTAAAGAAGATGTGACTTCCAAAGTGGAATTTATAGAGCTATGCAAGACAGTACGAAAAAGTATCACTGAAGACGTAAGGAAATTCAACTGTGAATTAGTAAGGAAAGCAATTGAAATCAACCAAAGCATAAAGATAGCAAAGGGACATCTCAGTAAGGGGAAAAAACAGATTATGGCACTGAGAAAAGAAGATGGTTCCGTAACAAGAAATAGAGGCGAAATTTTGACAAGAGTGAAAGATTTCTACTCCAAATTATATGAAAGGGATGATACATGTACTCCAGGCATCATGAAAGGTACCAGTACCAGAGTTTTCCAGTCCTTCCAGCAGAAGTTGCACATGCAATCAAGAACATGAAGCGGGGAAAAGCTCCAGGAGAAGATGGAATTACTGTAGACATCATGCAAGAAGCAAGTGGAGAAATCGAAACAGTACTCTTCCAAATTTTCACTCGATGCCTTAATGAAGGGGAAATTCCTGAGGATTGGAACAACGCTACAATGATCTTGCTACATAAAAAAGGTGACATTGAGGATCTCAGGAACTACAGACCTATCAGCCTCCTATCAGTGGTTTATAAAATCTTCACTAAAGTTCTTTCACACCGCTTGAAGGTGACACTGGTCATGGCTCAACCGAGAGAACAAGCTGGATTCAGGAGTGGCTACAGCACAATAGATCATATCCACGTACTGAGAGAACTAATTGAAAGAGCGAGGGAATATGAACTTCCATTGTGCATGGCTTTTATCGATTATGAAAAAGCCTTTGATTCGGTGAAACCATCAGCAGTTGCAATGTCTCTGAAATCCTGCGGTATTGAAGATGCATACATTAATATTATTAATAACATCTATAAAAAATGCAAGTGCAAAGATTCGGCTGTTTGAAAATACAACACACATAAAAATTGGAAAACGAGTGAGACAAGGTGACACCATATCTCCGAAGCTCTTTAATGCCACATTGAAAAATGTCTTTCAATCACTGAACTGGGAAAACAAAGGGATAAAGATTAATGGAGATTATCTAACCCACCTTCGTTTTGCTGATGACATAGTCATTTTTGCAACTACCCCATCAGGGCTACAGAGTATGATCCAGGAGCTTGCTGACAAGAGTAAAGAGGTGGGATTAAAAATGAACTTTCAGAAGACAAAAGTGATGTACAATGCTTTTACAAGAAATGAGAATTTATCGATTGATGGAGAAAGCTGGAGATAACAGACACGTACGTTTATCTTGGACAGCAGATATCAAGTGAGGGTCACATTGGTGAAGAAATTAATCTGCGTACAAAACTTGCCTGGAGAGCTTTTGGAAGAAACAGCATAATTTTCAAGAGCAATATGCCATTATGTCTTAAAAGAAAAGTGTTTGATCAATGCATCCTTCCAGTGCTTACGTATGGTGCAGAGACGTAGACCTTAACTAAAAGAGACATACAAAGGCTGCAGACAACTCAAAGAACATGGAGAGGTGCATGCTTGGTGTAACCAGGAGAGATAAGAAGAGGAACACGTGGATCCGAAAAATGACAAGTGTGGAAGACATCATGATCAGAGTTAAATCCCTGAAATGGCAATGGGCTGGACATACTGCCAGAAGAACAGACCATCGATGGACAGCAGAAATTTTAGATTGGATTCCAAGGGACAGGAAAAGACCCAGAAGAAGACCACATGGAAGATGGGTGGATGAAATTCGAAAGTATGCGGGAGTGACATGGAGGAAACTGGCACAAGACAGACCGTTGTGGAGGAAACTTGGGGAGACCTTCGTCCAGCAGTGGATTGATAATGGTTGACAATGATGATGATGATGATATGTTTATATATAGCAAAGTACGAAAACTTTAATTTCTTTCAGTATTCTATTTTAAAAAGAGGCTATTTTTAAAGAAAATTTGCTTTCAAAATTTGAAACTTAAGGAAAATTACCATTGAAAGACTTCTATCCGATAAATATCAAACCGAAAGAACATTAGAAAACAAAGAATTTGGGTCACCTTAAAAGTTGTGTGCTTGTAGAACGATTCAACATGTCGTAACGAAAGAATACCAAATCTGGATTTGTTCAAATTCCAAAAACGTTGTGAGCCACTATTATTCGTAAATACATTTTCCATTACTCAGCATTCACGTTACATTACAGATTTACTAAATCAAAAAGGACATACGAACCGTACTCCATTCTTTTTTGAGTTTCTTTGCGGTAAGATATGGTAAGGATTCTGTTCCTCAGGTAGTCACTTACCACATACTAAAATGTCGTTGAAATCGAACCATATGTACGCAAGTTATGATTCATAAGGGCAATGGAATGGATCCCGCTGATGTGTCGTGACCTTTGACCTCATTTCGCCCATTTTCAATAGGGTTCGTCTCCAGTTTGGCACCTACCACATACTAAAATTTCATCGAAATTCAATCATTTTTACGTGAGTTATCGTGCGGACAGGTAGACAGTCAAAGCTAGAGCATTTATACGCATTTACAAACTACAGCTGAAAAGTATAAAAAAGTGGATTTTAAAATTTTTTATAAAGGTTTTTTAGAATATAAAACTATGTATTTAAAACACTTTTATTCCCATTACTACAGATCATTTGAAATAGTATTTCCCAATAAATATAATTTGAAACTTAAATAACACACCTCGTAAATAAACATTTTATAATAAGGAAAAAAATTAGAAAAATATTTGCTTTTTTTTATAATTTTTTGATAAGCAAAAATTGGGAAATATAAAGGGAATTTTAGTCAGGATGCTGACAGTCGTCATGCAGAAATTAATAAGCAAAAACTGAGAAATTAAAAGGGAATCTGCTAGAAATCTTGATGTGCTGCGCTTAGCATTCAAAGAAATCTCGTTTCAATGTAGGCATGTATTCAGCGAGGATTCTCAATCACTTTCCATAAGCTCTCTTATGTTCCTCGTCTTGCGGAGGCAATTTTAGCTATATAAAACCAATGACGTGCTTTTGTAACTATTGCGTATAAACCCGAACTTCTGTGGCATGTAGCATAGGTACGTCGAATACAGCCTATTCCATTAAGAAGGATAACGCATATGAACCATTCTTAATGGTTTAAGATAATACTAAAATACCTCGTTCTCCACAAGAGAAATTTCAGACGTATTAAAGAAAACAGTAGCAAACGTAAAAGCAAAATCCAGGCCATTGTACATTCTCCACCAGCATGAAGTGTGAACGCTATACAGCAGGGACTCAACTTCTCCATATAGTTGTATTCACTAAGATTGTGCTTCACTCAACCAGACGACTCTTTTTTTCTGTCTTCAAGTGCCCACCTTTTGTTTGCACCTGCCCACGGAAGATGAATGTGTCGGTTTTTAGCATATATTCATGATATACGAAATGGAAGTTACTGTTATAATGCATTAGCACCAATGTTCATCTGATTGTTTATGATGAAATTATCCGGTGAATACGTCTGTTGAACTGACCTAATATTTCGCGCAATACAGCTCATTGGTTACTTCGTACAATCCATTTCAGTTGTAATACTGCTTATCTGTTACCACGTAAAATCCCTTTCAATCGCAATACAGCTCATCGTCAGTGTCTGTTTTTAGTTAGGTTGGGCCTAGTTTCAAATCACTGATGACATGTGGATGAAGTGCCTTTCAATCTGATGCTGGTTATTCTCTTCCTGTGGAATAGAGCATAAAATTGAATTTATGTTAGCTACATGTATGCATGTAATGGGAGCCTAGAATGGTTATCAAACATTTTTTAATTGGTTCTTGCGTGCGAGCGTAGTAAGGAATCGCAAAGAAATTCAGTGTTCCGTGAAATCCAGAATGTATTAGTTGAATAGGAATTTCGTGGGCACGATATCTTCCGCAGTGAACAAGAAGGAGAACTCTCATGCTGTTTACATCAAAGCTTCATAAGTAGTTGGCAGAAGTGGCTATATTGAAATTTTCTGTAGCAGCGTATAAAATCAGTAAACTGATTCTTAAATTCTCAACTAATTTGCAGAAGCATCGCTGTATAGTAACTCAGGTTTCCTGAATATTTTAGAAATTGTAAAACAAAAAGCATTATTAGGAGACGGGTTCTGCTTTAAGTAAAGAAATCCGTCAAAATATAATACGGCTAGCAAGGCTAGTTACGACACTAATGTGAGAACAAATGGATTTAAACAGGTATCTGTTTCTTTATTTTATTTCTTAATCACACCTTTACAGAAATCTGATCATAAGGTCGATAAAGACTTGTTTAGGATATATTTCTTTTTTGTATTTCACATTTAACAACATCTTATACTATCTTTTATGCTATGTATATAACCTAAAGATTTTCCTATTATCTATACCTAGAAATTCAAAATTGGTTTACACTACTAATTTGCTGGAAAAATAGATAAGAAAACTAATTGGAACAAGTTTCTTGGGTTGAAAAACCAATGAAAATTATAAGTTTAAAATATTTCTTGCCGTGATACACTGAGTGGCCACTATATTTTGACCACCCCTCAGTATTTTGTTGGGCCACCTTTTGCCTTTAATACTGCGACGATACTTCGTTGAATGGACTCCACGAGATGTTGATAGGTGGTTTGTGGAATCTGAGACCATGCTTGATGAATAGCTCTTTCCAGGAAGGTGAGATTGCAGGAATGGGGATCCAACTGTCTGATGGCTCGTTCAACTTCATCCCACAAATTTTCAATGGGGTTCAGATCTGGAGACTGTGGGGGCCACCTAAGGAAAGTAAACTCACCGGCATGTTCCTGAAACCAATTCTGTACAATATGAGCACTATGGCAGGACGCATTATCTTGTTGAATGAAGCCATCGCCATTGGGATAAACAATCCACATGACAGGATGCACTGTCAGAAATCTTACAAAAGTAAAGGTATCTAATATCCACACTGAAAATGTTTTTACACTTCGGCGAGGATATACCAGTTCTAACTAGATCCGAAGGCAGCGGATGTCCTAGCAGTCAGCGTTCACTCACCTTACAAAGTAAAGGTATCTAAATATCTTCACTGCAAACGTTCCCATAATTCGGAGAAGTTGTACATGTTCTGATTAGACCCGAAGGCAGCAGATGTCCTAGCAATCAGCGTTCGTTCATCTTACAAAAGTAAAGGTATCTAAATATCTACACTGCAAATGTTCCTATATTTCGGCGAAGTTATTAGGGTTCTGATTAAACCCGAAGGCAGCAGATGTCTTAGCTATCAGCGTTCGTTCACCTTAGAAAGGTAAAAGTATCTAAATATATACCTGCAAATGTTTCTGTACTTCGGTGAAGTTATACGAGTTCGAATTAGATCCGTAGGCACGGATGTCCCATCAGTCAGCGTTCGTTCATCTTAGTAAATGTTATTTTCACTGCAAATGTTCCTATATTTCCGCGAGGTTATACAGGTTCTAATTAGACCCAAAGGCAGCGGATGTCCCATAGCAGTCAGCGTTCGTTTGTCTTACAAAAGTAAATGTATCTAAATATTTTCACTGCAAATGTTCCTATATTTCCGCGAGGTTATACGGGTTCTAATTAGACCCTAAGGCAGCGGATGTCCTAGCAGTCAGCGTTCGTTCATCTTACAAAAGTAAATGGTATCTAAATATTTTCACTGCAAATGTTCCTATTATTCGACAAAGTTATACGGGTTCTAATTATATCCGAAAGCAGCGGATGTCCTAGCAGTCAGCGTTCGTTCATCTTACAAAATAAAAGTATCTAAATATCTACACTTCTCCTATGTGAAGTCAGTCTGACCGACGCTTAGTTAAGGTCACAGGTACGCATGCGTAAAAACAAAAGGTTCTCCTTGCTCGTCGCTCCGTGAGATCCCGTGCTAGGGGGTGGAAGAAGGGGGAGAAACTTGGTTTTCGGCGGACTTCGATAAATATATGCGAACAAAATGAACGAATGCGAATGACCGTATGAAATGGAATTTCAGGATAAAGACAGCGTTAAAAACAGCGTGTTATTGGGTAGACTGAAGGATTGTTACAGTACAGTACAGTCCAATGAAAAATTACGTATTCTTTCAGGTGACAAAATGGATAAACATTTCGAGATTCACTACAGATTAGTAGAAATGCCTGGTTACGAACGTGATAACAATTATGGTTGCAGTGCTCCACAAACGGGAAAGGCGTCAATAGTGTTACTTCTTTTACGTCTCGAGCTGAACTTTTGAGAATTAAGCTTCATTGTAGGCGGCTGAAATTACACCCTGCACTAAAAAGATAATTCAAACGATCTCTCTTCGAACAAAGGCATTCACAAAGAATCGAAGTTTCAGAATAATCTTGCACACGGAAAAATTATCTGTTATGCTTTCTGTAAATTTCAAGACTATCTGTGAAAATGATATTCCAAATATGCGAAAAACATGTTTTGCTAGAGCTTGGCATTGCATTTTCACTTTAATGCCTACAAAAAAGCGATATTACAAAGGCATTGGCACTAAGAGGAAAATTAGAACCATTTAAGTAAAAAAACACTTACCGACACATATTTCCTCATATTAAACTGAAATTTGAAGTCACATTTGTGTCCATTATCATAATTACTTTGACATCGTGATTTCAAATAAATTTGTATACAAACATTTAATAATACACTTTGTTTAATAAATAGTAATTTTTAGCAATCAATTAACAACAAATCTTTCCCTTTTTCACCTCAGCAATACGGAACTAAAACTTGTGAGTGTTCCCCACTTCTATTTTTTTATCGTCTTCTAAATGACCGACGGCATGATGCAATATGGTTATCAACAAGATTTTGAAGGCAACAAAAATGGCAGTTGCTTATTTCTTAATTGTTTAACATGTAATATTAAATTACATTTCAAACAATAACACCGAGGCAACGGATATTTTTATTTGTCTCCAAAAATCCTGTAATTGCTTCATGCATTTGCGAAGAACATTTATTCCGCAGTCCGGTGTCATCCAGAATTGCTTTTGTTTTGTTTTAGATGTATCCTCCAGTAATAATCATATGACCTGCAATACTCTAAATGCTTTAACGGAAGTTTAGTTCCATTTCCGATGAAGAATCTCATTCAAATAGTAATTTCCTTTCAAACTACCAACATGTATATGATCTATTGATTTTTATAAGTGCGTCAGCTTTTACCACAGGTAATTCTTATCTGAGAAGGCATCGTACTATGAAGATGGCAAAATGAATTATTTCCGTACCACTTCCGACAGCTTACCGAGTTATACTGCTGTTTTTAAATTTTATGTAAGAAAATTTTTTTGAACAGTTCCCGTAACGCGACTATTTTGAAAAGTAGTTCAATCAGATTTTTTTTCAAACAATTCTTTTACACAATATCCGCTTTATTGATGTAGGAATATGCAGGGTGGAAAGAAACGACCGCATAAACACCCCAGAGGGTTAATTGAAGAATAAAATGTTCTGTGACATTTTTTGATTTCTGGCTTAGTTTTCCACATATAACCCCAAAAAGTGCGTGACGTCACGTCAAAAATCACCTGTTTTTGAGCCTTCAAGCACAACCCGAGTATTTTACATTTACAGGAAACCTCGTGGTGGATGACTGATTCTGCAAGCTCATAACCTCCGCAGTCATAACGACTGATTTACATATCGCAGTGCTCTCCGAGGCCGTATGGCATGCAAGAGGGCGACCTATTCTGTTTGTCTCGGCAATTGTGGACACAACCAGTCTCAGGAAACAGGCTAGATGATTGTTGTTGTACTGCAACTGAAGCATCAGTCATCCGCCAAGCGTTTCCCTGCATGACACTCGGGTTGTGCTTGAAGTTCAAGAAGAAGCGATTCCGGAAGTGACGTCACGCACGTTTGGGGGCTTATTTCTAGAAAACTAAGCCCTAAATCCAAAAATGTCTGAATTGCCCCATGAAATCACCCCTGGGGTGTTTATGCGGTCATGTTTTGCACCTTGTATGAATAAACGTTTCCAAGCTTTCGCACAACAGCCAGGTGGCTTTTTCAAAGAAGTTAGGCTGACACTCCAAACTGAACAATAGAACGATTTAACAATTCGAACGCAGGAACTTGACTTGACAATAAATAGAAACCAAGTTGCATTCACTTAAAGATCCGAGGTATCACGCTGCTTGTGCACGCGGTATTCTGCTAGAGAGAAGGCGTTACTTGAAGAATTGGTTCCAAATTCGTGGCCACTCGAGTGAGACAATAGAATCTGTTGGTAATGATCTCCAAGAATTCCCGAACGACTGTACCTTTAGGGCTAGAATAGGTAGCTAACTTCTTTATATCATCCCACATAGGAGTAGCAGACATGTATGTAACTTCTCTGGATAAGGCCGTGGCTACTTTACCGTATTTGGTGTCCCTTTTATGTTAATTGACTCTGATTCCATACGAACGCTTTGTCATTCCAATGTAGTATCGTTTAGAGCCGTCCGGACAATGCAGGGAAATCGCATAAACACCTGCTTCGCTGGAACGAAGTGGTTTTTCAGTATTTCTCTTTTGCATAGTATATAAAGATGCAGGAGACCTTATGCTGACCCCGTACTTCATCTTCTTGAGGGCGTTCTTGAATTTGTGAGACACATTTGGTATGTAGGGAATTCAGCCTAAATAACAAAGCTGCGGCACAGGAAGATTAGAATGCTTCACGCTTTCTACATAATTTCTGTACTGTTCCTCGTTATCAATTATATTATGCAATATAGCTACTTACATTAGGGTGTTTCGCTTTTGGTCAGTCCGATAGTATTGACCAAAGTGAAACGCTCTAATTGAAAGCAGTTTAATGGATTTAGATATTTGAGTGTACAACACAGTAAGAATATTTTATCTGAAAAGGAAGTGCTTTCAGGAAATTTCAGTAATATTGTTTTTCTATTACATCTAAAACCATTCCTCTACGACCAGTATCACGTCACTATATATAACTGTATTATGGAACTTATGGCCGAACATCTGGTGATGCTTAAGAAATAACTTGTTCAGTTTGAAATATATATCAGTAGCTCATCTTTGGGAAATCAGTGGAAATCCGAACTTGTTAATGTTTTTTTCTGGCTTGTCTCTGCAAACATATATCATTGCACGACAATTTGAATATTGGGAAACAAGCAGTATTACCTCTCCGTACTAATGTAATTCAGATATTTGCGGAAAAAATGGTTCGATGACGCGGATAGATTCCAAGAAAAATTATTTTATCAATTGCTAAGGAAAGGTGTAATGGCCTTTTTTCCCAAAAGAAAATGCATTGCATTGCATTATGTTCCATTAAAGTAGTTTTTGTTTTAATGTCACAGTTACTGAACACTTAAAGTTTCCGTGGCTCTTTTTGGTGTCACAGTTGCGCAATGCAAAACAATTTCTCATTCTTTTTTTAAAAACACGTGTGATTATCTTTCACGTGTCATGAGGATAGAATGTATAACGGAACCGGCATTCTTCTGGTTAGAGGGTTGTCTTGTTAATTTCGGAGAGAGAAAGAGAGAGAGAGAGAGAGAGAGAGAGAGAGAGAGAGAGAGAGAGAGAGAGAGAGAGAGAGAGAGAGAGAGAGAGAGAGAGAGAGAAAGATAAAGAAGGAAATAATGGGACATAAATAGAGCGACATAGTGAGCAAAAAGTTGGGAGAGAAAGAGACAGAGAGTGTGAGAGAGTTAAATAGAAAGACAGAGGGCGAAAGAGTGTGATGGAGAAAAATAAAGCGAGAGCGAAATAGAGAGAGTGAGACTATTGCCCACATACTTGTTTTTACCAATATGACTTTCGATGCCGAAATTTCTCTAAGCTCTCTTACTTTAAGTATGTTTTGCGTAATTTTCATCTCATTATTGCAGCAGATAACAAAGTGTCACCTAATCAAATTTAATCTATATTTTGTGAAATTATATAATTTTAGTTTGAGGTTCCAATGCTTTAGTTAAAATTTAAGGGGTGTCTATAAATGAAGTATACAACTCCATCGTGTTATTAAAAAAAATATACGACAGAAAAAAAACTGACTTTAAACGCCAAGAGAAGTGGCAAGTGTTAAAGTTTGTTAAGTCAGATGATAGATATTACCAGGTGTTTTACGAAATGAAAAATCTCGCCAACCCGGAATACATCAGACATGGCGTATGAAGTGGAGAAAGCAACGGGTGTGTTTTGGTTTGCGGAGTCGAAAACTCTAACAACAATTCAGAGTAAGTTCAGAACAAAATACAATTGACAGCCGCCTACACGAACGAGCATTGAACAAAGGATAAATAAATTCAAAGCACGATGAAGTTTCTTGAAAAGCAAACTCACTGGGAGACCTTCCATTTCGGACGAAAATGTGTAAAACGTGCGTAGGTCTTATCTAAGGAGAACGAAGTCCGTCCGAGTCACCAGTCGTGAACACGAAATAAGCGAACAACGGTTCACAAGATTCTACATAAACGTCTCCGCCTATATGCGATAAAGTGCATTTAGTGCAAAATCTTTGACCAAATGATCAATCAAGTCCAAAAGCATTTTGCGGCAGACATACTTAACACATTGACGAAGACCCGACATTCCTTTCACGGATCTGTTTCAGCGTAAGACAGAGTAAGACTAATGTAAGACAGAGTGTTAGGGCCCTTTTTCTTCACTGAAGCAACCATTACTGGCATAACTTTCCTGGACATGTTAGAACAACCCGCAATTCCTCAACTGCAGGATATTTAAGGCATCATTTCCCTGTAAGATGGAGCGACTCCGCACTTTTTTTGGATGCACGCATATCTTTAAACCACCATTTTCCTGGGCGTTGGATAGGATGTGGGAGTCCAACGGCATGGCCACCGAGTTCTTCTGATATTACCCCTAGACGATTTGTTTCTTCAGCGCTTTATTAAGGACATTGTGTACAAGCAAAATGTTACATCTATCACTGCGCTCAAAGAACGAATTACTTCAACTTTCCTCCTTACGTCCTGTAGCGTACGTGGGTGGAACAGGACTATCGTTTTGACATCCTGCGAGCAACAAACGGAGCACACGTGGAGACCTTTTGACATTTTAAAAAACCTGTTCCACAGTTACCATGTGTTTTGAATTTAAAAGTAGAAGTTATATAATTCAATTATGGACACTGTAATTTCATTTCATTAGCTGAAAATCAACGTATATTTACTAAATTATGACTGAACAAAAGACCACGTATTTAGATTTCAGGTTTTGGTTTTCATCTTTCACTTAGAACACAATTATTGAAATAAAACAAACAGATGCGCATTTGCACTAGTTACTACACCTAACTAAAGGCGATTATTGGAAGGCAAAGCCTGCTAGAATGATTATTTCTTAAACCCGTTATAAATAAATGATGTAATTTTCTTTCGTGAACAAAATACTGAAATTTATAAGGTTCCAATCTTGTAAAATTTTACATTCCAATTAGATGCAATGGGGAATGAAATTGTTTTAGATTTGGGAACTCTTAAATACGAAATGACATCAAGTCTCTCAAAAAATATGTTCAACAGTTTTGGTAAAGAGAATAAAATAATTATAAGCGATATATGTAGAGACATACAAGCGATAAAGAAATATTTAAGAGAAATTGTATTGCGTTATGATACGTAGCAATAAATCGTTAGGGAAGGTATAAATATTACAGATCCATGTCGGCATACTGAGCTTCAATACAGCGTATTTAAGTATCACCATTTCTCTAGCCATCTGCAGGTTAAGTACGGTAGTAAAAAATTTCCAACTCTTATCAAAGGCATAAGTTCGGTCTTTTAATTTTGTGGTCTATTTTTTATATTGCTTGGTCCATGTCGCCAATATGTCCTTACTGCTGAACTTTACTGAGGGCATTCTGCCGTCTACACTTTACTAGTACTCCATAGGCTCGGCACTGTACTTAAAAATTCCAAGATCGTTTGCATGGCATAAGCGCGGTGCGGTGGTTTTCATTTTTTTTCAATTTTTAAATTCGAATTCTGGTCTAACCTAAATTACAATTTCGACTTTCGACATGATGTACAACAATGCGTTTTATAATGTTAATGAAAAACCGAAGTTCACCCATCCAAACACTAAAGCATATAAATGTCCCCGATATACTGAAGTTGATTCCTGATTTTTTCTTACACGTCGAAAAGAAAAGAGTTATGTGAACATTTTTAAAACAGCTTCAGAATAATTCCATGTACCAATTTGACAGCATATTACAGTGCAAAAATTATTAGTTAACACTGCGAGATGAATTTTATTGAACCCCATATAGTGGTTGGAATAACACCGGCTGATGCTGACCCCGTCATAAAGAAGACACTAAGAATGGGATTTGTTCTGTTCTTAGCAACATTATGGTGCAATAAGATTCCAGTTTCCGAAGAGCACTTTGCCGGACAGTACGTGTATCTCGATAAGATATTTCCTGCAAACGACTACTTTTACTTTCTTCTTTTATACCATTGCATATCGAATTCCGTGTAAATAAGTGTTCGTGTAACTCTATACAAAGGAATTATGACCCACGTTTTGAAGTCATCTAAGTCAATTCCTTCTAAACGTAGATGGAACGTCATCTAAGTCAATTCCGGAATGTCGGCGCACAATCCCAGATTTTTGGACACTTAGTGGCATGCTGTACCTCGAGACAATATCCGTGAACTATACGCATGTATTCCACGCAAGATAACTAACTGCATACATACAAACCGGAGGTGTCGCTGCAATGTAATTATGCATTATACAAAATTTTATTCTGTTATAAAAGAAATGTAGATTATAACTTCTGGGTTATTGCTGATTTTACATTGAATAACATGTTTCCATTCAGAAAAAAGTAACTTTTGCTACAAAAAATACATTCATCTTTAAACAAAACAAGCATTTTACAAAGTTTTAAGATTTTATTATGCTTAAACGTTATACGATTAAAAATTGAAATGAAACTTACTGCAGTAGCCTTTGCGTTATGCTTGTTAGTATCTGAAGTGTGAATGAAAGATATAGACCTGTAAGATGAAAGTCCCCAGGAAGCGTGTCCGTTATAAATCTTGTGAATGGAAAGCTGTTATCTGCGAAGCTTTCTCTCGGCAACGAGCGGGCGTTTTAAGGCTCTAGAACAAGGATTGGTAAAAACTGGAAATCATAAATCGAACTAGACACTTAAATGAGAGATACATTCCACGTGTGAAGATATTAGATTAAAATCTCACGTTGTATTCCAGACAAAGTCACATTTGCTTTAGAGCAGAAGTGTTTTGACACTAGCAGAGCGATCCATGTCCGGGGTAGATTTCTTGACACAAAATCGTTACACGTTTCTCTGTGAAAGAGAGAATATCTATCTCCTCCCGTAATAAGGATCTTCCTGGAGTGGTGTTGTAGGGGGAAGTACCCTTGATATCGCACCAGAAATAGGTATCTTTTTTTGGATGTTTACCTTGAGACTTCAGTCGCTGGTCTGCCATTTTCCTTATTACTATGCAGACCTTATTGGACCAATCACGATACGTTATTAGACGAAGTACACTCGAGCACATTCAAAAGTCATAGGCTGGAGATTATGGCATACGGTTATGTGTGAGATTCATCTAGATGATTTAATTCTTACTTCCTAGTTAAATCTAGGAAGTAAGAATTAAAAAGAACTCTTTTGATACAGAATGAAAACTAAATTTTAAATAGGATGAACTCGATGAATCTCTGTGCCGGATTATCAGTGCGGTCACCTATGTTACTTACGTTAAAACTATTTTGAGAAGGCAATTCTTAGAAACAGACATTAATGCGTAGCTCCTTGACATCGTTAATGTACACTTGAAGTTCCGAGAGAATATAGAAAATGTATTTATTCTTCGTGCTATATGCCTCTATAATTTGGCTGCTGTGATATAATATTTCTAAAAACACCAAATTAGCCCAAATTAAAAATAAGGACGTGTACGCCATTTGCTTCCTGAATTTGTTACATGTACATTGTTAAGGCTTTTCTGTTAGCAGAAATCAACGGACAATACGAGCTATAAAGTCTCATACATAATGTAAATTATTTTGCATATATTTTACTGCAAGCTACATTAATCACAAAAATTAAAACCTATTTTTGATAACGCACAATTCAGAGTCAAATATGCGCATGAAGGAAACATACAGTATATGATAAGAATACATATTTTTGAACATTAAGAATCATTACCTACGAAAGTCTTAGTAGTCTTCCTCGTGAAAAGAATAAATTTGCGTTGTAAACCATTTGAGTCCCGTTAAGAAATTCCAAAAGCAGTAACACAACACGAAAATGATGTTTTTTCTTTACAAGAGAAATTTCCATAAAAAATTATACTCTTTAAATGCTTTAATTTCGCTTTTTCAAAGTGTCCAAAAGAACTGTTTAATAAAGAAACAGTGTTTATGAGAAGAGATGTGCATTTGATTTTTGCTACGCGAGGAATTAAACAGAACAATTGAAACTAAGCCTTGCCTTAAGTTCAGTGAATATAAATTTAATTTGTACCAGATAATTGTTCGTATAAATACCACAATTTTTCCTCACCGGCTCAAGTCGAAACAACATTCTATTTATCAGGATTTTAACATGTAGGGAATTTAGTTTACGTTTCTACGTGGATATATTACCTAGGATGGAACTGAATCCAACAGAACACATGCTGGACGTGGTGGAAACGTCTTTTCGGACCCAAGATCCTGGACCTACAAATACCTCGGGACTGTGGGCGATTGTACAGAGGGCATGGCTCAACATCTCTTCAGATGTCTTCACGTCATTTGTGGAATCGATGCCACGTCCAGTTTCTGCGCTTCACTTATTGGTGAGTTACGGTGTATTTACGGTTATAACAGTAACAAATATTTCTTTTGCTCAATGTATTGGTCAAAATATGAGTATGAAAATATATGATTAGCATGTCTTGTAAATTCAAGAAATTGTTCTGCATGATTCCATCACGCAGCATACTATAAACTTCGGATGGCTCGCTAACTTGTGGAATGTGGAGTACAATACTATCTTAAATACAAGAGGTGTCTAACTAACTGGTGCCATGCTTCTCATGATGCAATACCGAAAACAATTTGGCTAAGTTGCCTGAATTAAAAAATTATTAAACAACATTGGATATAAGTAAATTAGGAAAGTGAAATTTTTTTGCGGATTTTCAAAGAACATTTTCAAAAAAGTATTGATAACTGGCAGGTAACAATTTCCCTCTTTTATTTTAATTCAGTTTGGTTTCATAACGGAGCAAAAAGAATCAGTGTGCTCATCAATTTGTATCCTTCGCGCATTCAGCTCAATGAAATATTTGCATTCTTACGCAGCAATATATGGGCAATAATAGAAGTAAACTCTTGCAAGCGGCTCTGCTCTGCATGTTGTTTCTATCGATTCGTTGTGAGTGAATGTAGAAAAATAACAAATTATAAAATGCTGCTGGATATTTTCGTTCTGTAGAGAAAAACTATCGTCAGTTTGGGCACACACCCTTAGTTGTGTCCATAGCTATGTGTTACGTTTTTTTAGAAAATTGGAATTAAACATGCATAACTTTGTCTGGCCAGACCACGTAACTGGTATCATGATATGATCGACACAAGGCTTGGTGGATGTACAGAAAGTAAGGGAAGTGTTGCCTTTATGTTTAACATGGTGTGTCATTCGTATTAACACACTGTCCAAAGAGCAGAAAGCTTTGGCCACTCATTTCACAAACAGTTGGCTTCAAACTCGAAACCAAAAATGGCAGCTGTAGTTCAAAAATAGGTAGCTCTAGTTCTTTGCTAACAAGGGTTCATTCATCGATATTTTTCTGTACATTCCTTTAAACTATGAGACCTTTGCGACATATATTCTGTGAAGAAACGCCATAATATTGATTAGTATTCTACGAGTGCGTGAAGATTGCAACAACTGTACTGTTGAAGAGCATCTCAAGCGCGTAAAATATGAGAAGTATTTAAAGCGCTGTCTTTCGACCATACGTCACAGATCGGCACTTGTTCAAATTCATGCAATATCAGGCATAGATCCTCGGTTGTGTTTGCCTTACGGCAGAGGCTGTCCTCCTTCCCTGGAACCACTGACCCTAATTAAGGAGGGAGACAATTAGAACCCTTTCAAATTGGCAATTGTATTCGTTAAATAAAACGCATTTAATGTATTCCGAAACAACTATTGTTAGTGAGGTTTTTTATCTCAAAGTTTCTAACTCCTGGAAGAGTTTAGGACACAATGTTTTGTACTTGCGGTGGGGTGAAATGGAACCTCATCTTATTAGACGTGGTTTGTGGTATATATTATATTTCAAAACAAGTAATATATCCTTATACAGTTTTAATTTTCTGCGATTCGTTAATACACTTTCAATAAACGTGCAAAATAAAGTAACAAAATAGTCATTTCGTTATGCAGGAAGTGAAACGAAATGCTTCATGTGTGTTCAAATGCAGCTTTGAGTTCTTGGATTGTCGTTAATACCAGAATAAAACGAAAAATGTAAGTAATACACTGGCGTGCAAAACTTAAGGACGGATATTAGTACCGCAGATTATAACCGCACAGTGAAACACACAAACTTGAAGCTATTTCCATAACGTAGAGGTTCAGTAGAAAACCAATGCGTATGCAAATTTTTGAAATCTGATGTCGCAAGTCACATGACAGCGCTGAAATGGATATAAGGAACGTCTCGCAGCAAAGCAGGAAACGGAAAACGAAAGTATGAGGCGTTGTAAAGATATTCGTGGGGTTTGTTAGTGTGTCGCAGACGTGGGGTTTGTTAGTGTGACTCTCCCTTTTTCCTGGAAACTTTGGCCTAACTAATAGAGGGCCGACTGCTTTGAGACATCAGTGGTGTTCATGATGGTCGTTAAGACATCAGTGTAGCTCTATCTCGTAGGCAGAGAATGCCATTAGGCTACATGTAGCTATTTTTTCCTGGTTGAGCAGATATGGTTTCGCACCATCTAGCATCTCGCGTGGTAAGTCGAAACTCTGTGTCAAAGGAACTTATTGCAGAGACCTATAGAGTATGTGTGTGGATTCAAACACGCCAATCGACATGAAAAGTAGCACATGTGTGCAAGTATGAGTACGGTCCACCGTAAGGTGAGTCATTCCCGTGTGAAACGTGTCTAACCCCTGCAGCGTCACCGACAAATCCAGTGATAGGTTCCCTTAGTGGGACCAGGAACACACACACCTGTCAGAGTTGTTATCATACCCAGTGCTGTCGTCTTTACTATTTCTATCGGGTGTCGTTGTGTTCATCATTTCCAATTCATCGTGCTACTTGCTGATAACTACGTTGATTGAAACTGTCGCAAAAGGCTTATCTTCACCCCAATATGCGTTTAATCGGTAAATTGCCGCTATATTTTGGCTTTCAGCAGCTCAACGACATTCAAGTGGCTAATGGTGACAATTTTCACTCGAATAATTACGACAGCACCTCACACAATATACGGTACAATACACACGAGTTTTTCAGTTGGACTCTGTTCACTCCTCCCAAACTACGCGACTTATGACGAGTGTGTTTTGGAGGATAAGTGGCGGTGCCGGCATTTAACACGTTTTATGCGGGAATGACTTACCCTACCGTGGCCCGTTTTCATATCTATACACATTCGCCACATTTCATGTTAATTGGCGCTTTCGAACTCACACATATCCCTTGTTAGTCGATTCCCAAAAATGGTGAATTGTCGAAATATTTCGCATTTTGGCGGATTGAAGTCGTATTATCTGAAAATGAAAGTTTTGTTTCTTCTTGGCGATTGCAATACGCCACGAATCGTCCCGTTACCAGCAATATTTTCAATTTAATTCACAAATGCATGTGACATCAACACAACATTTGGCAACAAACAGAATATCCATTGCCTTGGTGTTATACGTCAACATGTAATTTAATGTAATATTTTGAACAGTTAAACAAACGCAATTGTTATTTTTGTTGCCTTTAAAACCTTGTTGATGACGCTTTCATGTTGAGACACACGAAAAAAGGAAAGCATAATGTGAAATTAAGATACGAGGACATCGTGTGTAGGAACTGGATGCACAGCCACAAGTCTAAAAGGAAAACTGTTGTTGTATGTCGGAAAGAACTGCGTTAAATTCTGGTTTAAAAACAACTCTACTGGCATTGTACACTCGCGACTGAAAGAAAATCATTGCCTTTCTAATCGCAGAACACATCGTCAAGAATACTAATTTATATGGATTTTATGTTTGTTCTAAAGTTTAATAAAATTGTCTGCATTAATTGATTTTGAAGTTGCATTTAATCATTTAACCGACCGGAATGGATTAATCTGGGACTAACAAAATGGGCTGAAGTCAGATCGAACGATTGTATCACTGTCAAAATAATAAGCTAAATGCTACTTAAACGAGCAAAACTACATATCAGAAGGAGTACTTCCCCGCATTACATTTTTTTCAAATTTCCATTTCTTATTTATGACTGACTACCTGCTAAAAGGACTATAAAAATGAAAACGAACGCGGAAAATTATGTGGATGTTTTCAGTCATTCTTTTCCATTAACGGCATGATGTCTGTCTGAAGGAGACTAGACCTTCACCATCGTTCCCTCTGTCATTGAAATGGGAAATAGAGACTTGAAGCTGGAAATTAACAAAACTGATAGGTTTCTGTTCAGTACTGGTGACTTGAGATGCGAAAATAATTGTTTCGCGTAACTTTTATAACACCCGCCCGCTATGTGAATATTTCTGTTTGGGTTAGTACAGAAAATCTTGGGCTCCATATTTTTCAGTTACATCCCCCGCTTAAAGAGCGATGTGACGAAAAGTTGCATTTGTTAAGGAATAACGCTATCCAGAGAATATCTGCGTTTGTGCTGATTTCTCAGCAGTTTTGTGATCTAATATACGGTTCCGACCTTTCTGTTTAAATCATATCAGTGGCTCCTTAAATTTTATTCGGAACAGATGTCCACACATGATGTGACAATACCAACAAGATAAGTTGAAACAACCCTGTTTTCATCTTTTACTATATCATTAGCTGCATCTGAATAATTTCCTTAGTTTAGAATTTTAGTGGTTTAATAAATGTTACGAAACTATTCATGCATATCGAAATGTCTTACAATTTCAGGTAGTCAACTCACAGTCCTGTGTCAATATTTGTTTTTCCAGTGGACGGAGTCCTGTGTCTCTAACAGCAACTGGAAAAAAAATCTGTATGCTGACTGATGATGTCTTTTTGGGAAACACGTAAATGGTGTATAATTTAACGAAAACAGATTTAATGCAAAAGGTAAAACAAATCATAATATGCCTAAGGGCATTTCGCTTCAGATATGCTCGTACTTCTTTAAAGCGCTGAACGCATTCCTGTTTATTTCGAAAGAAACATTTTGTTAGAAACGTTACAGAAGTTGTAATATGCATAAATGTTCGTATGTGGAGCGTGAATTTTTACATGTTCAGCGTCTGTCATTGAAATATGGATGTATAATAACACGTAAAGAACGATCTATTGTGTGAAGCTAGCTGGATTGCCTATGGAATAAAACTTTGAGAAATGGGTAACCCAAAACTTAACAATGCAAAGCTTGGCGACAATTGTAAATATCCATTAATAAATCAAACAAAAGGCATGTAGATAATTATCAGCGTTTTTATATACCTCGAAGTAATTACAGAATTATGTAATACGTTTATACGTATTACAGAATTCTGATGGATTCCGCAATAATGATTATGATTAATTACTATTAAAAATAATAGCAATCATAATAATATTTTAATGATAATTAGTAATAATAATATCAAATCGATTTAGTAAGAAATTCGAAAAATTATTTTAAAAATGAAAAGAAAAAAAGGGGAGTTACACTCAACTGGCACTGGGATATCGGTGTTCAGAAATGCCATTCCCCCGGACAGAGGCTTTCCACTGCATTAAAGATTGCTGACGTCTGCCTCTTCCAATACTGGGGTGCGGTATGCGCACTCCCTACTTTTAAAATAGTAAAACCTCACAATATTTAAAAGCAATGTTCTTGAAGATTGGATGGATATTTTCCGTATCCCATGTCTGATTTCTTTCTAGGAGTACATACCTCTTTCTGTCTCGTTTCTACATGGAATATTTTACAATTTACTCCAGAATGAGTCATTTACGAAGGTATCTGCAGCTAGCATGCTTTATTCGTTGGTTTTCTACGCCTTATGTTCTGCTGTGCTGTCTACGTAAATCTTGCTGTTTTAAATTGTTAAAATTCCATGTGGCTTGTCCCTCTTGTAGTTCTGGGTCCGTCTCATGTTCCCCTTATTCAGTGTCTCTAAATTATTGTTTTTCTTTCTAGCAGATGTTTGCAGCATTTTGTATTCACTCTTTTTAGTTTGATACTTTTTGGTGCAGCTTTTACTAATCATGGGACAGTCAAATCCGCCTCTGCCAGTGGTTGAAAGGATGAGGAAGTTCCTTCATCTAGAATAAAAATACCAACGTTCCTCACAATTAAATGTTTATTTTACAGTGACTAGAGTTTCGCAAATCATCTGGCTCGGCTTCGTCAAGACAAATGGAGCGTAAATATTTAAATTATTGTGATATCATCAGAGTTCTGACGGTCACGGTTTTCGGTGAGTTGTTTCCATGTGCTTGAAAGAAATGGAGTCCACGTCATGCCGTTGACAAGGAGTGAAGAGTTCTGGTATATGTGGAAAGCTTCAAATATATTAAGCGTGATAGTCTAATCAGGTTTATCAATAACAGTGGCGTTTCCAACAACAATTTATGGTTATTTTCATGACAATGTTGGGTTTTGTACCACTTCCTCAGTTAATATTTCCGTACGTAGTTCTTGTGTTCCTTCACGCGAAAATTTAAAGCTCTGCGCGTCTGTCCTATTTATGAAAGTTCACATTCATGAGGTATCTGATAAATTCCCCAGGAATCTATGTCTTCGATTTAGTCTTTTGATCCGTGAAACTTCATCTTGTTTATGGGTTTGTAACGTATACTCTAGATCCAGTTTCTTTTTTATTTTACTACTTCTTGTTATTTTATTTTCCTATGCAAATTATCTTCTCACTTAACGAGATGTTGTTTCTCCCGCTGAATTATATGTGGCAACGAGTGTAAGTCATGACGTGGTGGTATGCAGTATATATAGGCGCGCTCAAGTATACCAAAGAGCTTCGTTTTATATGTGATAGGTTCTTCCTGATTACTGATATGCGATTTACCTACGTTTCTACGATATTACGATAGTACGAAAGTTCGGGCTATAAGTAGTTGTGTTATTTTGGAGAGTGTATTTGGGTAATACCAGGAGCTCCCCAATAAAAGGTTAAAAGTGAGTACGTTTTCTTAGTTCATTTTATTGTCAGACCTCTGTCTGGCCGTTAAGTCTATTTCATTGAGTGTTTACGTTACGTTCAGGGTATACTGTGTTTACCGCTCTAATAAGGAGCCTTCAAGGTACTAATGTACTAAAACCGAAGTTATATTACTGATATTCAAGATAATGAGGAACGCTGAGTGAAAATAAATTCCATATTCTTAGAATTTATTGCACGTGCGTGTCTTACCTAAACAAACTCTAGCACTTTGAAGATTAAGCACACTTTAGCTACGTCAAGTAACCTTTCAATAACCCTAACGTGACTTAACGTAAGCTTTCCTGCACTACACGTCCAGCCGGAGAATTTTATTCATTATAATTGGCGCCCGAACATTTCTTGAACACGAGGTATTGACACTTATTGACTATGTCTTCATTACCTGAGAAAACTTCACTATTTCAACCTGAATCAAGTTTCGGTGGAGGTGGAGTTATTTTCAACAATTTGTAGGAAGCCTGTGGGTCTAACTTTGATATCAATGATTTGCAAGTACCCAGGCATTCCTCACAATTTCGTCATACACCAGCTTCATATCACTCTGAGTCGCGGGTCGTACCTGAGGTATTTCAATCCTCTCACAGAGGCAAAATGCTTGCACATTTCGTGCCGCATGAGGGAGCAATTACTTTCAATGGTTTGGAGGGGTCCTTGAAATTTCTCGAGGATTTGGAGGATCATTTCGACTTATACAATATTCCTTAAGATTGCAAAGTGCAAATAGCAGGCACTTGCTTGAAAGATGCCGCTAAGACCTGGTATCGGCAGTGGAGAGTATCGAACCCGGATTCTCGTTATGAGAATTTCCGAGCGGAATTTTTAGAAGTCTTTCCTTTCGGCCTCAGTCGAGCTGGCCTTGCACAACAACTTTTTTCTCGTAAGCAAGGACCCAACGATAGCCCTGTTGCGTTTGCTTTAGAAACAACACGCTTGTATAAATTATGGGATCCACATGCCAGTCATGTCTACATGTTGGACACCCTATTGCAACAGCTCGATCCATTTCTACAGGATTTTATTGAGGTCCGACACCCTTCTACAATACATGAATGCCTTCGCCTCATACGAACGTATGAGGAGCGACACGGCAAACATGGACCAACTAAACATGCTCGGGAACCCCGGGAGGCTTATCACGAAAATCCTCAGCAGCATAATAGGCCTAATGACTTTCAACACGAGCGTACACAGGTGCAAGTCAAAGCTTCATACGTTCCACCGCATAGAAGAGTGGTACACCAACCGCTAGTTTCTAAACAATTTTCTGGGTACAGTACAAATGCACAGTATCCTCGACCCCGTTCCAATCCGCAGAATTCGGAACATTTTTATGCTAAGGGCAATAATGATTTTTCTGCCCGTGCTGAGGGAAGAAATAATAGAAATGGAAATTTCAACAGAAATGCGGAGTTCCCGCAGCAGTTTTCACGAAGTTTTTCTAACCGAGAAAAATTTACCGATACCAGGCAGGGCCGAGGTTTCAGACCGCATGAAAATACAAACAGGAATCCTTTAAACTTCCAAAGGAAGTAGACCAAGGGTCAGCACTGCTTCCTGATACCAAGAATTCTGACCCTAAAATAGTATTATTGACTGTCCAAACTCCTCAGTTGCCTGATGTGTTATTGACAATTGAAGATATTATTGTCGAGACAAAGTTCGACAGTGGTTCTGAAATATCAGCCCTAAATACGAAGTTTTGCACTGAAAGGTTTCCTGCAATACACGTCCAGCCTGCGACGCAGTATTTGCGAGGTGCAAATAACGAAATATTCAGTATCACAGGAACTGTCACATTATCTCTAGGGCTGGGAAAGGCTCGTTTTACTCATTCTTTCCTGCTCATAGACGACCTACCTGTTAAATGTCTAATGGGCATATATTTCCTCAATACTTTTAAAGTTACCATGAATTTCGAACAACATGTTATTTCCTTTCCGGAACCTGTCGAAGTGATTCCTAAAGATCATATAGACATAACGAATTTGTTACTGAGTAAACAACTGAATGAGAGGCAACAAAACCAGCTTTCTCAACTTTTGAATGAAAGATCTGGTTTATTTTCCGACCAACCTGGTTTCACACAGGTGGTTTATCACGTCATTGACACTGATGGTTCAAAACCGATAGCGGCGAAACCTTACCCTAGTGCTCCCCATAAAAAAATGAAATGCAACGTCAAATTTCAGAGATGATTAAACAGGGCCTAATGAGGGAATAAACAAGCGCCTGGGCCGCACCTGCTTTTCTTGTTCCAAAGAAACAACCCAACGAATTTCGTTTCGTGACAGATTTCCGCAAGCTAAACCAAGTCACGAAAACGATCAATTATCCACTACCTGTCATGTCGCATATTTTGCATGACCTATCGTCAACTAAATGGATGTCAACCTTGGATTTGGCGAGTGGATATTGGCAGGTGGCGGTACATCCAGACTCCGTCGATAAAACAGGCTTTGTGACTCCTTTTGGGGTTTATGAATACCTGCGTATGTCCTTTGGACTAGCTTCTGCACCTGCTACTTTCCAAAAGCTTATGGATACGGTTCTCAGACCTGTTCTAGGTCCCCATGTGCATGTATATTTGGATGACATTATTATTACATGCGAGAATTTTGACGAGCTCCTTTCTCTGCTCAAACAGGTGTTCCAACTCATATACAATGCTGGCTTGACGTTAAAACCTAGTAAATGCCAGATAGCGAGGGACGAGATTGTATATCTGGGGTTGAAAATCACTCCCTACGGCTTATTTACGGATGATGAAAAAATCAGGCCTATAGTTGACTTTGCACGGACAAAAACAGCCAAAGAACTATCACGCTTTCTGTGAATGACCGGATGGTATCAGCAGTTCGTCCCCACTTATGCTATAATCTGTGAGCCATTGTATGCTTTGAAACGTAAATACAAGAAGTTTGTTTGGACACCTGAGGCTAACGCAGCGTTTGAAGCACTAAAATCTGCGTTGACTCAGCCTCCTGTATTAGCTTTTCCGGATCATACTAAGGAATTTGATATTTACAATGACGCATCCGGAGTTTGTCTTGGTTGCGTTTTGTCACAAGCTGGGCATCCAATAGCTTTTGCGTCCCGTACTTTAGCCAAAGCCGAATGCAATTATTCAGCTACGGAACGCTAATGTCTTGTTGTAGTGTATGCTCTTGAAAATTTTCAATGTTATCTCAATGAACTGACAGTTAATATAATTACGGATCATTCTGCCCTTCAGTATTTGAATTCTGCTAAGCACCTCTCTAACAGACTATGAAGTGGGCTCTTAAGTTTCAAGAGAGCAATATCTAAATTTCGTACCAGCCAGTTCATAAGAATCAATTACCGGATGCATTATCTCGGTCCCGATTAGTGGGGTTCCCACAGAAACTACTCCTGGATGTCAGCCTTTACTTTTAGTAGCTGATATAACATCATGAGAGCAGATAATGGCAGAATTAGTAAATGATCCAGATTTTGGGGAAACCTATAATTTTTTGCTTGCGGGTTCACCACAACAAAGTGACCCTTCTCTGGCTGGGAGGTCACAGAATTTTGAAGTCATAGAGGGTCTTCTTTACTATACGAAATCTAGGACTACTAGGGCAGAGTTTCGCCCATGTATTCCGCGAACACTTAGAATGGCCCTTTAAAACGAATTTCATGACAAACCTATTGCAGGCCATTTAGGTATTCGCAAGACCCGTTGTAAATTGCGGGATGTTGCCTATTGGCCTGGCATGTACCAAAGTGTGCTCGCATACGTTCAATCATGTCACTTGTGTCAGATTTATAATTACCGTAATGTAAGACCGGACGGTCACTTGAAATCTAGTTCAAGTTCTCATGTTTTGACACTATTTCAATAGATTTATTGGGACCTTATCCTTTATCTGTTAAAAACAAAGCTCGTTACGTTTTAGTATTAACCGATAATTTCTCTAAATGGGTCGAGGTCTTTCCCATTAAAGCCGCTACGGCGGAAGTTATTTGTAATGTATTAATTAATGAAGTATTCTCTAGATATGGTGCACCTAATCAAGTAGTTTCGGTAAATGGTCTCCAATTTATTTCTGACATTTTTGAAAGAATGTGTGCGAGACTACACATAAAGCATAAATTCATTCCCCATATCATCCAGAGAGTAATCCCGCGGAACGAGTAAACAGCACGCTAGTTAAAATGATCGCTACATTTGTCATGGATCATCACGAGCGGTGGGACGAACATCATGAGCTATTTTCGTTCGCCCTCCGCTCATCTGTTCACGAATCTACTAAGTTTACTCCTGCAGAACTTTTTTTGTGTCGAAAAATTAAGACCCCTTTTGAAAATTTAACGGGGATAATCGACGAACTTAACCAGCGACCAACTCCGCAATCAGTACGAATCATGGCAGAGAAAGCTCGTGTTGCAATGATAGGAGCACAAGCGGCTCAAGCAAGATACTATTATACTAGGCGTAGGGAACCAGATCTGGTCGTTGGAGATCTAACTCTCTTGGAGACCCACTTCCAGTCTTCTGTTTCTCATACTTTAGTAAAGAAATTTGCACCCAGCTACGAAGGTCCATATCGGGTGGCAAATATGTATGAAAATAACATTATCCTTGAAAAACCTGACAATCAATTTCAATACGTACACGTTGCTCAGTGTCGCAAGTATCATGAACGAAATATAGATTTTATAATCAACCCTACTCAAACTTCTGCACCACAGACTCAAGAGTCTATATCACACGATCAACTTCCAGAAATTTTGGACGAACCGACAAACCTTTTTGAAGAATCTACAGTGATTTTTTCTTCACCCTTCCCTCCACAAGACTGGCTTCCAAGAACGCAACCTGATTCTACCATAAGACGAAGGCTCGAATCAAGTTCTTCAAATTCTAGTATCTTTCCCTTCCCTCCAACCATTGCCGAGTCTACTGCTGCACCATTCCCTAATAACTCTACACCAACACAATCTCCTACTTCCTTGAATACCTAGTCAGAGAGTATTCCAATAGGCAGAAATAAACATCGCCCTGCACGACCACTAACTTACAGCAGCGACTCAGAGTCATCAGATATTTCTGATTTACCAGATATAGACAATAGTTTGACGATTCCTAAACGTCAGACACATATTACAAACCATCCAGCAACACCAAAAGCTGGTCGAAAACGCAACTTGTCTCCCCAATCTGCTACGCCGCAACAGCGACGAAGGCGGAGATCCTTGCATCCGCCCGGGTTTCGCCCCTGGAACTTACGCTCAGGGCAAACAGGGCCGATGCCTGCTTCTACTGTCATGCCAAAAAGTAGAAAGAAAAAACAAGCGATGTGGCCGCAGCCACGTCCCTTCAAAAGAATTCTGGAAGGACAACACGGGCCCCAGCACAAAGGGACAACATATCGAAAGCCTGGGGAGCCCTCTCCTGTCAGACGCAGGGAATTCCTGACCGACTGACTTCAACCGTTCCTTAGCGTTCCTGTCAGACGCAGGGAATTCCTGACCGACAGACTTCAGCCGTTCCTCACCGTTCCTGTCAGACGCAGGGAATTCCTGACCGACAGACTTCAGCCGTTCCTCACCGTTCCTGTCAGACGCAGGGAATTCCTGACCGACAGACTTCAGCCGTTCCTCACCGTTCCTGTCAGACGCAGGGAATTCCTGACCGACAGACTTCAAAATTTCCTGACCGACAGACTTCAGAATTTCTGGACCGACAGACTTCAGAATTTCTTGACCGGCAGAATACAGATGTTCCAGATCCATTCAAGTCGCAGAAAAGATCGGCGCCACCAGAATTTACCAGTCCGATTAGGCCTGGAAAAACATATCGTACCAGGGTTTTTATGCGTCCTCGAGATAAGTAAGTTCTCGTGGATAGGTTATTTTCTCATTATGTTGTTTTTCCTGCACGACCAGTTGGCCTGACAGATTTTTTTTTCCGTGTTGGCCTACGCATTCTTTTTGTGATATATGTAGTTTTTTTTATATATATGTATTCTATGTCCGTCTACTAATCCGAGTTTTTTATATATATATATATATATGTGTGTGTGTGTTAGGGGTAAAATAGTGAAAATTGTTACTGTTAGGCAGCTACAGGCAATCTTCGCTGCTGCTACAGTTTGTTTGTAATCAACGATAAATATATATAGAGTTGAAAATATGAGGAAGTAAAATGAAATCAAAAAAGTGATTCCTGCTGGGCAGAATAAAAATAAGGTATGCCGATGCAGGTTTGTTCTGTACACGTATAAAAAGTGTTTCCTGCTTCACAGACGACAATAGCTGCGGACACAGGTTTACTGAATTTGTTATGCCAAGCTTGAAGTTGTAAATACTGCTGCAACAAAAAAAAAAGGTAGGACGATAAACGTCAGTCAGCGAAATGTAAGACTACACTCAAAATTTGATAGGTTTTTCAAAAAAAAATATATATATATAAGGGGGAGATGATGTAACGTATACTATAGATTCAGTTTCTTTTTGATTTTACTATCTCTTGTTATTTTATTTTCCTATGCAAATTATCTTCTCACTTAACGAGATGTTGTTTCTCCCGCTGAATTATATGTGGCAACGAGTGTAAGTCAAGACGTGGTGGTATGCAGTATATATAGGCGCGCTCAAGTATACCAAAGAGCTTCGTTTTATATATGATAGGTTCTTCCTGATTATTGATATGCGATTTACCTACGTTTCTACGACATTACGATAGTACGAAAGTTCGGGCTATCAGTAGTTGTGTTATTTTGGAGTGTGTATTTGAGTAATAGCAGGAGCTCCCCAATAAAAGGTTAAAAGTGAGTACGTTTTCTTAGTTCATTTCATTGTCAGACCTCTGTCTGGCCGTTAAGTCTATTTCATTGAGTGTTTACGTTAAGTTCAGGGTATATTGTGTTTACCGCTCTAATAAGGAGCCTTCAATGTACTAATGTACTAAAACCGAAGTTATATTACTACTATTCAAGATAATGAGGAACGCTGAGTAAAAATAAATTCCATATTCTTGGAATTTATTGAACGTGCGTGTCTTACCTAAACAAACTCTAGCACTTTGAAGATTAAGCACACTTTAGCTACGTCAAGTAACCTTTCAATAACCCTAACGTGACTTAACGTAAGCTTTCCTGCACTACACGTCCAGCTGAAGAATTTTATTCATTATAGGTTTGAAAATAACTTTGAAATTAAAAATTTTGAGAACTTTTGAAACACTGAATCAAATCTGAGGAGCAAATGGAATAACCACCCAATTCTTTCGTATTGGGAGGTCTATTGGCGTGAGCGAGCAGACAGGCTTAGGTTTCCTAAATTTTTGGACAGCTTTGTCTATAACTAAGGGCTATATCCTCTGAATACTTCAATTCGTTAAAGAATATCAAGCTCTTTCTGCAAGGAATCCTCAGTTGAGCATATGTTATTGCAAGGCATACGTATGTGCAGAAAGCAGAGATTATGTTTTTCTATTGGTGATTTGAATTTTCATGTGGGCGTAAGGAAGCAGTAAATGTTTTTTGATACACTGTTGTACTAAAGGATCCTTCAGAGCGTGATAATAGGACATCAAGGAATGATAAGCAGCCATTATTTTCAGTCTCACATGCGAACTTAACACGAGGATCAACTGAATTGATAAGATCAAATACATTAGGTATTTCTGAACTCATACCAATACAGAGAACAATAGTTTCATCCAGAGGTCGAATGTAACGAGATGAATGAATTTGTCCTCAAAATGACGCATGTAGGCTTCGCATAAAATAGGTGACAGTGCGCACCGGACTGCGAGGACTTCCGTCAGTTGAAAAAATCTTCCACGAAAAAGGAAACTGTTTTGTCTGATACAAATTTCGACTAATCTCAAGTTTATTCTACTTCCGGTTGGCTGAAATGATGTTCAGTGAGACTTTAGAAAGAGAGAACTAGGCTTAACGAACATTTTTTATATGTAAAAGTACATTGGTTTATCAATCCTTTAAATATTTTAACAGCAAACGCAAACGTTGACGAAGAGTGTAAGACATGCTAGTACAGAATTCATTTGCAATCACAAGTGAACGGGTTTATGGTCAGCAAACGTGCACGGCTTGGATGCAGTCTTAAATAAAATTCCCTTACCTGTTCCTCCTGGTAAGAATATTTGACGAAGGAGATCCTTTGAGAGAAATTTAAAATTCGTTATCACTGTAATTATTATTTTCAAATACTGGTGATTCGATACCTGACTTTAAGAAAAATGCAGAGATGACTGTGGTATAGATAGACTACGTAGTTAAATTTGTAATATATTATACAAACGAAGTTCTTTTTAACAAGCTGTAAATAATAATCTCTTCCATTAAGTTAAGTAGTGATAAATGCCACTTATTTTCCTTACAGACGTGATTAGTTTTATTTAAAATACCATAATACGTTTTTCTATATAAATAAACGTTGCACTTCATACCACAGAGAGTGTAATGAGGATAAACAACTTTAACAGGAATCCAGATATGCTGAGACCGTACTGCAATCTTAATCTACATAAGTCGCTTTCAAGCGATTTTTAACGTATGCAGTACGGTCATTATGGAAACAAATTTTGCTAACTTATCTATTTACATAATTTCTTTTCCAAACTAAATAATGCAAACAAATCATTAAACGAGAAAAAAGGATTTTTATACTGCTTCTTATAGATTTTTACTCACTGAAACCGGGAAAAATACTAAAAAAATTCCATCACGTCAGGTTTTCTTGCAAAACTCGTTCTTGTAGTTTCATTTAGAGTGAAACTCCCGTTTAACTCAAAATCTGGTATCCTATTCTTGATTCTAAAAATTCTATGCAAAAGTGATTTCTTACTTTCATTTAATATGTATTAGAGTGAGACTCAAGAATAAATACTATAAGAAAATGAGCGAAATGGGGGGGGCAGTGGATCTGTGGCAGAGAATGGGTAGTGTTGGTGGTGTGAGGAAGCTCGGGTTGATCGTGTCCCAACCGACATGATCAACCTGAGAAAAAAAGGACGACATCCAGCCAGAGTGAGGCGAGTATTGTTTCGGTGGGTGCAGGAGGGACAGACGGACCGACGTGAGCGATTGCCGAAGCCGCAGCACACCACCGAACGACGGGACCGGCATGTTGTATGGCGGGCATTGACGGCTTGCACCGCTACATCACGAAAGTTAGTGCAGGAATTAGGGTGTTTTGCACAACAAGCTGTGTGAGCACGTACCGTTCGACGTTGTCTGCAGGAGCGGGGACTTGTCGCACGGCGCCCATTGCTCCGATTACCATTGACGTTACACCACCGGCAAGTGCGGCGGCAGTTGGCCTTTGAACGCCGCACCTGGACTACGAAATGGCACGACATTGTCTTCTCCGACGAATCCCGCTTCTGCCTGCAACACCACGATGGTTGGATCCGTGTGTGGCGGCACCGCGGCGAGAGACTGTATGACACCATCATTATGCATCGCCATACCGGTTTGTCGCCTGGCGTTATGGTTTGGGTCACAATTGGATACGACACTTGCACCCCTCTGGTCTGGTACGCATCGCCGGTACACTCAACAGCCACCGCACCGTCTCCGATGTTCTCGTGGCTTAAGTTCTCCCCTACCTGCAGGAACTGCCAGCGGCCACGTTTCAACAGGAAAATGCGCGCCCACCCGTGTCACGTATCGTGCAACAATTCTTCACGGCCCACTAGGTGTCACTGCTGCCGTGGCCCGCCAGTTCTCCCGATATGTTGCCCATCGAACACGTCTGGTCGCTGATCGGCAACCGAGTGGCCCGTCAAGCACCCTCCGGTGGTACGCCTGATGAACTGTTTCTACGTGTGGAAGCAGCATGGACTGACATACCCCTAGCCCACATCCAAAGCCTCTTTCTTTCGATGCCGCGGCGTGTAGCGGCCGTTATTGCCAGCCATGGGAGCCACACGATCTATTATGTCTGCGTGTTCCGCAAGTCGCATGGGCCTGTAAGCTCAATCGTTTCATCTTTATATATGTTGTTATGTGTCCAGTAAATCTGGCTTTGCTATCTCGTTTCCTTCTTGGTGTTGCATTTTGGGTTGCCATCAGTGTAGGTTCTGAGAAAGACTAGTAATTTAATATGGGTTTGAAAATGTACCCTTAAGAAAACAGCACTTTTCAAAACTAAATATGTATCTCTCATGTAGGGGACCAGTGTTGGTGGTGTGAGGAAGCTCGGGTTGATCGTGTCCCAACCGACATGATCAACCTGAGAAAAAAAGGACGACATCCAGCCAGAGTGAGGCGAGTATTGTTTCGGTGGGTGCAGGATGGACAGACGGACCGACGTGAGCGATTGCCGAAGCCGCAGCACACCACCGAACGACGGGACCGGCATGTTGTATGGCGGGCATTGACGGCTTGCACCGCTACATCACGAAAGTTAGTGCAGGAATTAGGGTGTTTTGCACAACAAGCTGTGTGAGCACGTACCGTTCGACGTTGTCTGCAGGAGCGGGGACTTGTCGCACGGCGCCCATTGCTCCGATTACCATTGACGTTACACCACCGGCAAGTGCGGCGGCAGTTGGGCCTTTGAACGCCGCACCTGGACTACGAAATGGCACGACATTGTCTTCTCCGACGAATCCCGCTTCTGCCTGCAACACCACGATGGTTGGATCCGTGTGTGGCGGCACCGCGGCGAGAGACTGTATGACACCATCATTATGCATCGCCATACCGGTTTGTCGCCTGGCGTTATGGTTTGGGTCACAATTGGATACGACACTTGCACCCCTCTGGTCTGGTACGCATCGCCGGCACACTCAACAGCCACCGCACCGTCTCCGATGTTCTCGTGGCTTAAGTTCTCCCTTACCTGCAGGAACTGCCAGCGGCCACGTTTCAACAGGAAAATGCGCGCCCACCCGTGTCACGTATCGTGCAACAATTCTTCACGGCCCACTAGGTGTCACTGCTGCCGTGGCCCGCCAGTTCTCCCGATATGTTGCCCATCAAACACGTCTGGTTGCTGATCGGCAACCGAGTGGCCCGTCAAGCACCCTCCGGTGGTACGCCTGATGAACTGTTTCTACGTGTGGAAGCAGCATGGACTGACATACCCCTAGCCCACATCCAAAGCCTCTTTCTTTCGATGCCGCGGCGTGTAGCGGCCGTTATTGCCAGCCATGGGAGCCACACGATCTATTATGTCTGCGTGTTCCGCAAGTTGCATGGGCCTGTAAGCTCAATCGTTTCATCTTTATATATGTTGTTATGTGTCCAGTAAATCTGGCTTTGCTATCTCGTTTCCTTCTTGGTGTTGCATTTTGGGTTGCCATCAGTGTAGGTTCTGAGAAAGACCAGTAATTTAATATGTGTTTGAAAATGTACCCTTAAGAAAACAGCACTTTTCAAAACTAAATATGTATCTCTCATGTAGGGGACCAGATAAAAATCTAAAATGTCAACCCATAACAGAACTACACTCTTTACAAACATAAAAAAGAAAAATGAAAAAAGGAATCACCTTGAAAGAATTGTCCAATCGAGATGGAAATTAATCTGTGCACAGTATATACATAGGAAAGGGATTGGTTGCAATTCCAGAGGAGTTGGGCCATTTCTTTGCGTAAAACAGCTACACGAGTGAAAGAAGTCTGTACGCTGTAGAGACACCTCGGTCGTGGAGACAAACTATTATCCGGCCTTGCATAGGCGTATAAATTCACGGATACTGGCCTATGGTATAGCATACGGGCCTTTTACCGACCTTTGCAGTTTCAGTAAGTTTGCCGATATTTCAAATTGCGGCCAGTTCGCCGACATTCCGGGATTGGCGTAGGTGGCATCCCATCATGTCCGAAATATGTTCCATAGGTGATAGGTGGACACGGAGGGATGTCGACATTACGCTGTTGAAAAACTGTTGGGTGATGTTGTGACAGGAATAGTAACACAACAGATGAGTGGTCAAAGAAATCGAATAAGTGTTGTTTCACTGATATAATCAAAAGTCATTTTTATGAGGTTTTCATGTGGTCCATTTTTTAGCAACACTTCAAAGATCACATTTATTGGGACAAGAACATACACAATTCTCCCTTTTACATAATTCAAAGATGACTTTAATGTTCGAATTATTCCTCAGCAACATAGACTGAAATGTGTCGTTCATAGATCTTATCATATATTTTAAAAAATCACAAGTAACATACATAGTGCTTACTTAACTCTTTTTTTTTTTTGGATTGGAGGTTTAACGACCACCGTGAGCAACTCAATGGGCTAAAAGCAGTCGCCCGTCCCTAATTTAGGGTCACTGGTTCCAGGGAAGGGAGAGAGCCAGTGCCGTAAGACAAACACAACATCCATGCCTGACCGGGATTCGAACCCGGACCCCTTACGGACGAATGATCAGAGGCCAGCGCGTTAGACCACTGCGCCACCGGGGCGGCTTACTTAACTCTGATTTTAACCTTATAGTTCAGCATTATTCTGCAACAACATAAACTAACACGTGTCACTTTTAAATTCCATCGTTGTATTTGGAACAATCGCAGATATTTTATATCATCATCATAATCATCATCATTGTCAACCATTATCAATCTACTGCTTGACGGAGGGCTAACCAAGTTTCTTCCACAACGTTCTGCCTTGTGCCAGTCTCCTCCATGTTACTCCCGCATACTTTCGAATTTCATCCACACATCTCCCATGTGTCTTCTTTTGGGTCTTTTCGTTTCCCTTGGAATCCAGTCTAAAATTTCGGCTGTCCATCAATGGTCTGTCCGTTTGGCAATTCGTTCAGAACATTTCAATTTAGGGGATTTTACTATTATCATGATGTCTTCCACCCTTGTTTTTTTTTTTTGATCCACGAGTTCCCCTTCTTATCTCCTTTGGTTACACCAAGCATGCAACTCTACATGCCCCTTTTTGTTGTCTGCAGTCTTTGTATGTCTCTTTTAGTTAAAGTCCACGTCTCTGCACCATACGTAATCACTGGAAGACTGCATTGATCAAACACTTTTCTTTTAAGACATAAGGGCATATTGCTCTTGAAAATTATACTGTTCCTTCCAAACGCTCTCCAGACAAATTTTATACACCGATTAATTTCTTCATTAATGTGACCCTCACTTGAAATCTGCTGTCCAAGATAAATGCAGGTATTGGTTATCACAAGCTTTTCCCGATCAAACGATAAATCTTCATTTCTTGTAAAAGCATTGTTCATCATTTTGTCATTTTGTCTTCTGTCATTTTTAATCCCACTCTTTTACTCTTGTCAGCAAGTTCCTGGAGCATACACTGCAGCTCTGATGTTGCATAAATGACTAAGTCATCAGCAAAACGAGTCTGAGTTAGATAATCTCCATAAATCTTTATCCCTTTATTTTCCCAGTTCAGTGATTGAAAGAAATTTTCCAAAGTGGTGTTAAAGAGTTTGGGAGATATCGTGTCGGCTTATCTCAATCTCTTTCCAATGTTTATGGGTGCTATATTCTCAAAAAGCCGAATCTTTGCACTTGCATTTCATTGATGCTATAAATAATATTTTTATATACATCTGTAATACCGCTAGATTTCAAAGCCATTGTAACTGCTGATGATTTCACCGAATTAAAGGCCTTTTTATAGTCCTTAAAAGCCATGCATAATAGAAGTTCATATTCCCTCGCCCTTTCAATTAGTTCTCTCAGTACGTGGATATGATATGTAGTTCTGTAGCCACTCGTAAATCTAGCTTGTTCTATCGGTTGAACCGTGTCCAGTGTTACCTTTAAGCGGTGTGAAAGTACTTGAGTAAATATTTTATAAACCACCAGTAGCAGGCTGATAGGCGTGTAATCCCTGAAATACTCAATGTCATCTTTGTTATGTAGCAGGATTAGCATTGTTCCAAACCTCAGTAATCTTCACTTCATTAAGGCACCGAATGAAAACTTGAGCGAGTACTGTTTCAAGCTATCCACTTGCTGCTTGCATGATGTCTACGGTAATTCCATTTCCTGGAGCTTTCCCCGTTTCATGTTCTTGATTGTATGTGCAACGTCTGCTGGGAGGACTGGAAGAACTCTGGTACTGGTACCTTTCGTATCGTCTGCAATACATGTATCATCCCTTTCACATAGTTTTGAGTAGAAATCTTTCACTCTTGTCAGCCTTTAGCCCCTATTTCTTGTTACATAACTATTGCCTTTTCTCAGAGCCATAATCTGTTTTCTTCCCTTACCTAGATGACCCTTTGCTCTCTTCAGGCTTTGATTGTCTTCAGTTGCTTTCCTCACTAGTTCACAGTTGAATTTCCTTAAGTCCTCAGAGATACTTTTTCGTACTGTCTTGCATAGATCTATATATTGAACTTTGGAAGTCACATGTTCTTTAGTTTTCCTCATCTGTCTTCTTTTTTGCATCATAACTTTGTTCTTTTCCGATAATTTGTTTATATGTAACTTGTCCTTAGTGCCAGCTATTTTTGTTGCTGTTTCCATAAGAGCTTTGGTTACTTTTCTGTTAACTTAACAGATGTCTACTTCTTCCGACGTCAAACCTTTTAGACCACAGAATATGTTCCTCAGTTCCAATCTGAAGGTATTAAGATGTTTTTTAAGGTTGGTCAGGTCAATACACTTTGTTTGTTTTATGATCTTGCCGCGCTCGAGTTTATCATTGAGTTGCATCTTACATCTTACTATTCTATGGTCACTACTTGCGTTGAACTTGCTCAACACACTGCAGCCTTTCATGACAATTTTCTTGTTACACATAAAAAAATAAATTTAACTTGTCAATCCTTTGGGATGCCTCCATGTCTATATCCTTTGCGGCTTTTACTTGAAAAAGGAGTTCATGATGAAAAACCCTTCTGCTTCTGCAAACTCTACGAGAGTATTTCCCCACTGGTTTCTGTTACTGTGACCGAATTTACCTACTGAAGTTCCGTTCTGTTGCCGTATCCCTATTTTCGTATTGATTTCTTCTATAATGATCTTCACGTGCTGCTTGCTTTTAATATTTAGATGACGAATTTCCTCATACATTTCTCCAATCTCTTCATCAGGATGACTTGTGGTGGGTGCATAAGCTTAAATAATCTGAGACTGGTATCTTTTTGAGAGTTCGATAACACGTCATGCTGCTCTATCAGAGGAACTTTCAATTTCTACAAATTTGTCCTTCAGTTTCTTGTTTATTATAAATCCAACACTACTAGTACTGCCAGTATCTGTCCCACGATAGTAGAAGAAATGTGAACTTGTCAGTTCAATGACATCTCCTTTTATACTTAACTGGCTTAGCCCGACGATGTCCCACTTGATCCTTTGTAGTTCTTCTTCCAATTCAAGGAGCCTTGAATGAGAAGATAGGTAGCGTCCATTGTAAGTAGCCAAGGTCAGCAACAGATGGCCGCCTAGTCCGGTCCACCGGTGATTTGTAGCACCCTCTGCCTTCATGTCGCACTGGCCGCTGCTTTGGCCAGGTACATTCTAGCTGCCGGAGACTGAGGGCCAAGATTTTGGTTGTGGAGCCAATTTGGAGGAGTTTGGCCATAACTCACTGCGCTGGCCAAGCGGGTTGGTGAGTGTGAGATAGCATTTCCTCTAATCCCGATGGTATAGTTATACCGATATCGGCGGTCGTCAGAGCCTCCTTATTGGGAACAGGATGCACCACGAGAAGGCGGGGTTGACATTTGTCAAGGAGAGGCTGTAGTATGTTGCGCATCTCATAAAATGTATATAATTGTTGATAACGTCTGTCTTTGACCTGGTGCTTGTGAAAGACTTTGGAAAATACTAATGCAGCAATTTTTAAAGTTGAAAATGCTAGGTAATTAATATATATATATCATTTTACGCAGAAATTACAGGAATTTATAAGAAAATTTTAAAGGAGGAGTTACCCAGAGTTGTTAATACATACATATATAAACAATGCTCGAAATGGGCCGGGATATGCTTGTATGGCATACCGCCAGTGCTTTTTCCCTTGTATTTCTTACTGGTACTTTTTTTAACAATAATTTATCTGCCCGTTTTACCCAGAATTAACAGACCGGCACTAATTTTGGTGTTGGGATCTGTAGAAATGAAATATTTTTTATCCTGACTCGCGAGAGCGCAATTTTAAACATAGAAACTTGTGTATTTTATGGCGTTGAGAAATAGCTGTGCAGGAACAATAATAAGTTCAATACTTTAAAGGATAGAAATGAATTCAACATAACGTCCAATTCAACATAACTGCATAAAGCGGTAGGCGCACCAATAAAAATGCTCAGTTCTGAACCATAGTAATAAAAAATTATTAATATTACAAAAGCCTACATTTTTGTTGCTGTAGTGAAATATTTACATCATTCGATCTCGCACGTTCATGAGGATAGCAGAGAACACGATTATGTAACAACAATAAAATGATTTCCGCTGAAGTTACTTGAACAATGTCGTGTTCGCAACGCTTAACTATTTTTTCTAGCGCAATAAAAACATGCGGAAACATTTACATTGCTAATGTCGTTGAAACGTATATTTAACTCTGAAAGAGAGTGTTTTGCACGAGAAAGAACGAATCAAGTAACACTTCAGAGCGTATGACGAAAAGCAAATGCAATTAAAGAAACCAAAAAGGAAATTTCTTCCCTTTCCAACTACGTCGTACGCGGGACGCTTTTAGTGCTCTCTCTATTGGGCAGAATATCCAGAAATATCTATATTTGTAATTTACGATTGAAAAGTATACTGAAATCCAAAAGGAAATATTCTGTACGAGAAAGACCAAATCAAGTAATTCTTCAGAACGTAAGACAAATCATAAATGAAAGTAAAAAAACCATCAATGGAAATGGTTTACCTTGCAAAATAAGTTGCCCGCGAGTACTAAACATTTCCTCACTTAAGTGCAACTTTTTGAACCATCTGCAATGTGACATCAAAGTTGGCGATTAAGCAATAGAGACAAGCCCACCAGCTCGCATATCATCAGAGACACAAACTTATCAAGACAAAAGTTGCCACAAAAGTATGTACTTATAATTCATTTTAAAAATAATAAAGTCAAAGGTCCATGATACATGAATCGTCATTTTTTATTTTTTTTCGAAAAAATTAACCATTATTTAAATTCATCAAGGATGCTTTTTATTCTAACACATGTACAACTCGCTTACTCTTCGTCTGCAAACAATGTTCGAAGAAAAACAAGTTTGTACTTCACTTACTAATCGGGCATACATTGTTCTTACACAGTTTTTTGTGAAAAGTATTCAGAAATAGCATTCTCTTATTCAATAAAATCAAAGAATGCAGAGCTATAATGCTACCGAAAAGCGTGTCATCTAGCCCTTAGAAGCATTATTTTGCAAAATAAACGCCAGTTGGTAAACAAATGTAATTGAGCTAGAGACTTGCTGTTTGCTCTCCGCATTGATAAAAACTATGGCATGGTTCCGTTCTGCGCTAGATGTACTCTCAACATCAGGTTTGGGTGTAACGTTTAAATTTCGGATTGCAGCGTTACGTAGCACAATGTTACATACATTATCTTCTTACATCAGTTAGAAGATATTTAGAAACATTTTCCGAATAACATGTTGCCACTCTATTCGAATACAAAACAGGCACAGATCGATGTAGCATGGATTCAGTGAGGTGCTGATAACGTGTTACAAGTATACAGTCGTATCTGAATAATATGATGACCTACCTAATAATGCAGATAACCACCTTTGGCCCGGATGACAGCGGCGAGACAGCGGCGAGGCAGCGCTGCATGGACGCAATGTAGCCCTGAAAGGTTGCCGGAGGCACACGTGCCAATTTGGACTGTAGCAGAGCACGGAAGTCCCAGAGATAAAGTGGTTGTGGGTCGGAACTTCAAACCTGTCGGTACAAATAGCTCCACAAGTGCTCTATGAGACTGAGCTCGGGCGCCTTCTCTGGCCAAGGGAGAACGGACACATCGCTGTCGTGTCCCTGGAACAATTCACGCAGTTTCTTAGCTACGTGGAATGGGCGCATTGTCCTATTGGTATACAAAATCACCACCAGGATGCACCAGCAGCGTTAAGTGATGCATGTGGTCAGCGAAGATGGAAAGGTAACCATTGGCGTTCAGGGAATGTATCCAGTCGTAACCAAGATCCAAGGTCGTACAAGGAAAACATCCCCTAGACATGCACACTGCGACTGCCGGCCTGTACGTCACCGACAGGCCTGTCCTGGTGTTGTTTCTCGTAAGTCTGACGCGGTGTCCGCCAGCGCTCGTCACTTCCGGGGAGTGGAAATTTTGATTCGTCGGAGAAGACAACCTCTTTCCACTCTTTCGATGTCCAATGACGGTAGTCCCATGCGAAATGCAGTCTTCGTTGCCGATGGATCTGAGTTAACATGGGCGCCTTGTAGCAGCGTCAAAACTAGATATCCATGCGTAACAGAGTTCGCTCTATTGTTATCGGCGACACGCTCTTAGGTGACCCAGTGTTCATTTGCGTTGTAAATTGCTGCACAGTTGTGCGTCGATTGCACTTTATCAGAAGATGGAGGTGTCTTTCTCTTTAGGGTTCGATAAGCTTTGGGGCTCTATCTACAGTTATGACGTCAGGAGGTACTCGGTGAACCAGCTTTCCATTCTTGGTGCAGCCTTACTAAATAACCTTGCGAAAAGCCCAAGAGGTCTGCTGCTTTTGATATGCTTCCACTCATTGCGCGGTAACTGATAATTGTTCCTTTTCAAACGCACTATGGTTCATCTGTCCTGGCCGGCCGCTTATACCTCCGTATGGTCGACCCTGTCACGCGCACTATGTGAAGCGCCTGGGCGGGTGTACTGTGATTCAGGGGGTGGTCATATTATTCTGATACGAGAACGTATGTTGAGTCAGGCAGATGTGAATGCGTCAATCAATTGCCGAAATCCTTCTGGTGCTTTATTAGGAAGGAGCCTCTTGATCTCTTTCCACAGATTCTCAGTTCATATGATACATTATCCCCTACTTCTTCTCAGTTTGGTTTTCACTCGTTTTCTTGGTGTACAACCCCTTCAAACAAGTTTCACATCTTTTATATATATTTACTGGTACATACTGTGTTTGTGTTTATTGTGTTAACTAACACAATTAGCACAGTTAATGCACCGTTTGTGTTAACTCTATTAACTATCAGAGACGCCGTATGTACCATCAAATGTGTACTAGGAACATTAATTTTGTTGCAAAGTGTTGTACAGCAAGAAAACGAGTGAGAACCAAAATGAGAAGAAAAAGGGAATAATATATCATATGAGCTGACACAGCAGCTACCTCATAAACTAAGGGAAATGCAGAAATCTAATACAACTTCTTTTAAATCTTAGAGTAACAGCTCTCTGTATCACGTTTTCAGAATGGAAACTTAGCGAACAGCAGAAAGTTTGTTACATATATAACTTATTACTCTCACAACAGGTGAAAGAGTTAGGCAACTAGTGAAACAAAAGTAATTCAGAACTTAAATTTTTTCAATGTAATAGCAACACTTGAAAGCTCTCTGCGCACAAAGTACACAAGCATGTACAAGTTCAAGCACCACACACAATTACTTTGACAATTAGTGTCATATGCATAACATCCATTTACCTAATTGCATAAATAAACGAATCTGTACGCTTTTGGTTTAGAATTATTGGAGAATATCACAATCCTAGAGGAAGACGAGAAAACCAAAGACATTTACGTCAGCAGCTCTTCTACATAGTGTAGGGCAAGTAGTAGGGCACCAGTACAAAACAATGCCATGGAGGAATGGGAAAATGTGATCCAACCAATCTTAAGAAAGAACACCATGTGCTGTAAAGAAGTGAACGTGTAATATAAGAAATGCTAAGCACATCTGCAATAGTATGGTATTACTTCATGTGTAGATACTATTACTTAATGGTCTTGTTGATAGTCCTCAGATGCTCCACCAACTCCTGATAGCCGTATACCATTCCTTGATTGCCGTTGAGGCCATAGTTTGCCACGACCTGCTCACATCGTCTAGGCAGCAGCTGGATACCATCACCGTAAAGCTGTGGCAGCTTGGACACAAAAAAGTGAGTAAGGGCGCGTTCGACATCTCCCAGTTTGGCAAACCGTTATCCGTGCAGGAAATGTCGCAACGACCGAAGAAATAAATATTCGTTTGGATCAATGTCCGGGAAATAAGCTGGGTGAGGTAACAACCCCATTGCAGGACCCTGACCTTATGGCAAGTCATCCGTGCTGTTTGAGGTTACGCTCGATTACAGTGTAAGCAGACGCAATTGCGGTTCACCAATCCTGCTCCTTTCGACGTGAGTGCTGATCGTTTCGAGATGACGGCAGTACACATTGGCGTCATCATGGTGTTTTGCGGCAGTAGCTCAAAAAAGACCTCTTCCTGCATGTCCCACCAAACGGAGTGAAAGACCTTACGTGGGTGAAAGCCACGTAAGGTCTTGCACACCGCTGGAGGCCGACATGGGATTCTGATTTGGGTCCCCACCACTGTTTCTAGGCGCTGAGATTGTAATACTGAACCTATTTGTCGTCACCTGTCACAATTAGTCCAAGAACAGTTCAACAGGGTCACGTCAAGAAGGGAAATTCATGCACTCCAGCGATTTGCCGTCTGCTGAACTGTGAGTTGATGGGACACCCAAACTTCCCTCTTGTGCACCTTCCCAAATTAACAAAGTTTCCCGATTATGGTCTTGTTGGTAGATGCTGCACCAACTCCTGTGTGGTCACACGTGGGTTGTTCTCCATTAAGGTCTTCAGCATGTCAATATCCATTATTACGGGTCTTCAGGATTTGGGACGGTCTGACAGGTCAATTTTCCCCTCTCGAAACCGTTCGAACCAGCGACAGTACTGATAATGTGATGTAGCATTGGGGTACATATTGGTAATGTTCCTTGCAGCCTGTTCCTTAGAAAGGGTGTTACCGAGACGGATTTCATGCAGAACGAAATGGCGGATGTGCTCAGTTTTCACTTCCCTGTTTGCTGGCAATATTACTCTTCGCCTTCGGATAGCAACTGCCACTGACATAAGCCACATATCTGATAATATCAAGACGGTGTGCTGCGCAATTTCAGCGGCCATTGTACGTCGCTTCGACTGCGGGAACCTCGTCATGAGACATTGTGTTTTTTCAAATCCAATATTTAATTGAAATTTTCATAAATATAGTGTGTTTCTGATTAAGATAGGATCAATGAAAGCAGTAGAAAACTGGAACAGTAAAAAGAAGCCTCACTTACCGGTGTTGCACGTAGCATTTTGTCGGAAACCACTTTTTCTGAAATATCCAGATGATGGGAAATTCGTGAAAAGGCTTGGAGAGAACTAAATGGCTTTACAAAAACTGTTCTCTGCCGGTGTTACAAAGGCTAGCTTACTCGTATGGTATCAGACAGACACAACCACAGTTCTTTTGATATCGCAGCTGGACATGTATTTCGGAAACATACATATCTTCCTTCATTAACGGGCCATATGTTTCGCAACCGCATCAAAAAATCCGCAGTTTCACTGCTAAGTATCTTATAGATTGCGCCGTTTAACAACGTAATTGGTAGCTGATTGTACTGAGAAAGAAGAGGTTAAGATTTTACTTGACAATGAAACAGTTGTTTCGTGCTAATACACCTTACGTTCGTAATAGCACGTCTGTAATAATTAGAGCTTGGTTTATCTCCAATAAATACCGCACTCAGCTGAAATATAGACATCGGAATTGCAGGTGCGAGAACAAAGAAGCAGTAGACTCTCTACCTCCGCGTATCCCAATGTGGCAAAAAATTAAAAAAAATATGTTTCAGAAATGCATTTATGTCATACCCTTCTCAACACTCGGTAAAATGCAAGGATCAATAAAATGGGAAGTTTCATGGCTGAGCTGAAAAAGCGAATATAGTTTTAAAGTACTCGCGAATGCATTGGCGAGTACTTTTAAACTATATATCCCTATTTGCTCATACGCAGTTCAGCTAGGCGATTGGACTGAGCCGCTGGCTTCCGCCGTTCTTCGATGTCGGTCCCAGGTTCAAGTACCTGACGCCGGCATCGCTGTATATTTTCAAATGGCCCTGATTGTGTCTCTTTTCTCTCTGCACGTGCCCTAAGTTACCGATCTACAGCTGCTGATAGCCCTATGCGTTTCTCACGGTGGTTCTTAAAGCCAGAAACAGCAGAATCAACGAAAGGTAACTCATCAGCGGATTTCAAAGCTGACGAAACCCACTTATTACGTGCATACATACGGTCGCTAAAACTACGCCACGAAATCGATATCCTGCGTTTCGATTTTATAATTACCACTGCAGAAAGGAATGTTTCACACGACCATGTCGACAGAAACACTGAAAAAACTTTCTTATGAATTTAGTCTGAATGAAATACCACATTATATTGATTAGTATATTAAACTCTATCTGCTTCACACATTGCAGTAACACCATATTTGCTACAAAGCCTGTCCATTCTCAGCCACTCTGTTCCTTCGAAAAGACAACCAAAATGTTGTTTCGTTTATGAAAACAGAAGTACTTAATTAGGTATTACAAATTATATCACTCAGCGCTATTTAACATTTATGTTTTATCAGCAGTTTCCTTAAAACTTCATATCTGAGATGCTATAAATGTTAAAACCTAAAAATCATCTTTAGAACGGGAACTTGCGCTATTTCTGTTTTACATATTGGATTGTTTCTGTTGGCTTCTTTTATTACCGAGTTGTGTTTCTTTCAGTGACGGTCTAATTTGCATGATAACGGGAATGGCACGTATCTGCAATTTTTTATACTTCGTGATTCTTGAACGTTCAAAAAACACCGTTTACTGTTACTAAACCGAAAAAGCAGAACAGAAGCCGTCCATAGGATTTCACCAAAAACATATTATGAGCACAGGGTTTACATTTTAAGAAAGACGTCTCTCAAGTATATTCTCAGTAAACAACAAAATAGGGATAAGTTTAATGGGCTGTTGACATGGCCAAACCCCGCACTGTATGGAACAGTCAAAACCAAACGTAGTCGATAAATATGAAGAGAGAAAGGCGTACCAACAGTGTATCGCAATCGAAGAGCATGGGTAAGCGTGGAGATCTGAGCAACTTTGATCGTTGACGCATTCCCGATCCAAGACAGATGTGTCATTCTGTCGCTCAATTGGTAAGAATTCTATATTTGCCAAGGGTAATCCTACGAAGGGTGTACCGCAAATACATCATCAAAGGACACAGCAGCACGCACAAAGCAAAGGGGTAGCCGACAACACGCCATTGATGACCGGGTTTGACGTAGATTTTCGAGGTTTGTACACACCCACACCTTTGCAAAGGCAGAGTAAATCACATCCAGGTTAAAGGGTTAAATTCCGGGGGCCAAGCAGCGTCAGCGAATGAATTGTACTGTGCCCTCTGCATGCGCTGGGCTATTTGAGCCGACGCCATAATCGTGTGCCACGGTTGACACTTGTAATTGGAAATTACGCTTTATCTGGAGACGGGAACATTAAAACTGGACCTCCGCAGATTGGCGCCGCGTCGTGTGGTCAAATAAAGCACGTTTTCATCTCAACCTTGCTAATTGGAAGGTGAGGGTGTGGCGTTGACATCAAGAGGCCATGTCGGTACCTTTCTGAACCGTGGTGGCTCTGCTGTGCTTTGGGGATCGTTCTCATGAAATATATTGGGTCTTTTGATGAGTCTATGGAGATCCTTATCCGCTGCGAGGTAATATCATGTTCTGTTTGATCACCTACACGCTTTTACAGCCTTCCCGCATCTCGATTGATCGTCTGTCTGTTCCAGCACTAACAACCCAGGCATAGTCTGAGGAACAGTTATCTGAGTTTGAAACCTTTGAATGACGCCAAGGTATTCGGATTTTAATCCCGTGAAAACTTTCTGAAATACCGTGGAGCCGAACAACTGTTTTCATGGTTGTTGAGCTGACATCTCGGGCGACGTTGTGGACAATGCTGCAACAAGCATGACTGGCATTACCTTCGGAAACACTCTGGAATCTAGTGGAGTCGATCATTGGCATATACAGGCTGTCATGTGCGCTAGAGCTAGACCAAATCCAATTTGGTAGGTATCTCTAATTTTTTGTCCATTGAGTGTACTATTGTTTGATTAAAACGACGCAGTCTGTTTATGTATGGTATTTTTTTTAGAATAAGTACACGTATTACATTACCAAATGTGTTCGTAGTTCTTCGCAGTTTTTTCGTAGTAATTTTATAAAAGCTCCCGGTTCATTGTATGTTGAAAGTGAAGGTTGCAATTCATTTTTTTTCAACAGAGCAAGAAATCTGTGAAGTAATTTTTGTTCGTGAAAAATTATTTCTGCTATCTAGAAAGAAGGAACATTCAAGATTGCAGAGCCACTGCTTCTTTTGAGAGGATTTTTGCTTTTTTGTTGGCACATGAAAAGCTATTTTTGCGTAGAAATCTACAATTTTAATATACGAGTCAAATCGGAGATACAAAAAAAAATACCCTTTCACTGTGAAAAATTATTTGAGCTATCTGCCAGCTACGAATACCAGAAAGCCAACTGCGTTTCGTTGGAAGCAGACATTGAATACACAGAAATAACTTCAAGCCATGGAATGGTTCACTTCAAAAAAGTTGATTATCAGTCAATGTTCATTTGAGTTTAACGTATGTACCACATGCTGTCTCTCTTTTCCAAATGAAACAAATCTACTAAATGTATTTTTCTGAAGCTATTACCTATCCAGATATCGGTAGTATGTAGAGAATAAAGTTCTGTTTTAACCAAAAGTTTAGATTGATCTTTTCAATTGTTGTTTATATTATATTGATGTAATAAATATTTCAAACAATGTGCTACAAAATGTTTTTGATGCAACCAATCGGAATTAATACGTCTATGAGTCTGCATTATAGAATGGAAGCTGCATTGAATTTTGAATTTTTTTAGAATTTAACCGTAAAGAGAAAGACAGCTGTGTATTAAGTCAGCGTTTACCAAAGTTCACCTAATCCATAGTGGTTTACCAGAGTGTTTTAACTTATACCGGAAACAGTAAAATTAAACACTGAAAAGGAACTTTTTACGCTCAATGATAGAGAATGGGAAAAACAGAGAGGCAGTTTAAGAAAACTTCACGAAACAGCTTTCGACTACGCGAAAAAATTCATTACGTTGTGTTTGTGGCAACTGATTTGAAAACGTATCAGAACAGAAAAAAAAATAAGTCACAATGAAAAGCTGCACAAAAATTTGCGGAAAACGCTTCCCAGTGAGCGAAGAGAATTCCAATGATATTATATTTAAACCCGAGGATATACAGAAATAAGAAATGTAGCGAAAATCTGAGAAATAACAGTACTGTAATTTAAAGACATTTCATATCAACGTTTAAATAAATTCGTACGCAAAACAGGAAAACCTCGTAAGAACAAAGACGTGTTCAAACTTTATTGAAAACTGGTGCTGATAATACTGAATCAAATTAACATATAACATATAACTAAAGCTTTTTACTAAAGTTTTTATTTGTTATATTATTATATATGATTCTACACATTTGAAACTGATCTAGTGCTGATCAGTTTCAATACAAATTTTCCGAACAAAGTTATTTACGTCGGATGTTTTTCCAAATTTGCGCTATGGAGAAGGAATACAGTAGAAATCATGGTGTCGATATAAAGAGCATAAATTAACACAGGCACAAATATTTTAGTTTACATTGTAGTCAAACCGCATTTTACTAACTCATATTAGCGCACATCCAGAAGACCAGTTGGCATGAATAATTTCATCAAGCTGTTTTTGATGAACTGAATTTGCTAATTCGTAATTCAGTTCTCTTCGAATTCAAATCTGTCCTTGGTTAATGGAAATTCATTTTCAGTTGAATGTCTTCTTCTTTAATCTCTTGGAAGTCGCATAGGTGACCACAATAATACTGTTATTGAAAACCAGTAATTTGTATTTCTATCATTCGGTTTTTTCTTCTGCCCAATTACACTAGATACAAGCACGAAACTAGAATTGTTAACATTCTGTTGTTACTTCATACCACATGCCACACATGGACAGGAAAAGAAACGCGAAATGAGATCGGTGGAATTTTTCACTCTGTTTCACAAGATGTCAACTCTATAAAATCAATAGGATCAGCCAAACGTCATATTCGAAAAATAATGTGAAGGGATGGTATTGTCTAAATTAGAGAATATCGTAATTTCTTAAAGATTTGTGCTAGATGCCTCAGACACAACTGCCATTCGAAAATGCACGATGTTCAGAATCAATAAAACTATAATTTTTTCTTTCAATATATGATTTTGAAATGACGATGGTTAAATATTTAAAACTATTCAAAAGCCAAATATTTATTGAAAACAAGACGTATGGTATTTACAGGCAAATATATGGCATTAACAAGCAAACAATTCTGTCTGCCATATCCCAGTCTGCATAATCTACAGGTATACATTAATTTTATCATTTTAATTTGTTTGACTAGTGAAATTAGTTTTTTCATGAACTGGGGACAGACAATATGAATGAGGTTCTTGAAAAAACAATGTTTTTAACTGAATGGGCTGAGATTTCTTTTTCAAAAGTGACAAAGGTTTGAGCTTGACGGTAGCACAGCATTCCTTCCATAGCAAGAACAGCTGGTTTTGAGTCTATGCCACGCCGTCTTGCTGCTGTCATCCAAGGCAAAGGTGGATATTCCCATTATTAGGTAGGTGGTCATATTATTCTGACACCACAGTGTATGCAAAGCCATCGAGTTACTCGCGATGTTCGTTAAACACGCAAACAAACAATCAAACACTTCCTTCTTCATTTGAAAAAGTTCCGTGCGCGTTATTTTACTCTGACCACACAAACTTGTGTTTTGCTCTTTGTTCCACTGTCACAGAAGAAGCCGGACACATGGGAGAAACATTTTTGTGTTAGATACCACATTCTGAATTGACAGCATTTTTCGTTGTCTTAAACTGTACAGTCATCATGGAACATACATTCATGCCCCTTTGTTAACTGTAATTCATGGGCTGCATCAGCACTCGTCTCATATCGTCGTTCTCGTTTTCTCTTGGTTTTCTTTTTGGAAGTGATTTTACGCAGCTCAACTATGTAAGCATTTCAATAGGTCATAAATCTAAAACGTTGCCCATAAATCTAAAACGTTGCCCATAAATCTAAAACGTTGACTTTGCCCTTTTTTTCATTTTGTAGGATCCGTAAATCTCAGGTGTTGTTTGATGAACAATATTTTGTAAGTCAGATCAGACTGACATTCGGTACCAAACGTTTGACATGTAGGCCTGGCACTTGCTACATTGGAATGTGTTTTCATGTGGCACTGTTCTTCATTGGTGCATGTTTATGGCTCGGTAGAAATTACATTAAATTTTTGACATGAAGTGTATGGTACTCTACATAAATTGAACAATATTACAAATAAACAACCTAATCTACAAATTCGTACAACTTTCACGCACACAGATCACAAATTATGCCATCATCGTATTCATACCACAAAGAGTGAAATTTGGGCAAGTCATATATTTGTATAGTTTTAAAGTGTTCGAAACACAGTGTCTAGCTATCATTTCCTCATGCGCAGATCGTTTGTTGGAAAATAAAATATATTACAAATTGTGAAAGTTTGACACACATAGAAATCAACAAAGCCTTGTCTTCAAAGATTAAGGCACCCCGTGGAACACACTACAGAGTGCGCCACGCTGGGGATTTCTGAATTTACTGTATCCCTCTCCTCCGAGGCGAGGGGATACACAGATTAATACACAGTAAACAATAGTAAAACTCTCTCAACTATTCAACCAAAGGAACGGGCTTAAGGGTTAAAACTCTGTTAATTCACGCATTCATCTGCTTTCGTACTATCTTCCATTCCCTTTCATACTGCGTACTTCATATTCACTACATCAATTTCGCATTTTCAAACACTTAAGGCATTCCTCACAGGTTGGCTTAAAAGCACGCAGGCACTATTCCCTGGAAACCTGTACGTAAACCAGTTCCTAAATGGATATAGAAAAACACCCGATTAAAAAAAAGAAAAAAAAACATACAAATTGGCTGAGTACTAGGAAAATCCTCGATCTCATAAAACAAGACCAAAATTGGTATCTCTTAGTTACTCAGTTAAATTTAAATTTTTTGGCAAGTTACTAAGATAAACCGGGAATGGTTTCTCGAAATCTACGTATTAAAGTTTTCATTTTATTTTTCGTATTTTTATATATTTTTAATTAATTTCACATTGACATCAGCGATTGCATAATCGCATTTCAAAAGTTGAAGGGAACCACCTTACCAGAAAAAAAATTCTTAAAAAATTATTTAATATTTTATATTTCTCTAACTAATTACTGTAACAGAGTTACCGGTATCAGATAACCTCTCATGTATGTAAAGACTACTCTCATAAATCACACAGTAACACTTACCAATTTTTGACGTAGAATACATCAATCTTTTGGTTCAATTAATGGTTCCCTTGGTAAAAATCCGTGTGTCTCAAAAAATTGGACACCAGACTTCAGTCAAAAATTTCAAAGCTATAAGAGCTAGCAAAATTATAATAACTAAGTTGACGAGAGGAAGGTCCAAAGAGTATACCGAAATAGAGTTCAAGATCAGATGACACAACAGTGAGAGGCGCTCGCGTCGTCATTTAGTGGTTAAATCGGCGCTCGGCGGGTGCGATAAATTTAGTATAACTCGGAGCCGTGATTTGGTAGCACAGTGGTCTGAAACTGAGACCCTTGAAAGGGCCAATTTCAGTTTTAAAGGAATTTCGGGGGCCGCAAGAATTTTCATAAATTTCTCCCGAATTAATATAAACTTTACAAAATTACGCTAATGGCTTGGCACTAAAACCGACCCAAAGTTTCTGGCCAGAAATTATATGTTCTGACCAGAAACTTGGGCTCGCTTTTCTGTCACTAACTTATCGATATTTGGAATAATGTTTATGCTATTTTTAAGAGTGAGCATACGTCACTGTCGCTTAACCTATTCCTTCCAAGACATTTTACTTGGTTCATTCTTGAAAACAACTGTTCACATGAGTTATGTTGTTCCGAATATAGACATAACTCGTGCACCTAATTTATGAATGTTTACGTACTTGTCTTTTGAAACTAACTGGTAAAACTCTGTTAGATTGCGGCTGTTGAATTTTGGTTTCAAGAAGTGATCACACTGAAGGTCTATAAATTCAAGCTGAAGTTCTTCAGGTGTGTTGTCAGCATTATAGGAAAATGGAGACTTGAATATATTGCAAATGTGTATTTTGCTTAATACATTTATGTTCTTTGTAAATAAACTTGTTATTTATAAAGCAGATAGCTTTTCTAATCATTACTATGTATGTATTATTTTTAATATGTTTATTGAAAAAAGGTTGATTTACTTTTATTTTGTAATCATTCATGCAGGCCGCAAAACAGTTGACGTCTACACGAGATCTATCGATATCTGTAATAATATTTATCAGAAAACTTGATTAGGTGTGTGAAAAATTGTAAAATAGTTGAGAACTTTGTGAAAATTTCAGAAATGACCCAATATCCCAATTTAAAGCAGGTTCAAGCCTACCGCAAACAAAAACAAGAAGCAAAAATGAATAAAAATGAATTGAACAAGCTCAGAATGTCCGAGGATAAGCGTAAGGGAGAACATAGACAACGCAAAAAGGCTGACCCCGCAAACCGCGACCGATCACGTTTACCGCTCCCGTCGAGGCTATGGAAATGGATCCACCCGGTAACACACCCACACAAAAAGATGCAATCGAGTCGGTGGAGACTGGAAATAGTGTGATTTCACAACATTCGCCAGAGGAAAGCCTGGAAGAGATAGTACGTCGAGCCAACAACTTGATCGCAACGTAGAACGAGTCTACAGAGTTAGGGGGAGGCGTGTTCTTACTTTTTGCGTTTCCATTAAATTTAGGTAATTAGAGGTATTAATATTTGATTTCTTACCTCTTTCGTGAGTACGTGCACGGGCTCTATGGCATTCCAACATCTTCTTTGGGTATGATGTACATTAATATTCACATATTGCAACGAGGGTCGTATATCCGAGTTTTTTGATGAACATAATTTATTGCAAATCATTTTATGTGAATTAGATAAAAATACACACACACATACACCAACGGAAATTTCGTTGTTTTGGCTTTCGCGTAATAAGTCCTTACATCAGTTTTCACTCTGCGGCCTCTGCCATCAGTTCTGCGGCCTCTGCTGTCAGTTCTGTGACCTCTGCAATCAGTTCTCACGTGTATTCACATTATTTCTTATATCAACTCAGCCATCAGTTGCCAAGCGTCTTCATATGTCCACAATTTTCTCACGTCTGCCGTTGGCCTCTTCCGCTGCGCACTCCGTCGGAGTAGTTCCAACAAGACAACGGCAATAGCAGAAAAGAATGAAGTACGACGACTGCGAGCTCAGAGAAAAGATTCACAAGAAGACGAAGAATTTGAGATGGCAGCCGCTGAACCCGGAGTTGACCTGAGTGGCATTAACCAAATGCACAGATCAAATGACTTTCATAACATTTGGCAAGCAGCGACTAAATACTTCGAAGGCGCTTTCTTTGAAAATGAATTCGGATTCGCTTGCGAAGTTTGCGATCGCTTGTAGTTCAAGAAAGATGTTTAATCGGTGACAACGAAATCCACTTCAGTCCTGCACGCCCAGTTACCTAATTAGGACATCGTGATATTTGAGGTTTGCAGCTGCAGTCGCAGGTACTTGTATAAACGCAAGATTGTTCTCTCGAAATCAAACGGATTAAGATATCTGACAAAGCCGAAGCACTTACCTTCTCTCCACCCGATCACGTAGAGATTAATTTCGCAGCGCTTGCCTTTCATGAAGCGATAAAGAAAATAAATTTTACAGATCTCATTCGATTGGAACAAAAAAATTGTTTATCTCTTAAGGCGAACATGCACTCTAGTGCAATTTAACCTTATGAAGTTTTGAACTAACTTTTCATCAATTTCGCATTTCATTGGAATCCATGACTTAAGGAGCCATTGCGTCATATAATCTCTTTGCTAATCTATGGGCTTCCAGTTTGAAATGTGTTCTACGAATTCCGGCCAAAATAATCACTAATGAAGCTCTAGAAGTAAGAGAGTGAAACGACACACGCTAAGAACACTGTGATTTATTCAACTCAGTTGCACGGCACATCCACTTGTCGGAATCCCAGTAATTTGGCGATAAATTATTCACTTAATGGAACAACTATGTTATATGTAACGAACCTAAACGTTCTTTAAAGAAATGTTATATTAATATAATTGTTTGAACAAATTGCCGCTTCCTTTTTGTGAAGGAACATATTCTTTATTGACGTCTACCAAATTTACAGTTTTAATCAAAAAACGTTTCTCAGCAGCACTAAGGCAGCCTTAAAGCAACATTAGTAGGTGCATAACTTTTTTCCGTGAAAATAATTAGATAGATGCAATATATTTCGGAGTTTTTATTTGAGCTATCTTCATCCTGTATTTAGGAAACATATTCATTTTTTGTTAGGCTTACCTCAGTTGATGTTAAGAAGAAATCTTTAAAACGTAAATATTTATTTTCAGTCAGAAACACTTTCCTTTAACAAAAAAGTTCATTTTCAGTCAGGAATTCTCGAATTAAAGACCATGAATATCAGCCAATAACTTTTATTTCAAAACCGAATAACTTTCATTCTTTGCGAGAAACTGTCTAATTCTTACAAATTATGATCAAAATTTAGCCGACATTTTACATATGACAATGCTGAAAATATATTTGTTACAACATGTTGGATTGGTGGTTTTCTATGGGAAGGGTATTTATTAGAAATGAGTTCCATATTTCTCATTTTAATCAACAAGGAAAATTTAGGATACAAAGAAGTGATCCCTTTTCTTTGTTGCATTGTAGGATATATTTAAAATTCTTAAGATGTAAAATAAGAGTGAAATAGCGGTAACCCATCTCATCGCGGTGTCTGTTAATATGGTATTTATCTTTCAAAAATTCAAAATTAAAATATGTAAATTTAAATTCTCCCATGATTTCAAAAGTATAAGTTATTCATACAATAATCGAAAAGGTCCAGTACCAAATAATAACACTTCAGAATTTAGTTATGTTTAAGAATTACTCAGATTTCTTATAAGCTTCTTCGAGATTGGATTGCAACTGCTTCAGATTCGTCTTACAATTTTTAAAATTACAATATAATCTAAAACAGTTGTAATTGTGGGGTCGATCTAGAAGAATTCGACGTTAAATTTTCATTTCCATTCGTAGAATTCCTTCATTGTTAGTTCATGTCGTAAGCCGTTTTTACGTAGATAATAGGACTGCATTAATACGAGGGCTCTTTTTAGATATCTGACATGATATCTTACAGTTGAATTGCGTATTTAAGACTTGGGAAAATTTCTAAAGAAGAAACATTTGAATAAATTATGTGCAATCATTTCTTATCTTATTGCAGAATTTCGCTTTATGTGAAAAAGTGAAGAAAAGAATCGGTGAGCTTTAATTAGACTCTTAATGGTCTCCATAAGAAGAAACCCACACTTTTTACATCACTTTTTGAAGGTTCATGTTTAGGAGTAGATGCTTTTAATCGAGCTGTAAAGCAACTTCATGACACTCACACACAGATCTGACGGCAGCACATAAAATTCTGTATAAATCTGAGATTGCAAATCAGACGATGACAAACCATTTTCCGTGTGTGCAAGAGTATGTGAGTTGTGAGCAACTCGATTGAATATAAGAAGTCTTTTGTCCCTAATTTAAAGTAACTGGTTCCAAAGAAGGGAGAGTTCTAGTGCCGTAACACAAATGCAACATCAATATCTCGCCGGAATCCTAACAGGGATCCATCTGGTACGAATAGTCGCGATCCAGCACTTAGACCACGTTATGTTTTTATGCAGATGTTGTTCATATATTCACCTCCTGAATATTATGATCCTCGCTGCTGTGGTTGTTTTTTTATCATGATGGATCAGTTACTTTGCTTTCAAGGTCTTTGCCGCCACAGAGGCTCAGTAGTCTAGGCCAGTTTTTTAAAATCATATCTTTGAAAACAAATATATGAAAACAAATTGTTCAAAACAAATTTCGTTATTTTCGAATCCTGGTGATGCACTGCCGAGGACCTTCAGTCCGTCCCTCGGTAACGGCCTGCATCTCCACCTGCGTATTTATATCTATTATGTTATTGTTAAAGCTAGGGTCTGTCTTCTGTTGAGTCTTGCTCTGGAGTAGTGATCCGTTGGCTGTTTTTTTTGCCTTGGTTATTGCCTTAGGATGAAAGACTTCAGTCTCTGTTGCCATGTACTAGGTTAACAATCATCTTGTTTGGGGGATTAACACTTGGGTGGGCATAAAGGACATTTTCCCACCAGCTTTCCACGTGTTCTATCTGGAATATGTCGCCTGAGGCATTCATCCATGGGCGCAAGTTTCTGTTGTCTCCCCAGTGGTCTTCCTCTTCTGACTACTGGTTCTTAAGCTTAGGCCAAGTTCCCAGCATTGACCTATGGCGGTTGGTTCGCCGATGTCAGGTTTGGCTGAGCCATGAAAATGACCATAGCTGTGGAAGGTACTCTCTGTTCCTTCTGCTTCTTTCCTCGCAGTTCTGTTGCCTTGCCATTGCATTTGACGGACCACCTCCTTTGCTTAATTTGTTCCTCCTGAGTATTATAATATTGTACACGCTCTTGAGCTTGATACTAACCTTTTATTTAGGCAGAGAAGACGTTAATTGGGAAAATAAGCCTGCTGCTGTTGTTCTTCTTGGATAAATATATATGTTCCTCTACAAACCTTGATATTTAGAGTTTAATTTCCAGCCTCTGGCCACTAACATAATTGTATAATCATGTCTCGAGTACTTGTTGATTGGCATTTGTGTTTGTTGATATTATCTGGTTTCTCTTTCCTCTGTGGTTGTTTTTGCTCTGCATCCTCTATTAGTAATTATTGGTCTAGAGGGAGAAATCGGTTATTGCGTTTAAGGGTCTTTCTGTTCGTAAGTGTTTCCCCGCGAGTTTCAAAATCCAACTTGGTGGGACTCCTTGACCCACCTTATTCCTGTGTACTTGGACCTTTTTTTTTTGTTATCTATTCCTACTTCCCTCTCTTTTGATGGTTTACTCTGTGCCATTTCCTTCGATGTGGATCTGCCTTTTTTCCTGATTTGTTTCTGTTTTTAAATTGTTAAGTTGAACCACTTGCGGGTTGTTCCTGCTGGAGCACCTGTTCTCCATGTTTTTCGGTTTCTTCCTGAAATGGTTGCCCTTATTGGCTGTTTGTGTAGTCCCATTACTTTACAGGTAAATAAGTCCCCTTTCGGCGTTTCCTTTGATTTTGTAGTAGTAATGGCATGTGACCATTATAGGTCTATAAGTCTCCTCTAGGAGTTTCCTGGTCCAGGCAATTTGTTAGGTTTGCTGGTTTCAAGAAATCCTTTTGGTTCTCTACTTCATTCCACGGATTTCGTCTGCTTCCCCTACTTGGGACGCTCATTACTTTTCCAGATTTTGTCTTTCTGGGCTTAGGGCACGCTGCTGTGATTATGACTGTATTAAAATTCAGTTTTCTTATTGTGATACTCCCATCTTTTATGGAGCTACTTTTAATCGCTTGGGGTTTGCCTATTTTTTTCCTTTTTAAGGAGGTTTAATACGCTTGGTCATTGTCAACAACTTATGGGTGTAAATGTATATGTGATTAATTGTTTACATTGGAATTGTTTTCCCCTCACACTTTGTGAGCAATTCTTATTTGGCATGATTAAATCCAACTAAATATTAATGATCCATTTCCACATCTGGTGATTCTCATATTTGTGCAAAATTGTAAGCACTTAAAGTGTATCTTCTGCACCTAGTTATTTCTCTGGAAAAGTATGTTTAAACACAGAAAAAACTAATGGGTGTTTATTGTATTTAACAAACGAATAAAGAAAAGAACTGTGTATAATAACCTGTGTATTTGATACAACTCACACTGTAGATCACGATTGCAGTCCAATATATTACACAAGAATAAATAAGTAATCTCACTGGCAGGACAAGAGAAAGGTACAAATCAACATATAAATATTACAATCATAAAACTTTAAATCGCACTTAAATAAAACTTGGAAAGAAAAAACGTTTTTCATTTATTCATATTTGCATAATAGGAAACCAGTTCTGACATTATCACTACTCGAGTTATTGGCTTAGGTCATAATGTAGGTACTTTGTTACCTGTATATTTGATACGACTCATACTGTGGGCTGCAATAGCAAACGAAGATATTAAAATTTATGGTAAGTATGTAAATTGTGTGGCCCTAGAAACTATAAAGGAATGGCTTAAACTTACTGGGAGCTTAGAAACTGATCTACATTTGACGAAATATTTGATAAAATTAAAAGAACTAAAAAAAAAGTCAATGTATTAAAATTTTGTAACAAAAATTTAATATATGTTATGGATAATCCTGCAAACTGAAAAGATATCGCAATTTAAAAGCCTAGCAAGTCTTAATTTTTTAAAATAAGTAACACTCAGCTGTCTGCCTCAATAAAAATAAATTTTATATAAACAAATAAAACTGTTAAAAATTAATTATTGGGTGAGCATTTTTTGAGCACTTTCAGCGGCAGATTTTCAAGCTATTCATTACTCTCAGCTTTTGCAACATATCTATATCTTTAATTTCTTCATTACTTTTGCATTCTGATCTAGTCTATCTCCACAACTATTCATTCCTATTTTCAAGGAGGTTTGATTTACTGCGTCACGTCGTTTCCCGTCTTAAAGGGACTCATGGGGAAAGTGTGGTGGCGCCTTAACCTGTTAGGGAACCCGTAATTAGGAGAAGTTATTTCAAATTTGTGAAGTGCGTACTTCATTAATTTTGAAACCTCGGTTCTTGAATCTAGTCTAATTTAATAACGCGTGGATAAGTAGCCTATTTTCATTTAGCATTATAAGAGCTCCTGAATCCTGCAAACCAAATATTTTACTAACAAATTGCCATTGCCTGTAGATTATATTCCTTTTAGCAGTATTTATATTATATTACTCCACGAAGATTATTATACGCTTTCAACGCCTATTATCTTCTGAAAGGCAGCGTCATACGAGATCGCCTTAGGAATAATATATTTCGTCAGTGCAATTCATTTATCCTGCATTTTCTTTCGGTACTTTTTATTGTTATGTACATATGAAACACTAAGTTCTTTTCTGTAAACAAATTTTTCGGTCTTGCGTCACCCCAGTGGTACCTCACAAGTTATTTCCAGAATAATCTTGTGACCTTCAGTTTGTTTTAAAGATGCCGCCCATGGAACGCAGTGGTGGTCTAAGCTTTGGATTTTGACCATTCGTCCCAGATAGGTAAGGGTTCGAATCCCACAGTGAGGCATGGATGTTGTGCTTGTCTTACAGAACTGGCTTTTTAAAATGTTAAACACGGAAGTTATACAATGTGTTCTTTGCGAATTAGATTTTTAGAATATGAATATATTCGCACAATTTCAGTTATGTTTCATAGAATGTGTACAGTAGTTAAAGTTAACGGTTTGTCTTGGGGGAACGCAATGTTTAGTGTTTAAACTCCTGGCGGAATCTCTCTCTCTCTCTCTCTCTCTCTCTCTCTCTCTGATTTGATACGTCTCTGTTCTTTCATATGCGCATAAATAAAAACAAATTTAAAATGTTACACTTAATAATAATGCATTAAACCCTAATAAACTCATATTTCATCTAAAAATGCCTTTATCACTAAGAGCAGGTTACGCTTCAGCTGAAACAGTTCCGTTTTTCTTAATTGCGCAGCTGAAAAATAGTGAAATCATTTGGAATTCACTAATTGTTTTCCTCCCTAATTGTAATTATCTTCATAAGTGAGCATATTCATTTCCACGAAGTTATGCAGTGTCAAAAGGACAAAAATTTCAGTCGGCGGTAATTTAAACTTAAAGAGGAATATCTCAGAAAGTGTTCATTTCGTATGTTACCAAAGAAATCACACTGCTGTTAGATACCACTCGAATTAATTAGAGCATTCCGTCTCTTCCTGAATTCAGTGCGGTCTTGGTCAGCTGCTAGGTGCCAAATTATTATTGTAAAATAATTTAAGTCTGGTATTCTAAAGCTAAGGTTAGTATACTCTTTTAACCTTGTTCTAAATCAAGTCTACAACATTGTTACTAGTTCAACATTCCAACAGGCTGGATAAAGTACTAAAAGTTACGAAAGCGAAACAGTCGAATGCGAGCATCCCCTCTAGCTACGGGCGTTTAGCTAAGAGTCAGACGAACAAAATATTTTTTCTCGAGTCAAAAGCTCTGGAAACTGCAAAATCAAAAACCAAATTTTTAAATGTAAAACTGCAACACAAGTTACAATTAGTATTGATAGATATATCAGACGTGCCTTTTGCTTACAGTGAAGCATGGTGGCGGGTCTGTCATGATTTGAGCAGCCATATCATGGTATTCTAACCATTATTACTTTGCGAGGTCGTTTCACTATCAAGGGCTAACTAAGCATTTTGAGAGACCAAGTCCATCCCATGGTACGACAAGTGTTTCCTGCAGTCGATGCAATTTATCAGGAAGATAAGGCCCCAATTCATACAGCTCATATCATTCAATCATGGTTTGATGAGCAAGCTGATGAGTTTCCCATCTTTCTTGGCACGCTCAATCGTCATATCTGAATATAATAGAGCCCATGTGTGCCGTTTTGGAGAACAAGGTTTGAGTTTACCATCCGCCTCCAGCATCTTTACAGGAACTCGAACGCATGTTGCCGCAAGAATGGTATAACATCCCATTATCCACCATCCGAGACGTATATTCGTCCATTACCAGGAGAATCTAAGCAGTATTGAACGCAAAAGGTGGTCCTACACCTTATTAGGTATGGAATTCTTTATTTTACCAGGGGTTACCATATTTCTGTCAATCCCCTGTATAGGCGATTTACGCATGATGGCTGTCACATATGAAATTCCTATTGATAATTTAGGTCATTTTCTTCCCAATGCCAGCACAATAGCAGATGCTCTTTGTGACCAATATTTTGTGATCCAAAATGTTATTCCGCTACATCAATGACGATAAATAAAATTGTTGAGCCGCATCAAGCGAAAACATAGCTTTGTGTGATTGTAAACATCTTCAGCAAAACAAGAGGAGTGATAGTACAGATCAAGACGAACAATATTTGCATGGAAACCTAGGGCCGCATTCCACGCTTAGATCCAGAAAAGAGCATGTTCCAAAAACGTCCAGGAGGCACAAGGAGTTCCAATCACTGCATGAGAAACAGAAGATGCGAATCAGGTGAGCGGAACACGTGCGTAGACGATGAGAAGCAAATATTTAAAAACGCCACCGAACTCTTTCAGGGATATTACCGTTCGAACATCAAATGAGAATTGACGTATACGTTTGACTGGCGTAGCGCACCGTGTGTTCTTGGAGCAAGTGCTTCCCGGTCGGTTACAGAATGTTCCGCTCACCAAACGGAGGGACATGTGGTTTACGCATGATGGAGCACCTGCCCACTTTGCCACGAAGGTCAGATTCTTCCTAAATGGGACATATCCCGGGTGGTGATTGGACATGGTGGACCTGTGCCTTGGCCTCCACGTTCACCTGACCTTAATCCATTAGACTTCTCCTTCTGGGGCCACATTAAAACAATAGTGTACGAGACACCTGTGGGCTCCCTGGAAGATCTCGTTGCGTGAATCACTGTTGCGGCGGACAAGTTCAACAAAACACCGTACGTCTGCGTTAGGGTGCGACAGTCCTTCATTCGCCTGTTTGGGCTGAGCAACGACGGGTGTGGACGCCAGTTTGAGCAGCTCCTTTGAGTCTTTCTCTGATGCGAATGGCATTGTGCGACTGATACATTAGGTATGTCTCTTTCTTTTCACTGTTGAAGGCTCAACGTGGACATGTAGCTTTACTCTTTTCTGTCACTATGAGTGGAATGCAGCCCGAGGTTCCATTGGAAATAATGTTCGTCTTGATATGATCTATCACCTCTCTTGTTTTCTTTAAGAAGTTTACAATCATCCTGGATAACATGCATGTCCCTGTCTGGATACAGAAGAGAGAATTGCGAGTGCCGAAGTGTCTCCCAAGGACGATCTGAGTGAGTAGGGAAGAGACAGATGATACACGTCCTCGTTTTATACTCATAATTTCCTCTTTTCAGAAGTAAAAATTACGATAATTCCAATTGCAATTTTTTTTTGTTTTTTTAAATTATCGTACAGTTGTCTTTTCTCACAAATGAACTTTTAAGAAAATTCATAATTTTTGTCGCGGAAAATGATTTTTTTGAAATATAATGAATTAAAAACACTTTTGAATTCCCTTAGCTCTAGTGGCTTGATCTGGGGAAATTTCCACGTACAACTCAACGAAGAAAATGAGGAACCAAGCCTAAGCGGATTTTTTTTTGTTTTTTTATATAGCAAACAGTGCTAACGAAGTCATGAAATTTCCAATACCTTTTTAGTGTATCTTAACATCTTAAATTCCATTTTCAACTGATTTAAAGAATATTATACTGCACCCTCTCTGTTGCAAATCTCCCGCTTTAGTAGCATGGGAAATGAAGAGATATTGCAGATTGAACCAGTTTCGGGCGGTAATGAAAGGGAGGTATATATCATAGTTTATACATCTAAATATGTATGGGGTGATCATAAGACTTCTTTTACTTCCGTTCTAGTTATTGCTGTGTCCTGTTCGATACATGGCTATCCTTGCTTTTTGCCTATAAATTTGTTTCCGGTAAAAAACGAATATGGTTGAGTACGTTGAAAATTAGAAATACACTTCAAATTTCTACCAACTTGAAACCATAAAATTTTAAATGAAGGGTGTTTTTCATTGCGAAAGAATTTACGCATTACAACAAATCTCATAATCTTGCAAGTGAACATCACGCTTTTAGTCAATACCATTATAGATTATCTTTTCATTGTATCACATTTTCCCTACCAGATAAAGCTAAATGCTCATTCTTCTGCCTTTTTAGCTATCGTTAAAGGTAGAATTGCTGTTCTCAAGAGAAATTAAAAAAAAAAAAACAGCGCGTTTATTGTTTTTGCTTTTGAAAAAAAGGAAAGCTTTTTATTTGCAAATCTGTCACATTAACTTTTTTCCGTATCTACCAATGAATTCTTCCATTTCTCTGTTAGGTTACAATTATTGGTATCGTAAGGCGTCCCTAAGATTTTAATATTCTGATTTGTCACACTGAAAAATCCACCTTGAAATTTTTCCATTGTTCATGTAAAAACCCTTTACTTTTTCCAATTGTTAGAATTGATCCAAACAAGAAAACTAAATGTACATTTCCGCTCAACTTCGAGCGACGAAACTTCGTTTTTACCAAAGCACATCATCTGCACATGATAATCATCGATGAATCTTATTGACCTAGCACTGAATCGCCAACAACCACTTTCTCACTATTTGTTGATAATAAAAATAACTTATACCACTAAGATTTATATCAAGTTTCTGTAAAAATCTATGAAAGTTTTAAAGATACGAATCGATATTCGTTTAATCTAAAATTAGCTAAGCTTCCATTTATAAAGTATGATAGGTGCATTAAAAGAAATATATAAACCTTTGTATCTTAACATTTTACCGGAAACTAAAATACAGTGATACTTTTATTCAAACTGCAATGCTTCCTTCTTACATGAAGTTATTATTACACATTCAATTGAAATTTTTAAAATACTCATAGGAATTCCAATAATTTTGTAAATTCTTCTAAAGCACAGAGTGAAGAAATTTCCCCCTTTTTTTTTTTTTTTTGGAATTTTAAGGTTGGACGCGAATGTCATGCATATTGTTATATTTATTTTTATATTCGTATTTTCGAATTTCAATATATTATATGAAATAACCGACCATTGTTCGTAAAAGCACCAACATATAAATCAATAAATTTATAAATACCTGTGCGTAAAACTAAATTGATTACTTAGGGAAATTTGAAGAATTATTGTGACGAACAAATTCACATTTTTATCTTGTCACAAAACGCGAGAAATTAAACGGAAAAAAAACCCTCAGCTTTTCCGAAATAAAAATCCCGCTTTTCGTTATTTAGTGTATTTCTCCATTATTTCGTTCCTGGAATGAACATTGTCAAATATTGTAATATTACTAGTCGTTCAAAAGCAATGCTTCCCCTTTTTTCATTTATTAATTTTTGTTGCATATGGTTAATGGAACGTAGTATTTTCTACTGTATATTTTAGACTACGGAGTTTAGGTTTTGAGTTCAAACTGTTAGATACTAAAATGTATCCACTTCCACTGCAACATTATCAGAAAGTTCTTAAAAGAAATCAAAACTGAATTTGTGTACGCAGGAAGACTGTTTATGGATAATCTAATAATATAGGGTGTTTTGGCCTAGTGCTATGACTAATCACTTAGGAAACGAGCAAATGACTTGGAGCAATCGAGAATAAACTGCTTGGTTTGTCTAACCCGACAAACACAAAGTGATTTGCAGTGTAATGTTTTTTTTTATTATCAGTCGTAGTACGCGGTTTACGACATGCATTATAGATGTTTAGGCCTGTAAACAATCATTCCTCTTCGTTCAAGAAACAGCTGCACCAAGATTTTGCACTACGTCTTTTTATCTTCTTGATATAATGCTGCTGTCCTTCTATGAAATGTTGTGGCAAAAAGCTCTATGGTTCCGAAATGACTACTTTGCAAAACATGGTGAACGATTTTCATGATGCCGAACACTAGCTGCTGTAACTATAGAATAAAATTATTTTGATATAATTTTTACATAGCACAATTGCAAAAACGAGTTTTTAAATGTTTGTTCTTTCGAATTAACTTTTGATATAATTCTAACTCTCGAATTCCAAGAGAGAAAACCGTAAATTTCGTCATGTGAAAATTATTTTTTTGTTTCGTGTCATGTGAAAATTAATTTTTCGGTAACTATCTGGAACACACATGAAGCAGCAGTAATTTGTCACGTAGAACGTGGAATATCGAAGTTTTTGTATTATTAGTTGATGCCGCTATGCCTTCACAAGTCATTCGTCGATCTTCTTGCAGGACTTCCCAAACAGTGTTAACAATACCCTCCGTGACAACACGTCGAATAGGCCTAGAAGCCATTTCTGCTGAGAAACGCCATTTTTTGAAATCATGGTGCCATTTGGAAATCATTGACTCACCCAAACATATACATTTGTAAGCTTTTTTCATTAAATCAACTGTTTCTGGAGCCCTTTTACCCAAATGATAACAAAACATTATTGCACAAGGCATTTGACTTATTAACCCTGAATCATCTGGTGAACTAAATACTCATTATGTGGGTTCTACTAAAAGAAATTTGGATTTGAGATTAAATGAACACAGATATGATCTAAAAATGAATCACCAAAGCACCTCTTTTGCAAGAACCATAAGTGCTGGAAACTCCATCCCAGACTGGGACAACGCTAAGATCATAAACACACCTAAATATGTTTATTCCTTTTTATTTACAGAAAGCCTCTATATTTCGGCTTATAATACACGTTGCTGTAATGACTATTATCCTTATGCTTTACCTGAACCTTGGAGCAATCTTGTTGGGAAGGACAGCACAATAGCAATTGTTTCTGTTATGTGATCTTCATTGGCTAATTATGCTTTATTTTTTTCTTGTTATCTGGTATATTATGTGACATCGACATTACCTTTCCCATGATGCATCTAAATCACTTCTGATGAAGGTGTCAATGTGACATCGAAAGTGCTCATGTGTTTTTTAAACTGTATATAGATTTCGTTTTTTTAGCTAAATAAATATCGTGCAACAAGACGGATTTCTTTAAATACTAGTATTCATGCTCGAAGTATAGTTTCTACCGTAACCCTGAATCACTCACGTCCATAGACGTATGGCGAAATGCTGGTTTACCTTAAACAACTGGGCAATAACAGAAACAGAATCCTCTGACATGGCTTATAACTGTTGCCATAGATACTTCCTTAATCGAGTTATTCATCATTTTGCTATTTTCTTCTTTAGCACCTATGCCAACTTAAAAGAAGTTAATCTCAATTTTAATGGAACTGCTTTTGTATATACACTAAAGTGCCAGAAAAACTAGTACAGACGAGCTTCTGCAAAACACATAGCAACGTCACATATGCGCGTACTCGGTTTCTTCCGCCAGTGCGTATATAAAGCAATAGATATCCTTGCCAGCTGTCAGAGCTGTTTCCGGCATGAGAATGACAAGTAATAACTATTTAACCAATTTTCAACGCGGTGTCATAGATGGTGCGCGTGAGATGGGCCATAGTATTTCGGAAGTAGAAACGAAGTTTGGATTTTCACGGACGTCTATTGCAAGGGTGTACCGTGACTACAAGAATTCCGGCAAAACCTCCAACCTACGATACCAGTGTGGACGTAAAAGGACATTGGGTGTACGTGACCATCTTCATCTGTCAAGAACGGCATAATATGCAAATTATCGTCCATGGTATTTAAGGTTGGTTGGTTGGTTATTAGATTTTAATGGCGCAAGGGCCATGGTTGGCCAAAGAGCGCCAGACACAAGACAAACAGACAAAATTAAAAAACGGAGCATAAATCGCAAAAACTGGCTGACCAAGTAAAACCGAACCATGAGTACAAAGGAAGGGCCAAAAAAGACAATGAAACAAACAGTATGAAAAACATGGTACAATGGTGAGAAACAAGCCGATTAAGTAAAGCTGAGGAATGAGAATGATAAAACACATGACGAAATCGAACACAACTACACAAAGGATGAGTCACTCTCCTCCCCCACACACTCCAAGATAATGCTGGCCGAGGGCGAGGACGAACTGTCACTATCCTCCTTCTCATGTTCCTCTGCAATGTTAGGTGAGGCTGGGGACGAACTGTCACTCTCCTCCCCCCGATGTTCCTCTATAATGTTGGGTGAGGGTGGGGACCTCGCTGAGTCCGGAGACAGTTGCAATGTTGGTCAGGTGGACCGCGGCAGGTGGATGGACACGGCACACCTTTGCGGATTGAGGGCCGGGTCTTCCGCACGTGCAGGCTGTCTGCTGGGAACCGGAAGAGTCGGTCGTCTTCAAAAGAGAAGGCGCAGACTCAGATGGTCGAATAAGCTGGAGCTCGGTGAAATCCACCTGTGTCGCTTGTTCAACTGTAGATCGCTTGGCAAGTGCGGCGAGAGCTACAGGGCGCGGAACAAAGGGCTGCACGGGTTGCGGCAGAGACTGAACCACTGCGGCAAAAGTACGCTGTCGGTTGTTGGGAATACCCAACTTGGCCTTGGCAGCAGGGTACGAGAGGCCCTCCAGGGTCTTGAGGCGCTGGATCGCCTTCTCGTCGTTCCACTTCGAACAGGACCGGGCATAAGCAGCGTGGGAGTCACCACAGTTTACACAGCAGGGCTCTGAAGTGCATCCAGTCCCTTCGTGGTCTCAGGATCCACAATTGGCGCACCTCGCAGCACTGTTACAGGACCGCTGGGAATGTCCATACCTCTGGCACTTGAAACAGCGTAGAGGATTTGGTATATAAGGACGAACTGCACATAACAAGTAACCAGCTTTTATTTCAGTAGGTACCTTCGGGCTGTTAAACGTCAAAATAACATTTCGTGATTTGATCAGCGCGCCATCGCGCCTGAAAGTCATGCGTCTGGCAGCTATGACACCCTGATCAGCAAGTTCACACACAAGTTCATCTTCATCGCAGACCAACAAGTCGGGCTCAGAAATGACTCCCTTGGAGGTGTTGAGATACGGATGTGCCGTCACTTGAACTGGAACATCCTGAAGTCTGGTCAACTGCAGAAGAGATTTGCTCTGAGAGAGAGTGCAAGTTTCCACAAGCAGGTCTCCAGAGCGTAGCTTCTTCACTGACTTCAAAGAGCCAGCAACACCCGCAAGTGCCTTCGAGATGAAAAAAGGAGACTTTGAGGAAAGTTTCAACATCTGGTCAGTAGAAGAAATGACGAGAAAAGTAGCTTGAGGTATCGAATCTGCAAGTGTAATGCGACGTTTCTGAGCTGACGGCTCAACACCTGGATCTAAAGATACGTCGCGGTGATGTCGTTTTTCAACGAAAGTTCTCTTCAGTGTGTTACGTGTGGGAGGTGGTTGAGGCAAATTTGGCGCCTGATCAAGCACCATATCCTGTTGTTTTTTAAATTTTGAGGAGGGTTTATGTTTCCCCATGGGAGTAAGAAAGAATTCATCTGCAAAGTACTCCGCCCACAATCGAGCCCAACAGGGGAGAACTGGAGGTCCGCAAGCCAAACACATGACGCAAGACACAGTTCTAGAGCTTAGTTGCAAATATAGTCCGTTGGCTGTGATCACACGCACTCGGCGGACACTTCGGCCTCCGGGTACCGTAATGCCAACGCCTTTGGCATGATCCCACAGCCACCGGGCTCACCCTGCCGTGCAATACGACAAAAAGCCGCTAAAGCCCTGCACACAACTTGGTACAAGACTTCTGACCAGAGGTGGGTTAGGCTCTAGCCTCCCGTTTACAGCGAAGCCGGGGTCGAAGAGGAGTTTTGGTACACAGGAGGCACTTAACCGGTCTCCTGCGACCTCAGCCGCCAGACATCCCATTTCCGCCTCACGGGTCTCCGCACGCGGCAAACATGCAGGTAGGTCTAGCACCCAAACCAGCTAAAAGGAAAAAACAAAAAAAGAAATCCAAAGAAGACAAATCCTGGCAGGGAACCTAAACGGAATCTCAGCAACCTACGAACTGAGCGGTTAATATAAATCAGTTAGTGGTGGAGGTTAACAAAACCACAAGACCGGGGTGTTAGTACATAACGTGGTAGAGATTAGGTAGAGAACACAACACGGGCAATTAGCCAGTGGAGAAAATAAATAAAAACGAAAAAGCGAGACACAAGACCAGCTAGGGATCGTGGGGCCGCAACTCCCCAACAGCTGGATGAACAGCCGTCCCTGCAAACACCAAAACAAAAAACAAGCTGTGGCATGACATCAGATGTTGACCAGTCACAAGGTCAGCTCGGGCCGTGGGGGCGCCGCTCCCCAAATAACTGGAAAACCAGTTAACCCCGTGCGGGGTGGTATTTAAGGAGCAGAGCAAAGTGAATGTACTCAGTCGTCGGCGTACGGACACGTGCGAGGACCCTGAAGAAGCTGCAATGTCTGGACATTTAAGACGTGTACAATTTTGGTAGTTATCGTACTTTGAGCGAATTCGTCTAGTCGGACTCCGCCAGGCCGGGTGGTCGTATCGTCGTATTGCGGAGCGAATTGGACAGGAAGTATCGGTGGTGGTACGATGGTGGCGTAGATGGTCCGAGGAACATTCCCACACGAGAAGACGTGGAACTGGCAGTCACAGACGGAATGATGAGCGGACCGATCGACGCATAAGGAGAGCGGCGTTGTCAAGCAGAACATCCACTGCGACGCAAATCCGAGCTGCTGTTGCACCTGAGGTAACTGTGCGAACAATCCGCAACTGTCAACTCGATGCAGGACTACGTGCACGTGCGCCTCTGACTCCAGCCCACCGTCAGGAACGGCTGCAGTGGTGTCACCAACATCTGCACTGGAGAACGCAATGGCGATATGTCGTGTTCAGCGATGAAAGCAGATTCTGCTTGGGAGCCTCCGATGGCCGTATGCATGTTCGTAGAGGCACAGGGGAGCGTCTCCACCCTTCGTGCATCCGCAAACGACACAGAGGGCCATTCAACTGGTCTCCTGGTGTGGGGAGCGATCAGCTATCACTCTCGTACACAACTAGTGTTTGTACCGGGTACGTTAAACAGCACCTCCTACATCAACATTATTCAGCCCGTTGTTGTGCCATTTGTAAGGTCGGTCCATCGTGGTGTTTTCCAGCAAGATGACGCAAGCCCACGCATGGCACGTGCAACGTAACATGCACTTCAGGGTGCGATACAAGTTCCATGGCCTGCACGTTCACCGAATTTGTCCCCCGTTGAGCACGAGTGGGATTTTATGGGACAACGACATATCCGGTCTCCACGGCCAGCGACGACCACCCCGATTTACGCATCCAGGTTGAGGATGCTTGGAACTGAATACCACAAAGTTACATCCAACATCTGTACGACAGACTCCATGCCAGAATTGCACAGTGTGACACAGTTCATGAGGGTTTAACCTCGTACTAACCATGTTACATGGAAATGTTATTTTTCAGTTCACCAGCAAATACAGCTGTATTTTGCCATACTGTTTTGTTCACTTCATTCTTTGTATTCCATTATAATGCTGTATAAATTTCGTTGGTATCAGACGTCTCCATCTTGGTGTTATTTTTGCACTTTCCGCCAGTGTAGTTGCGGAAAAATAAAAAAGAAGAAAACCGAATTAACTACATTTGCAGCTGAAAAAAATGATAAGGTTAGGAACGTTTCCCGAAGAGTACGTAAATTTGGATGTTTCATGCATGTGTAGGAATAGGCGCCTTGATAATGCCGGGCATTGGTAACGTCCGTGTTGGCTTTGAGAAGAGTATTACTATAGCGAAGGGGAAAAAGTTGTCGAATTTTAAATGCGGTAAAATACAAGGAATGCATGCGAGTGGGAAGAGTGGTGCGGAAATTGCAAAGGCTATTGGCCGACAACTGGCCGATCCAAGACCGTAGTGAAAAATTATTTGCGAAATCCATCTTTTTATGGAGTAAAGAAATTTACAGGTAGGCAAAAATCAATTTCAAATCGTATGAAACGTAGAGTTTGTACACTTGCATGCGTTAACAAAAAGTCGTCCAGTGAAATCGTTCGTGAACTGGACTTATTCTGCCGTCACCGAACTATACGAAATGGTTTAGCCAGCAATTTGAACATCCAATACATCAAGCTAAAGCCAAAACCCTACCTGAATGCTAAATATATATGAGCTCGAATATAGTTTGCAAAAAGGCATAACACGTTCGGAGATATGTGGAAAGACGTAGTCTTTTCCGATGAAAAGAAAAATTTTTTGGACGGGATTAACGGTTTCGCTAAATATTGGCATGATCTGCGGAAAGAAAAACCCCTTTATCAAAGCCCAAATTCGGCAGAGGCTCGGTCATGGTTTGTGGGGCATTTTCGGCTACTGTAAAAACCTAACTTGAGACAAATGACACAAAAATTAATTCCGACAAGTACCAAGATATGCTGGCGGATAATCTACTACCTGCTGCTCCCTCATGACATCGGGAGATTGGATTTTTCAGCAAGACAATGCCAGAATCTACAACTCTCGGTCTACTAAAGCGTGGTTTGAAGCCAATGACGTTCGTGTTTTGGACTGGCCTTCACAGAGCCCCGACCTCAAACCGACGGAAAATCTTTAGGGTACAATGGTGCGCTCTGTCTACAAGGACTTTAGACATTTCCAGCCAAAAGCGGACCTTATTGCAGCCATGCAGACCGCATGAGCAAACATCGAAATTCCGACACTATCGAAGCTTGCAAAGTCTGTGACTGATAGATTGATTGCAGTCATTGAAAAGAAAGGCAAACTATTAGACTATTAAGTGCTAAATTGCCCAAACATGTATGCCGACCTTATATTTTGTTCCAAAATGAAAATGGTCTAATAATTACAATTTTAAATTTCATTGTTAATTATGCAACATTCGCATAAATATTTTGTCTGTACTCTGATTATGCATTACTTTGATACTGTGTTAAATTTTAGGATCTCTAGAATTGTAGTACTTATGTAATAAACTGTTTTGTGTGCGACCTTATGTTGCTTTCCAGGGCTGTACGTGGCGTGAGCACAATGAGCAGAGGTAGTGACTCGAAAGACGTTCAATAAGGAATTATCATCGTCTACCACGGCAAGAAAGGAAGTACCGCAGACACAGTAGATTTCGTGGGCTGTTTGCAAGGTGCTCTAGTAAAAATGTACTAAGAGTAGACCACTGGCACACCGAATACATCCCGATTCCATGCCAGCGGCCCCCAAAGGCCATTGATCCCGGAGGAGAAGGTCGCTTCCGTCGACTGGTGAATGGCAATCAACACCTGTCTGTTGAACCCTAACTGTGAAACCAGATGATAAGGTTTCATGATGTTTACGATATTTGCGAACACGGTCATCAGCATGGTGCATAAGAAAAGGGATGCAGCACTCCAGACGATATTCCTCCATCGGTAGAAGATACATTGCTGACGTTCTTTGACCCATGCAAAGTTATTTGCGATGGCGGGGCGTCCTCACGTGTACCCTCATTGATGTCCGACGGTAGAACCCCTAACAAAGCAAGCTATGGAGCGTGATGTATGTCGAAATATGTCGAATTGCAAGACTGTTGTTTGAAATATGTCGAATTGCAAGACAGCTTACCCAGCTGGGTGCAACAGTCACCCAGCTGGGTAAGCTGGGTGACTGTTGCTCGTCGTTTCTGAGATGATAGACATGACAGACGGTGCTCACTATTAAGATCGACAGCGCGTGGTTGAACAATGTTATCCTTTATGTTGTATGTCTCTGTATGATTAGCCCACTCGTGTTACAAACTTGATAGAACTGTACGGGAGCAGTCGAAAAGTGACTCTGTTTCCGAAATACTGGCACCTGTCCTGCCAGCCCCAACTACCTGGCCGAAGTCAAATTGGATTAAGTCGCCACGTTTCCTCATGAGTAGCAAACGTTTATTGATTACGTAGAGATGACAGGTGAGCAGAATTTGCAGTAGCCACATGTTAAGTTGATGTTACATGGTACATAGTTAGCACATGGAATATATAAAGCGGCTTGTTCCTAACGAGAAACTAACTCAATGTACACACACATTTTCTTGCAGCGGAGGCAAGTCTGGGCCTCTCTACTTGTCGCATTGCGTTTTCTGTCAGTGGAAGACCGGCAGAACCGGCTTGATTGAGTAATGGCCTCTGAATTGGCATTAGACCATTCCATGAATCTCGTGGCCCATAAATTAGGGGGAGCAACTGCTTACAGTCCATCGAGTTATGACGGTGGTCATTCATAACCCCCAAAAAAACAGCAAAAAAATAAGACCGACAAACAACCATCAACACTGAGATCCCATGGCGAGGTCATACGGCCGTTACCCTCTTGGCGAAGGGAGTGGGGAGAATCAAGTTTCCCTTTCTCTTGTTGCTCAACGTTTGTTTACCTACAACTGGCATCATCCAACTCGCCTGTAGATTCTCAAGCACTCAGTATGATAATTCTCTTGTGTCACCTATATTCGTATAAAGCAAACCCGTCTTTTACACCCTCAGACTATCTTTCGTTCTCAAACCCCGTATAAAAATCTCCTGTTCTGTATTTGATATAAATGTTGTACTACGTGGCGCACTACAGGCAGGGAGTGATATTCTGGGTTCGTGTTTTTCAAGATAAAAATTCACTCTTCCGCCTTGATGCTTTATGTTTCACTCTCACAGGCACCTGAGTTATATTTTTTAGTAGCGTTCCGTATTAAGAGTCTCCATTATGCACCTTAGAGTACGTTTAGTTTCACAGACGGAACCCAACATCACTAATATGCCTTTCCTATCTCACTTTTGTGTCTGGATTCGTCTGTCAAAACAGAGCTATTCAGTTCAAATATTATTACACGCTGACTCACTGCTGGCATCAACGGCATTCCCAGACCTAATCTCAGAGAGTGTGAGGGAGACTTTCGGGGGATACCCTTCTCTTGGGTGCATTTTCTGCGTTGCACTTTTTACGCTCTGAGCCATGTCTACCAAATGCTTTCTTTCTTTTATTTTTCAAAAATAATATTCATAAAAATAGTTTCCAGTTCTTTATAAAGAGGTATAGCTTGTTTACATTTAGTGTCTGCTATAAGGAACATTAAAATTATGGAGCTTTACTTTGAGTAGCATAAAAGAGAACTTAAAAAACATAGAGTTTAAAAGTTTGAGAGAAATCCGTATTGTCACATAAATGTTTGCAACTCCGATCCCTTTGTTGATATTCGAATTTCAGAAAAACTCAATTAATTTTTAAACTTTTTTTTTAGTTTGTGTTATTAAAGAGCACAGTGAGCCACTCAATGACTGTAAACAGCCACTCGTCCCTAATTTTATACTACTGATTACAGGAGAAAAGAGATAGCCAGTTTAGTAAGACAGACATAACATCTATGTCTCACCGGAATTCGTATCAGGACCCATGTAGAACGAATGGTAGACGTCGGCATTTAAACTACTACGTTACATGCCGCCTTTTAAACTTTAACTAAGATGAACTTAGAAACAAATATGTAAAGTTTTTATTGGTGTGGAAAACAAGTTGGTATAACCGAGCGTTCGCGCACAAACGTATGGCTTTTTCAAGGCTGAATAAAATCTAACTAATGCGGAGAGAATTAACGATCACTGTTTGATTATCTCCGCATTAGTTAGATGTTAATCAGCCTTGAAAACGCCACACGTTTGCGCGGGAAAGCTCGACTATACCAACTTGTTTTCTACACCAATAAAAAAACTAGGAATTTGTTTCTAAGTTCATTAACTTGCTTTATTTAGTGCTCATCTCTTACTGTTTATCTTTTTGTGCATCTGAACTTTAACTACATTGTTCAAACTTGATATTTTAATATTCTGTGTCGATAGAAAAAGTATTTTATTACCCGTACATTTTTGCATAAACTACAGAAAGAGTAAGCCAGAACTGACAGAAACGATAATATTTATATGTTTTTCCTTAAGTTGGGGCTGGGACTTCAAATTGTTACATTTATCGTTTCTGTCACATTTATTGGCCATTTCTTTGTTGTTGTTTTTTTGCAGCGCATCTCTTTGTGTTACACGCACTACACATAGCTACATTGATTAATAAATTGTTGTTCCACGTCATGCTTTGAGAGGCGATGCATTTTAGGGAAATCCAAACGAAATACACGAAAGGAAAGGAGACAAAAAAAGCATTTCTTTAAAATTAGCAGTCTCATTTTTCCGAAAAGTGATAAAAGCGATAACATTTAAAGATTATGGCAGAAAATATGCGCTAGCCTCCTGACGAGCTAAGTGTTTTTTTCCACTGATGTCTAACTATCCAGTGTACTATATCAATCGTTTCCCTCCGTGTGTTACTGAGTAAACAATTTCTACAAAAAGATTTTGACTCGGTTTCTGCACCCACGCACTGAATTTGACATTGCCGGCAGGATATAGATGTTAAGACTTCATCCTGCCCTTTACTGTGTCAGAATTATGAACAGTTACTCATTTCCATTAACCAAAGTATATTTATGAAGGTGGGGCAGTATAGCAATTTCTTCGATGTTTATGGGAGATTTCTGTTCCCACTGAAAGGGCTCTGACGACCGCCAGTAGCGGTATAACTATACTATAGGGATCAGAGGAAATGCTATCTGACACTCACCAATCCGCTTGGCCAGTGGGGTGAGTTATGGCCAAACCCCTCCAAACTGACTCGACATCTTAAATCGTGGCCCTCAGTCTCCGGCAACTGGAATTTACCTAGCCAAGGCAGCAACCAGTGCGACATGAAGGCAGAGGGTGCTAAGAATCACCGGAAGACCGGACTAGGCTGCCATTTGATGCTGACCTTGGCTACGTATACTGGACGCTCCCTATCTTCTGATTCAAGCCTTCTTGAATTGGAAGAGGACTTACAAAGGATCAAGTGGGAGAAAAGGAGAAGATCTCATTGAACTTAAAAGTGGACATCTCTTCTACTATCGTGGGACAGATACTGGCAGAACTAGTGGTTCTATATTTATAATAAACATGAAACCTGAAGGATAAAGTTGTAGGAGTTGAAAGTTACTCTGACAAAGCTATACGTCTCGTTATCCAACTCTCAAGAAGATATTAAAGCTTATGCAGCCAACACAAGCGACATTGAAAAAGAAATTGAAGAATTTTTTGAGAAAATTTGGAATCAAAGTAACAAAGGCAAACAGTACTAGAAGATATTTATGGGTGATTTCAATGCAAAAGTAGGGCAACAGCAACAGAACGAAAATTCGGTTTGTAAATTAGGTCACAGGAACATAAATCAACGTGGAAATACTCTCGTAGAATTTGCAGAAGCAGAAAGGTTTTTCTTCATGAACTTTCTTTTCAAGAAAAAGCCACACATTAAATGGACATGGAGACACCCGAATGGGACGACAAGTGAAATTGATTTTATTATGTGTAACAAAAAATTCGTCGTCGAAGACTGCAATGTGCTAAACAAGTTCAACACAGGTAGTGACCATAGATTGGTGAGATGTAAGATGCACCTCAACACTAAACTCAAACGTGGCAAGCTCATAAGACAAACAAAATATATTGACATAACCAACCTGAAAAAACAGCTTAATACCTTTAGGTTGGAACTGAGGAACACATTCTCTACTTTAGAAAGCCTAAAATCGGAAGAAATCCATATTTCTGAAATTAACAGAGAACTCATCAAGGCCCTTATGGAAACATCAACAAAATTAGGTGGTACTAAGAATAAGTTACATATGAAGAAAATTTCAGGAAAAACAAAAATGTCGATGCAAAAGAGAAGGGAGATGCGGACAAATAAAAACGTAACTTCCAACGTGAAATATACATATAGAGCTATGCAAGACAGTGCGAAAAGGTATCACTGAAGACATAAGAAAATTCAATTGGGAACTAGTGAGGAAAGCAATTGAAAACAACCAGAGCCTGAAGAGAGCAAGAGGACATCTCAGTAAGGGAAGGAATCAGATTATGTCTCTGAGAAAGGAAGATGGTACTGTAATAAGAAATAGAAGCGAAATTTTGACAAGGGTGAAAGATTTCTATTCAGGACTATATAAAACGGATGATACATCTATTCCAGACATTACGACAGGTTCTAATGCCAAACTCCCTCCAATCCTCCCTGCAGAAGTTACATATGCAATTAAGAACATGAAACGGGGAAGAGCTCCAGGAGAAGATAGAAATACCGTTGACATTATACAAGAAGCAAGGGGCGAAATTGAAACTGCACTCGCCCGAGTTTTCACAGATGTCCTAATCAAGGGAAGATTCCTGAGGATTGGAACAATGCTACAATGATCTTGCTCCATAAAAAAGGTGACATTGAGGATGTCTGGAACTACAGGCATATCAGCCTCCTTTCAGTGGTTTATAAAATCTTTACTAAGGTTCTTTCATATCGCTTGAAGGTAACACTAGACATAGCCCAACCAAGAGAACAAGCTGGATTCAGGTGTGGCTACAACGTTTTGGTCGTTAAAGGGTTAAATTGAGGGATCTTCTGATAACGTGTTCGCGCCAGATACCACAAGAAATCTTATTGCAATCGTGCTTCTGCGGATAAGCGCTGCGTTTTCGGCACGTGGAGAACAAAATCACATTAGGCAAGTGATCATAATGTTTAGATATTTCGTGTATAATAGCCATGAGAGATAGGATTTCAAATAATTTAAATAGTTGTGATTATTCTCCTTAAAGAGAGAGCTATAGCATGCGTGTTACCAGAACTTTATTCACAAAACTAGGATTCATAAATGGTCGTGACGGGGTTTTTTTCAATGAGTACTAAAATTATTTATAGTCCTTACAGTGTTCATGCATCCATCCAGCTCTTACTTGTAGATATAAAAAAGACCATAAATAAAAAAAATTGTAAAGTGATTGAAAACTACTGAAAATTTGTTTTCGGGATGCATTTGTTTTCGGGATGCGTTAGCTTGGTGTAAATAGGAAGGGAAGAAAGAGAAACTCATGCCTCCCGAAAATTACAAAAATTGATGAAATCATTATCAAGGAAAAATTCCTAAAACGGCAACAGAACTAACCGCAGTTAGTTCAGTTTGCCGTTTTAGGAACTAACCGCAGTTGGAAAACAGAAATACTAGACATACGTCATATATTTCTTTTGTTCGATGGATTGGGAAACGTATTACCCTGAAGGAAAATTTTAAATAACATGGTTGAGATATAAATTTTTTTATATTTTTCACTGTAAACCTTTCATTCGGAAAACTTGAAAATTGTCATCCATTCCATCCGCTCCAAAACGACGAAAATTTTCATGTTTTCTGAATGAAAGGAACATGATGTACAGTGAAAAATAATAAATATTTCTACTAGACTTAATTTCAAGGAACAGGAAAGGACTTAAAGCACCATGTGGAACATGGATGGAGGAAATTACACAGCATGTGGCAGCAAACGGAGGGGATTGACTAAAGAAAGAAAGTTGCGAAAGATATTTGGGGAATCCTTTATACAGCTGCCGACTGAAAATGTTTCTTAACGGCGATGATGCTATTTTTATCTCACTAATTAAGTAAATTCCTGTTCTGCAAGAAAGGTAGGATAACAAAAGAATGATATTAACATTTCAGAGTTGTATCCGACGTTCGAAATGAGGAAATCTTACTGTTTCAATACCTAAGGTTTAAAAACATTTCAAAATTTCAGTGATGAGCTATGAGGTGATTCGCAAACATGTCACCGCCACTCTTTGACAAATAACAACACTACCTTCTCGTGCTGCATACTGTTCCCACAAGATTGGCTCTGATGACCGTCACATAGCTGTATAACTTTACCAACGAGATTGGAGGAAATGATATCTCATACTCACCAATTGGTGTGGCCAGGGGTCGCATTACGGTCAAGGACCCCAAGATGATTTCAAAATACTGAAAACTTGGCCCTGTGTCTGAAAGCAGAGGTTTGTAAGAATCACCGGAGAACGGGACGAGTCTGCCATCTGAAAATGACTTTTGTTAGGTTCAATGGGCGATATCTCTCTTTTAATTCTGAGATTCTTGAATTGGAGGAATTTTTAAGGCAATGTATACATGAAATTACCTTGAAAAAGCCTTCCAGTGTAGAGTGAAAGCTTGCAAAGCCGTCATAAATAACACACCACGAAAACAAACTGATTTACTATTCTATAAGAGCTTCTTGAGTATTTTACGTATGGATTTTTCCCATATCTTCTTATTGAATTAGGGGCATCATACTACTGTCCCTTAAATATTTGTCGGAATTTGGGTAAAGTTCTAATGTCTTCCGCATATACAAATGCTGCAAATAATCTGAGGTCACTGTGCTACATTTAGTGTCCTAGAATCTGGGGTTATTATGCTGTATTGAGCCTTCGTACGGAAAACAGTATACCTTCTTTGCGTTAGTATCAACATATAGTGGGAGGCTTATTTCTAAAAAAATGATGTGCGTGAATCTTGGATTATAAAATTCTTTGCAAAAACTAATAAATACACTGACGGAAAAAATCCCAACACCACGAAAAAATAGTTGTAGAGGAATGAAATGGCGGAAATACATTTGTATAGGTAACACATTTAATCGATTAAGGTTTCACGATAACAGCTTAATGTAAGCGCGAGAAGAGCCATTTTAAAGGTGAAATGCTGGTACATTAATAACCGGTGTAACCGCCAGAATGTTAAATGCAAGCATGCAAACTTTCATGCATTGTGTCGTAAAGGTGCTGGATGTCAGTTTGTGGGATGGAGTTCCGTGCCTGTTGCACTTGGTCGGTCAATACAGGGACGGTTAATGCTGGTTGGGGGTGACGCTGGAGTTGTCGTCCAATGATGTCCCATACGTGCTCGATTGGTGAAAGATCTGATGATCTAGCAGGCCAAGGCAACATGTCGACACTCTGTAGAGAATGTTGGGTTACAGAAGCGGTATGCGGGCGAGCGTTATCCTGTTGGAAAACACCCCCTGGAATGGTGTTCATGAATGGCAGCACAACAGGTTGAATCCCCAGACCGACGTTTAACTGTGCCGTCAGGGTGCGTAGGATAACCACGAGAGTGCTTCTGCTGTCATAGGAAATTGCTCTCTAGACCATAACTCCAGGTGTAGGTCCAGTGTGCCTCGGCCGCAGACATGTTGTTTGCAGGCGCTCACTTGGCCACCTTTTAACCAACACACGGCCGTCACTATCACCCAGGCAGAACCAGCTTTCATCATAAAACACAACAGATCTTCACTCCGTCCTCCATTAAGCTCTAGCTTGACACCACTGACGTCGCAAACTGCAGTGTTTTGGAGTAAGTGGAATGCACGCTACAGGGCGTCTGGCTCGGAGCTGTCCTTCAAGTAACCGATTTGTAACAGTTCGTTGTGTCACTGTGGTGGCAACTGCATCTCGAATTGCTGCCGCAGACGCGATACGATGCGCCACGGCCATACGCCGTACACGGCGGTCTTCCCTCTCAGTAGTGCCACGTGGCCGGCCGGAACCCGGTCTTTTTGAGGCAGTACCTTCCCTTGACCACCGCTGCCAAACAATCATGCACAGGGGCTACATTCCTGCTAAGTCGTTCCGCAATATTGCGGAACGAAAATCCACCTTCTCTTAGCCCTATTACACGACCTCGTTCAAACTCCATGATCTGTTGATAATAGCTTCTTCGTCTTCTTAAAGGCATTCTTGACTAACATCAACACACTACGTCGAATGTCGACGATAACTAACGCGCACGAACGTTACAGCTCGTATATATGCACCAACCATGCTTTGCATGTTCCGAGGGGTGCTACTAGCGCCACACGTATGCGGTGAGCGCGAAATTTGCATAGCCGTCATCTTACATATGTACTCTTACCTCCTACCAACTGTCGTTTATCTAACACAACCACTTCTTGATGTTGGGATTTTTTTCCGTCAGTGTATCAAAATAAATAAACAAACAAACAAACAAATAAATAAATAAATAAATAAAAACGAAGTACCAAGAAGGAATTATTCAGTCAAGATGAAAAACTGGTACGTTCAATGTACATGTGTAGGAAATGAAATTATTGTAATTCCAGTGTACGTGAGCCATTTTTCGGATAAAACAGCCACACGAGTGCAGCAAGTGCGATCTGTGTAGAACCACCTTCTGCACGAATACATGCAGTTACACGGCGTGTCATAAAAGCAAACAGTTCGCGGATACTGTTCTGAGGTACCGCATACCAGACATTGGTCTGATTGCAGACAGTTTCCCGATATTCCGAGATGGCCGTAGGTTGCGTCCTATCATGTCCCGAACATGTTCCGATGGTAAGAGTTCGTTCGATACTGCTGCCCATGGAAGCAGTGCTGTTCAGGGATAGAAGCATAGACCACAAGTCACTGACTTATTTTTAAAAGTTCACTCTACACTCTAACCGAAATATTGCCATTAATCATCAGAGTTGCTTATAGTTCCGAATTTCACATCGATAGATTATATGTTACCGCTAAAGTGCAGAAATCAGTTATTTCACAGATTATCTAGGTAATGTGCAGATTAACTATGGTGGTCCGTTAAGGTGCCGAAAATTGTTCCATTTCTCAAATTACCTAGGTAATCTGCAAGTTACCTAGAAAATCCACACATTACCTACATGGCACTCGTTAAAGTGAAAATAAGACCTTTGCTGGAACAACAGCAACGTTTCTGTACGCTAAAATTAACATAATGTTATTTATTTATTTTCGATATATAAAGAATCAAGTTAATACAATCAAACAATCAACAAATTAGTTAATAGAATCAATCATCAATCAATTAAAAAACTATAACAGAAAGAATCAAACGGTTTAAAATATTATTATAATTAAGGAAATTAATTTGCAAAACATATGATAAAATTATTCTTACTTATTAGTTCAATTTAAAGATTGGTGACACTTTGAATTACATAGCAATTGGTTTTTGCGATAATCTCGAGATGATTCTTTCTTATTTGAAACTTTTGTTCGCTTTACATCTTCAAATATGCAGTCATACTTTCGTTTTGTCATTTAAACACTATTATATTTTGAATCTTCGCTAAAAAGGTTTTCGAAGAATCTTTTCTTCATTTTAACTTACCAATTCGGTGCTTGCTTGCATTCTAGGAGTTAAATTTATCTGCTTTAAAAGAAATCACGACACAAATTCACGCACTAACAGGGAGAAACGAATTTGAAAACAGAATTAGCTATGCTACGCACTGGCAGCCGACGCCAATTATGAGAAATAAAAACAACCGGACGCTGGCGAAACGAAACTAAAAGTGGAGGGAGAGGGGGAAGGTGTAGGGAAAGGAAATGAGAGAAACAGGCGAAACCAAGCTAAAAGTGGAGGGAGAGGGGAGGAAGGTGTAGGGAAAGGAAATGAGAGAAACAAACTTTTGAACTTTAACGATACGGAAGCCGTTAATGTGCACATTACCTAGGTAAAATGCGGAAAACTCTTGATTCCGCACGTTTATAGAGCAAATCAGTTAATCTGCAGATTAGCTAGGTAATGTGCACATTAACGGCTTTCGAGCTTTAGCAGTAACATATATATGTTTTATCAGATTACCTTAAGCGTAATAAGAAAGCAACAAATCATGCATTATAATATATTTAGCGCGTTTGTCTTTTTTAGCTTGCACACAGTGTGCTACCCACCAGTCGTCACATAAGTCGCTGGACAGTAGGGTATTCTACCCATTGTTAGTATTGTCGAATGCACGTGGAACATCATTTGCAATTGTTCGCCAATTCTTCTTTTGGCTAAGACAGTTCGGATATGGGGTAGCGTTATGGACGAGCTTCGCTTTCTTAGGCGTTTCTGAAGTTATTTTCATGAACACCATTCCCTGGGGCAAAAGTATTTTTGCACGTACAATGATGATTGCTGAAGTTACAAATCAAATATGGTTAGAGAGAAATATAGATATCAATGGTGAAAGTACTCATTGTGTTTTAATCCTGTGTTATGGAATGGTAAGAGAGCGGTCAGCAATTGTATTTATTTGAACTCCAAATTTTTTAATTCTACGAAATTTCAAAAGCGGTGTATAAATTGATCCAAAATTGTAACGAGATCCAAAAAATGTTTGTTTTTCGTTGGTCCTAAATATGTGACAGAAGGTACTTTACCGTATAACAACTGGTACCTTTCATTTAATTTGTTTGAAATTAGCAAAGTAGTAATAAATTCATCTATCAGACGTCACATGGGCCACATGAAAAGTGACTTAAAAGTACTTTTAAAGAAATTCATTTTTGTTTACAATTTGAAATAGACAAAACGACAGTGTATTTAAGTGGAATACGGGCCTTTGGTATTTTACGTAAAAATGGATGGAAATCAAAACACCATCGTGGCAGCACAGCGTTGAGAGCAAAATGTTCATCCCATTTGCAGCTAAAAGGCCTTATGCTAACAGAAAGACATTAATTGTCATCTTTTTTTGCAAAATGCATGCTGTTGTGTGTACATTCCTTTGCCAAAGTTTATCTAGTGACACAATTCTTCAAAGGTAACGGTCGAAAGATTTCGAGGAAAGAGTCACACTGATACCGAGGTGCTCCCTGGATGTTTGTGTGTGACGGGTTGGTGATGTCCAATGTGAGCGACGTGAAGGACAAAAAGCAATGGACCGTATTTAATTTCGGACCTGTGGTTACAGGGCAGTGTGAGAGAAAGACCCGTAAGAGAAATCCAGCACGCATGTCTCACGAGTATTGGAACCCAAACACCTCTCTGACGAATAGTCAGAAGCTAGCGCTTAGATCACTGTCCCATCGGGGCAGCCATTCCGAATTTTCAAATCCACCTTTAATGAGAATTTCAATATTTTGTTCTAGGAAATGTCCCATTTGGCGATACGGGAGGCAGTCTGCTGTGGAAAATTTGGGACTTTGTGGATTATGAAGATGTCTACAAGCAAAATTGGAGATATAATTCTCGAACACTGTGTAGAAGGAAGAGCCAAAACTTTCTTACCACATGCTTAACATTATGTTGGTCCTCCACTTGCTGCCAATACAGCTCTACACGATTTCTACAAGAGGCTTGTGGTATCTGGTTTCACAATGCTACCAGCAGATCCTTTAACTTTTGTAAGATATGTGGCTGAGCCGCCGAAAATCGTATTTACTGTTCAAACACAAACAAAGGATGCTCCATTGGATTGATGTGTGGGGAATTTGGAGTCCACAGCTATACCTGGAAGCTGTCTACATGTCCCGTTAATCAATCTCTAATAACACGGGCAGTGTGACATTGTGCATTTTCCTAATGGAAAAAGGCCATACTAAAGGAGAACAAATTTGACACGCAAAGCTGTAAGTTGTCTGCAACGATATTTAGTTAGTTTGTCGACCTCATAGTTTTCTACACATGAATGGCCAGATATAGGTTTTTTTTCCAACAGAACTTTAACCAAAGTTTTGGCTTGATTTCATCGCAATGTGCATTCTGGTGCCAAAACAACTCCAAGTAAACAAGCACATGTGGCATCCCATTCACATGCTGCAAGAGGTAACGTGTGTCCCTAGGTTTGGCTAGTAACATGCGGGATAGCCTTCGTTTACTTCTAGAATAGATGGCACACGATCGTCCCAAACATATGCGGCGGTTCGTGAATTTTTCCCTCTTTGGACCATTATTTGAACATACTTACTTGCTGACTGTGAACACCGGACAAACCGTGTCATCTAGGAAATGCTCTTATGCTGTCGTCTGGTCATTAAACTATTCCCTTTGAAAAACTCGCTTAAGAGCACGATGCTTTACTGATCTGAAGAACAAGAATAACTCCGACTAACAGAGCTTAGTATCAGATGCTTTTTACCGTTTTATGACCTTCAAACGCTCAATGTTTTACCTGAAGTTGCTTCGATTTGTATAAGGACGAGCTGGCCATAATTATTTAGCTGTTCGCTGCATATAGGGCTGAAGGAAATGCGGTTTAACGCGAATGAGGTAAGTATTTAAGCGAAAACACCATATGAAACTCAATGCTGGAAGCCAGGTATCGCACATCATTTACTGTATATAATTAGTTCTTGTGGTTACTCAACTCCCCTTGTTAGTCATTTAGAAGGATGTTAATGGTATTGCATCATGTCCCATAAATTAGTGAAATCCAGCTCACTGAAATACCGAAGTAGAATTCGTTAATATCGAATTTTGACGTTTAGGAAACTTTATTAGGAGAAAACCAGCAAACAGTAGGAGTTGTTTCATGTTTAATTTCATTATGCGGATTTTTAAATTGTCATTAAATATAGATATTCCATGATTTATCAAACAAAGTATAGGAGGGTTAATCAAAAAGTAAAGCCAATGCTCTCGTTACGTAAGCAAGGAGACCTGCGGCAGATTTTTACTTAGGGAAGGAAGTGCACACAACATTGACACGTGGTGAATGCAATCGCTAATGTTCTAACCGCTGTTCCCAGCAGTTATAGGGGCGTTTACATGGCCTCTCGTTTGTCGGAATGCGCCATCGTCCAGCAGGGAATTGTAGTGGAATAAATATGTGCTGACGGTGTGCAACTCGCTGAAAGTCATCGTAGGATGCTTGTGCAATATCTGGAGCACAAATGTATGAGTCAGAGACGTGTGTGTAAATGGACAGAAAAGTTTCAAGCCGTAGAAGAAATGTGTCCGATGAAGCTCTCTCGGGCCATCCCTCTACTTCTCGCACAAAAGACCATCTGGATCGCATTGATGCGCTCATTAGAGAAGATCACCCTGTTATTCTGCCAGAGATCGTCCAAAAGCTAAACGTTATCTTTAATCCTGCATTCTCAACAGTACGTGGCCATCTTGCATATCATAAAATGTGTGCTAGATGGGAGCAACAGAAGTTATCTGACGAGCACAAGCAGAAACGCATGGAAATTGGCAGAATTTCTTTGCAGCAGTATGAGTCAGATCCCAATATTCTGGAGAGGTTTGTCAGGAGTGACCAAAATGTATACATCATTACGACCCCGACAGCAAAAGGCAAAGCATGGAGTTGAAACATCCGAGATTCCTAGGCGAAAAGAAGTTCAACGTTGTCCTTTAGGCAAGAAAAGTAACGCTGAATCTTTTTTATATGAAAAGACCCATCATTGAACACTACGAAACACACGGGGGGACACAGTCAACAGTCGGTCACGTTGTGACTTGCTGAAAGACAATTTGGAACGAGTAATGCTCACAAAACGACGAGAAATATTATCTAAAAAGGCGCTGCTGCGGCTGCACGGCAACGCTCGTTCATATACGGCATTGGCAACTAAACAAACAATTAACGAGTTGAAGTTTAAAGTTACCACACCCTGTTCATAGCCCTCATCTGGCGCCGTGTGACTTTCATGCATTTATGCCTCTGAAAGACGCTGTGGGAGAACACCGTTTTGAAAGCGATGTCCAGGCACAAGAAGCTTTGCATTCGTGGCTGCAGTAACACCACAAAACATTATTATTTGCAGGAATCCAGAAGCTTGGAGACCAATATAAAATATGCGTTGAACGACAGTTGGACCAAGATCAGAAATAAAGTAATTTTTACCTGTATGCCTCTTACTTTCTTTTATGTACGATAACATTGACTTCACTTTTTTATTTGCGCTCATATTCAAATTTCTTTTGTTTATGCAGTTTTTATACCTAAGAAAGTGTTACCATGCGCGCGGCAATGGAACACCATTTGTGGAATCGTACAAAGTATTTAAAATTTATATCCTGTTTTTATATGTGAGATATTCGCTCACAGAAGCAAACCATGAATTAAACGAACTGTAGTTAAATAGTTTCATATGCGAGTTTTTATTTATACTTTCTGAAAGATCTAGAAATCTGAGATGCAAAAAAAAAATAATTTCCTTCAAGGTAATTGCGATGTTCCTCAAAACTTGATATCCACAAACCTCCGTTAGAGGTTCCTAATGTTTTGACCCAAAACACAGAAAACGTAAATTCACCATTTTACTGATTTAAATGGACCACGCTCAAACCGAAAGTTGAAATCAAAACACCAATCGAAAAAACAGCATATCTTTAAACGTTTGTGATACCTTATATTAGTAATACGAAATATTCCCGAAATATCTGACACAATTTGTTTAACTTTGCAAAATTCTTTAGACGTAAAGTCTTCCACCTGTACTCAGGGAAATGCATCGACATATTTATAGCTGTGGTTTATATTTTATTGAATATTTTGCTGAAGTATTGAATGTCGAGCAAACTTGCAGTATATTAGTTGAATCTTAATATAAAAATATCTTTCTAAAATTTCGGAATTTAAAACATTCAAGAGGTAGCGAGGGATGTGCGAATATATTAGGTATTTTTGAATATGTTGGTGCTTAAGCTTGAGCTGTTTTTTTAATTTTCGGATGAAGGAATATTTGGAGACGTACATGTTTGTGAATCACAAACAAAAGGAATTCAACGTAAATACATGTTTGTTGGAAAATACTCTTATTCGGCAGACAGTAGTACTTTGCAATTACTCTTATGTTTAAGCGATATTCGAAGCAAGTATTTATCTGCTCTATACTAGTACTATTTGTAAATATGACAATATATATACGTTTACCAAAAAAATGTAAGAAATCACCGGCAAACTTTTCTTATCTATCATTATCCAATATTTATTTTTTCTAATCGTACTTTTAGAAGTACTACTGTCGGAGGAAATTCATACAAACATTTTTCCTTCAGTGGAAAGATCTTTTGCGTTATTTGAAAAATGATATGCTAAATAGTCGTCGTTCAAATTCCAATCTAAGAAATAAAGCTTTGTCTCAATTTAAATTTTAAACACAATAATATGGCATGAAATTTATTTTGCATTTGTGATCTTTTTTATTCTCCTAATTACGTAATTTTGCATAAACATTAACCCAAAATCAAGAATAATATAATTTAAGACTCGTGGTGTTGAGATAGAATAAATTACTAACATTTATTTACAATTAAATGTTTTATTAACATCTAATTGTTAAGAATTATTGTTGACCAATATCAGGATTCCCAGTGATGGAAGTGTATATCAAATCGAGGTAGCATGAGGCCGATATTGTCACATTATGTAACAAAAGGAACCACATTTGTGTGTGGAGGCATACAAAATTGTATGACATGCCGCATTTTCAAAAACACTAGTCAAAAAATGTTTGCTATGAACATTCCGTTACAATTGCTTACATGTAATGTAATACGATTGGAACCTAGCGCATTATATATATTCGAAAGGATGTTCGAAAAACATTTTAAATATAATAAGCACATTTTTCATAAAAAAATAATAAAATTAATATCTCGAATGCGTTGAATACCAATATAAATTAACTTGATTTATCGAATAATTTCAATATGTGAGTTACAGCACTTTAGTCAGCAGGCAAATGAAAAATAAAATATCACAGAATTTTTGTTCTTAAAGTTCATCAGTGCCCTGCTACCTAATGCTACTCCTCAGAGATGTGAAGATTTCATTTTACGTTGTATATCCATTTGTATCTACTCTCTACCGAAAATTGGTAGAAAGCGATGTGAATGATCCGTTAATTAAAACAAAAGTCAATTTTATGATCATGGTCATTTGTAGAGGATTTTGGGATAGGAGTGCCTGAAATCAGGTCTTAAACAACCCTTAGAGATAGGAAGCTAAGAGATAAAGCTACACGGAAGTGAAGTAGAAAGGGGGAGGAAGACGTTCTTATTTATTACCGGGGGCCAATACCCGGGTTCCGACGGCTTAATGGGCCCTTCCGACGCACGGCGCAAATTTAGTGGATCGAACCTGAGTTTCTTTCCACGAGAGTAACGAATTTAGCACCCTTTCCGACCCGCAACACAAATTCTAGCTAGTTTTTGGAGTGCTTATTAAATTTATTTTTCGAATGTTTTAATAACTGTTAATTTTACCATGTGAAAGTGTGAGTGCAATTTGTATTTTCATGTGAAAAAAGAAATTTCGGAGTATAATTGTCGGACTATTTTTTCGTATTAACTGGTTTGTATTCTAGTGTGTAAAAAGCTGGTTATGTAATCAAAATGTTCCAAAAATATATACTAACATAATGAGCTATATAACAAAAAAAAATTACAGCATTATTTATCTTGTAACTAAAAAAGCAGATTAATAGACTACGCTTAAATTTAATTGAAAATTAATTATGACATATATTTCTTAGAATTAAAAACAACATTATTTTTGTATTCCTTTATTTATGACCAGATCCTGGATTTGTTTATCTCTATTATTTTTGCCTTTTTGTTTATTATCCACACTCTTTGAAAATTCCCTTTCTGTATAATTATCTTTATCTTTATATTTCTTAAAATCCGCATTCAGATCTTCATTTACACGATTCGTCTGTGCTCTATATTTGGCATTGAAGTGTTTCGTACTCTCGATGGCACAATTTCGCATTTTTCTGATATTTTTTCAACCTGGTCCCGAGTTAGGTTGATCACTGAGCCTTGTATGCTGCTTTTTCGCGAGTTCCAGTCTTAGGTTGAACATTATACTTGGTTGATGCTTTTCTCCAGTTGCCGACTTACTGAGTAGATTGGACACCGGTCTTAAAAGTTTTTTCCTCAGTTCCCAACTTGGAATTTAACACATCATTTTCAGCAATTCCAGTCTTCTGTTCTTCCTTGCCTGGATATTAGTCTTGAGTATCACCTGAATATTCATTTCCGATTTATCTACAGAAACTTCATTTCCTGAGCTTCCCACCGACCCTTGGCAATGAAGCAATGAGTCATGCGAAGTGTTTTGAGTGGCACTCGCGCTTCAAGAGCGTCAGAATAACAGTGGAAGACGACGAGAGGTCAGGGCGCCCGTTAACGAGCTAAACCCCTGAAAATGTGGACATTCGTGTGGTTGTGCACTGTGAATTCTTTCCCCGGAAACAGACAGTCACCGCCCTTTTCTACTGCGAAGTTCTGCGGCGTCTTAGGAAGGACATTCGTCGTAACGAACCTGGAATGTGGCGCAGTGTCCATTACCTGTTTCATCACGACAATGCAGCAGCTCACAGATCGTTAGCAACATGCCAGTTTTGCAACCGCAAAAGCATGACTACGCTTCCTTACCCCCCCCCCCCCACCCACCTACTCGACGGATTTGTCCCCCTGAGATTTCCTTCTGTTCCCGAAGATGAAGCTGAAGCTCAAAACTCGCCGTATTGAAACCATGGACGAGATCCAGCTCGAATCCCGGATGGTGCTTGGCACGATTCGCGAATATGACTTCCAGTGAGCGTTACAAGAGTGGCAAAAAATCTGCAGCCGCGTATCGCTGCCCAAAGAGACTATTTTGATGGAGATCATAGCCAGACTTAAGTAACGTAAGTACTTTGTTGTACATCGGCCTAATCTCAGAACGTTTGATCAGACTTCGTATGAACTAGGGAAAATGGCTTTACTTCTTGATATGATTTTTTCATTTGGGCTGCTGTAATTGTTATCTCATAATATCTACAAATGCCAGACTATATGTTTTGTAAAACTGTAAATGATTCGTAGGTTTCATTCGTTACGCTCTCAAATTTCCACCCAAAAGAATTCAATTGATCTTAAAAGTTATAGTGGTTGATAATTCAGTAGTTTTGTAATAGTCATTATTTAATGGTTTTTATCTAAACAAAATGTTGGAGCAAATTACACTGAATGGAAAAGATGAATCACGCATATTTAAAATGGATCCATATTTGATGTCAGATTTTACGTACGATTGACACTTCACGTGGGATACCCTTTCCGAGTTTGACTGGTTTATTTAGTAAAAACCGTACTTGATACTAATAATAAATTTAGTTTTTTAAAGCAAACCATGACATTGGTTGCACCGAACGCAGAAGTTGAGGCAATGTCCGACATATTAATGATTTTTTTAAAATCCCAAATTCTCATTTGTAAAATATTTCTACTCAACTTCACGTTTCCTTTTACAACGATATTATTTGTGAACGAAACGAATACACAGTTATAACAGTAAACAAAGTAAGATACCGAAATGGGTGCCAATATATTCTTACGTTTTCATGAAAAACCCCATAGCGTAATGTCGTTCGGAAGGTTTGGCGCCAATTTCAGATAATCCCTACACATGGAAATTTCAGATGATCCACTCACAAAGTGATCTCCACACTCTGCAAGGCAGGAGTTACGGCTAATTTGTGATACATGACCCCATTTCCTGTCAGCTGCTGAATTGATGCTGTGTACAGAACGTATATATGTTGATAAGACGGACCAAGAGGTTAGGTTTAATTCTTAGCGTGTGATATTCTCTAATACTTGGAAGCTGGTAAGGCTAAGCGTACGCGAATGCGGATGACCTCGAACACAGGTATTCAGTACCACAGCCAAAGAACCGAGAGCATTCAGGTTCCTCAGGTGCATAAAAACATTTATTTAACCTAAATTCTGAGGAACACTACTCTTGTGAACGGCACTAAAAGGACAAGTTTAAGTCTCTGATCAAACCTTCGTCCTTCAATTTAACTTCCAGATCGGAACATCGTTATGGCCAGTCATGTAGCCGTATCCAATAGCACATAAACTGGAAAAACTCTATCGTCACAATTCAGTTCACAAGTAAGGGAAAGTTCAGACTTTCATAACTCGGGCCGTGACGTTGAAGTTCACCTCAAAACAAATGGATCTTCAAGTTAATAAAGACAAAGTAGTTTAGAGGTGTCACATATCCGATAGCCGTTGCAGTAAGGCACTGTATTTTATTTGCACGCCTGTAGCATCACAGGAGGTACGAAACACACACATACACACGCGCACCAAACACCTTCCTTGGCCAATGGGTGGGGGTCACTTGCGCCTGCCGCGATTTTAATTCATCTGTGCTCCACCGGACGGTGCCGTGGGATAAAGAGTTTCTTTCGGAGCAGAGGGTGGTGTTTTTGACCTTTGCTCGAATCCTTTCTTCGCCTGCAGGAAGACGATTCCTGGCTTTAGTGAAACGGTTCACTTCCTTTTTTTGAGAGATGGCTGTCAACTCGCTCCTAGCTTTACGTTGTAGTACCGATGCTTGGACGTTGTGGTACCGTTCCAATAGCCTTACTACCTAGCTGAACTGACAGCACCTACCGAGTAGAAATCCCCATCTTCGCAGGCACAGTGAAATCTTGCCGTACCTTAACTTCAACAAGTTGGGGTATTACTTTCCGTACAGAAGTCGGGGCCAGACTGCCTGCTTTTAACGGTCTCCCCTTACCAATTTCTCATATCTGTTGCTACGTGCCCTGGCATTTGTCTCATGACACCTCGTATTGACAACAAGCACTTTGCCCCAGCGCCAAGAATAGCGATGAGACACCATTTCGGCCCTGAAATATTTTTTTCGGCGATTTGTCAGTGGCTTGACGCGCTGAGCTTTTGTTAATCGTCTTTTGTTCTGTCTGGACCTGACGCCGAGAACGAATTAAACCACTCTCCCCTTTCCCCACTTGGCACTTTCAACTATTTCCACCTGTTTTTAAGTTCGATGCATTAACAACCCGCTCTGGCAATAAGTTCTCCACAGCTATCACGCGTTTACAAAAATCTCTGTGCAGAATTCTTCCACTGGCCTGCGTCGGGTCCGAACCCGAGTCTTACATAGCCATTGACCTGCAAGGAGATGAATTCCTCTAAGATACTTATTTCCCTTAATGTTCAAGCCCTTTTAATTTTCCCAATTCCAATAATTAGAATCCCAAATAAGTTCATACAATCGTGCCTAATCACTTGTTAATTACTTGCATAAATAATCCCGAATTATTTGATGAATTTATTTTCAACTAATTATATTACCTCCGTAGCCTCGCGAATAACTAATTGCCCTGGGGGGAATTTCGTGGATCATCTTATATCGAATTTATGAGAATGTTAATTAGTTTAATTAGCATGTTTCTTCATATCACCTGATAATTCCCTTTAAGGGCTTTCTAATAATACTTTAGTTGTTAACATGAGGCAAACGATTCCAGTGTTAAGGGGATGGCTCGGTTTTAATTTTGAAGTATGTACGAACCATTTAAGAGCTTAAGTCTAGTGTCATCAAATTTCTTCATAAAAGTTATGGATTGAAATCCCTTTTCACTGATCAAATTAAGACAGAGCAGTATTCACGTTACAGCTTGTATCGTCGACAATAAGGCTGCATTGCATGCGAGCTTTTAATAAATTAAACGAAATCTAATACAAGACGATTTCCCTATATATTGTGGGAAAACGACAAATTCTCATGTGTTTTAATTCGAGTGAATTCACATTTGGAAATCGCAATTCCATAGGTGAGACATGTTCGCAAAGAAATGCCGAGTGCCTCTGTATCAAAAGAGTATTTTTCTCTGTTGTTGAATTGGTGTAAAATCTGAATACTGCACAAAAGCCAGAGGAGTCGTTTTTTTGCTTCGGCCATGCCTAACATAGAGGGAGTTCGCAGCAACACTTATCTTGATCAGGTGGAAAACGAAGACGTGTTTTAAATGAGTAAAATGAAACAAAGCGCTATTTTAGTACGGTGGAGAATACTTTGGCATAGTTTCCTCATACAAAATAGAAAATTATGAAGAGTGAACTATGAATATTATTTCGCACAAGTGGCAGATAAGAAAGGTAATGGAACTTCGAGGAGACCTTGCTACCCCAGATTCAGGAAGAAATGGCAGTAGAAAAAAATGTAATGTGATTGAGGTACACAAAAGACTTTATTGAGACGACCAGCGGATGTCGTTAACGATTGACTCATATGCCTAGGCCCCTATGATTCGATACATCAGCAATAGAAAATATCTCTCATGAACGAGATCTGGAATGTCATGAAACGGGTTAGTGATACTCACGTAAAGTGTGTTTTAAATGCATCATCTCGTTTGAAATAAAAATCATTGTCAATAATATTTCAACACTGAAATTTAACCTGTAGGATACTTTGAAGGAAAAAATTAGTTTTACTGAGATAAAAGACAAGCTGTAAGTAATGATCCGTTTACCTGAAAAATGGTATAAACTAAATTGAATATTGTTTTCAAAATAACTGCATGTTTCCTGGTTTATGATAAATGAGATATTAAATATAATAAATAGTTCCCTCTCCATTTTTACATGGCAGTCCGAATTTTAAAGTTACTTTTCAATTGCGTTATTCTGAGAGAAGTAAAAACTAAATTGCTATTTATTCGTTACTTCTATTTTACCCGACTACTGAAATATAATCGTCTATACTAGGGAAAGCAGACAGTCACATCCCAGTGAGTAGAAGAAATTATTACGAAGATGCTCTAACCTCAGTTAATAAGAAAAGCGACATTTACGTCCCATCGTCTTCATCCAGTCCCACCGCGATGTTTTCATAACAACGTCATTGCTTCACAAACTAAATTTCTCTGAAGTGATTCGTTGCAGATGCAACTGTTGTATATGGTGCCAATGAAAAAGTAACGGAATTAAGTTGTACATTAGAACATATTATATTTCTGATATTTTCCAGTCCCTCTGCATACGCAGAAAGCTATTCAAATAGAAACCAAATCTCTCAGGAGACATTTCGAAATGACATACGTTACAGGTGCATCAGTAATGTCCCATGTGCGCCATAGAAAATGTACAAAGTCAACGACGTGTCAACTTTCGAAAGCTCCTCTTCCGGGTAAATCAAAACAAACGTCTCGCTCAACTTTCTGTGGAATTAGATACTTGCTGGAAATAAGAATCTCCAGTTTTTAAATTTTCCGAAGGACAATGATATCTATACCATGAAGAGGAACACACTGGAATCTGGAGAGTTGAGGATACTGCGAAATTTAATTGCTATGAATCTTTCGAACATGAGTGCAATTTATTTTCCACAGGTGTTCTGAAATCCTAGCATGGAGAGCATATCACCCTGCTGCAAAACATTTTCTCATTAGCTTCAACCTCTTGGTTCATGTACATAGGTAACAGGTTACAGCCGAAATCTGGAGTCAAATTTTATAAGACAAGGTACCCACAGGGAGATGAGCAGCTTTTTGTTCACAAATTTCAGAATTTATTTTTCGGCACTGCTGCACTTCGAAAAACATAAACCTCTGGAAAACATAATATTTTTTTATATATTTGAACATGTAAAATGATCAGTTAGTTCCATGCCCTTATGTGTTATGGCTTTAATTTACCTACACATTCAAGACAAAGATCCTGCTTATTGATTTCAAACGCGATCCCTCAACGTGTGCATATCTGACCTTTTCAGCGAACATTTATGTGCCAAGGATAGAATAAAAATGAATACTTGTATTTGATTTAATATCACAGTCATATCGCCATTTGTATTGAGCGCGACATATAGCAATGATCACATTTGATTTGAGTATATGAATTTATTTATTAATTTAAAACCATTCGTATAACCTAGTATTCTACAAAATAAGAAAAATATCTCTTTACACGCCTTACATGAAAAGGATTTGCTTTTTGCTGCGAGAGATCAAAGCAGAAATCTTGTAGAATTATTAAATGTATGCATATTTGCAAATATTATTCTTCATTGTGTCTTCGTCTTCCGTTCTTCTAGACTTTTGTATTTTCAAAGAAAAAGTTGTATGAAGTGATTAGAAGGTTACACACCTGTGCTTGTTATTTATAATGTTATTTGCCTATTCCACAAGAAAATATATTTTTACGTGGGCCCTTTATTTTGGTGACCCTTTGGATACGCATGCCTCTTTAAAAAAGTCAAGAACAGGTCGGAGGGATTCCTGCCGAGCCTTGGGACCCTGAGAAAAATCAAGGGACTAGCACTCACAAGTTCAGGACTTAGGACAACACAGGCACGTTTAATTATTTACAACTATTTACAAATCATCTACAAATTATTTACACCGCTCATCTAGTTCTGGAAGCGAAGAGGGCGAGAACGCGCCCCAATAAATGCAATAGCAGTTCACAAGTTCAGATCTGCGCTCCTGAAATGGCGGTCCGCTTTGCTTAGGCACAGTTCTGCTAGATGCATGCGAAAGTAATAATATTTATAGTACTTACAGATAGGTATCCTTTGTAGGTTTCATTAATCCGTGATGGAACTGGCCAGCACTAACCAGCCTTGAGATGGCGCACGCACGCACACACACACACACACACACACACACACACACACAAATATTTCAATAACTAAAAATTTTAGTATGCGTTTCCTCGATGTAGAATTTAAATAGAGATATAAGATTTTTGAATTTTTACAGCAAGCTCAAATACAGCAGTTTTCGGCTGCCTATCATTATTCTCAGCAAAATCAAAATTACAAACTATATTTTGCAAGGCTGGTGAATTAGGATATCACTAAAAATGCTGTTATTCCTTGTTGTTCCACCATAAAACTTCCTTAGCCAAGTCTTCTTTACCATTCCGACAACGATTAACATATTATATAGCATTACCAAAAATAACAACCACTTAATAGATGCAGCACTTTCAGCTATTATCCTGAAATTTTGTCTTTATTATACAAGGAAAAATACATCTACTAGTTACCTAATAATGAAATTGAAACTAAAAGAAATGTACAGAGCGAAGACTTCAAGGGAAGACACACCATGGGAAAAATACACTATCTACAAACAAATAAGTGGACACCTCTGCATTCAACGATACCTGCGGTCCAGGTACACGTCACGGCCGCCGCCGTTAAATATCATGTGGGAAACAACAACGAAACCAGTCGCATGCAAGATGCCACGCAGTTCGGAGCTCTCTGATTTCGAGAAAGGTGTAATCGTCGGGTATCACAGAAATGGGCGATCCACACTTGACATATCCAGCGAATTGAAGTACCCAAATCGACGGTGGCCTACGTGATTGGCAAGTGAAAGATGAGAGGTGACTGTCGGAATGTGCCCCTACCCGGCAGACCCACAAAACTGGGAGTTTGAGACCGACGGGTGCTGGCCAGAGAAATTCGGGAGAACCGCACCAAATCGATGGACCACATCCGTGAGGAGTTTCAACTGGCATCCGGGAGTGTTCCTTCGATGAATAACATCCGTAAGGAAGCCCATCTGCTTGGTTATCATGGACGTGCTGCCGCCCACAAGCTTTTGATCACCAAGTCTAATAACGCTGCTCGGCTAACGTGGTGCAACGAACGTCGACAGTGGACCGTTGAACAGTGGAAACAGGTTCTTTGGAGCGACGAATGAAGGTTCAGCCTCGAATAATTTTAGTCTCGAATAATTTTAACTCATCACCCCCTTCTTTTAGAATTGTGCTGCTGTTTGTGTTTATGTTGAACTTTGAACGTGGAATACTTAGCTCTCGCATCTCAACAGGAATCAGGTGCAGCGATTTCAAGTTAAGATTTCGCAACACAGTTGCTTTTCATTTCCGAAATGTCAGTTTTTGAATGCTGTACACAAGTTTAATTAATTAAAAAGGATTTTTCTGAAATGTACCTGACCAGCTCGAATGTCAAATTTACAATCTGATCTTAATGCCCTGTAAAGAGCTTCTGTTATCTCTGTCAAGATACCTTAAACGCGCGTATCTCAATAGGCAAAATAAAGGATAAATTTCCTACAGCGGAAAACAGTGAATATGACTAAACCGTGTGATGAAATTATTTCTTGAAACTTCTGAAGATTACAAGAATTTCAATTAGAAATTATTTTGTTGCTAATAAGTGGATTTACTATAATTTTGATACGCGTTCACTTTAAGATGAGACAAAACATAATTTTTCTTTAAAGGTCACTTCTCAAAATACTGTAACACATACCTCGTAATGTACATGAAACAAACCTGCAGAATAAACATATTAGGTGTGAAACTTAATTATCGGCCCCTAACCGCAAGCGATCATAGAACGTTGGCAAATGCCTATAGCTCTGTGCGATAATATCTGATTGCAGCGCCCTATAACATTTTTCCAGGAAGCCGTAACGTCTCACAGCTGTAGTGAGTGAAGGGACAAAAGTTGGCGGTGAAAGCAATGTCTTTCGAGAAGCAGCATTTGAGGCACTGCCTCTTTTTCGCGTTTCAAAACACAAAGCGCCGCGGTAGCCAGAAAATGATCTGTGCTGGTTTGGGTTGTACTAATGTGTCCTACAGTACGTGTGAGAAGTGGTTCCAGCGGTTTAAGTAGGGACAGTTCGCTCTCTCCATGATGCAGAACATCCGGGTCAGCCACAGAAAGTCGACGATGAGAAACTGGAACACCTGTTGGACGCGGATTTCTGTCTGACACAGACAGAGCTTGCCCAGGAACTCGGAGTAACAAGGCAAGCCATTGCAAAGCGCCTGCACAAGCTTGGACAGATTCACAAAGAGGACCTTTAGGTGCCTCACCAACTCACAGTTCCGAACAAGTCTAGGCGCTACGATATTGCTGTGTCCTTGCTCTATAGATTCAAGCAGAAGGATTTCCGCCACAAGATTTTGACCTGTGATGAGAAATGGATCCTGTACGATAATCCTAAGCTGCGCAAGTCGTGGATTTATCCAGGTCAGCCTACCACCAGTACTGCCAAACCGAATATCCATGCCAGGAAATTGTTGCTGTGCGTATGGTGGAATCAGCGCGGTGTCGTACACTATGATTTGCTCAAACCTGTAGAATCTCAAACCTATGAGTTGCTCAATTAATGAAGAATAAAGAGATGTCATAGTGACGGGCACAGTATCGTCACATACACTAGAACAGTGTTTCACAAATTCTGAGTCTCGAACCACTGGGTTCTGGGTTTGCCGTAGATATCTAGGGATGTCGCACGGTAAAATAACCGAAAATAAGTTAAAAAATCATGTTCAAAATATATATTTAATTATGCATTTGTTTATTTTAAATGAACTAACGTTATAATAAACAAAAATAGCTTCCCATGACGATTTATGTGCTTGTTTTTCAACAAATATTTTCTCAAACCAGGTCGCTGTATCGAAATTAGTTACGATTAAATAATTTTCAACTTCACATTGATTTCGGTTTTTCGTTTTATTTCTAGCCATAAACAAGGAATATGCATTTACATGTGGTGACAAACACCAAGAAAGGGCAATAGCCGAGGGTTATTGCCTTCGCAAGGGCGTATTTAAAGATGGGCCAAGGGGGCCCTTGAAATGTTTCATTTTTTTCTTAAAATAAGAGTTACATTAGAAAATATGATTTAATATAATAACAATGCATAAACTTACAATAGAAAATAACGCTATAATTTTTTCTTCTATTTTTCTTTAACTTTTAACTTGTCCTGATGGATTTGCAAAAATTTCATTTTCTGTCATTTCCCCGAAAAAACATCTATGTTCGCCCCTGTTCCTCAGTTTATTGCAAAAAGAAACTTCTTTAGTTTACTAAACGCAGCGTCAAATTTTTCGTCCGAGGAAGAACAAGAGGGAGATCTCCTCTTAACTTTACGCTTAGGAGGCCCAGCGACAGATGACCTTGATGTTAATGATTTCTCACTGAAGAATTTAGAGAAATATTGTGCTCAGACAAATTTTACGAAAATCTGGACTACTTCATGTAACCCGAGCAGTTCAGAAATTTGTGCTTTTGGGGGTCTATTCAATACAAAGTAAGGTACTGTTAAATACGCTGCTGTTAAGATTCAGTCTTCAAACACTTTAACAACAGCTGGTCTGGAACATTTCACGAATGCGGCAGTTTCGGTGATACTCGCTCCATGGCTCCGAGCTAACACAATCATCCCACGTTGAAAGTCCGTCAAATCGCATTTTTTACCCATCTCATCACCAAAAAATTCTACTACTGTCGCAAGCACTAAGCTTTCCCTTTTTATACTATTCTCGCCCTCTGGCGGCAACAACGTGTAGCCATAGCTCATTTGCTTAAAACTGTCAGGTGGCCATAATAATGTCGCCACTCAGTGTATATAATACAACGTTTCACACAAATATTATATTCTTCAAGCCGACTACGTTTTGCTGTGCTCTAACCCAGCTTCTACCAGGACTGATGGCATGTAAATATTCAAATCGTACACTATCTACCAACAAGTAATTGGACGTCCCTGCAATCGACGATATCTGCGGTCCTAATACACCTCACGGCGGCCGCCGTTAAATATCGTGTGGGAAACAACAAAGCAACCAGTCGCATGCAAGATGCCACACAGTTCGAGAAAGGTGTAATCGTCAGGTATCACAGAAATAGCCGATCCATGCGTGACATATCCAGCCAGTTGAAATACCAAAAATCGACAGTGGCCTACGGGATTGGCAAGTGGAAGATAAGAGATAACTGTCGGAATGTGCCCCGACCCGGCAGTTCCACAAAACTGGGAGTTAGAGACTGACGGCTGCTGGCCAGAGAAATTCGGAAGAACAGCACCAAATCGATGGGCCACATTCACGAGGAGTTTCAACAGGCATCCGGAAGTGTTCTTTCGATGAATACCATCCGTAAGGAAGCCCATCTGCTCGGTTATCATGGACGTGCTGCCGCCCACAAGCCTTTGATCACCAAGTCCAATAGCGCTGCTCGGCTAACGATGGTGAAAGAACGTCGACAGTGGACCGTTGAACAATGGAAACATGTTCTCTGGATCGACGGATCCAGTTTCACCCTCTACCGTTCGGATGGCAGGGTCTGGGTTTGGCGTCTGCCTAGGGAACGCCTCCTGCCGGAATGTATTGTGCCAACTGTGAAGTTCGGCGGCGGTGGAATTATGCTATGGGTGCGTTTCTCCTGGTATGGCACGGGACCCTTGTTCGCAATTACTGATAAATTTAACGCCGAGAACTGCTGCACCATTTTGGATGACCATGCGCTTCCTACGTTGTGTCAGTTTTACGGGGTGGACCTATGTTACTTTCAGGATGACAATGCCACCTGTTATGTTGCGAGGTACACCATGGCTTGGTATGGTGACAATGGGGTTAATCGAATGGACTGGCCTGCGCAGAGCAGGGACCTTAACCCTATCGGGCACCTGTGGTACGAGTTGGAGCGTCGACTTAAGGGATGCCCCCACCGTCCGAAATCGGCGAAGGAACTGAACTGACTTCTCCAAGCCGAGTGGAAGAAAATACCGCTAGCCGTCATACAAAGCCTGGTTGAGAGTATGCCCTGGAGGGTCGCAGCTGTAATCGCGGCTCGTGGAGGTTCCACCAAGTATTGAAGGTGAAAAAACTTCGTTTTCCTTTCCTATCCCAGGTGTCCAATTACTTTTTGGTAGATAGTGTATATAACATCAGCAACAGGGTTTACACTCACTGACTTTGGTTTGTTGATTCCAATCCCTTGATAGAAATGGCGTGGATGCCATGTTATTGACAAGTTGTGAAGAATTCTGATATATATAGAAATTTGAAAATTTTCCAGAATATCAAGTTTGGTGATTGAATCCGGCTTGTCAATTTGTTTCGCTTTTGTAAATTGAAATGTATTGCCATTTCGTAACAGTGTTTAGCCATCGATGAGTCCTTTAGATCACATTTCCGAATGTAGGTCTTGTATTCCGTCAACCGAAATGCGCGGCTCTACGGATCTGTCCAATATACGGAGCGCCGCACTCACATAGGATTCGATAAATTCTCCACGAATTTTTATCTTTAACATAGTTCTTAGATCCAAAAAAAAATGTGTTATGTCTTTAGAATGCACTTTAAAATTAAGAGTTTTGAGAATTTCTGACATTTTGAAGGAAAAGTCACTGGAAAATGGAACATTAGCCACATTCTCTAATGGTGGACGCATCACATTGGTTAGCGTGGAGATAGGCTTCGGTTGCCGGAAATTTGAACGAGTCTTCTCTATAAGGGAAGGGACGTACCCTCCCTCTACTGCAACACGTTTAACGAAAGCAGAATCTTTTTGACAAACTGTCTTCACCAAAATTTATCTGTATTGTGTTATATACGTAACTGTAAAGGGCACTGAGTTTTTGTTGCGAGGCGTGATTGGACTTGACATGTGGAGGGGAGAAAACAGCGAAAGGCTTCCGATAAATTGTAGCTACGAGTGATTATAAATTTCCGTTACGGAAAACAAGGTAGTCTTCACTGTGTTTCCTTTTTCATCTCTCTCGTGATGTTCTTCTCTCTTCCACTTCTTCTGCAACACCACTCCTCTCCGACATGTGACGTGCTTGTAACTGAAGTACACATTTCTGAATCTGGTATTTTATGCCGCACTGAATGCTATGTTGGTTTTTCTTCACTAAATTATACTCGTTTTAATGCAACATATTTTAGCGTCTCTGTCATTTCGTATATAAGCGCCTAAAATACCAACAAAGTGACGTCCGTCATCGGTTAATAGTGAAAGGGAAGAACATCTTTTATTTTTATAGGGTCACGGTTCCAAACTTGTGTGCCTTATTTGTGAACAATTATAACTTGAGATAAAAATGTACACAAAGATATAACTTTTCTCGATTTTCAAATGAATGCATTTTATTTTAAGCACATAAAAACATTTAATTTAAGACGTTTATATTTATTATATATAAAACTTAAATATAAGTAATATTTTTTTATATGAAACATTAAAATTTTAAGTACTTATGCTCACGTTACATTCATATGCATGCATTTCATAGATATGAATTTTCATGCAAAAAAACTGTATCTATGTAAGGATGTAATAGTACTTGGTAAGAACAAAGCCCAGCATACACAGGTATTTGAAAAAAACTAGCAATTAATACTGTCCGATCTCATTGGATGGTTTTATTTTAACAATTTATGCAATGCTGAGGTCTGCGTTATTGTCTGCACTCGATTTTGTCGTAACAGAAGGAATTTAAGATGAAATGCAATAATTTATATTCTGTGACTGTATTTACTTATATCTTAAAAGTAAATTTGCAGTATATTATTTGCAAAATCAATTTTAAATATGTATTCCTAAATGTCTAAATAACAACGATTGACAGAAGCATTCTTCATAGTTAAAGTGTGTAAAGCACGACAAATTAAAAAATAAATAAACGCTGACCATATGATTCTTGTTTATCAATGGGGTTGAAAAAGATCCTGTGCATACTGCAAAGTTTTCTGTTACTAAATATTATTGATTTCCCATTTTGTGAAACCAGACCAAATTTTGGACTGAAATAATTTTGCTTAGTAAAATAAACAATAATGCATGAAAAAAGGCACGAATTCAGATGTTTGAACATATTTTAAATGTTATCAAATTATTCTTCAGTGCATTTTTTGCCGCATAGGATATGATTTCTACTGGGAATGAGGTTTCCCAATGTCATAGTAATAAGGCCACTTCTGAAGCACTGGTTTCTAACCATTCCGCTAACGTGGGTGGGTTAGGATCGAGCCCTGGGTGAGGTATGAATGGTTCTCTTGCCCAGAGATCCATGCTGTGCAGCATTTATGGATACACTGCCACGTCATTTGTATTTAGAGAGAGAGAGATTTGTATTGAGTGCATCAGATGGGTATTACATCACTACATTCTTACAGAAAACATAGAAAACGAACGTAACTCCCATGTGTATCTGTGGCCTTTGTTACGGAGGTAGTTACGTCGAGTAGGCTTCATTTGCATATGATTGCGAGGTGTTTGTATATTCATTTGTGTTTGTCTGGCTTGTTGGGAAACGCGCTTTATATTAGTTGCTAATATGAAGTTACCAAACTTTAGGAGCCGATATCTCAGTAAATAAGTCCTGAATTACAAAATGTACTTGAAACTTTTTGCTTGTATTTCCCCGAAGAATTAGTCCCTGGGGTATTATGCGCCATTTACGTAACACGCTGTATACGACTTTTTGTCAAGATGATAAGAAATTTTACAACAATTATTAAATATCCACCTATTGTAAATACCTGAAGACTAAACTCACTAGATTGTCCTGTATTTAGAATTGGAACTTCCCCTATAAACCGGGGATTGGTTGTCTCCTTCATTGCATAGGGCGCGGGAACATGAATTGAGCCCAACGGTAGTTCACACCAAAATATCCGGTGAAGGGTCCGTAAGACGATGCATAATGCAGGCCTCTCGTAGCTGTTCACTAGGGTGTCGCCCAACAAGGATACGTCACCATAGGTAATTCGATTGAACCGCGTCTCTCTGAGAGACACTAGGCGCTGCCATTCATCACACTATTGCCTCCGTTCTGGGCAGCTGCTGACGTCTTTAGTTTAAAGGTCAAATTAAATCGTTACAACGGAACACGAGGGACCAGGTTTTTGTGATGCAAACGGCGTCGGACAGTGTTGAAGATATCTCTTGATTTGATACAGACCACCACTGTTGTATATAGTGTGGAAGAAATATTCTTCTTATAGCACGTTGAAAACACGTCAGGATAATAAACATAATTATCAGACATCTCTGAATTGACTGTAGTTTTACTGTTCTCACGTAATATCAGTCATTTAGAAAACCTAAAAATTGCATTCCCTGGAGGGGGAATCGAACCTTCATCTCCCGATTACCGTACGAGCATGCTATCCGTTACACTCCCAGGACGAAGAAGTCCCAAGTATCTTAGAGTTAAGAGCATCGAAATATTCTCCGACCACATTCTTAATCGAATCAAACTGTGCTTCCATCTTTCGTTGTTAAGCATATCACCAATCATTCAGGTATATAGCGTGGAAGAAATATTCTTCTCATATTATGTGGAAAATACCTCATGATAATTAACACAGCAATCAGTCATCTCTGAATCGACTGTATTTTTACTGTTCTCAGATATCTGTCAGAAGCAGAAAATATTATTTTTTCTCCTTGTGTGACTCAATAAGAGAATACAGGTCTTGAAAAAAAAATGTGGTGCTTTGGAAGCTAGACCTACTTTCTCGGTGTAATTGGGTTGCTGGTTCCAAAAATGTCATTGGTTTTGCCGTATCAGCAAAAGCTTTAGAGATACATTTGATATCCAATTTAGATGCGAGATGTGCATCCAAGGTGGGTATAAAAATGTTTATCGATCTAAACAATCACTAGTAAAAATCAGTGACGTGCGGTGACCCAACAGACTACCCAAGCAGTCGAAAAGGCAATTACTTTACACTTTTTTACATATGACATTAGGTTCAAATATTTGAAATAATAAAAGTGGAAAAACATGGCGTACGTTAAAGATACCATAGCTACTTTTTTATATCTACTCTATTACACAACACATCAAAATCTAAAACAAATGATTTCTGTTTTCCGAATAGACTGGTCACCTTCTATTTAAAAGTAAACTCCATTCTTCGATCGCTTGCAGCAAAATGTTCTATTACAGAATCGAAAAAGGTATTTCTTTCTTTCAGAGTATTTACTAGATAACTTTCAATTGATATCAGTCCAAGATGCGAGGTTCGTTTCTGTCCTGTTCTGTTTCGTGCGTATGTCTTAATTCCCTTTAATGCAGAAAACGATCTTTCAACTGTTAAAGTGGACACAGGTATCACACTTATAAGAGAAGCCAATAAGTAAAGTTGTGGTATCAATTTTCCAAGTGCTGAAGTTGCTAACATCTTCATAAGCTGTATAGGTAATTTGTCAGAAAATTCGTGTGAACTGTATGCTACGATTAGTTCGTTTTTCAAACGTACTTCATCGAAGTAGCGACCATAATTTTCAAGTAAGCTTTTCAAACTATCAGTTGGGAAAGTGTGAACGTAAGTGCTGTACTTCGAAGAATCCAGAAAGCACAAAAATGTAAGCTTTTCATAATCCTGAAATCTTGTATTAATATGTTGCTCGACATTATCGAAAATTTCAAAGTATAATCTTCTGTATTCAGTGGTAATCGTAATGTAATGTCTTCAGAAAGATTTCGGTTTCGTTTTCTTGGGAGTCCAACATCTGCAATGGGTCCTTCGCACACTTCCTGAAAATGACTTCTCAGAGATTTCACAGCATTTTGTGTTTCCGTTATCTTACTTCTGCAGTAAAAAATGTCAAATGAAGCATTCTGAAGGACACTGAACAAAACATCAGTAAGAGAAAAAATACTATGAAAGGTCGCAAGAAGAAATCAAAATTCAAGGTTTCTAAATTGGACAAATGTCAAAAAGGTGAAAATCCTCCAAATACGTGGCGTCAGTAAATAAATAAATACATCGCTCTTTCCACGTTCCAGAAACACACAGCAACCGAAAAATTGTTTTCAGCCGCCGCCGTGGAAACGAACCACGGATCGCTCGATATCTAGCCGAGCGCGTTACATTTACACCACGGTGGCCAACAATCCACGGTGCTATGTGTATTTTTAAGTCAGCTTCTAACATCATAAATCCGTAAGATGGGCTCAGCTACATAGACGTCTCCATCTGGTGGGCATTAAAAACGGCCCTGGCTATATATATTATAGCAATTAAATCCAAAGGGCGAGATCCAAGGTGGAAATCCTCCAAATACCTGGCTTCAGAAAATAAATTAATACATCGCTCTTTCCACGTTCCAGAAACACACAGCAACCGAAAAATTGTTTTCAGCCGCCGCCGTGCAAACGAACCCCTGAACACTCGCAAGAATATCCCATTCTACTTGTGATTGATGTTTCAACATGGCAGCAAAAGTCTGGCAAAGCTGTTCTTTTTTTTTTTTTGTGGACATTATTCACGAGTCGTGATGAGTCATTCCATTTTGTTGGGCAAACGTTGGGTAGTCGGCGTCCCAAAAAGACATCAAGAAATTTTGAGCGCTTTGGTTATCTGGAGGAAAACGCTGCAAGCACACCAAGAGTAGCAAAAAAGATACGACATTTAGGAATACTTGAAGTGGTTTGGGAAATCACTAAATTTAAACAGTACGCATAGCAGTTAGCAAAGAGGGCTTGTGGAAAGGATGCCTTAATATTCGACTGAACACCATGCAAGGAAGAGGAAATTGCTTCAGTTCCGTCGTAGCTTTGCGCGACGAGTTTTCCGCCCCAGTCCAAAGAATCCTTAATATGGGACAAAACAAGACCAGGTGTGCTGCCGCTGTTTTATCCACACTATCTTCTTGGAATCACACACAACTTTCTACCACCCTCCCTTCATTTGCATACCGATAAACAAGAGAAAATTAAGACCTATTCGAGACGTCGGTAGTTTTATCTGCTAATATGGTAACAAAATCGGACAGCTTTAACGGCGTTTTATTTCATTTTTTAATTAGAGGTTTAACGACCACCGTGAGCAACTCAATGGGCTACAAGCAGTCGCCCGTCCCCAATTTAGGGTCACTGGTTCCAGGGAAGGGAGAGAGCCAGTGCCGTAAGACAAACACATCATCCATACCGCATCGGGATTCGAGCCCGGACCCCGTTTGGACGAATGATCAGAGGCCATCTCTTAGACCAATGCGCCACCGGGGCGGCTTTATTTCATTACACAGTGCATTGGCGACAGTATCAATTAAATCATTTCTAATACGATTTGATAATCCTTTGAATACTGTCAATGAGTCCAAATGGTTTTTTAGTACAGGATCATACTGAGCAGTGTAGTCCAAAAGTTACAAATAATTTCCGCGGTTGTTGAAAGTTTTTGCCTCGTCATCTCCTCGAAATGAAATTTCTAGCTTTGCAAGGGAGCAAACGGCATTTTTTAAGCCGTTTCAAAATATCGCTATTGCGTTTTACCTTTTCATTGCGTTGACTTATTTTTTGTCGTATCTAGTCACTGGCCTCAGTTTCAATACGAACAGTTCCAAAAGTTCCGAGTGCAACGGACGCACGAATATGCTTAACAGCAACATCATGATCCCGTATTGATTTATTTAAATTGCTTAGCTTGCTGTATTCTGTTATCCAAGTAGAGCTTCTGTCACAGCTAAACAGCAAACAGTTCCAACAAAACAGTTTGTTGGTCTTAACCCATCCGGCAAGCCATTCGCATCTTTCATAATTGGTGTTTTGAAAATGTCGATTAATATTCTTTTGTTGCTGCGTTAAACTTGGCAATACAGTCATTGGTCTTTCTTTCGAAATCACACTTTTTTTTCTTCAAATGTTCGGCGAGAAAACGCATTTTGCAACAAATCAGCTATAATGTCTTCGTTTATGGAATCAGACATCGCTGTTTAGAATTTTTTTTAATACACATCCATGATATATTCAGTAATTCATAGCACACGATGTAAAAAGAACTTCGAACAATGCATCCACAATTCAGCTCCCATAACAACAGCTGTCTACTGACTGCTTGGCTAAGAGCAGCTACGCGGTATAATGATCGTTTCTAGGGAGCATTTCTCATTGGTTAGCAGACTACTGCCGTCAGTTTGTCATAGCAACACCTCTTCATCGGCGGTGACGCTTGGGTGACGGGAACAGGCGTTGCATGCGCTCGGCAGCTGCGACCAATCGCAGTGTAGGATAATTTTTTTCTCCTATCTCGTCATTGTTTTTGTCGGTGTGCGTGAATTATACCTTTATGAAAACTTCAGAGGCATAAGAACGAATTTATAACTATGCGGTGATTATTATTTGTGTCGAAAACAGAAATTTAAAGAATTTGAGATTTTTTATCTAGCCATCATTTCCTTTGCCCATTGCCGAAGCACTGCTTAGGCTGCTTGGGTGGAATGCACGTCACTGGTAAAAATATATAATAAAGTATATATTTTTACCAGTAATTGTTCAGAGCTACAAAGAATCATTGTGGTTCCGTATCGTTTGTAGGTATGCCAACTTTGATGATGATCTCGTTAAGCGAAGCTCACCGAAAGCAGAAACTGGAAGATAGCAGGTGAATGACATGAATGTGGGCAGAGTCTGTGTCGTGTTGCTTCGCGAAATAAGTGAACAATAATCATAATAATTTCAATATATATGAATATATTATTCGAATTTATGATTGTAAAGCGAGTGTCTGTTAATGTGTTCGTGAATATTTTGTGAAACATACCATACTGTTCATATTTACGCCAAAAAACGGATTGACATCTTAAAAATTTGAATTGTAGTGTATTATTTCCATATTCCATTCACTCTTCAATCATTGGTAGAAGCACTCAAGCAGTTGGGGCACCGTTATGGTCAAACGCATGTTTTCGTGACATTCTTCAGATCCCCTCATACCTGTGGAAGGCACTGCGGACTGAATTCATTATGCATACATTCTTGCAGAACACGTGCAGCCATACATGCTGATTGTCTTCCCTGGGGTGGATGGAATCTTCCAGCACGACAATGCGATGTGCCACACAGTAGAAATGTCCGAGAGTGGTTAGAAGAGCACGACGAAGATTTCAAAATACATCTCTAAGACCCTGATTCCCCAGACGTAAACCCAATTAAGCATCTGTAAGACCACCTCGATTGTATTGTTCGCTCTATGGATCCTCCACCACGCACCATCCAGCTGCTGGCAGCTGCATTGCCGTTAGCATGGCTCCACATACCTGTAAACACCTTCCAGCACCTTGTTGAGTAACTCCCAGCCCGTGTAGCTGCTGTGCGCTTTGCACACAACAGTTACTCTGCATGTTAGCTGGTGGTCACAATAATGAGACTCGACTATGTCTAACACTAAAGTAGATGACATGTCAAAAATTAAATATGCAGAAAATTACATATGCAGAGCTAAACAGATGACGCAACTTAATTGACGAATTTTGGTGACTACTGTAATTAATTCTGGAAAAAAAAAGATGTCTGAGAACGGAGGAGGGCAGCTGTCTTCAAGCCATTGTAAAAACTGAATTTATACTTTAATAACACCTTTCCTCTTATGGAAACAGCAACAAAATTAGCTAGGTCTAAGAACAAGTTGCATGTGAACAAGTTATCAAGAAAAAACTAAAATGTTGATGCAAAAAAAAAAAAAGAGAGACGAGGACAACTAAAAAAGATGTGACTTCCAAAGTGAAATATATAGAGATATGCAACACAGTACGAAAAAGTATCACTGAAGACGTAAGGTAATTCCACTGTGAACTAGTGAGGAAAACAATTGAAAACAGCAAAAGCCTAAAGATAGCAAAGGACATCTCAGCAAGGGAAGAAAACAGATTATGACACTGAGAACAGAAGATGGTTGTGTAACACGAAACAGAGGCAACATTTTGACAAGATTGAAAGATTTCCACTCCAAATTATATGAAAGGGATGAAACTTGTACTCCAGACATCATGAAAGGTACCAGTACCAGAGTTCTTCTAGTCCTCCCAGCAGAAGTTTCACATGCAATCATGAAAATTAAGCGGGGAAAAGCCCCAGGAGAAGATCGAATTACTGTAGACATCATAAAAGAAGCAAGTGAAAAAATCGAAACAGTACTCGCCCAAATTTTCACTCGATGCCTTAATGAAGGGAAGATTCCTTAGGATTGGAACAACGCTACAATGATCCTGCTACATAAAAATAGGGGACATTGAGGATCTCGGGAACTACAGACCTATCAGCCTCCTATCAGTGGTTTATAAAATCTTAACTAAAGTTCTTTCACACCACTTGAAGGTAACACTAGACATGGCTCAACCGAAAAAACAAGCTGGATTCAAAAGTGGCAACAGCACAATAGATCGTATCCACGTATTGAGAGAACTAATTGAAAGAGCGAGGGAATATGAACTTCCATTGTGCATGGCTTTTATCGATTATGAAAAAGCCTTTGATTCGGTGAAACCATCAGCAGTTACAATGGCTCTGAAATCCAGCGGTATTGAAGATGCATACATTAATATTATTAATAACATCTATGAAAATGCAATTGCAAAGATTCGGCTGTTTCAGAATACAGCACACATAAAAATTGGAAAGGGAGTGAGACAAGTGTAATGTACATTGTAGATTCAGTTTCTTTTTGATTTTACTATCTCTTGTTATTTTATTTTCCTATGCAAATTATCTTCTTACTTAACGAGATGTTGTTTTTCCCGCTGAATTATATGTGGCAACGAGTGTAAGTAATGACGTGGTGGTATGCAGTATATATAGGCGCGCTCAAGTATACCAAAGAGCTTCGTTTTATATGTGATAGGTTCCCCCTGATTATTGATATGCGATTTACCTACTTTTTCTACGATATTACGATAGCACGAAAGTTCGGGCTATCAGTAATTGTTTTATTTTGGAGTGTGTATTTGAGTAATACCAGGAGCTCCCCAATAAAAGGTTAAAAGTGAGTACGTTTTCTTAGTTCATTTTATTGTCAGACCTCTGTCTGCCCGCTAAGTCTATTTCATCGAGTGTTTACGTTAAGTTCAGGGTATATTGTGTTTACCGCTCTAATAAGGAGATTTCAAGGTACTAATGTACTAAAACCGAAATTATATTACTGAAATTCAAGATAATGAGGAACGCTGAGTAAAAATAAATTCCATATTCTTGGAATTTATTGCACGTGCGTGTCTTACCTAAACAAACTCTAGCACTTTGAAGATTAGTCACACTTTAGCTGCGCCAAGTAACCTTTCAATAATCCTAACGTGACTTAACGTAAGCTTTCCTGCACTACACGTCCAGCCGGAGAATTTTATTCATTATACAAGATGAGACCATATCTCCCAAGCTCTTTAATGGTACATTGGAAAATGTCTTTCACGCACTGAACCGGAAAAACAAGCGGTAGAGATAAATGGAGATGATCTAACCCACCTTCGTTTTGCTGATAACGTAGTCATTTTTGCAAATACCCCATCAGAGCTGCAGAGTATAATCCAGGAACTTGCTGACAAGAGAGTAAAGAAGTGGGATTAAAAATGAACTTTCAGAAGACAAAAGTGATGTTCAATGCTTTTACAAGAAATGAAGATTAATCGATTGATGGAGAAAAGCTGGAGATGACAGATACATACGTTTATCTTGGACAGCTGATATCTAGTGAGGGTCACATTGATGAAGAAATTAATCGGCGTACAAAACTTGCCTGGAGAGCTTTTGGAAGAAACAGCCTAATTTTCAAGAGCAATATGCCATTATGTCTTAAAATAAAAGTGTTTGATCAATGCATCCTTCCAGTGCTTACGTATGGTGCAGAGACGTGGACCTAAACTAAAAGAGATATACAAAGGCTGCAGACAACTCAAATAATCATGGAGAGGTGCATGCTTGGTGTAACCAGGAGAGATAAGAAGAGGATCTCGTGGATCAAAAAATGACAAGAGTGGAAGACATCATGATAAGAGTTAAATCCCGGAAATGGCAATGAGCTGCACATACTGCCAGAAGGACAGACCATCGATGGACAGGCGAAATTTTAGATTGGATACCAAGGGACAGGAAAAGACCCAGAAAAAGACCACATGGGAGATGGGTGGATAAAATTCGAAAGTATGCGGGAGTGATATGGAGGAGACTGGCACAAGACAGACAATTGTGGTGGAAACTTGGGGAGACTTTCGTCCAGCAGTGGATTGTTAATGGTTGACAATGATGATGATTATTAACACCTTTCGCTAGAGCACTTGAATCACGCATAACTATTTTTTGGTATTTAAATTAAGGATTATTTTGAGGTATTAATATTAGCCCTATAAAATTATAGAGAAGGAATGACGCCAAACAACGAAGTACTGCTTAAAGTAAAGATCAGGTGAATCAGAATGAGAGCTATTACAGAGAATGGTAGTTTTAAGAATAAAGGATCCTTTCACAAACAGTGAGGTAGAATGCATAAAAGAAAAAGGTGCCCAGCCTTGCCCTAAGCAGAACAAAATAATAAAGCATCTAACCAGAAAAACCTGAAATCACAAAGAAAATATGAAATTTCGTCACCAAACTGATTCAGGGTGAAATTGCTTTGCTAACACAAAGTTTGCAATTATCTTAACAAAAAAAGGTTCTAAATCCAATAAACTATCGGAATTCTTTCAATACTACATGTTAGAAGCCAGAATAATGGCCTAAAACTATACATGTAAAAACAGGAAAAAACAAGCGAAAGGTAATGAAAATTGCGCTGACCGAGAAAAAAATCTATTCTTCCATTATGCGGCTTGTTTCTCTTTGTTTGGTAGGAGGTGACTTTTTGGTCCATGATTGACTGGAAAAAACTCGAAGTTAAGGATCACCCTTATTGGTCGCGTTTGCTTAATGTTTCAACTGTGTGGTTTAACATAAACAAAAATGAAAAGAATGAATTTTCAGTTCCGAGGTGTAAAATTTAAAAAAAATGTATGTGATAAATGGTAAAGTATTTGTGGATTAAGCAAATAAATATAAAAAAATTCGGTAATCTTTTAAATTAGATTCGAACCACTAGAAATAGCTCCAGAAACCTATATATTCATGAGAGTATTTCCCTTCTCTCTATGGGTTCCAGCTTCGCTTTCGAAATACATTGCACATTGTTTGAACTGTCCTCGGGTTTCTGAGATTTGATAATTTATGATACAATAAAAAATATAGTGAATAATAATAAAATAGCTATTATTGTTTTAATTGGAAAAGAAGTCTTATTCAAAAAAAAAGCTTTTGATTATTACCTGCTAAGGGATTTTTTTCATGTGGGGCAATGAAGATTGGCTGACATTTTACATAAAATACATTTTTTATCTGCTGTTATATTTCTACAAATTTACTAGGAAAGCCATGAGATAACAGTGTAACTAAAATATCAGAAGTATTTAATGGTAGTTATATAAATATGGAAAAAACCCAGCAAAACGCATTTTTAATCCACTGTTCATGGAAAAATCATAGTAAACTGCAAACATATTTTGACATTTATATCAACATTACTACAAAGAGAAACAAACACTTTCAGATATTAGCAATAGTTTTGGAATTCAGAACTATTTGGTACTTTGTCCGTTTGTTCTTTGTACCTGTTTATCCAGGTAAAATAGAACGCATGATAGAATAAGTGTCCTAAACTCTTAACTCAACATGAATGTGTGGGAGTCAGCGGTTTAAAAATGAAAACGGAAATTACATATAAAGAGTGTAATATAAATTTTGTGTGTTTTAACAGACGTGTAAAATTATGTAACAGTGTTACTGACACCAGAACTCAAATAATTATTTTTATAACTTTGCGGAGTATGTCGCCAAAGAAAGTAAGTTTACACATTTTACCTCTAGGTATTGTTGCGGCTGGCTACTATGTCATGGCTTTATGGTTAGCTTTATGAGTAGATCACATAAGATATTGCCAGTGTGTAGTCTTATTTCGAATAACAAAGGAGTGATCTCCTAATTCTGTGATTCTGGTATTTGACAATACATTATTTTTATATCGAAACGGGAGCAATGCACAATTTTCAATGTGAAGAAACATCTCTATAGTAGTTTTTCACAGTAGAAACTTTCCAAGTAATATAAGCTCAGATGAATCCATCCGTTATACTGAGATTTATAATTTACCTTAGTTTGAATAAAATATTGGGTATTTCCAAAAAATAGTTTATGATATTTATCAGGAAAAGAAAATGACACATCAATTCCATTTCGACAAGACAAAATAAGGATTTACTTTAACATTAAGACAATGTTGAACATTTGGGTTTTACAATAATTGTTATGGGTTTGACCTGACTACATGAAATTTACTTCACAAAAGCTTCGCTTCATGTTTTTAGCAGAAATATGCCTCTTGAATAAGAACACCTGCGCTGGGTCACTTTGGTGCACGAAAAGAAAGAGCTATAAGTCAATCCCTTCTGAATCGGAGTCAAACTCATACTTCTAAACAGTGTTAATACATAACATGGAGAACTTCCTACGACTTCTGGTACGAGAACACACCTTTTATGTTATAAAAGTTTACACTATTACTTTGCTTACGGAATGTGATATCCTGGTAATTATGCGATGGAAATATAACACTAAAATTCAGAGATTTCCATTAGTGACGCAATCGTACAAAAAAACAAATATTCTTTTATGACAAATGTAATAAATGAGAACTGGTAGAGGGATTGAGAACGCAACATTTTTAAAAGTCTTTAAAATTCAATGATAAGCTAATACGTTAAAATCACCTCTGCTTTGCGCAAATAAGCACGTGTGCAGCCAATCACAGTCACGTACCAATGTCACGAAAGATATATATATAATACCTTGGTCATAGATCTCTCCGTCAAAATTTCGTTTCGTCTCAACATGGGAAAAGCAAAAGATTTGTATGATTTCGTCAAAGGCCATATCATTATGGTAAGACGCTTTGTTTAGAGCATCTCCGAAACAGCGCCGCTGGTGGGTTGATCACGCTATGCAGTAGTTGGGATCTATAAAAGGTGCTGCGAGACGCTGACACTTAGAGCCGTCAACAAGGCGTGAGCAGGCCACCCATCATTCGGGCCAGAGGTCAGAGCAGGCTATCTCGTCTTGTTTGCAGCAGCAGGAAGACTACTTTGAATGACATTACTCATAACTTCAATTGTGATGAAGGGCTAATGTTCCCGAACACACAGTTTATCGTACGTTGTTAACAGTTCACAGAATTATTAAAATATAATTCACTGAAGCAAATATCATTCAGAATCTCCACATTCTGCTCAGAAAAAGATTTAAGCTCAATTAATTTCCATTCCATTTCCTACGACGTTAACGACAACAACAAATCCTTAATTTTATTTCAACTTCACAGAACTTTAAACTACGTATCAACACACTTGGCTGACCTAGAATCTTACAGTTTTAATACTAATAGGATACACCAAGTGCCATTTGCCTGTTCCTTGTACCTAAAGTCTTTCACATACACATTCTAGAATCACTCACCATGCACACTTTATGGCCGAATAGGCTACTTATAAATTGTTTATCTAACTTAATTGTTATTTGAACTTCAGGCAATTAGCCGCTTTGATGATCTTTAGTCCTGTTGTTGCTTATGTGTGTTCCAGCTATTACTGGTAAGATTTTTTCTCATCATTTATTTTTCAAAAATGTTTGCACTTTAAGTGAGCTTCTGATTTTAATTTCTTTACAGGCATCATATCGTCACTTTTTTTGGATTTAGTGGCTTTGGGAGCATTGCCAATTGCCATTTGGTTATTCCAGTCGTTTACCGACACTAGAAAAGCCACTCCCAGAGGTTGATGCTCTCCTGAAGAAGGCTATCTGGTTTTGTTTTTTTTCATTTTACCACTTGTATTTTTATTTTTTTTTTGGTTTTGTAACTATTGCCTGACAGTTGGATATCTGGGATATCTGAACTTCTTGTTGTCATAACAACTTGCCAATTTTGCATATTGCATTTTCTATTTCGTTTACCCATGGTATATTTGAAGCCTAAGTTATTTTATCAAAATCTCTGTGCTTCTTCATTTTTACCTCATATAACGCGGCACTATATCGAAACATTCTGGCTATGTGGCAAAGCGTGTAATGCTTATGAAAGAAAGTACTGCTAGTGGGGAAGGCCGTTGCCATGAAAGGATGTACCCAGTATATAATAGTGTTTGAGCAGACGTCATAGTTTGCTTCACATGAATAACTGAAGCCAGGGATTTCCATCAGAACATTTTCCAATGCATTACACATCATCCATCAGCTTGTTTTCGTCCGATGGTTTATCCTGGTGTCAACAGTTTCCCAAGAAAACGACCTACACCTAACCGGCTGTCTATACGGTGTAAAAGTAAACGAGATCCATCGGACCAAATGAACCTCTTCCAATCATAATTGATCCGGTTTTGAGGCCGGTATATCAATTGTGGGCGCTTCCAACGGTAACCCGAAGTTAGCATTATTACTCGGACAGTCATGCGGCTGTGCGCTCCCATTTTTAAAAGTGTTTGATGCACAGTACGTTGTGTTACGTTACTATCGTCTTCAGTATTCAAATTACGAAGAAAATGCACACTGTATCGTTTCCGTTGGTTCGTGTTATTAGGATCAATATTCGCTCACTTGTATCATCAATTAGCTGCTATCGGCCTGCACCTTCTGTGTGGTTTGAAGATTTAAACTATGACCGCTTTTTAAAGTTATTAACCACACCTCACGGTGTGCACCTCGCAAACATTGCCGTCGGAGCAATTGCATGATCATTACAATGTGGCCTTTGTTGAATTCCTTTATGCCCACTAGCTTTACCATCTCAAGAACAAGAATAACACTCCTTAACAGAGCTGAGTATCAGGTGGTAATTTTGTTGCGTCATAACCTTAACACGGGAGGTCGTATATCCGCAATTGGTTTGGTTTGCACTAAGTCACGATAGTCATAATGTTTAGGCTTTTATGTGTACCTTTAAATTACTCTCCTCCTTCTTCTATAAATGCTGTCATATAACATCTACAAATCATGCAGACAAGACAGCTTCCTCTTTGATCATCTTATCTTATGCCTCTAACCACAAAATATTTTTTTTACATTCTAAAGAAATACTACATTCATTTAACATGCTCACAGAATGGTAATAATATATTGGTACATAATATTTTAAAATAATTTTTACAGAAGCAATTTCTTTGCTACTATCATTATGATTTTTTACGATTTTATATTTTGTTCGACAAACACTAAATATAGCAAATAACGTAAGGAAAAATATACCTACTGTTATTACAAAATATGTACAGCTATTTCAATGGTTTTCTAAAAAGTGGTCGTTCATGAACAGAACAGAATTGCGTTCGCAGTTACTTTCGCAGTGTCTATCTTTGTTTAGTAGAAATGTCTACTCATACATTAGATCTGAAATGTTCAAGATCGTATATATATTAAAGTTTGAGAACGTGGTTTGACTTGGCACTTAGCTGTGCGCTTAAGTTCCATATATGAATATTTATGAAGAAAGAATTGCCTAAACGTCGTCTGAATCTATCGCGAAAACAGGCAATTTCTAATCCTTTTTGGTATGAGTTGTTAATTTAGACTCAGCTAAATTAGTGAAAATAGTGATTTCCCAATCTGGCCGCAAACTACTTTAATAAATAATATAAGAAAGTAAAGAAACCATTTCTCCTGAATATTTATAGCAATTTGTATTTATCGCTACTTTTATTTTTTTTATTTTTGGAACTGACGCTGAACGAGATATAACGGAGGTCATCGAATGCTTTGTAGTAGACATAAAACTATATTTCATTTTATAATGATGAATACGTAAATTCGTTTCTTTCAAATAAGGAATCACTTTGTACAAATTGTTGAGTCTAAATATATCAGGTTGCTGCAGATAAAATGTCAGAAAATTGATGGGAACTTTAAACTTTCGAAAGAAACGGTGAAAAGTGAAATGGGTATATCAAAATAATCACCGATGGAGGTAAGTGAATTTTTCCGACGACATACAATCTTCTCAATAGAATAGTTAAAAGAAGTTTAGCTTGAGGATGTGAAAGATCGTTGAATAGGTTTCAAAAACTATTTTATTGCGAAACTATTTACTCCATTAAATGACGTCCAAGTGTTTGAAGAAAAGTTATTTTGATGGAGGAGATTTAGTGAATAATGTGCATGAGGTCAGTATCCGTACTTACATTTCTGCAGCCGTTGAATCTCCTGGGGTTCGAAATGAAATCTCTGTTACCACGGAAATGTATGGGACCATTGTGATTGACTGGCACCAGCTGTGTTTTTAGGGTTTGTAGTGGGAGTTGATGGCCTGAGGCCTCAAGCTAACTGTTACTTGCTTTTTCAAGCAAACTATTACTTGCCTGTGACATGATGGCTTGAGGCTGGCCGTAAGAGCTTGACCCATTTACAGACCGGCCATCTGGTTTTGCCGCACCTTCAAGCAAATTGTTACTTGCTTGTGACAAGGTAAACAGCTAAGTAAACAATTTTTACTCACAATCATACGTTGCAATACATTTTTGATAAACGTATGCTGAGTGTATGTAATTATTAGTAACTTATACAGCTGCATTGATCAAACAATAGATGGTAGTAAAAGTAGATGATAGTACCAAACAACTCTCTGTGCTATAAGACTTGTCCCGCATGTTCGGATATGTTTGTACCATCACCTGCTACATCATTAGATTTTCATTCAGCATCAGAAGTTGAGATAAATTGCAATGAAACTGAGGAATTGTACAACAATCCGGAAATAGGAAGTGAATTACAGGAGTTTCCACAAAGCGAAATACATTTTTTGGTATTTTGGAATTTTTTCCCTTATATACTATTTTCTAGGGCCAGTAGCACACACGAAAGTTCCTCATACAGTACGTCAAAGTAAAACACGCGAAATCGATTTTACGTAACAATGATAAACTTCAACTGATGAAGCTTCTCAAACTTATCTTTTAAAATTTAACCATGGCTGCAAACCAATATAATTTTTCTGTTAATTCTCTTGCATGGCTGTCTACAAGGGTATTCAAGATACAACTGAAGGGAAAGCATATTTATTAAAGTTTTAAAATAGGCATAAATCTATTAAAAAGAGTGGAAATTAACATAGAATATAGCAACCTGCTTCATGAGAAAATACAATAATTCCATGAAAACTATCTGCCCAGATTTCAGAATGAACCAAGTGTAGGCACGCAAGAAACGGACATCCCGTTCTGGTAAGCAGAAGAATCGAATTCGGTAAATTGTTGATACATCAACACCTTAAACTGTATCTAGGAAAATCTGTATCAGAAGAAATCAGCTTATACATATTCATGAAAAGAATGAAGGAAACAAATTATTTAATTTGTTTTCTGTGAGGAAACAGGTTCCGTACGGTTTGAAGTTGATATTTTATACCTTGAAGTTATAAACCAAACTAACGGAAAATAATAACATTCGCTCTCACATCATTTCTCATGGAATCATGGAACAAAAATTATATTTCCCTCGGGTAGTTTTTTTTATTGAATTTTAACGACCACGGTGAGCAACGCAATGAGCTATAAGTAGTCGCCCGTCCATAGTTTAGGGCCACTGACTCCAGGGAAGGGAGAGAGTCAGTGCCGTAAGCCAAACACAACATCCATGCCTCACCGAGATTCGAACCCCTACCCATCTCGGACGAATGACCAGAAGCCATCGCTTAGACCACTGCGACACCGGGGCGGCAGGCAATAACGTTGGACAAGGAATTTACTGCATGGTGCGGCATCCAACAGGATAAAACATTTGTTGCTAAATGATTTATTTCTAAAAATACTGCAGAGCTCGGATTAGTACGTGGTTAAGAAAACTGAATATTTTGGTTTGGTGAAATTTTGAATCCTTAAAGTAATTTGTAAGTGCAAATTTTATTTGTTCCTGAATGACACATAATGCGAACATTTGTCTAATCACGATTAAAGCGCAGATTCGTTTTATTATTTGGAAAGGTTTTTATAACAGGAAAAGAAAATGACACATCAATTCCATTTCGACAAGACAAAATAAGGATTTACTTTAACATTAAGACAATGTTGAACATTTGGGTTTTACAATAATTGTTATGGGTTTGACCTGACTACATGAAATTTACTTCACAAAAGCTTCGCTTCATGTTTTTAGCAGAAATATGCCTCTTGAATAAGAACACCTGCGCTGGGTCACTTTGGTGCACGAAAAGAAAGAGCTATAAGTCAATCCCTTCTGAATCGGAGTCAAACTCATACTTCTAAACAGTGTTAATACATAACATGGAGAACTTCCTACGACTTCTGGTACGAGAACACACCTTTTATGTTATAAAAGTTTACACTATTACTTTGCTTACGGAATGTGATATCCTGGTAATTATGCGATGGAAATATAACACTAAAATTCAGAGATTTCCATTAGTGACGCAATCGTACAAAAAAAACAAATATTCTTTTATGACAAATGTAATAAATGAGAACTGGTAGAGGGATTGAGAACGCAACATTTTTAAAAGTCTTTAAAATTCAATGATAAGCTAATACGTTAAAATCACCTCTGCTTTTGCGCAAATAAGCACGTGTGCAGCCAATCACAGTCACGTACCAATGTCACGAAAGATATATATATAATACCTTGGTCATAGATCTCTCCGTCAAAATTTCGTTTCGTCTCAACATGGGAAAAGCAAAAGATTTGTATGATTTCGTCAAAGGCCATATCATTATGGTAAGACGCTTTGTTTAGAGCATCTCCGAAACAGCGCCGCTGGTGGGTTGATCACGCTATGCAGTAGTTGGGATCTATAAAAGGTGCTGCGAGACGCTGACACTTAGAGCCGTCAACAAGGCGTGAGCAGGCCACCCATCATTCGGGCCAGAGGTCAGAGCAGGCTATCTCGTCTTGTTTGCAGCAGCAGGAAGACTACTTTGAATGACATTACTCATAACTTCAATTGTGATGAAGGGCTAATGTTCCCGAACACACAGTTTATCGTACGTTGTTAACAGTTCACAGAATTATTAAAATATAATTCACTGAAGCAAATATCATTCAGAATCTCCACATTCTGCTCAGAAAAAGATTTAAGCTCAATTAATTTCCATTCCATTTCCTACGACGTTAACGACAACAACAAATCCTTAATTTTATTTCAACTTCACAGAACTTTAAACTACGTATCAACACACTTGGCTGACCTAGAATCTTACAGTTTTAATACTAATAGGATACACCAAGTGCCATTTGCCTGTTCCTTGTACCTAAAGTCTTTCACATACACATTCTAGAATCACTCACCATGCACACTTTATGGCCGAATAGGCTACTTATAAATTGTTTATCTAACTTAATTGTTATTTGAACTTCAGGCAATTAGCCGCTTTGATGATCTTTAGTCCTGTTGTTGCTTATGTGTGTTCCAGCTATTACTGGTAAGATTTTTTCTCATCATTTATTTTTCAAAAATGTTTGCACTTTAAGTGAGCTTCTGATTTTAATTTCTTTACAGGCATCATATCGTCACTTTTTTTGGATTTAGTGGCTTTGGGAGCATTGCCAATTGCCATTTGGTTATTCCAGTCGTTTACCGACACTAGAAAAGACACTCCCAGAGGTTGATGCTCTCCTGAAGAAGGCTATCTGGTTTTGTTTTTTTCATTTTACCACTTGTATTTTTATTTTTTTTTTGGTTTTGTAACTATTGCCTGACAGTTGGATATCTGGGATATCTGAACTTCTTGTTGTCATAACAACTTGCCAATTTTGCATATTGCATTTTCTATTTCGTTTACCCATGGTATATTTGAAGCCTAAGTTATTTTATCAAAATCTCTGTGCTTCTTCATTTTTACCTCATATAACGCGGCACTATATCGAAACATTCTGGCTATGTGGCAAAGCGTGTAATGCTTATGAAAGAAAGTACTGCTAGTGGGGAAGGCCGTTGCCATGAAAGGATGTACCCAGTATATAATAGTGTTTGAGCAGACGTCATAGTTTGCTTCACATGAATAACTGAAGCCAGGGATTTCCATCAGAACATTTTCCAATGCATTACACATCATCCATCAGCTTGTTTTCGTCCGATGGTTTATCCTGGTGTCAACAGTTTCCCAAGAAAACGACCTACACCTAACCGGCTGTCTATACGGTGTAAAAGTAAACCAGATCCATCGGACCAAATGAACCTCTTCCAATCATAATTGATCCGGTTTTGAGGCCGGTATATCAATTGTGGGCGCTTCCAACGGTAACCCGAAGTTAGCATTATTACTCGGACAGTCATGCGGCTGTGCGCTCCCATTTTTAAAAGTGTTTGATGCACAGTACGTTGTGTTACGTTACTATCGTCTTCAGTATTCAAATTACGAAGGAAATGCACACTGTATCGTTTCCGTTGGTTCGTGTTATTAGGATCAATATTCGCTCACTTGTATCATCAATTAGCTGCTATCGGCCTGCACCTTCTGTGTGGTTTGAAGATTTAAACTATGACCGCTTTTTAAAGTTATTAACCACACCTCACGGTGTGCACCTCGCAAACATTGCCGTCGGAGCAATTGCATGATCATTACAATGTGGCCTTTGTTGAATTCCTTTATGCCCACTAGCTTTACCATCTCAAGAACAAGAATAACACTCCTTAACAGAGCTGAGTATCAGGTGGTAATTTTGTTGCGTCATAACCTTAACACGGGAGGTCGTATATCCGCAATTGGTTTGGTTTGCACTAAGTCACGATAGTCATAATGTTTAGGCTTTTATGTGTACCTTTAAATTACTCTCCTCCTTCTTCTATAAATGCTGTCATATAACATCTACAAATCATGCAGACAAGACAGCTTCCTCTTTGATCATCTTATCTTATGCCTCTAACCACAAAATATTTTTTACATTCTAAAGAAATACTACATTCATTTAACATGCTCACAGAATGGTAATAATATATTGGTACATAATATTTTAAAATAATTTTTACAGAAGCAATTTCTTTGCTACTATCATTATGATTTTTTACGATTTTATATTTTGTTCGACAAACACTAAATATAGCAAATAACGTAAGGAAAAATATACCTACTGTTATTACAAAATATGTACAGCTATTTCAATGGTTTTCTAAAAAGTGGTCGTTCATGAACAGAACAGAATTGCGTTCGCAGTTACTTTCGCAGTGTCTATCTTTGTTTAGTAGAAATGTCTACTCATACATTAGATCTGAAATGTTCAAGATCGTATATATATTAAAGTTTGAGAACGTGGTTTGACTTGGCACTTAGCTGTGCGCTTAAGTTCCATATATGAATATTTATGAAGAAAGAATTGCCTAAACGTCGTCTGAATCTATCGCGAAAACAGGCAATTTCTAATCCTTTTTGGTATGAGTTGTTAATTTAGACTCAGCTAAATTAGTGAAAATAGTGATTTCCCAATCTGGCCGCAAACTACTTTAATAAATAATATAAGAAAGTAAAGAAACCATTTCTCCTGAATATTTATAGCAATTTGTATTTATCGCTACTTTTATTTTTTTTATTTTTGGAACTGACGCTGAACGAGATATAACGGAGGTCATCGAATGCTTTGTAGTAGACATAAAACTATATTTCATTTTATAATGATGAATACGTAAATTCGTTTCTTTCAAATAAGGAATCACTTTGTACAAATTGTTGAGTCTAAATATATCAGGTTGCTGCAGATAAAATGTCAGAAAATTGATGGGAACTTTAAACTTTCGAAAGAAACGGTGAAAAGTGAAATGGGTATATCAAAATAATCACCGATGGAGGTAAGTGAATTTTTCCGACGACATACAATCTTCTCAATAGAATAGTTAAAAGAAGTTTAGCTTGAGGATGTGAAAGATCGTTGAATAGGTTTCAAAAACTATTTTATTGCGAAACTATTTACTCCATTAAATGACGTCCAAGTGTTTGAAGAAAAGTTATTTTGATGGAGGAGATTTAGTGAATAATGTGCATGAGGTCAGTATCCGTACTTACATTTCTGCAGCCGTTGAATCTCCTGGGGTTCGAAATGAAATCTCTGTTACCACGGAAATGTATGGGACCATTGTGATTGACTGGCACCAGCTGTGTTTTTAGGGTTTGTAGTGGGAGTTGATGGCCTGAGGCCTCAAGCTAACTGTTACTTGCTTTTTCAAGCAAACTATTACTTGCCTGTGACATGATGGCTTGAGGCTGGCCGTAAGAGCTTGACCCATTTACAGACCGGCCATCTGGTTTTGCCGCACCTTCAAGCAAATTGTTACTTGCTTGTGACAAGGTAAACAGCTAAGTAAACAATTTTTACTCACAATCATACGTTGCAATACATTTTTGATAAACGTATGCTGAGTGTATGTAATTATTAGTAACTTATACAGCTGCATTGATCAAACAATAGATGGTAGTAAAAGTAGATGATAGTACCAAACAACTCTCTGTGCTATAAGACTTGTCCCGCATGTTCGGATATGTTTGTACCATCACCTGCTACATCATTAGATTTTCATTCAGCATCAGAAGTTGAGATAAATTGCAATGAAACTGAGGAATTGTACAACAATCCGGAAATAGGAAGTGAATTACAGGAGTTTCCACAAAGCGAAATACATTTTTTGGTATTTTTGGAATTTTTTCCCTTATATACTATTTTCTAGGGCCAGTAGCACACACGAAAGTTCCTCATACAGTACGTCAAAGTAAAACACGCGAAATCGATTTTACGTAACAATGATAAACTTCAACTGATGAAGCTTCTCAAACTTATCTTTTAAAATTTAACCATGGCTGCAAACCAATATAATTTTTCTGTTAATTCTCTTGCATGGCTGTCTACAAGGGTATTCAAGATACAACTGAAGGGAAAGCATATTTATTAAAGTTTTAAAATAGGCATAAATCTATTAAAAAGAGTGGAAATTAACATAGAATATAGCAACCTGCTTCATGAGAAAATACAATAATTCCATGAAAACTATCTGCCCAGATTTCAGAATGAACCAAGTGTAGGCACGCAAGAAACGGACATCCCGTTCTGGTAAGCAGAAGAATCGAATTCGGTAAATTGTTGATACATCAACACCTTAAACTGTATCTAGGAAAATCTGTATCAGAAGAAATCAGCTTATACATATTCATGAAAAGAATGAAGGAAACAAATTATTTAATTTGTTTTCTGTGAGGAAACAGGTTCCGTACGGTTTGAAGTTGATATTTTATACCTTGAAGTTATAAACCAAACTAACGGAAAATAATAACATTCGCTCTCACATCATTTCTCATGGAATCATGGAACAAAAATTATATTTCCCTCGGGTAGTTTTTTTATTGAATTTTAACGACCACGGTGAGCAACGCAATGAGCTATAAGTAGTCGCCCGTCCATAGTTTAGGGCCACTGACTCCAGGGAAGGGAGAGAGTCAGTGCCGTAAGCCAAACACAACATCCATGCCTCACCGAGATTCGAACCCCTACCCATCTCGGACGAATGACCAGAAGCCATCGCTTAGACCACTGCGACACCGGGGCGGCAGGCAATAACGTTGGACAAGGAATTTACTGCATGGTGCGGCATCCAACAGGATAAAACATTTGTTGCTAAATGATTTATTTCTAAAAATACTGCAGAGCTCGGATTAGTACGTGGTTAAGAAAACTGAATATTTTGGTTTGGTGAAATTTTGAATCCTTAAAGTAATTTGTAAGTGCAAATTTTATTTGTTCCTGAATGACACATAATGCGAACATTTGTCTAATCACGATTAAAGCGCAGATTCGTTTTATTATTTGGAAAGGTTTTTATAACAGGAAAAGAAAATGACACATCAATTCCATTTCGACAAGACAAAATAAGGATTTACTTTAACATTAAGACAATGTTGAACATTTGGGTTTTACAATAATTGTTATGGGTTTGACCTGACTACATGAAATTTACTTCACAAAAGCTTCGCTTCATGTTTTTAGCAGAAATATGCCTCTTGAATAAGAACACCTGCGCTGGGTCACTTTGGTGCACGAAAAGAAAGAGCTATAAGTCAATCCCTTCTGAATCGGAGTCAAACTCATACTTCTAAACAGTGTTAATACATAACATGGAGAACTTCCTACGACTTCTGGTACGAGAACACACCTTTTATGTTATAAAAGTTTACACTATTACTTTGCTTACGGAATGTGATATCCTGGTAATTATGCGATGGAAATATAACACTAAAATTCAGAGATTTCCATTAGTGACGCAATCGTACAAAAAAAACAAATATTCTTTTATGACAAATGTAATAAATGAGAACTGGTAGAGGGATTGAGAACGCAACATTTTTAAAAGTCTTTAAAATTCAATGATAAGCTAATACGTTAAAATCACCTCTGCTTTGCGCAAATAAGCACGTGTGCAGCCAATCACAGTCACGTACCAATGTCACGAAAGATATATATATAATACCTTGGTCATAGATCTCTCCGTCAAAATTTCGTTTCGTCTCAACATGGGAAAAGCAAAAGATTTGTATGATTTCGTCAAAGGCCATATCATTATGGTAAGACGCTTTGTTTAGAGCATCTCCGAAACAGCGCCGCTGGTGGGTTGATCACGCTATGCAGTAGTTGGGATCTATAAAAGGTGCTGCGAGACGCTGACACTTAGAGCCGTCAACAAGGCGTGAGCAGGCCACCCATCATTCGGGCCAGAGGTCAGAGCAGGCTATCTCGTCTTGTTTGCAGCAGCAGGAAGACTACTTTGAATGACATTACTCATAACTTCAATTGTGATGAAGGGCTAATGTTCCCGAACACACAGTTTATCGTACGTTGTTAACAGTTCACAGAATTATTAAAATATAATTCACTGAAGCAAATATCATTCAGAATCTCCACATTCTGCTCAGAAAAGATTTAAGCTCAATTAATTTCCATTCCATTTCCTACGACGTTAACGACAACAACAAATCCTTAATTTTATTTCAACTTCACAGAACTTTAAACTACGTATCAACACACTTGGCTGACCTAGAATCTTACAGTTTTAATACTAATAGGATACACCAAGTGCCATTTGCCTGTTCCTTGTACCTAAAGTCTTTCACATACACATTCTAGAATCACTCACCATGCACACTTTATGGCCGAATAGGCTACTTATAAATTGTTTATCTAACTTAATTGTTATTTGAACTTCAGGCAATTAGCCGCTTTGATGATCTTTAGTCCTGTTGTTGCTTATGTGTGTTCCAGCTATTACTGGTAAGATTTTTTCTCATCATTTATTTTTCAAAAATGTTTGCACTTTAAGTGAGCTTCTGATTTTAATTTCTTTACAGGCATCATATCGTCACTTTTTTTGGATTTAGTGGCTTTGGGAGCATTGCCAATTGCCATTTGGTTATTCCAGTCGTTTACCGACACTAGAAAAGCCACTCCCAGAGGTTGATGCTCTCCTGAAGAAGGCTATCTGGTTTTGTTTTTTTTCATTTTACCACTTGTATTTTTATTTTTTTTTTGGTTTTGTAACTATTGCCTGACAGTTGGATATCTGGGATATCTGAACTTCTTGTTGTCATAACAACTTGCCAATTTTGCATATTGCATTTTCTATTTCGTTTACCCATGGTATATTTGAAGCCGAAGTTATTTTATCAAAATCTCTGTGCTTCTTCATTTTTACCTCATATAACGCGGCACTATATCGAAACATTCTGGCTATGTGGCAAAGCGTGTAATGCTTATGAAAGAAAGTACTGCTAGTGGGGAAGGCCGTTGCCATGAAAGGATGTACCCAGTATATAATAGTGTTTGAGCAGACGTCATAGTTTGCTTCACATGAATAACTGAAGCCAGGGATTTCCATCAGAACATTTTCCAATGCATTACACATCATCCATCAGCTTGTTTTCGTCCGATGGTTTATCCTGGTGTCAACAGTTTCCTAAGAAAACGACCTACACCTAACCGGCTGTCTATACGGTGTAAAAGTAAACGAGATCCATCGGACCAAATGAACCTCTTCCAATCATAATTGATCCGGTTTTGAGGCCGGTATATCAATTGTGGGCGCTTCCAACGGTAACCCGAAGTTAGCATTATTATTCGGACAGTCATGCGGCTGTGCGCTCCCATTTTTAAAAGTGTTTGATGCACAGTACGTTGTGTTACGTTACTATCGTCTTCAGTATTCAAATTACGAAGAAAATGCACACTGTATCGTTTTCGTTGGTTCGTGTTATTAGGATCAATATTCGCTCACTTGTATCATCAATTAGCTGCTATCGGCCTGCACCTTCTGTGTGGTTTGAAGATTTAAACTATGACCGCTTTTTAAAGTTATTAACCACACCTCACGGTGTGCACCTCGCAAACATTGCCGTCGGAGCAATTGCATGATCATTACAATGTGGCCTTTGTTGAATTCCTTTATGCCCACTAGCTTTACCATCTCAAGAACAAGAATAACACTCCTTAACAGAGCTGAGTATCAGGTGGTAATTTTGTTGCGTCATAACCTTAACACGGGAGGTCGTATATCCGCAATTGGTTTGGTTTGCACTAAGTCACGATAGTCATAATGTTTAGGCTTTTATGTGTACCTTTAAATTACTCTCCTCCTTCTTCTATAAATGCTGTCATATAACATCTACAAATCATGCAGACAAGACAGCTTCCTCTTTGATCATCTTATCTTATGCCTCTAACCACAAAATATTTTTTTTACATTCTAAAGAAATACTACATTCATTTAACATGCTCACAGAATGGTAATAATATATTGGTACATAATATTTTAAAATAATTTTTACAGAAGCAATTTCTTTGCTACTATCATTATGATTTTTTACGATTTTATATTTTGTTCGACAAACACTAAATATAGCAAATAACGTAAGGAAAAATATACCTACTGTTATTACAAAATATGTACAGCTATTTCAATGGTTTTCTAAAAAGTGGTCGTTCATGAACAGAACAGAATTGCGTTCGCAGTTACTTTCGCAGTGTCTATCTTTGTTTAGTAGAAATGTCTACTCATACATTAGATCTGAAATGTTCAAGATCGTATATATATTAAAGTTTGAGAACGTGGTTTGACTTGGCACTTAGCTGTGCGCTTAAGTTCCATATATGAATATTTATGAAGAAAGAATTGCCTAAACGTCGTCTGAATCTATCGCGAAAACAGGCAATTTCTAATCCTTTTTGGTATGAGTTGTTAATTTAGACTCAGCTAAATTAGTGAAAATAGTGATTTCCCAATCTGGCCGCAAACTACTTTAATAAATAATATAAGAAAGTAAAGAAACCATTTCTCCTGAATATTTATAGCAATTTGTATTTATCGCTACTTTTATTTTTTTTATTTTTGGAACTGACGCTGAACGAGATATAACGGAGGTCATCGAATGCTTTGTAGTAGACATAAAACTATATTTCATTTTATAATGATGAATACGTAAATTCGTTTCTTTCAAATAAGGAATCACTTTGTACAAATTGTTGAGTCTAAATATATCAGGTTGCTGCAGATAAAATGTCAGAAAATTGATGGGAACTTTAAACTTTCGAAAGAAACGGTGAAAAGTGAAATGGGTATATCAAAATAATCACCGATGGAGGTAAGTGAATTTTTCCGACGACATACAATCTTCTCAATAGAATAGTTAAAAGAAGTTTAGCTTGAGGATGTGAAAGATCGTTGAATAGGTTTCAAAAACTATTTTATTGCGAAACTATTTACTCCATTAAATGACGTCCAAGTGTTTGAAGAAAAGTTATTTTGATGGAGGAGATTTAGTGAATAATGTGCATGAGGTCAGTATCCGTACTTACATTTCTGCAGCCGTTGAATCTCCTGGGGTTCGAAATGAAATCTCTGTTACCACGGAAATGTATGGGACCATTGTGATTGACTGGCACCAGCTGTGTTTTTAGGGTTTGTAGTGGGAGTTGATGGCCTGAGGCCTCAAGCTAACTGTTACTTGCTTTTTCAAGCAAACTATTACTTGCCTGTGACATGATGGCTTGAGGCTGGCCGTAAGAGCTTGACCCATTTACAGACCGGCCATCTGGTTTTGCCGCACCTTCAAGCAAATTGTTACTTGCTTGTGACAAGGTAAACAGCTAAGTAAACAATTTTTACTCACAATCATACGTTGCAATACATTTTTGATAAACGTATGCTGAGTGTATGTAATTATTAGTAACTTATACAGCTGCATTGATCAAACAATAGATGGTAGTAAAAGTAGATGATAGTACCAAACAACTCTCTGTGCTATAAGACTTGTCCCGCATGTTCGGATATGTTTGTACCATCACCTGCTACATCATTAGATTTTCATTCAGCATCAGAAGTTGAGATAAATTCGCAATGAAACTGAGGAATTGTACAACAATCCGGAAATAGGAAGTGAATTACAGGAGTTTCCACAAAGCGAAATACATTTTTTGGTATTTTGGAATTTTTTCCCTTATATACTATTTTCTAGGGCCAGTAGCACACACGAAAGTTCCTCATACAGTACGTCAAAGTAAAACACGCGAAATCGATTTTACGTAACAATGATAAACTTCAACTGATGAAGCTTCTCAAACTTATCTTTTAAAATTTAACCATGGCTGCAAACCAATATAAATTTTCTGTTAATTCTCTTGCATGGCTGTCTACAAGGGTATTCAAGATACAACTGAAGGGAAAGCATATTTATTAAAGTTTTAAAATAGGCATAAATCTATTAAAAAGAGTGGAAATTAACATAGAATATAGCAACCTGCTTCATGAGAAAATACAATAATTCCATGAAAACTATCTGCCCAGATTTCAGAATGAACCAAGTGTAGGCACGCAAGAAACGGACATCCCGTTCTGGTAAGCAGAAGAATCGAATTCGGTAAATTGTTGATACATCAACACCTTAAACTGTATCTAGGAAAATCTGTATCAGAAGAAATCAGCTTATACATATTCATGAAAAGAATGAAGGAAACAAATTATTTAATTTGTTTTCTGTGAGGAAACAGGTTCCGTACGGTTTGAAGTTGATATTTTATACCTTGAAGTTATAAACCAAACTAACGGAAAATAATAACATTCGCTCTCACATCATTTCTCATGGAATCATGGAACAAAAATTATATTTCCCTCGGGTAGTTTTTTTAATTGAATTTTAACGACCACGGTGAGCAACGCAATGAGGCTATAAGTAGTCCCCCGTCCATAGTTTAGGGCCACTGACTCCAGGGAAGGGAGAGAGTCAGTGCCGTAAGCCAAACACAACATCCATGCCTCACCGAGATTCGAACCCCTACCCATCTCGGACGAATGACCAGAAGCCATCGCTTAGACCACTGCGACACCGGGGCGGCAGGCAATAACGTTGGACAAGGAATTTACTGCATGGTGCGGCATCTAACAGGATAAAACATTTGTTGCTAAATGATTTATTTCTAAAAATACTGCAGAGCTCGGATTAGTACGTGGTTAAGAAAACTGAATATTTTGGTTTGGTGAAATTTTGAATCCTTAAAGTAATTTGTAAGTGCAAATTTTATTTGTTCCTGAATGACACATAATGCGAACATTTGTCTAATCACGATTAAAGCGCAGATTCGTTTTATTATTTGGAAAGGTTTTTATAACAGGAAAAGAAAATGACACATCAATTCCATTTCGACAAGACAAAATAAGGATTTACTTTAACATTAAGACAATGTTGAACATTTGGGTTTTACAATAATTGTTATGGGTTTGACCTGACTACATGAAATTTACTTCACAAAAGCTTCGCTTCATGTTTTTAGCAGAAATATGCCTCTTGAATAAGAACACCTGCGCTGGGTCACTTTGGTGCACGAAAAGAAAGAGCTATAAGTCAATCCCTTCTGAATCGGAGTCAAACTCATACTTCTAAACAGTGTTAATACATAACATGGAGAACTTCCTACGACTTCTGGTACGAGAACACACCTTTTATGTTATAAAAGTTTACACTATTACTTTGCTTACGGAATGTGATATCCTGGTAATTATGCGATGGAAATATAACACTAAAATTCAGAGATTTCCATTAGTGACGCAATCGTACAAAAAAACAAATATTCTTTTATGACAAATGTAATAAATGAGAACTGGTAGAGGGATTGAGAACGCAACATTTTTAAAAGTCTTTAAAATTCAATGATAAGCTAATACGTTAAAATCACCTCTGCTTTGCGCAAATAAGCACGTGTGCAGCCAATCACAGTCACGTACCAATGTCACGAAAGATATATATATAATACCTTGGTCATAGATCTCTCCGTCAAAATTTCGTTTCGTCTCAACATGGGAAAAGCAAAAGATTTGTATGATTTCGTCAAAGGCCATATCATTATGGTAAGACGCTTTGTTTAGAGCATCTCCGAAACAGCGCCGCTGGTGGGTTGATCACGCTATGCAGTAGTTGGGATCTATAAAAGGTGCTGCGAGACGCTGACACTTAGAGCCGTCAACAAGGCGTGAGCAGGCCACCCATCATTCGGGCCAGAGGTCAGAGCAGGCTATCTTGTCTTGTTTGCAGCAGCAGGAAGACTACTTTGAATGACATTACTCATAACTTCAATTGTGATGAAGGGCTAATGTTCCCGAACACACAGTTTATCGTACGTTGTTAACAGTTCACAGAATTATTAAAATATAATTCACTGAAGCAAATATCATTCAGAATCTCCACATTCTGCTCAGAAAAAGATTTAAGCTCAATTAATTTCCATTCCATTTCCTACGACGTTAACGACAACAACAAATCCTTAATTTTATTTCAACTTCACAGAACTTTAAACTACGTATCAACACACTTGGCTGACCTAGAATCTTACAGTTTTAATACTAATAGGATACACCAAGTGCCATTTGCCTGTTCCTTGTACCTAAAGTCTTTCACATACACATTCTAGAATCACTCACCATGCACACTTTATGGCCGAATAGGCTACTTATAAATTGTTTATCTAACTTAATTGTTATTTGAACTTCAGGCAATTAGCCGCTTTGATGATCTTTAGTCCTGTTGTTGCTTATGTGTGTTCCAGCTATTACTGGTAAGATTTTTTCTCATCATTTATTTTTCAAAAATGTTTGCACTTTAAGTGAGCTTCTGATTTTAATTTCTTTACAGGCATCATATCGTCACTTTTTTTGGATTTAGTGGCTTTGGGAGCATTGCCAATTGCCATTTGGTTATTCCAGTCGTTTACCGACACTAGAAAAGCCACTCCCAGAGGTTGATGCTCTCCTGAAGAAGGCTATCTGGTTTTGTTTTTTTTCATTTTACCACTTGTATTTTTATTTGTTTTTTGGTTTTGTAACTATTGCCTGACAGTTGGATATCTGGGATATCTGAACTTCTTGTTGTCATAACAACTTGCCAATTTTGCATATTGCATTTTCTATTTCGTTTACCCATGGTATATTTGAAGCCTAAGTTATTTTATCAAAATCTCTGTGCTTCTTCATTTTTACCTCATATAACGCGGCACTATATCGAAACATTCTGGCTATGTGGCAAAGCGTGTAATGCTTATGAAAGAAAGTACTGCTAGTGGGGAAGGCCGTTGCCATGAAAGGATGTACCCAGTATGTAATAGTGTTTGAGCAGACGTCATAGTTTGCTTCACATGAATAACTGAAGCCAGGGATTTCCATCAGAACATTTTCCAATGCATTACACATCATCCATCAGCTTGTTTTCGTCCGATGGTTTATCCTGGTGTCAACAGTTTCCTAAGAAAACGACCTACACCTAACCGGCTGTCTATACGGTGTAAAAGTAAACGAGATCCATCGGACCAAATGAACCTCTTCCAATCATAATTGATCCGGTTTTGAGGCCGGTATATCAATTGTGGGCGCTTCCAACGGTAACCCGAAGTTAGCATTATTATTCGGACAGTCATGCGGCTGTGCGCTCCCATTTTTAAAAGTGTTTGATGCACAGTACGTTGTGTTACGTTACTATCGTCTTCAGTATTCAAATTACGAAGAAAATGCACACTGTATCGTTTCCGTTGGTTCGTGTTATTAGGATCAATATTCGCTCACTTGTATCATCAATTAGCTGCTATCGGCCTGCACCTTCTGTGTGGTTTGAAGATTTAAACTATGACCGCTTTTTAAAGTTATTAACCACACCTCACGGTGTGCACCTCGCAAACATTGCCGTCGGAGCAATTGCATGATCATTACAATGTGGCCTTTGTTGAATTCCTTTATGCCCACTAGCTTTACCATCTCAAGAACAAGAATAACACTCCTTAACAGAGCTGAGTATCAGGTGGTAATTTTGTTGCGTCATAACCTTAACACGGGAGGTCGTATATCCGCAATTGGTTTGGTTTGCACTAAGTCACGATAGTCATAATGTTTAGGCTTTTATGTGTACCTTTAAATTACTCTCCTCCTTCTTCTATAAATGCTGTCATATAACATCTACAAATCATGCAGACAAGACAGCTTCCTCTTTGATCATCTTATCTTATGCCTCTAACCACAAAATATTTTTTTTACATTCTAAAGAAATACTACATTCATTTAACATGCTCACAGAATGGTAATAATATATTGGTACATAATATTTTAAAATAATTTTTACAGAAGCAATTTCTTTGCTACTATCATTATGATTTTTTACGATTTTATATTTTGTTCGACAAACACTAAATATAGCAAATAACGTAAGGAAAAATATACCTACTGTTATTACAAAATATGTACAGCTATTTCAATGGTTTTCTAAAAAGTGGTCGTTCATGAACAGAACAGAATTGCGTTCGCAGTTACTTTCGCAGTGTCTATCTTTGTTTAGTAGAAATGTCTACTCATACATTAGATCTGAAATGTTCAAGATCGTATATATATTAAAGTTTGAGAACGTGGTTTGACTTGGCACTTAGCTGTGCGCTTAAGTTCCATATATGAATATTTATGAAGAAAGAATTGCCTAAACGTCGTCTGAATCTATCGCGAAAACAGGCAATTTCTAATCCTTTTTGGTATGAGTTGTTAATTTAGACTCAGCTAAATTAGTGAAAATAGTGATTTCCCAATCTGGCCGCAAACTACTTTAATAAATAATATAAGAAAGTAAAGAAACCATTTCTCCTGAATATTTATAGCAATTTGTATTTATCGCTACTTTTATTTTTTTTATTTTTGGAACTGACGCTGAACGAGATATAACGGAGGTCATCGAATGCTTTGTAGTAGACATAAAACTATATTTCATTTTATAATGATGAATACGTAAATTCGTTTCTTTCAAATAAGGAATCACTTTGTACAAATTGTTGAGTCTAAATATATCAGGTTGCTGCAGATAAAATGTCAGAAAATTGATGGGAACTTTAAACTTTCGAAAGAAACGGTGAAAAGTGAAATGGGTATATCAAAATAATCACCGATGGAGGTAAGTGAATTTTTCCGACGACATACAATCTTCTCAATAGAATAGTTAAAAGAAGTTTAGCTTGAGGATGTGAAAGATCGTTGAATAGGTTTCAAAAACTATTTTATTGCGAAACTATTTACTCCATTAAATGACGTCCAAGTGTTTGAAGAAAAGTTATTTTGATGGAGGAGATTTAGTGAATAATGTGCATGAGGTCAGTATCCGTACTTACATTTCTGCAGCCGTTGAATCTCCTGGGGTTCGAAATGAAATCTCTGTTACCACGGAAATGTATGGGACCATTGTGATTGACTGGCACCAGCTGTGTTTTTAGGGTTTGTAGTGGGAGTTGATGGCCTGAGGCCTCAAGCTAACTGTTACTTGCTTTTTCAAGCAAACTATTACTTGCCTGTGACATGATGGCTTGAGGCTGGCCGTAAGAGCTTGACCCATTTACAGACCGGACATCTGGTTTTGCCGCACCTTCAAGCAAATTGTTACTTGCTTGTGACAAGGTAAACAGCTAAGTAAACAATTTTTACTCACAATCATACGTTGCAATACATTTTTGATAAACGTATGCTGAGTGTATGTAATTATTAGTAACTTATACAGCTGCATTGATCAAACAATAGATGGTAGTAAAAGTAGATGATAGTACCAAACAACTCTCTGTGCTATAAGACTTGTCCCGCATGTTACGGATATGTTTGTACCATCACCTGCTACATCATTAGATTTTCATTCAGCATCAGAAGTTGAGATAAATTGCAATGAAACTGAGGAATTGTACAACAATCCGGAAATAGGAAGTGAATTACAGGAGTTTCCACAAAGCGAAATACATTTTTTGGTATTTTGGAATTTTTTCCCTTATATACTATTTTCTAGGGCCAGTAGCACACACGAAAGTTCCTCATACAGTACGTCAAAGTAAAACACGCGAAATCGATTTTACGTAACAATGATAAACTTCAACTGATGAAGCTTCTCAAACTTATCTTTTAAAATTTAACCATGGCTGCAAACCAATATAATTTTTCTGTTAATTCTCTTGCATGGCTGTCTACAAGGGTATTCAAGATACAACTGAAGGGAAAGCATATTTATTAAAGTTTTAAAATAGGCATAAATCTATTAAAAAGAGTGGAAATTAACATAGAATATAGCAACCTGCTTCATGAGAAAATACAATAATTCCATGAAAACTATCTGCCCAGATTTCAGAATGAACCAAGTGTAGGCACGCAAGAAACGGACATCCCGTTCTGGTAAGCAGAAGCATCGAATTCGGTAAATTGTTGATACATCAACACCTTAAACTGTATCTTGGAAAATCTGTATCAGAAGAAATCAGCTTATACATATTCATGAAAAGAATGAAGGAAACAAATTATTTAATTTGTTTTCTGTGAGGAAACAGGTTCCGTACGGTTTGAAGTTGATATTTTATACCTTGAAGTTATAAACCAAACTAACGGAAAATAATAACATTCGCTCTCACATCATTTCTCATGGAATCATGGAACAAAAATTATATTTCCCTCGGGTAGTTTTTTTTAATTGAATTTTAACGACCACGGTGAGCAACGCAATGAGCTATAAGTAGTCGCCCGTCCATAGTTTAGGGCCACTGACTCCAGGGAAGGGAGAGAGTCAGTGCCGTAAGCCAAACACAACATCCATGCCTCACCGAGATTCGAACCCCTACCCATCTCGGACGAATGACCAGAAGCCATCGCTTAGACCACTGCGACACCGGGGCGGCAGGCAATAACGTTGGACAAGGAATTTACTGCATGGTGCGGCATCTAACAGGATAAAACATTTGTTGCTAAATGATTTATTTCTAAAAATACTGCAGAGCTCAGATTAGTACGTGGTTAAGAAAACTGAATATTTTGGTTTGGTGAAATTTTGAATCCTTAAAGTAATTTGTAAGTGCAAATTTTATTTGTTCCTGAATGACACATAATGCGAACATTTGTCTAATCACGATTAAAGCGCAGATTCGTTTTATTATTTGGAAAGGTTTTTATAACAGGAAAAGAAAATGACACATCAATTCCATTTCGACAAGACAAAATAAGGATTTACTTTAACATTAAGACAATGTTGAACATTTGGGTTTTACAATAATTGTTATGGGTTTGACCTGACTACATGAAATTTACTTCACAAAAGCTTCGCTTCATGTTTTTAGCAGAAATATGCCTCTTGAATAAGAACACCTGCGCTGGGTCACTTTGGTGCACGAAAAGAAAGAGCTATAAGTCAATCCCTTCTGAATCGGAGTCAAACTCATACTTCTAAACAGTGTTAATACATAACATGGAGAACTTCCTACGACTTCTGGTACGAGAACACACCTTTTATGTTATAAAAGTTTACACTATTACTTTGCTTACGGAATGTGATATCCTGGTAATTATGCGATGGAAATATAACACTAAAATTCAGAGATTTCCATTAGTGACGCAATCGTACAAAAAAACCAAATATTCTTTTATGACAAATGTAATAAATGAGAACTGGTAGAGGGATTGAGAACGCAACATTTTTAAAAGTCTTTAAAATTCAATGATAAGCTAATACGTTAAAATCACCTCTGCTTTGCGCAAATAAGCACGTGTGCAGCCAATCACAGTCACGTACCAATGTCACGAAAGATATATATATAATACCTTGGTCATAGATCTCTCCGTCAAAATTTCGTTTCGTCTCAACATGGGAAAAGCAAAAGATTTGTATGATTTCGTCAAAGGCCATATCATTATGGTAAGACGCTTTGTTTAGAGCATCTCCGAAACAGCGCCGCTGGTGGGTTGATCACGCTATGCAGTAGTTGGGATCTATAAAAGGTGCTGCGAGACGCTGACACTTAGAGCCGTCAACAAGGCGTGAGCAGGCCACCCATCATTCGGGCCAGAGGTCAGAGCAGGCTATCTCGTCTTGTTTGCAGCAGCAGGAAGACTACTTTGAATGACATTACTCATAACTTCAATTGTGATGAAGGGCTAATGTTCCCGAACACACAGTTTATCGTACGTTGTTAACAGTTCACAGAATTATTAAAATATAATTCACTGAAGCAAATATCATTCAGAATCTCCACATTCTGCTCAGAAAAAGATTTAAGCTCAATTAATTTCCATTCCATTTCCTACGACGTTAACGACAACAACAAATCCTTAATTTTATTTCAACTTCACAGAACTTTAAACTACGTATCAACACACTTGGCTGACCTAGAATCTTACAGTTTTAATACTAATAGGATACACCAAGTGCCATTTGCCTGTTCCTTGTACCTAAAGTCTTTCACATACACATTCTAGAATCACTCACCATGCACACTTTATGGCCGAATAGGCTACTTATAAATTGTTTATCTAACTTAATTGTTATTTGAACTTCAGGCAATTAGCCGCTTTGATGATCTTTAGTCCTGTTGTTGCTTATGTGTGTTCCAGCTATTACTGGTAAGATTTTTTCTCATCATTTATTTTTCAAAAATGTTTGCACTTTAAGTGAGCTTCTGATTTTAATTTCTTTACAGGCATCATATCGTCACTTTTTTGGATTTAGTGGCTTTGGGAGCATTGCCAATTGCCATTTGGTTATTCCAGTCGTTTACCGACACTAGAAAAGCCACTCCCAGAGGTTGATGCTCTCCTGAAGAAGGCTATCTGGTTTTGTTTTTTTTCATTTTACCACTTGTATTTTTATTTTTTTTTTGGTTTTGTAACTATTGCCTGACAGTTGGATATCTGGGATATCTGAACTTCTTGTTGTCATAACAACTTGCCAATTTTGCATATTGCATTTTCTATTTCGTTTACCCATGGTATATTTGAAGCCGAAGTTATTTTATCAAAATCTCTGTGCTTCTTCATTTTTACCTCATATAACGCGGCACTATATCGAAACATTCTGGCTATGTGGCAAAGCGTGTAATGCTTATGAAAGAAAGTACTGCTAGTGGGGAAGGCCGTTGCCATGAAAGGATGTACCCAGTATATAATAGTGTTTGAGCAGACGTCATAGTTTGCTTCACATGAATAACTGAAGCCAGGGATTTCCATCAGAACATTTTCCAATGCATTACACATCATCCATCAGCTTGTTTTCGTCCGATGGTTTATCCTGGTGTCAACAGTTTCCTAAGAAAACGACCTACACCTAACCGGCTGTCTATACGGTGTAAAAGTAAACGAGATCCATCGGACCAAATGAACCTCTTCCAATCATAATTGATCCGGTTTTGAGGCCGGTATATCAATTGTGGGCGCTTCCAACGGTAACCCGAAGTTAGCATTATTATTCGGACAGTCATGCGGCTGTGCGCTCCCATTTTTAAAAGTGTTTGATGCACAGTACGTTGTGTTACGTTACTATCGTCTTCAGTATTCAAATTACGAAGAAAATGCACACTGTATCGTTTCCGTTGGTTCGTGTTATTAGGATCAATATTCGCTCACTTGTATCATCAATTAGCTGCTATCGGCCTGCACCTTCTGTGTGGTTTGAAGATTTAAACTATGACCGCTTTTTAAAGTTATTAACCACACCTCACGGTGTGCACCTCGCAAACATTGCCGTCGGAGCAATTGCATGATCATTACAATGTGGCCTTTGTTGAATTCCTTTATGCCCACTAGCTTTACCATCTCAAGAACAAGAATAACACTCCTTAACAGAGCTGAGTATCAGGTGGTAATTTTGTTGCGTCATAACCTTAACACGGGAGGTCGTATATCCGCAATTGGTTTGGTTTGCACTAAGTCACGATAGTCATAATGTTTAGGCTTTTATGTGTACCTTTAAATTACTCTCCTCCTTCTTCTATAAATGCTGTCATATAACATCTACAAATCATGCAGACAAGACAGCTTCCTCTTTGATCATCTTATCTTATGCCTCTAACCACAAAATATTTTTTTTACATTCTAAAGAAATACTACATTCATTTAACATGCTCACAGAATGGTAATAATATATTGGTACATAATATTTTAAAATAATTTTTACAGAAGCAATTTCTTTGCTACTATCATTATGATTTTTTACGATTTTATATTTTGTTCGACAAACACTAAATATAGCAAATAACGTAAGGAAAAATATACCTACTGTTATTACAAAATATGTACAGCTATTTCAATGGTTTTCTAAAAAGTGGTCGTTCATGAACAGAACAGAATTGCGTTCGCAGTTACTTTCGCAGTGTCTATCTTTGTTTAGTAGAAATGTCTACTCATACATTAGATCTGAAATGTTCAAGATCGTATATATATTAAAGTTTGAGAACGTGGTTTGACTTGGCACTTAGCTGTGCGCTTAAGTTCCATATATGAATATTTATGAAGAAAGAATTGCCTAAACGTCGTCTGAATCTATCGCGAAAACAGGCAATTTCTAATCCTTTTTGGTATGAGTTGTTAATTTAGACTCAGCTAAATTAGTGAAAATAGTGATTTCCCAATCTGGCCGCAAACTACTTTAATAAATAATATAAGAAAGTAAAGAAACCATTTCTCCTGAATATTTATAGCAATTTGTATTTATCGCTACTTTTATTTTTTTTATTTTTGGAACTGACGCTGAACGAGATATAACGGAGGTCATCGAATGCTTTGTAGTAGACATAAAACTATATTTCATTTTATAATGATGAATACGTAAATTCGTTTCTTTCAAATAAGGAATCACTTTGTACAAATTGTTGAGTCTAAATATATCAGGTTGCTGCAGATAAAATGTCAGAAAATTGATGGGAACTTTAAACTTTCGAAAGAAACGGTGAAAAGTGAAATGGGTATATCAAAATAATCACCGATGGAGGTAAGTGAATTTTTCCGACGACATACAATCTTCTCAATAGAATAGTTAAAAGAAGTTTAGCTTGAGGATGTGAAAGATCGTTGAATAGGTTTCAAAAACTATTTTATTGCGAAACTATTTACTCCATTAAATGACGTCCAAGTGTTTGAAGAAAAGTTATTTTGATGGAGGAGATTTAGTGAATAATGTGCATGAGGTCAGTATCCGTACTTACATTTCTGCAGCCGTTGAATCTCCTGGGGTTCGAAATGAAATCTCTGTTACCACGGAAATGTATGGGACCATTGTGATTGACTGGCACCAGCTGTGTTTTTAGGGTTTGTAGTGGGAGTTGATGGCCTGAGGCCTCAAGCTAACTGTTACTTGCTTTTTCAAGCAAACTATTACTTGCCTGTGACATGATGGCTTGAGGCTGGCCGTAAGAGCTTGACCCATTTACAGACCGGCCATCTGGTTTTGCCGCACCTTCAAGCAAATTGTTACTTGCTTGTGACAAGGTAAACAGCTAAGTAAACAATTTTTACTCACAATCATACGTTGCAATACATTTTTGATAAACGTATGCTGAGTGTATGTAATTATTAGTAACTTATACAGCTGCATTGATCAAACAATAGATGGTAGTAAAAGTAGATGATAGTACCAAACAACTCTCTGTGCTATAAGACTTGTCCCGCATGTTCGGATATGTTTGTACCATCACCTGCTACATCATTAGATTTTCATTCAGCATCAGAAGTTGAGATAAATTGCAATGAAACTGAGGAATTGTACAACAATCCGGAAATAGGAAGTGAATTACAGGAGTTTCCACAAAGCGAAATACATTTTTTGGTATTTTGGAATTTTTTCCCTTATATACTATTTTCTAGGGCCAGTAGCACACACGAAAGTTCCTCATACAGTACGTCAAAGTAAAACACGCGAAATCGATTTTACGTAACAATGATAAACTTCAACTGATGAAGCTTCTCAAACTTATCTTTTAAAATTTAACCATGGCTGCAAACCAATATAATTTTTCTGTTAATTCTCTTGCATGGCTGTCTACAAGGGTATTCAAGATACAACTGAAGGGAAAGCATATTTATTAAAGTTTTAAAATAGGCATAAATCTATTAAAAAGAGTGGAAATTAACATAGAATATAGCAACCTGCTTCATGAGAAAATACAATAATTCCATGAAAACTATCTGCCCAGATTTCAGAATGAACCAAGTGTAGGCACGCAAGAAACGGACATCCCGTTCTGGTAAGCAGAAGAATCGAATTCGGTAAATTGTTGATACATCAACACCTTAAACTGTATCTAGGAAAATCTGTATCAGAAGAAATCAGCTTATACATATTCATGAAAAGAATGAAGGAAACAAATTATTTAATTTGTTTTCTGTGAGGAAACAGGTTCCGTACGGTTTGAAGTTGATATTTTATACCTTGAAGTTATAAACCAAACTAACGGAAAATAATAACATTCGCTCTCACATCATTTCTCATGGAATCATGGAACAAAAATTATATTTCCCTCGGGTAGTTTTTTTAATTGAATTTTAACGACCACGGTGAGCAACGCAATGAGCTATAAGTAGTCGCCCGTCCATAGTTTAGGGCCACTGACTCCAGGGAAGGGAGAGAGTCAGTGCCGTAAGCCAAACACAACATCCATGCCTCACCGAGATTCGAACCCCTACCCATCTCGGACGAATGACCAGAAGCCATCGCTTAGACCACTGCGACACCGGGGCGGCAGGCAATAACGTTGGACAAGGAATTTACTGCATGGTGCGGCATCTAACAGGATAAAACATTTGTTGCTAAATGATTTATTTCTAAAAATACTGCAGAGCTCGGATTAGTACGTGGTTAAGAAAACTGAATATTTTGGTTTGGTGAAATTTTGAATCCTTAAAGTAATTTGTAAGTGCAAATTTTATTTGTTCCTGAATGACACATAATGCGAACATTTGTCTAATCACGATTAAAGCGCAGATTCGTTTTATTATTTGGAAAGGTTTTTATAACAGGAAAAGAAAATGACACATCAATTCCATTTCGACAAGACAAAATAAGGATTTACTTTAACATTAAGACAATGTTGAACATTTGGGTTTTACAATAATTGTTATGGGTTTGACCTGACTACATGAAATTTACTTCACAAAAGCTTCGCTTCATGTTTTTAGCAGAAATATGCCTCTTGAATAAGAACACCTGCGCTGGGTCACTTTGGTGCACGAAAAGAAAGAGCTATAAGTCAATCCCTTCTGAATCGGAGTCAAACTCATACTTCTAAACAGTGTTAATACATAACATGGAGAACTTCCTACGACTTCTGGTACGAGAACACACCTTTTATGTTATAAAAGTTTACACTATTACTTTGCTTACGGAATGTGATATCCTGGTAATTATGCGATGGAAATATAACACTAAAATTCAGAGATTTCCATTAGTGACGCAATCGTACAAAAAAACAAATATTCTTTTATGACAAATGTAATAAATGAGAACTGGTAGAGGGATTGAGAACGCAACATTTTTAAAAGTCTTTAAAATTCAATGATAAGCTAATACGTTAAAATCACCTCTGCTTTGCGCAAATAAGCACGTGTGCAGCCAATCACAGTCACGTACCAATGTCACGAAAGATATATATATAATACCTTGGTCATAGATCTCTCCGTCAAAATTTCGTTTCGTCTCAACATGGGAAAAGCAAAAGATTTGTATGATTTCGTCAAAGGCCATATCATTATGGTAAGACGCTTTGTTTAGAGCATCTCCGAAACAGCGCCGCTGGTGGGTTGATCACGCTATGCAGTAGTTGGGATCTATAAAAGGTGCTGCGAGACGCTGACACTTAGAGCCGTCAACAAGGCGTGAGCAGGCCACCCATCATTCGGGCCAGAGGTCAGAGCAGGCTATCTCGTCTTGTTTGCAGCAGCAGGAAGACTACTTTGAATGACATTACTCATAACTTCAATTGTGATGAAGGGCTAATGTTCCCGAACACACAGTTTATCGTACGTTGTTAACAGTTCACAGAATTATTAAAATATAATTCACTGAAGCAAATATCATTCAGAATCTCCACATTCTGCTCAGAAAAAGATTTAAGCTCAATTAATTTCCATTCCATTTCCTACGACGTTAACGACAACAACAAATCCTTAATTTTATTTCAACTTCACAGAACTTTAAACTACGTATCAACACACTTGGCTGACCTAGAATCTTACAGTTTTAATACTAATAGGATACACCAAGTGCCATTTGCCTGTTCCTTGTACCTAAAGTCTTTCACATACACATTCTAGAATCACTCACCATGCACACTTTATGGCCGAATAGGCTACTTATAAATTGTTTATCTAACTTAATTGTTATTTGAACTTCAGGCAATTAGCCGCTTTGATGATCTTTAGTCCTGTTGTTGCTTATGTGTGTTCCAGCTATTACTGGTAAGATTTTTTCTCATCATTTATTTTTCAAAAATGTTTGCACTTTAAGTGAGCTTCTGATTTTAATTTCTTTACAGGCATCATATCGTCACTTTTTTTGGATTTAGTGGCTTTGGGAGCATTGCCAATTGCCATTTGGTTATTCCAGTCGTTTACCGACACTAGAAAAGCCACTCCCAGAGGTTGATGCTCTCCTGAAGAAGGCTATCTGGTTTTGTTTTTTTTCATTTTACCACTTGTATTTTTATTTTTTTGGTTTTGTAACTATTGCCTGACAGTTGGATATCTGGGATATCTGAACTTCTTGTTGTCATAACAACTTGCCAATTTTGCATATTGCATTTTCTATTTCGTTTACCCATGGTATATTTGAAGCCGACGTTATTTTATCAAAATCTCTGTGCTTCTTCATTTTTACCTCATATAACGCGGCACTATATCGAAACATTCTGGCTATGTGGCAAAGCGTGTAATGCTTATGAAAGAAAGTACTGCTAGTGGGGAAGGCCGTTGCCATGAAAGGATGTACCCAGTATATAATAGTGTTTGAGCAGACGTCATAGTTTGCTTCACATGAATAACTGAAGCCAGGGATTTCCATCAGAACATTTTCCAATGCATTACACATCATCCATCAGCTTGTTTTCGTCCGATGGTTTATCCTGGTGTCAACAGTTTCCTAAGAAAACGACCTACACCTAACCGGCTGTCTATACGGTGTAAAAGTAAACGAGATCCATCGGACCAAATGAACCTCTTCCAATCATAATTGATCCGGTTTTAAGGCCGGTATATCAATTGTGGGCGCTTCCAACGGTAACCCGAAGTTAGCATTATTATTCGGACAGTCATGCGGCTGTGCGCTCCCATTTTTAAAAGTGTTTGATGCACAGTACGTTGTGTTACGTTACTATCGTCTTCAGTATTCAAATTACGAAGAAAATGCACACTGTATCGTTTCCGTTGGTTCGTGTTATTAGGATCAATATTCGCTCACTTGTATCATCAATTAGCTGCTATCGGCCTGCACCTTCTGTGTGGTTTGAAGATTTAAACTATGACCGCTTTTTAAAGTTATTAACCACACCTCACGGTGTGCACCTCGCAAACATTGCCGTCGGAGCAATTGCATGATCATTACAATGTGGCCTTTGTTGAATTCCTTTATGCCCACTAGCTTTACCATCTCAAGAACAAGAATAACACTCCTTAACAGAGCTGAGTATCAGGTGGTAATTTTGTTGCGTCATAACCTTAACACGGGAGGTCATATATCCGCAATTGGTTTGGTTTGCACTAAGTCACGATAGTCATAATGTTTAGGCTTTTATGTGTACCTTTAAATTACTCTCCTCCTTCTTCTATAAATGCTGTCATATAACATCTACAAATCATGCAGACAAGACAGCTTCCTCTTTGATCATCTTATCTTATGCCTCTAACCACAAAATATATTTTTTACATTCTAAAGAAATACTACATTCATTTAACATGCTCGCAGAATGGTAATAATATATTGGTACATAATATTTTAAAATAATTTTTACAGAAGCAATTTCTTTGCTACTATCATTATGATTTTTTACGATTTTATATTTTGTTCGACAAACACTAAATATAGCAAATAACGTAAGGAAAAATATACCTACTGTTATTACAAAATATGTACAGCTATTTCAATGGTTTTCTAAAAAGTGGTCGTTCATGAACAGAACAGAATTGCGTTCGCAGTTACTTTCGCAGTGTCTATCTTTGTTTAGTAGAAATGTCTACTCATACATTAGATCTGAAATGTTCAAGATCGTATATATATTAAAGTTTGAGAACGTGGTTTGACTTGGCACTTAGCTGTGCGCTTAAGTTCCATATATGAATATTTATGAAGAAAGAATTGCCTAAACGTCGTCTGAATCTATCGCGAAAACAGGCAATTTCTAATCCTTTTTGGTATGAGTTGTTAATTTAGACTCAGCTAAATTAGTGAAAATAGTGATTTCCCAATCTGGCCGCAAACTACTTTAATAAATAATATAAGAAAGTAAAGAAACCATTTCTCCTGAATATTTATAGCAATTTGTATTTATCGCTACTTTTATTTTTTTTATTTTTGGAACTGACGCTGAACGAGATATAACGGAGGTCATCGAATGCTTTGTAGTAGACATAAAACTATATTTCATTTTATAATGATGAATACGTAAATTCGTTTCTTTCAAATAAGGAATCACTTTGTACAAATTGTTGAGTCTAAATATATCAGGTTGCTGCAGATAAAATGTCAGAAAATTGATGGGAACTTTAAACTTTCGAAAGAAACGGTGAAAAGTGAAATGGGTATATCAAAATAATCACCGATGGAGGTAAGTGAATTTTTCCGACGACATACAATCTTCTCAATAGAATAGTTAAAAGAAGTTTAGCTTGAGGATGTGAAAGATCGTTGAATAGGTTTCAAAAACTATTTTATTGCGAAACTATTTACTCCATTAAATGACGTCCAAGTGTTTGAAGAAAAGTTATTTTGATGGAGGAGATTTAGTGAATAATGTGCATGAGGTCAGTATCCGTACTTACATTTCTGCAGCCGTTGAATCTCCTGGGGTTCGAAATGAAATCTCTGTTACCACGGAAATGTATGGGACCATTGTGATTGACTGGCACCAGCTGTGTTTTTAGGGTTTGTAGTGGGAGTTGATGGCCTGAGGCCTCAAGCTAACTGTTACTTGCTTTTTCAAGCAAACTATTACTTGCCTGTGACATGATGGCTTGAGGCTGGCCGTAAGAGCTTGACCCATTTACAGACCGGCCATCTGGTTTTGCCGCACCTTCAAGCAAATTGTTACTTGCTTGTGACAAGGTAAACAGCTAAGTAAACAATTTTTACTCACAATCATACGTTGCAATACATTTTTGATAAACGTATGCTGAGTGTATGTAATTATTAGTAACTTATACAGCTGCATTGATCAAACAATAGATGGTAGTAAAAGTAGATGATAGTACCAAACAACTCTCTGTGCTATAAGACTTGTCCCGCATGTTCGGATATGTTTGTACCATCACCTGCTACATCATTAGATTTTCATTCAGCATCAGAAGTTGAGATAAATTGCAATGAAACTGAGGAATTGTACAACAATCCGGAAATAGGAAGTGAATTACAGGAGTTTCCACAAAGCGAAATACATTTTTTGGTATTTTGGAATTTTTTCCCTTATATACTATTTTCTAGGGCCAGTAGCACACACGAAAGTTCCTCATACAGTACGTCAAAGTAAAACACGCGAAATCGATTTTACGTAACAATGATAAACTTCAACTGATGAAGCTTCTCAAACTTATCTTTTAAAATTTAACCATGGCTGCAAACCAATATAATTTTTCTGTTAATTCTCTTGCATGGCTGTCTACAAGGGTATTCAAGATACAACTGAAGGGAAAGCATATTTATTAAAGTTTTAAAATAGGCATAAATCTATTAAAAAGAGTGGAAATTAACATAGAATATAGCAACCTGCTTCATGAGAAAATACAATAATTCCATGAAAACTATCTGCCCAGATTTCAGAATGAACCAAGTGTAGGCACGCAAGAAACGGACATCCCGTTCTGGTAAGCAGAAGAATCGAATTCGGTAAATTGTTGATACATCAACACCTTAAACTGTATCTAGGAAAATCTGTATCAGAAGAAATCAGCTTATACATATTCATGAAAAGAATGAAGGAAACAAATTATTTAATTTGTTTTCTGTGAGGAAACAGGTTCCGTACGGTTTGAAGTTGATATTTTATACCTTGAAGTTATAAACCAAACTAACGGAAAATAATAACATTCGCTCTCACATCATTTCTCATGGAATCATGGAACAAAAATTATATTTCCCTCGGGTAGTTTTTTTAATTGAATTTTAACGACCACGGTGAGCAACGCAATGAGCTATAAGTAGTCGCCCGTCCATAGTTTAGGGCCACTGACTCCAGGGAAGGGAGAGAGTCAGTGCCGTAAGCCAAACACAACATCCATGCCTCACCGAGATTCGAACCCCTACCCATCTCGGACGAATGACCAGAAGCCATCGCTTAGACCACTGCGACACCGGGGCGGCAGGCAATAACGTTGGACAAGGAATTTACTGCATGGTGCGGCATCTAACAGGATAAAACATTTGTTGCTAAATGATTTATTTCTAAAAATACTGCAGAGCTCAGATTAGTACGTGGTTAAGAAAACTGAATATTTTGGTTTGGTGAAATTTTGAATCCTTAAAGTAATTTGTAAGTGCAAATTTTATTTGTTCCTGAATGACACATAATGCGAACATTTGTCTAATCACGATTAAAGCGCAGATTCGTTTTATTATTTGGAAAGGTTTTTATAACAGGAAAAGAAAATGACACATCAATTCCATTTCGACAAGACAAAATAAGGATTTACTTTAACATTAAGACAATGTTGAACATTTGGGTTTTACAATAATTGTTATGGGTTTGACCTGACTACATGAAATTTACTTCACAAAAGCTTCGCTTCATGTTTTTAGCAGAAATATGCCTCTTGAATAAGAACACCTGCGCTGGGTCACTTTGGTGCACGAAAAGAAAGAGCTATAAGTCAATCCCTTCTGAATCGGAGTCAAACTCATACTTCTAAACAGTGTTAATACATAACATGGAGAACTTCCTACGACTTCTGGTACGAGAACACACCTTTTATGTTATAAAAGTTTACACTATTACTTTGCTTACGGAATGTGATATCCTGGTAATTATGCGATGGAAATATAACACTAAAATTCAGAGATTTCCATTAGTGACGCAATCGTACAAAAAAACAAATATTCTTTTATGACAAATGTAATAAATGAGAACTGGTAGAGGGATTGAGAACGCAACATTTTTAAAAGTCTTTAAAATTCAATGATAAGCTAATACGTTAAAATCACCTCTGCTTTGCGCAAATAAGCACGTGTGCAGCCAATCACAGTCACGTACCAATGTCACGAAAGATATATATATAATACCTTGGTCATAGATCTCTCCGTCAAAATTTCGTTTCGTCTCAACATGGGAAAAGCAAAAGATTTGTATGATTTCGTCAAAGGCCATATCATTATGGTAAGACGCTTTGTTTAGAGCATCTCCGAAACAGCGCCGCTGGTGGGTTGATCACGCTATGCAGTAGTTGGGATCTATAAAAGGTGCTGCGAGACGCTGACACTTAGAGCCGTCAACAAGGCGTGAGCAGGCCACCCATCATTCGGGCCAGAGGTCAGAGCAGGCTATCTCGTCTTGTTTGCAGCAGCAGGAAGACTACTTTGAATGACATTACTCATAACTTCAATTGTGATGAAGGGCTAATGTTCCCGAACACACAGTTTATCGTACGTTGTTAACAGTTCACAGAATTATTAAAATATAATTCACTGAAGCAAATATCATTCAGAATCTCCACATTCTGCTCAGAAAAAGATTTAAGCTCAATTAATTTCCATTCCATTTCCTACGACGTTAACGACAACAACAAATCCTTAATTTTATTTCAACTTCACAGAACTTTAAACTACGTATCAACACACTTGGCTGACCTAGAATCTTACAGTTTTAATACTAATAGGATACACCAAGTGCCATTTGCCTGTTCCTTGTACCTAAAGTCTTTCACATACACATTCTAGAATCACTCACCATGCACACTTTATGGCCGAATAGGCTACTTATAAATTGTTTATCTAACTTAATTGTTATTTGAACTTCAGGCAATTAGCCGCTTTGATGATCTTTAGTCCTGTTGTTGCTTATGTGTGTTCCAGCTATTACTGGTAAGATTTTTTCTCATCATTTATTTTTCAAAAATGTTTGCACTTTAAGTGAGCTTCTGATTTTAATTTCTTTACAGGCATCATATCGTCACTTTTTTTGGATTTAGTGGCTTTGGGAGCATTGCCAATTGCCATTTGGTTATTCCAGTCGTTTACCGACACTAGAAAAGCCACTCCCAGAGGTTGATGCTCTCCTGAAGAAGGCTATCTGGTTTTGTTTTTTTCATTTTACCACTTGTATTTTTATTTTTTTTGGTTTTGTAACTATTGCCTGACAGTTGGATATCTGGGATATCTGAACTTCTTGTTGTCATAACAACTTGCCAATTTTGCATATTGCATTTTCTATTTCGTTTACCCATGGTATATTTGAAGCCGAAGTTATTTTATCAAAATCTCTGTGCTTCTTCATTTTTACCTCATATAACGCGGCACTATATCGAAACATTCTGGCTATGTGGCAAAGCGTGTAATGCTTATGAAAGAAAGTACTGCTAGTGGGGAAGGCCGTTGCCATGAAAGGATGTACCCAGTATATAATAGTGTTTGAGCAGACGTCATAGTTTGCTTCACATGAATAACTGAAGCCAGGGATTTCCATCAGAACATTTTCCAATGCATTACACATCATCCATCAGCTTGTTTTCGTCCGATGGTTTATCCTGGTGTCAACAGTTTCCTAAGAAAACGACCTACACCTAACCGGCTGTCTATACGGTGTAAAAGTAAACGAGATCCATCGGACCAAATGAACCTCTTCCAATCATAATTGATCCGGTTTTAAGGCCGGTATATCAATTGTGGGCGCTTCCAACGGTAACCCGAAGTTAGCATTATTATTCGGACAGTCATGCGGCTGTGCGCTCCCATTTTTAAAAGTGTTTGATGCACAGTACGTTGTGTTACGTTACTATCGTCTTCAGTATTCAAATTACGAAGAAAATGCACACTGTATCGTTTCCGTTGGTTCGTGTTATTAGGATCAATATTCGCTCACTTGTATCATCAATTAGCTGCTATCGGCCTGCACCTTCTGTGTGGTTTGAAGATTTAAACTATGACCGCTTTTTAAAGTTATTAACCACACCTCACGGTGTGCACCTCGCAAACATTGCCGTCGGAGCAATTGCATGATCATTACAATGTGGCCTTTGTTGAATTCCTTTATGCCCACTAGCTTTACCATCTCAAGAACAAGAATAACACTCCTTAACAGAGCTGAGTATCAGGTGGTAATTTTGTTGCGTCATAACCTTAACACGGGAGGTCATATATCCGCAATTGGTTTGGTTTGCACTAAGTCACGATAGTCATAATGTTTAGGCTTTTATGTGTACCTTTAAATTACTCTCCTCCTTCTTCTATAAATGCTGTCATATAACATCTACAAATCATGCAGACAAGACAGCTTCCTCTTTGATCATCTTATCTTATGCCTCTAACCACAAAATATATTTTTTACATTCTAAAGAAATACTACATTCATTTAACATGCTCGCAGAATGGTAATAATATATTGGTACATAATATTTTAAAATAATTTTTACAGAAGCAATTTCTTTGCTACTATCATTATGATTTTTTACGATTTTATATTTTGTTCGACAAACACTAAATATAGCAAATAACGTAAGGAAAAATATACCTACTGTTATTACAAAATATGTACAGCTATTTCAATGGTTTTCTAAAAAGTGGTCGTTCATGAACAGAACAGAATTGCGTTCGCAGTTACTTTCGCAGTGTCTATCTTTGTTTAGTAGAAATGTCTACTCATACATTAGATCTGAAATGTTCAAGATCGTATATATATTAAAGTTTGAGAACGTGGTTTGACTTGGCACTTAGCTGTGCGCTTAAGTTCCATATATGAATATTTATGAAGAAAGAATTGCCTAAACGTCGTCTGAATCTATCGCGAAAACAGGCAATTTCTAATCCTTTTGGTATGAGTTGTTAATTTAGACTCAGCTAAATTAGTGAAAATAGTGATTTCCCAATCTGGCCGCAAACTACTTTAATAAATAATATAAGAAAGTAAAGAAACCATTTCTCCTGAATATTTATAGCAATTTGTATTTATCGCTACTTTTATTTTTTTTATTTTTGGAACTGACGCTGAACGAGATATAACGGAGGTCATCGAATGCTTTGTAGTAGACATAAAACTATATTTCATTTTATAATGATGAATACGTAAATTCGTTTCTTTCAAATAAGGAATCACTTTGTACAAATTGTTGAGTCTAAATATATCAGGTTGCTGCAGATAAAATGTCAGAAAATTGATGGGAACTTTAAACTTTCGAAAGAAACGGTGAAAAGTGAAATGGGTATATCAAAATAATCACCGATGGAGGTAAGTGAATTTTTCCGACGACATACAATCTTCTCAATAGAATAGTTAAAAGAAGTTTAGCTTGAGGATGTGAAAGATCGTTGAATAGGTTTCAAAAACTATTTTATTGCGAAACTATTTACTCCATTAAATGACGTCCAAGTGTTTGAAGAAAAGTTATTTTGATGGAGGAGATTTAGTGAATAATGTGCATGAGGTCAGTATCCGTACTTACATTTCTGCAGCCGTTGAATCTCCTGGGGTTCGAAATGAAATCTCTGTTACCACGGAAATGTATGGGACCATTGTGATTGACTGGCACCAGCTGTGTTTTTAGGGTTTGTAGTGGGAGTTGATGGCCTGAGGCCTCAAGCTAACTGTTACTTGCTTTTTCAAGCAAACTATTACTTGCCTGTGACATGATGGCTTGAGGCTGGCCGTAAGAGCTTGACCCATTTACAGACCGGCCATCTGGTTTTGCCGCACCTTCAAGCAAATTGTTACTTGCTTGTGACAAGGTAAACAGCTAAGTAAACAATTTTTACTCACAATCATACGTTGCAATACATTTTTGATAAACGTATGCTGAGTGTATGTAATTATTAGTAACTTATACAGCTGCATTGATCAAACAATAGATGGTAGTAAAAGTAGATGATAGTACCAAACAACTCTCTGTGCTATAAGACTTGTCCCGCATGTTCGGATATGTTTGTACCATCACCTGCTACATCATTAGATTTTCATTCAGCATCAGAAGTTGAGATAAATTGCAATGAAACTGAGGAATTGTACAACAATCCGGAAATAGGAAGTGAATTACAGGAGTTTCCACAAAGCGAAATACATTTTTTGGTATTTTGGAATTTTTTCCCTTATATACTATTTTCTAGGGCCAGTAGCACACACGAAAGTTCCTCATACAGTACGTCAAAGTAAAACACGCGAAATCGATTTTACGTAACAATGATAAACTTCAACTGATGAAGCTTCTCAAACTTATCTTTTAAAATTTAACCATGGCTGCAAACCAATATAATTTTTCTGTTAATTCTCTTGCATGGCTGTCTACAAGGGTATTCAAGATACAACTGAAGGGAAAGCATATTTATTAAAGTTTTAAAATAGGCATAAATCTATTAAAAAGAGTGGAAATTAACATAGAATATAGCAACCTGCTTCATGAGAAAATACAATAATTCCATGAAAACTATCTGCCCAGATTTCAGAATGAACCAAGTGTAGGCACGCAAGAAACGGACATCCCGTTCTGGTAAGCAGAAGAATCGAATTCGGTAAATTGTTGATACATCAACACCTTAAACTGTATCTAGGAAAATCTGTATCAGAAGAAATCAGCTTATACATATTCATGAAAAGAATGAAGGAAACAAATTATTTAATTTGTTTTCTGTGAGGAAACAGGTTCCGTACGGTTTGAAGTTGATATTTTATACCTTTGAAGTTATAAACCAAACTAACGGAAAATAATAACATTCGCTCTCACATCATTTCTCATGGAATCATGGAACAAAAATTATATTTCCCTCGGGTAGTTTTTTTTATTGAATTTTAACGACCACGGTGAGCAACGCAATGAGCTATAAGTAGTCGCCCGTCCATAGTTTAGGGCCACTGACTCCAGGGAAGGGAGAGAGTCAGTGCCGTAAGCCAAACACAACATCCATGCCTCACCGAGATTCGAACCCCTACCCATCTCGGACGAATGACCAGAAGCCATCGCTTAGACCACTGCGACACCGGGGCGGCAGGCAATAACGTTGGACAAGGAATTTACTGCATGGTGCGGCATCTAACAGGATAAAACATTTGTTGCTAAATGATTTATTTCTAAAAATACTGCAGAGCTCAGATTAGTACGTGGTTAAGAAAACTGAATATTTTGGTTTGGTGAAATTTTGAATCCTTAAAGTAATTTGTAAGTGCAAATTTTATTTGTTCCTGAATGACACATAATGCGAACATTTGTCTAATCACGATTAAAGCGCAGATTCGTTTTATTATTTGGAAAGGTTTTTATAACAGGAAAAGAAAATGACACATCAATTCCATTTCGACAAGACAAAATAAGGATTTACTTTAACATTAAGACAATGTTGAACATTTGGGTTTTACAATAATTGTTATGGGTTTGACCTGACTACATGAAATTTACTTCACAAAAGCTTCGCTTCATGTTTTTAGCAGAAATATGCCTCTTGAATAAGAACACCTGCGCTGGGTCACTTTGGTACACGAAAAGATAGAGCTATAAGTCAATCCCTTCTGAATCGGAGTCAAACTCATACTTCTAAACAGTGTTAATACATAACATGGAGAACTTCCTACGACTTCTGGTACGAGAACACACCTTTTATGTTATAAAAGTTTACACTATTACTTTGCTTACGGAATGTGATATCCTGGTAATTATGCGATGGAAATATAACACTAAAATTCAGAGATTTCCATTAGTGACGCAATCGTACAAAAAAACAAATATTCTTTTATGACAAATGTAATAAATGAGAACTGGTAGAGGGATTGAGAACGCAACATTTTTAAAAGTCTTTAAAATTCAATGATAAGCTAATACGTTAAAATCACCTCTGCTTTGCGCAAATAAGCACGTGTGCAGCCAATCACAGTCACGTACCAATGTCACGAAAGATATATATATAATACCTTGGTCATAGATCTCTCCGTCAAAATTTCGTTTCGTCTCAACATGGGAAAAGCAAAAGATTTGTATGATTTCGTCAAAGGCCATATCATTATGGTAAGACGCTTTGTTTAGAGCATCTCCGAAACAGCGCCGCTGGTGGGTTGATCACGCTATGCAGTAGTTGGGATCTATAAAAGGTGCTGCGAGACGCTGACACTTAGAGCCGTCAACAAGGCGTGAGCAGGCCACCCATCATTCGGGCCAGAGGTCAGAGCAGGCTATCTCGTCTTGTTTGCAGCAGCAGGAAGACTACTTTGAATGACATTACTCATAACTTCAATTGTGATGAAGGGCTAATGTTCCCGAACACACAGTTTATCGTACGTTGTTAACAGTTCACAGAATTATTAAAATATAATTCACTGAAGCAAATATCATTCAGAATCTCCACATTCTGCTCAGAAAAAGATTTAAGCTCAATTAATTTCCATTCCATTTCCTACGACGTTAACGACAACAACAAATCCTTAATTTTATTTCAACTTCACAGAACTTTAAACTACGTATCAACACACTTGGCTGACCTAGAATCTTACAGTTTTAATACTAATAGGATACACCAAGTGCCATTTGCCTGTTCCTTGTACCTAAAGTCTTTCACATACACATTCTAGAATCACTCACCATGCACACTTTATGGCCGAATAGGCTACTTATAAATTGTTTATCTAACTTAATTGTTATTTGAACTTCAGGCAATTAGCCGCTTTGATGATCTTTAGTCCTGTTGTTGCTTATGTGTGTTCCAGCTATTACTGGTAAGATTTTTTCTCATCATTTATTTTTCAAAAATGTTTGCACTTTAAGTGAGCTTCTGATTTTAATTTCTTTACAGGCATCATATCGTCACTTTTTTTGGATTTAGTGGCTTTGGGAGCATTGCCAATTGCCATTTGGTTATTCCAGTCGTTTACCGACACTAGAAAAGCCACTCCCAGAGGTTGATGCTCTCCTGAAGAAGGCTATCTGGTTTTGTTTTTTTTCATTTTACCACTTGTATTTTTATTTGTTTTTTGGTTTTGTAACTATTGCCTGACAGTTGGATATCTGGGATATCTGAACTTCTTGTTGTCATAACAACTTGCCAATTTTGCATATTGCATTTTCTATTTCGTTTACCCATGGTATATTTGAAGCCTAAGTTATTTTATCAAAATCTCTGTGCTTCTTCATTTATACCTCATATAACCCGGCACTATATCGAAACATTCTGGCTATGTGGCAAAGCGTGTAATGCTTATGAAAGAAAGTACTGCTAGTGGGGAAGGCCGTTGCCATGAAAGGATGTACCCAGTATGTAATAGTGTTTGAGCAGACGTCATAGTTTGCTTCACATGAATAACTGAAGCCAGGGATTTCCATCAGAACATTTTCCAATGCATTACACATCATCCATCAGCTTGTTTTCGTCCGATGGTTTATCCTGGTGTCAACAGTTTCCTAAGAAAACGACCTACACCTAACCGGCTGTCTATACGGTGTAAAAGTAAACGAGATCCATCGGACCAAATGAACCTCTTCCAATCATAATTGATCCGGTTTTGAGGCCGGTATATCAATTGTGGGCGCTTCCAACGGTAACCCGAAGTTAGCATTATTATTCGGACAGTCATGCGGCTGTGCGCTCCCATTTTTAAAAGTGTTTGATGCACAGTACGTTGTGTTACGTTACTATCGTCTTCAGTATTCAAATTACGAAGAAAATGCACACTGTATCGTTTCCGTTGGTTCGTGTTATTAGGATCAATATTCGCTCACTTGTATCATCAATTAGCTGCTATCGGCCTGCACCTTCTGTGTGGTTTGAAGATTTAAACTATGACCGCTTTTTAAAGTTATTAACCACACCTCACGGTGTGCACCTCGCAAACATTGCCGTCGGAGCAATTGCATGATCATTACAATGTGGCCTTTGTTGAATTCCTTTATGCCCACTAGCTTTACCATCTCAAGAACAAGAATAACACTCCTTAACAGAGCTGAGTATCAGGTGGTAATTTTGTTGCGTCATAACCTTAACACGGGAGGTCGTATATCCGCAATTGGTTTGGTTTGCACTAAGTCACGATAGTCATAATGTTTAGGCTTTTATGTGTACCTTTAAATTACTCTCCTCCTTCTTCTATAAATGCTGTCATATAACATCTACAAATCATGCAGACAAGACAGCTTCCTCTTTGATCATCTTATCTTATGCCTCTAACCACAAAATATTTTTTTTACATTCTAAAGAAATACTACATTCATTTAACATGCTCACAGAATGGTAATAATATATTGGTACATAATATTTTAAAATAATTTTTACAGAAGCAATTTCTTTGCTACTATCATTATGATTTTTTACGATTTTATATTTTGTTCGACAAACACTAAATATAGCAAATAACGTAAGGAAAAATATACCTACTGTTATTACAAAATATGTACAGCTATTTCAATGGTTTTCTAAAAAGTGGTCGTTCATGAACAGAACAGAATTGCGTTCGCAGTTACTTTCGCAGTGTCTATCTTTGTTTAGTAGAAATGTCTACTCATACATTAGATCTGAAATGTTCAAGATCGTATATATATTAAAGTTTGAGAACGTGGTTTGACTTGGCACTTAGCTGTGCGCTTAAGTTCCATATATGAATATTTATGAAGAAAGAATTGCCTAAACGTCGTCTGAATCTATCGCGAAAACAGGCAATTTCTAATCCTTTTTGGTATGAGTTGTTAATTTAGACTCAGCTAAATTAGTGAAAATAGTGATTTCCCAATCTGGCCGCAAACTACTTTAATAAATAATATAAGAAAGTAAAGAAACCATTTCTCCTGAATATTTATAGCAATTTGTATTTATCGCTACTTTTATTTTTTTTATTTTTGGAACTGACGCTGAACGAGATATAACGGAGGTCATCGAATGCTTTGTAGTAGACATAAAACTATATTTCATTTTATAATGATGAATACGTAAATTCGTTTCTTTCAAATAAGGAATCACTTTGTACAAATTGTTGAGTCTAAATATATCAGGTTGCTGCAGATAAAATGTCAGAAAATTGATGGGAACTTTAAACTTTCGAAAGAAACGGTGAAAAGTGAAATGGGTATATCAAAATAATCACCGATGGAGGTAAGTGAATTTTTCCGACGACATACAATCTTCTCAATAGAATAGTTAAAAGAAGTTTAGCTTGAGGATGTGAAAGATCGTTGAATAGGTTTCAAAAACTATTTTATTGCGAAACTATTTACTCCATTAAATGACGTCCAAGTGTTTGAAGAAAAGTTATTTTGATGGAGGAGATTTAGTGAATAATGTGCATGAGGTCAGTATCCGTACTTACATTTCTGCAGCCGTTGAATCTCCTGGGGTTCGAAATGAAATCTCTGTTACCACGGAAATGTATGGGACCATTGTGATTGACTGGCACCAGCTGTGTTTTTAGGGTTTGTAGTGGGAGTTGATGGCCTGAGGCCTCAAGCTAACTGTTACTTGCTTTTTCAAGCAAACTATTACTTGCCTGTGACATGATGGCTTGAGGCTGGCCGTAAGAGCTTGACCCATTTACAGACCGGACATCTGGTTTTGCCGCACCTTCAAGCAAATTGTTACTTGCTTGTGACAAGGTAAACAGCTAAGTAAACAATTTTTACTCACAATCATACGTTGCAATACATTTTTGATAAACGTATGCTGAGTGTATGTAATTATTAGTAACTTATACAGCTGCATTGATCAAACAATAGATGGTAGTAAAAGTAGATGATAGTACCAAACAACTCTCTGTGCTATAAGACTTGTCCCGCATGTTACGGATATGTTTGTACCATCACCTGCTACATCATTAGATTTTCATTCAGCATCAGAAGTTGAGATAAATTGCAATGAAACTGAGGAATTGTACAACAATCCGGAAATAGGAAGTGAATTACAGGAGTTTCCACAAAGCGAAATACATTTTTTGGTATTTTGGAATTTTTTCCTTATATACTATTTTCTAGGGCCAGTAGCACACACGAAAGTTCCTCATACAGTACGTCAAAGTAAAACACGCGAAATCGATTTTACGTAACAATGATAAACTTCAACTGATGAAGCTTCTCAAACTTATCTTTTAAAATTTAACCATGGCTGCAAACCAATATAATTTTTCTGTTAATTCTCTTGCATATCTGTCTACAAGGGTATTCAAGATACAACTGAAGGGAAAGCATATTTATTAAAGTTTTAAAATAGGCATAAATCTATTAAAAAGAGTGGAAATTAACATAGAATATAGCAACCTGCTTCATGAGAAAATACAATAATTCCATGAAAACTATCTGCCCAGATTTCAGAATGAACCAAGTGTAGGCACGCAAGAAACGGACATCCCGTTCTGGTAAGCAGAAGCATCGAATTCGGTAAATTGTTGATACATCAACACCTTAAACTGTATCTAGGAAAATCTGTATCAGAAGAAATCAGCTTATACATATTCATGAAAAGAATGAAGGAAACAAATTATTTAATTTGTTTTCTGTGAGGAAACAGGTTCCGTACGGTTTGAAGTTGATATTTTATACCTTGAAGTTATAAACCAAACTAACGGAAAATAATAACATTCGCTCTCACATCATTTCTCATGGAATCATGGAACAAAAATTATATTTCCCTGGGGTAGTTTTTTTTATTGAATTTTAACGACCACGGTGAGCAACGCAATGAGCTATAAGTAGTCGCCCGTCCATAGTTTAGGGCCACTGACTCCAGGGAAGGGAGAGAGTCAGTGCCGTAAGCCAAACACAACATCCATGCCTCACCGAGATTCGAACCCCTACCCATCTCGGACGAATGACCAGAAGCCATCGCTTAGACCACTGCGACACCGGGGCGGCAGGCAATAACGTTGGACAAGGAATTTACTGCATGGTGCGGCATCTAACAGGATAAAACATTTGTTGCTAAATGATTTATTTCTAAAAATACTGCAGAGCTCAGATTAGTACGTGGTTAAGAAAACTGAATATTTTGGTTTGGTGAAATTTTGAATCCTTAAAGTAATTTGTAAGTGCAAATTTTATTTGTTCCTGAATGACACATAATGCGAACATTTGTCTAATCACGATTAAAGCGCAGATTCGTTTTATTATTTGGAAAGGTTTTTATAACAGGAAAAGAAAATGACACATCAATTCCATTTCGACAAGACAAAATAAGGATTTACTTTAACATTAAGACAATGTTGAACATTTGGGTTTTACAATAATTGTTATGGGTTTGACCTGACTACATGAAATTTACTTCACAAAAGCTTCGCTTCATGTTTTTAGCAGAAATATGCCTCTTGAATAAGAACACCTGCGCTGGGTCACTTTGGTGCACGAAAAGAAAGAGCTATAAGTCAATCCCTTCTGAATCGGAGTCAAACTCATACTTCTAAACAGTGTTAATACATAACATGGAGAACTTCCTACGACTTCTGGTACGAGAACACACCTTTTATGTTATAAAAGTTTACACTATTACTTTGCTTACGGAATGTGATATCCTGGTAATTATGCGATGGAAATATAACACTAAAATTCAGAGATTTCCATTAGTGACGCAATCGTACAAAAAAACCAAATATTCTTTTATGACAAATGTAATAAATGAGAACTGGTAGAGGGATTGAGAACGCAACATTTTTAAAAGTCTTTAAAATTCAATGATAAGCTAATACGTTAAAATCACCTCTGCTTTGCGCAAATAAGCACGTGTGCAGCCAATCACAGTCACGTACCAATGTCACGAAAGATATATATATAATACCTTGGTCATAGATCTCTCCGTCAAAATTTCGTTTCGTCTCAACATGGGAAAAGCAAAAGATTTGTATGATTTCGTCAAAGGCCATATCATTATGGTAAGACGCTTTGTTTAGAGCATCTCCGAAACAGCGCCGCTGGTGGGTTGATCACGCTATGCAGTAGTTGGGATCTATAAAAGGTGCTGCGAGACGCTGACACTTAGAGCCGTCAACAAGGCGTGAGCAGGCCACCCATCATTCGGGCCAGAGGTCAGAGCAGGCTATCTCGTCTTGTTTGCAGCAGCAGGAAGACTACTTTGAATGACATTACTCATAACTTCAATTGTGATGAAGGGCTAATGTTCCCGAACACACAGTTTATCGTACGTTGTTAACAGTTCACAGAATTATTAAAATATAATTCACTGAAGCAAATATCATTCAGAATCTCCACATTCTGCTCAGAAAAAGATTTAAGCTCAATTAATTTCCATTCCATTTCCTACGACGTTAACGACAACAACAAATCCTTAATTTTATTTCAACTTCACAGAACTTTAAACTACGTATCAACACACTTGGCTGACCTAGAATCTTACAGTTTTAATACTAATAGGATACACCAAGTGCCATTTGCCTGTTCCTTGTACCTAAAGTCTTTCACATACACATTCTAGAATCACTCACCATGCACACTTTATGGCCGAATAGGCTACTTATAAATTGTTTATCTAACTTAATTGTTATTTGAACTTCAGGCAATTAGCCGCTTTGATGATCTTTAGTCCTGTTGTTGCTTATGTGTGTTCCAGCTATTACTGGTAAGATTTTTTCTCATCATTTATTTTTCAAAAATGTTTGCACTTTAAGTGAGCTTCTGATTTTAATTTCTTTACAGGCATCATATCGTCACTTTTTTTGGATTTAGTGGCTTTGGGAGCATTGCCAATTGCCATTTGGTTATTCCAGTCGTTTACCGACACTAGAAAAGCCACTCCCAGAGGTTGATGCTCTCCTGAAGAAGGCTATCTGGTTTTGTTTTTTTTCATTTTACCACTTGTATTTTTATTTTTTTTTTGGTTTTGTAACTATTGCCTGACAGTTGGATATCTGGGATATCTGAACTTCTTGTTGTCATAACAACTTGCCAATTTTGCATATTGCATTTTCTATTTCGTTTACCCATGGTATATTTGAAGCCGAAGTTATTTTATCAAAATCTCTGTGCTTCTTCATTTTTACCTCATATAACGCGGCACTATATCGAAACATTCTGGCTATGTGGCAAAGCGTGTAATGCTTATGAAAGAAAGTACTGCTAGTGGGGAAGGCCGTTGCCATGAAAGGATGTACCCAGTATATAATAGTGTTTGAGCAGACGTCATAGTTTGCTTCACATGAATAACTGAAGCCAGGGATTTCCATCAGAACATTTTCCAATGCATTACACATCATCCATCAGCTTGTTTTCGTCCGATGGTTTATCCTGGTGTCAACAGTTTCCTAAGAAAACGACCTACACCTAACCGGCTGTCTATACGGTGTAAAAGTAAACGAGATCCATCGGACCAAATGAACCTCTTCCAATCATAATTGATCCGGTTTTAAGGCCGGTATATCAATTGTGGGCGCTTCCAACGGTAACCCGAAGTTAGCATTATTATTCGGACAGTCATGCGGCTGTGCGCTCCCATTTTTAAAAGTGTTTGATGCACAGTACGTTGTGTTACGTTACTATCGTCTTCAGTATTCAAATTACGAAGAAAATGCACACTGTATCGTTTCCGTTGGTTCGTGTTATTAGGATCAATATTCGCTCACTTGTATCATCAATTAGCTGCTATCGGCCTGCACCTTCTGTGTGGTTTGAAGATTTAAACTATGACCGCTTTTTAAAGTTATTAACCACACCTCACGGTGTGCACCTCGCAAACATTGCCGTCGGAGCAATTGCATGATCATTACAATGTGGCCTTTGTTGAATTCCTTTATGCCCACTAGCTTTACCATCTCAAGAACAAGAATAACACTCCTTAACAGAGCTGAGTATCAGGTGGTAATTTTGTTGCGTCATAACCTTAACACGGGAGGTCATATATCCGCAATTGGTTTGGTTTGCACTAAGTCACGATAGTCATAATGTTTAGGCTTTTATGTGTACCTTTAAATTACTCTCCTCCTTCTTCTATAAATGCTGTCATATAACATCTACAAATCATGCAGACAAGACAGCTTCCTCTCTGATCATCTTATCTTATGCCTCTAACCACAAAATATATTTTTTACATTCTAAAGAAATACTACATTCATTTAACATGCTCGCAGAATGGTAATAATATATTGGTACATAATATTTTAAAATAATTTTTACAGAAGCAATTTCTTTGCTACTATCATTATGATTTTTTACGATTTTATATTTTGTTCGACAAACACTAAATATAGCAAATAACGTAAGGAAAAATATACCTACTGTTATTACAAAATATGTACAGCTATTTCAATGGTTTTCTAAAAAGTGGTCGTTCATGAACAGAACAGAATTGCGTTCGCAGTTACTTTCGCAGTGTCTATCTTTGTTTAGTAGAAATGTCTACTCATACATTAGATCTGAAATGTTCAAGATCGTATATATATTAAAGTTTGAGAACGTGGTTTGACTTGGCACTTAGCTGTGCGCTTAAGTTCCATATATGAATATTTATGAAGAAAGAATTGCCTAAACGTCGTCTGAATCTATCGCGAAAACAGGCAATTTCTAATCCTTTTTGGTATGAGTTGTTAATTTAGACTCAGCTAAATTAGTGAAAATAGTGATTTCCCAATCTGGCCGCAAACTACTTTAATAAATAATATAAGAAAGTAAAGAAACCATTTCTCCTGAATATTTATAGCAATTTGTATTTGTCGCTACTTTTATTTTTTTTATTTTTGGAACTGACGCTGAACGAGATATAACGGAGGTCATCGAATGCTTTGTAGTAGACATAAAACTATATTTCATTTTATAATGATGAATACGTAAATTCGTTTCTTTCAAATAAGGAATCACTTTGTACAAATTGTTGAGTCTAAATATATCAGGTTGCTGCAGATAAAATGTCAGAAAATTGATGGGAACTTTAAACTTTCGAAAGAAACGGTGAAAAGTGAAATGGGTATATCAAAATAATCACCGATGGAGGTAAGTGAATTTTTCCGACGACATACAATCTTCTCAATAGAATAGTTAAAAGAAGTTTAGCTTGAGGATGTGAAAGATCGTTGAATATGTTTCAAAAACTATTTTATTGCGAAACTATTTACTCCGTTAAATGACGTCCAAGTGTTTGAAGAAAAGTTATTTTGATGGAGGAGATTTAGTGAATAATGTGCATGAGGTCAGTATCCGTACTTACATTTCTGCAGCCGTTGAATCTCCTGGGGTTCGAAATGAAATCTCTGTTACCACGGAAATGTATGGGACCATTGTGATTGACTGGCACCAGCTGTGTTTTTAGGGTTTGTAGTGGGAGTTGATGGCCTGAGGCCTCAAGCTAACTGTTACTTGCTTTTTCAAGCAAACTATTACTTGCCTGTGACATGATGGCTTGAGGCTGGCCGTAAGAGCTTGACCCATTTACAGACCGGCCATCTGGTTTTGCCGCACCTTCAAGCAAATTGTTACTTGCTTGTGACAAGGTAAACAGCTAAGTAAACAATTTTTACTCACAATCATACGTTGCAATACATTTTTGATAAACGTATGCTGAGTGTATGTAATTATTAGTAACTTATACAGCTGCATTGATCAAACAATAGATGGTAGTAAAAGTAGATGATAGTACCAAACAACTCTCTGTGCTATAAGACTTGTCCCGCATGTTCGGATATGTTTGTACCATCACCTGCTACATCATTAGATTTTCATTCAGCATCAGAAGTTGAGATAAATTGCAATGAAACTGAGGAATTGTACAACAATCCGGAAATAGGAAGTGAATTACAGGAGTTTCCACAAAGCGAAATACATTTTTTGGTATTTTGGAATTTTTTCCCTTATATACTATTTTCTAGGGCCAGTAGCACACACGAAAGTTCCTCATACAGTACGTCAAAGTAAAACACGCGAAATCGATTTTACGTAACAATGATAAACTTCAACTGATGAAGCTTCTCAAACTTATCTTTTAAAATTTAACCATGGCTGCAAACCAATATAATTTTTCTGTTAATTCTCTTGCATGGCTGTCTACAAGGGTATTCAAGATACAACTGAAGGGAAAGCATATTTATTAAAGTTTTAAAATAGGCATAAATCTATTAAAAAGAGTGGAAATTAACATAGAATATAGCAACCTGCTTCATGAGAAAATACAATAATTCCATGAAAACTATCTGCCCAGATTTCAGAATGAACCAAGTGTAGGCACGCAAGAAACGGACATCCCGTTCTGGTAAGCAGAAGCATCGAATTCGGTAAATTGTTGATACATCAACACCTTAAACTGTATCTAGGAAAATCTGTATCAGAAGAAATCAGCTTATACATATTCATGAAAAGAATGAAGGAAACAAATTATTTAATTTGTTTTCTGTGAGGAAACAGGTTCCGTACGGTTTGAAGTTGATATTTTATACCTTGAAGTTATAAACCAAACTAACGGAAAATAATAACATTCGCTCTCACATCATTTCTCATGGAATCATGGAACAAAAATTATATTTCCCTCGGGTAGTTTTTTTTATTGAATTTTAACGACCACGGTGAGCAACGCAATGAGCTATAAGTAGTCGCCCGTCCATAGTTTAGGGCCACTGACTCCAGGGAAGGGAGAGAGTCAGTGCCGTAAGCCAAACACAACATCCATGCCTCACCGAGATTCGAACCCCTACCCATCTCGGACGAATGACCAGAAGCCATCGCTTAGACCACTGCGACACCGGGGCGGCAGGCAATAACGTTGGACAAGGAATTTACTGCATGGTGCGGCATCTAACAGGATAAAACATTTGTTGCTAAATGATTTATTTCTAAAAATACTGCAGAGCTCGGATTAGTACGTGGTTAAGAAAACTGAATATTTTGGTTTGGTGAAATTTTGAATCCTTAAAGTAATTTGTAAGTGCAAATTTTATTTGTTCCTGAATGACACATAATGCGAACATTTGTCTAATCACGATTAAAGCGCAGATTCGTTTTATTATTTGGAAAGGTTTTTATAACAGGAAAAGAAAATGACACATCAATTCCATTTCGACAAGACAAAATAAGGATTTACTTTAACATTAAGACAATGTTGAACATTTGGGTTTTACAATAATTGTTATGGGTTTGACCTGACTACATGAAATTTACTTCACAAAAGCTTCGCTTCATGTTTTTAGCAGAAATATGCCTCTTGAATAAGAACACCTGCGCTGGGTCACTTTGGTGCACGAAAAGAAAGAGCTATAAGTCAATCCCTTCTGAATCGGAGTCAAACTCATACTTCGAAACAGTGTTAATACATAACATGGAGAACTTCCTACGACTTCTGGTACGAGAACACACCTTTTATGTTATAAAAGTTTACACTATTACTTTGCTTACGGAATGTGATATCCTGGTAATTATGCGATGGAAATATAACACTAAAATTCAGAGATTTCCATTAGTGACGCAATCGTACAAAAAAACAAATATTCTTTTATGACAAATGTAATAAATGAGAACTGGTAGAGGGATTGAGAACGCAACATTTTTAAAAGTCTTTAAAATTCAATGATAAGCTAATACGTTAAAATCACCTCTGCTTTGCGCAAATAAGCACGTGTGCAGCCAATCACAGTCACGTACCAATGTCACGAAAGATATATATATAATACCTTGGTCATAGATCTCTCCGTCAAAATTTCGTTTCGTCTCAACATGGGAAAAGCAAAAGATTTGTATGATTTCGTCAAAGGCCATATCATTATGGTAAGACGCTTTGTTTAGAGCATCTCCGAAACAGCGCCGCTGGTGGGTTGATCACGCTATGCAGTAGTTGGGATCTATAAAAGGTGCTGCGAGACGCTGACACTTAGAGCCGTCAACAAGGCGTGAGCAGGCCACCCATCATTCGGGCCAGAGGTCAGAGCAGGCTATCTCGTCTTGTTTGCAGCAGCAGGAAGACTACTTTGAATGACATTACTCATAACTTCAATTGTGATGAAGGGCTAATGTTCCCGAACACACAGTTTATCGTACGTTGTTAACAGTTCACAGAATTATTAAAATATAATTCACTGAAGCAAATATCATTCAGAATCTCCACATTCTGCTCAGAAAAAGATTTAAGCTCAATTAATTTCCATTCCATTTCCTACGACGTTAACGACAACAACAAATCCTTAATTTTATTTCAACTTCACAGAACTTTAAACTACGTATCAACACACTTGGCTGACCTAGAATCTTACAGTTTTAATACTAATAGGATACACCAAGTGCCATTTGCCTGTTCCTTGTACCTAAAGTCTTTCACATACACATTCTAGAATCACTCACCATGCACACTTTATGGCCGAATAGGCTACTTATAAATTGTTTATCTAACTTAATTGTTATTTGAACTTCAGGCAATTAGCCGCTTTGATGATCTTTAGTCCTGTTGTTGCTTATGTGTGTTCCAGCTATTACTGGTAAGATTTTTTCTCATCATTTATTTTTCAAAAATGTTTGCACTTTAAGTGAGCTTCTGATTTTAATTTCTTTACAGGCATCATATCGTCACTTTTTTTGGATTTAGTGGCTTTGGGAGCATTGCCAATTGCCATTTGGTTATTCCAGTCGTTTACCGACACTAGAAAAGCCACTCCCAGAGGTTGATGCTCTCCTGAAGAAGGCTATCTGGTTTTGTTTTTTTTCATTTTACCACTTGTATTTTTATTTTTTTTGGTTTTGTAACTATTGCCTGACAGTTGGATATCTGGGATATCTGAACTTCTTGTTGTCATAACAACTTGCCAATTTTGCATATTGCATTTTCTATTTCGTTTACCCATGGTATATTTGAAGCCGAAGTTATTTTATCAAAATCTCTGTGCTTCTTCATTTTTACCTCATATAACGCGGCACTATATCGAAACATTCTGGCTATGTGGCAAAGCGTGTAATGCTTATGAAAGAAAGTACTGCTAGTGGGGAAGGCCGTTGCCATGAAAGGATGTACCCAGTATATAATAGTGTTTGAGCAGACGTCATAGTTTGCTTCACATGAATAACTGAAGCCAGGGATTTCCATCAGAACATTTTCCAATGCATTACACATCATCCATCAGCTTGTTTTCGTCCGATGGTTTATCCTGGTGTCAACAGTTTCCTAAGAAAACGACCTACACCTAACCGGCTGTCTATACGGTGTAAAAGTAAACGAGATCCATCGGACCAAATGAACCTCTTCCAATCATAATTGATCCGGTTTTAAGGCCGGTATATCAATTGTGGGCGCTTCCAACGGTAACCCGAAGTTAGCATTATTATTCGGACAGTCATGCGGCTGTGCGCTCCCATTTTTAAAAGTGTTTGATGCACAGTACGTTGTGTTACGTTACTATCGTCTTCAGTATTCAAATTACGAAGAAAATGCACACTGTATCGTTTCCGTTGGTTCGTGTTATTAGGATCAATATTCGCTCACTTGTATCATCAATTAGCTGCTATCGGCCTGCACCTTCTGTGTGGTTTGAAGATTTAAACTATGACCGCTTTTTAAAGTTATTAACCACACCTCACGGTGTGCACCTCGCAAACATTGCCGTCGGAGCAATTGCATGATCATTACAATGTGGCCTTTGTTGAATTCCTTTATGCCCACTAGCTTTACCATCTCAAGAACAAGAATAACACTCCTTAACAGAGCTGAGTATCAGGTGGTAATTTTGTTGCGTCATAACCTTAACACGGGAGGTCATATATCCGCAATTGGTTTGGTTTGCACTAAGTCACGATAGTCATAATGTTTAGGCTTTTATGTGTACCTTTAAATTACTCTCCTCCTTCTTCTATAAATGCTGTCATATAACATCTACAAATCATGCAGACAAGACAGCTTCCTCTCTGATCATCTTATCTTATGCCTCTAACCACAAAATATATTTTTTACATTCTAAAGAAATACTACATTCATTTAACATGCTCGCAGAATGGTAATAATATATTGGTACATAATATTTTAAAATAATTTTTACAGAAGCAATTTCTTTGCTACTATCATTATGATTTTTTACGATTTTATATTTTGTTCGACAAACACTAAATATAGCAAATAACGTAAGGAAAAATATACCTACTGTTATTACAAAATATGTACAGCTATTTCAATGGTTTTCTAAAAAGTGGTCGTTCATGAACAGAACAGAATTGCGTTCGCAGTTACTTTCGCAGTGTCTATCTTTGTTTAGTAGAAATGTCTACTCATACATTAGATCTGAAATGTTCAAGATCGTATATATATTAAAGTTTGAGAACGTGGTTTGACTTGGCACTTAGCTGTGCGCTTAAGTTCCATATATGAATATTTATGAAGAAAGAATTGCCTAAACGTCGTCTGAATCTATCGCGAAAACAGGCAATTTCTAATCCTTTTTGGTATGAGTTGTTAATTTAGACTCAGCTAAATTAGTGAAAATAGTGATTTCCCAATCTGGCCGCAAACTACTTTAATAAATAATATAAGAAAGTAAAGAAACCATTTCTCCTGAATATTTATAGCAATTTGTATTTGTCGCTACTTTTATTTTTTTTATTTTTGGAACTGACGCTGAACGAGATATAACGGAGGTCATCGAATGCTTTGTAGTAGACATAAAACTATATTTCATTTTATAATGATGAATACGTAAATTCGTTTCTTTCAAATAAGGAATCACTTTGTACAAATTGTTGAGTCTAAATATATCAGGTTGCTGCAGATAAAATGTCAGAAAATTGATGGGAACTTTAAACTTTCGAAAGAAACGGTGAAAAGTGAAATGGGTATATCAAAATAATCACCGATGGAGGTAAGTGAATTTTTCCGACGACATACAATCTTCTCAATAGAATAGTTAAAAGAAGTTTAGCTTGAGGATGTGAAAGATCGTTGAATAGGTTTCAAAAACTATTTTATTGCGAAACTATTTACTCCGTTAAATGACGTCCAAGTGTTTGAAGAAAAGTTATTTTGATGGAGGAGATTTAGTGAATAATGTGCATGAGGTCAGTATCCGTACTTACATTTCTGCAGCCGTTGAATCTCCTGGGGTTCGAAATGAAATCTCTGTTACCACGGAAATGTATGGGACCATTGTGATTGACTGGCACCAGCTGTGTTTTTAGGGTTTGTAGTGGGAGTTGATGGCCTGAGGCCTCAAGCTAACTGTTACTTGCTTTTTCAAGCAAACTATTACTTGCCTGTGACATGTTGGCTTGAGGCTGGCCGTAAGAGCTTGACCCATTTACAGACCGGCCATCTGGTTTTGCCGCACCTTCAAGCAAATTGTTACTTGCTTGTGACAAGGTAAACAGCTAAGTAAACAATTTTTACTCACAATCATACGTTGCAATACATTTTTGATAAACGTATGCTGAGTGTATGTAATTATTAGTAACTTATACAGCTGCATTGATCAAACAATAGATGGTAGTAAAAGTAGATGATAGTACCAAACAACTCTCTGTGCTATAAGACTTGTCCCGCATGTTCGGATATGTTTGTACCATCACCTGCTACATCATTAGATTTTCATTCAGCATCAGAAGTTGAGATAAATTGCAATGAAACTGAGGAATTGTACAACAATCCGGAAATAGGAAGTGAATTACAGGAGTTTCCACAAAGCGAAATACATTTTTTGGTATTTTGGAATTTTTTCCCTTATATACTATTTTCTAGGGCCAGTAGCACACACGAAAGTTCCTCATACAGTACGTCAAAGTAAAACACGCGAAATCGATTTTACGTAACAATGATAAACTTCAACTGATGAAGCTTCTCAAACTTATCTTTTAAAATTTAACCATGGCTGCAAACCAATATAATTTTTCTGTTAATTCTCTTGCATGGCTGTCTACAAGGGTATTCAAGATACAACTGAAGGGAAAGCATATTTATTAAAGTTTTAAAATAGGCATAAATCTATTAAAAAGAGTGGAAATTAACATAGAATATAGCAACCTGCTTCATGAGAAAATACAATAATTCCATGAAAACTATCTGCCCAGATTTCAGAATGAACCAAGTGTAGGCACGCAAGAAACGGACATCCCGTTCTGGTAAGCAGAAGCATCGAATTCGGTAAATTGTTGATACATCAACACCTTAAACTGTATCTAGGAAAATCTGTATCAGAAGAAATCAGCTTATACATATTCATGAAAAGAATGAAGGAAACAAATTATTTAATTTGTTTTCTGTGAGGAAACAGGTTCCGTACGGTTTGAAGTTGATATTTTATACCTTGAAGTTATAAACCAAACTAACGGAAAATAATAACATTCGCTCTCACATCATTTCTCATGGAATCATGGAACAAAAATTATATTTCCCTCGGGTAGTTTTTTTATTGAATTTTAACGACCACGGTGAGCAACGCAATGAGCTATAAGTAGTCGCCCGTCCATAGTTTAGGGCCACTGACTCCAGGGAAGGGAGAGAGTCAGTGCCGTAAGCCAAACACAACATCCATGCCTCACCGAGATTCGAACCCCTACCCATCTCGGACGAATGACCAGAAGCCATCGCTTAGACCACTGCGACACCGGGGCGGCAGGCAATAACGTTGGACAAGGAATTTACTGCATGGTGCGGCATCTAACAGGATAAAACATTTGTTGCTAAATGATTTATTTCTAAAAATACTGCAGAGCTCGGATTAGTACGTGGTTAAGAAAACTGAATATTTTGGTTTGGTGAAATTTTGAATCCTTAAAGTAATTTGTAAGTGCAAATTTTATTTGTTCCTGAATGACACATAATGCGAACATTTGTCTAATCACGATTAAAGCGCAGATTCGTTTTATTATTTGGAAAGGTTTTTATAACAGGAAAAGAAAATGACACATCAATTCCATTTCGACAAGACAAAATAAGGATTTACTTTAACATTAAGACAATGTTGAACATTTGGGTTTTACAATAATTGTTATGGGTTTGACCTGACTACATGAAATTTACTTCACAAAAGCTTCGCTTCATGTTTTTAGCAGAAATATGCCTCTTGAATAAGAACACCTGCGCTGGGTCACTTTGGTGCACGAAAAGAAAGAGCTATAAGTCAATCCCTTCTGAATCGGAGTCAAACTCATACTTCTAAACAGTGTTAATACATAACATGGAGAACTTCCTACGACTTCTGGTACGAGAACACACCTTTTATGTTATAAAAGTTTACACTATTACTTTGCTTACGGAATGTGATATCCTGGTAATTATGCGATGGAAATATAACACTAAAATTCAGAGATTTCCATTAGTGACGCAATCGTACAAAAAAACAAATATTCTTTTATGACAAATGTAATAAATGAGAACTGGTAGAGGGATTGAGAACGCAACATTTTTAAAAGTCTTTAAAATTCAATGATAAGCTAATACGTTAAAATCACCTCTGCTTTGCGCAAATAAGCACGTGTGCAGCCAATCACAGTCACGTACCAATGTCACGAAAGATATATATATATAATACCTTGGTCATAGATCTCTCCGTCAAAATTTCGTTTCGTCTCAACATGGGAAAAGCAAAAGATTTGTATGATTTCGTCAAAGGCCATATCATTATGGTAAGACGCTTTGTTTAGAGCATCTCCGAAACAGCGCCGCTGGTGGGTTGATCACGCTATGCAGTAGTTGGGATCTATAAAAGGTGCTGCGAGACGCTGACACTTAGAGCCGTCAACAAGGCGTGAGCAGGCCACCCATCATTCGGGCCAGAGGTCAGAGCAGGCTATCTCGTCTTGTTTGCAGCAGCAGGAAGACTACTTTGAATGACATTACTCATAACTTCAATTGTGATGAAGGGCTAATGTTCCCGAACACACAGTTTATCGTACGTTGTTAACAGTTCACAGAATTATTAAAATATAATTCACTGAAGCAAATATCATTCAGAATCTCCACATTCTGCTCAGAAAAAGATTTAAGCTCAATTAATTTCCATTCCATTTCCTACGACGTTAACGACAACAACAAATCCTTAATTTTATTTCAACTTCACAGAACTTTAAACTACGTATCAACACACTTGGCTGACCTAGAATCTTACAGTTTTAATACTAATAGGATACACCAAGTGCCATTTGCCTGTTCCTTGTACCTAAAGTCTTTCACATACACATTCTAGAATCACTCACCATGCACACTTTATGGCCGAATAGGCTACTTATAAATTGTTTATCTAACTTAATTGTTATTTGAACTTCAGGCAATTAGCCGCTTTGATGATCTTTAGTCCTGTTGTTGCTTATGTGTGTTCCAGCTATTACTGGTAAGATTTTTTCTCATCATTTATTTTTCAAAAATGTTTGCACTTTAAGTGAGCTTCTGATTTTAATTTCTTTACAGGCATCATATCGTCACTTTTTTTGGATTTAGTGGCTTTGGGAGCATTGCCAATTGCCATTTGGTTATTCCAGTCGTTTACCGACACTAGAAAAGCCACTCCCAGAGGTTGATGCTCTCCTGAAGAAGGCTATCTGGTTTTGTTTTTTTTTCATTTTACCACTTGTATTTTTATTTTTTTTGGTTTTGTAACTATTGCCTGACAGTTGGATATCTGGGATATCTGAACTTCTTGTTGTCATAACAACTTGCCAATTTTGCATATTGCATTTTCTATTTCGTTTACCCATGGTATATTTGAAGCCGAAGTTATTTTATCAAAATCTCTGTGCTTCTTCATTTTTACCTCATATAACGCGGCACTATATCGAAACATTCTGGCTATGTGGCAAAGCGTGTAATGCTTATGAAAGAAAGTACTGCTAGTGGGGAAGGCCGTTGCCATGAAAGGATGTACCCAGTATATAATAGTGTTTGAGCAGACGTCATAGTTTGCTTCACATGAATAACTGAAGCCAGGGATTTCCATCAGAACATTTTCCAATGCATTACACATCATCCATCAGCTTGTTTTCGTCCGATGGTTTATCCTGGTGTCAACAGTTTCCTAAGAAAACGACCTACACCTAACCGGCTGTCTATACGGTGTAAAAGTAAACGAGATCCATCGGACCAAATGAACCTCTTCCAATCATAATTGATCCGGTTTTAAGGCCGGTATATCAATTGTGGGCGCTTCCAACGGTAACCCGAAGTTAGCATTATTATTCGGACAGTCATGCGGCTGTGCGCTCCCATTTTTAAAAGTGTTTGATGCACAGTACGTTGTGTTACGTTACTATCGTCTTCAGTATTCAAATTACGAAGAAAATGCACACTGTATCGTTTCCGTTGGTTCGTGTTATTAGGATCAATATTCGCTCACTTGTATCATCAATTAGCTGCTATCGGCCTGCACCTTCTGTGTGGTTTGAAGATTTAAACTATGACCGCTTTTTAAAGTTATTAACCACACCTCACGGTGTGCACCTCGCAAACATTGCCGTCGGAGCAATTGCATGATCATTACAATGTGGCCTTTGTTGAATTCCTTTATGCCCACTAGCTTTACCATCTCAAGAACAAGAATAACACTCCTTAACAGAGCTGAGTATCAGGTGGTAATTTTGTTGCGTCATAACCTTAACACGGGAGGTCATATATCCGCAATTGGTTTGGTTTGCACTAAGTCACGATAGTCATAATGTTTAGGCTTTTATGTGTACCTTTAAATTACTCTCCTCCTTCTTCTATAAATGCTGTCATATAACATCTACAAATCATGCAGACAAGACAGCTTCCTCTCTGATCATCTTATCTTATGCCTCTAACCACAAAATATATTTTTTACATTCTAAAGAAATACTACATTCATTTAACATGCTCGCAGAATGGTAATAATATATTGGTACATAATATTTTAAAATAATTTTTACAGAAGCAATTTCTTTGCTACTATCATTATGATTTTTTACGATTTTATATTTTGTTCGACAAACACTAAATATAGCAAATAACGTAAGGAAAAATATACCTACTGTTATTACAAAATATGTACAGCTATTTCAATGGTTTTCTAAAAAGTGGTCGTTCATGAACAGAACAGAATTGCGTTCGCAGTTACTTTCGCAGTGTCTATCTTTGTTTAGTAGAAATGTCTACTCATACATTAGATCTGAAATGTTCAAGATCGTATATATATTAAAGTTTGAGAACGTGGTTTGACTTGGCACTTAGCTGTGCGCTTAAGTTCCATATATGAATATTTATGAAGAAAGAATTGCCTAAACGTCGTCTGAATCTATCGCGAAAACAGGCAATTTCTAATCCTTTTTGGTATGAGTTGTTAATTTAGACTCAGCTGAATTAGTGAAAATAGTGATTTCCCAATCTGGCCGCAAACTACTTTAATAAATAATATAAGAAAGTAAAGAAACCATTTCTCCTGAATATTTATAGCAATTTGTATTTGTCGCTACTTTTATTTTTTTTATTTTTGGAACTGACGCTGAACGAGATATAACGGAGGTCATCGAATGCTTTGTAGTAGACATAAAACTATATTTCATTTTATAATGATGAATACGTAAATTCGTTTCTTTCAAATAAGGAATCACTTTGTACAAATTGTTGAGTCTAAATATATCAGGTTGCTGCAGATAAAATGTCAGAAAATTGATGGGAACTTTAAACTTTCGAAAGAAACGGTGAAAAGTGAAATGGGTATATCAAAATAATCACCGATGGAGGTAAGTGAATTTTTCCGACGACATACAATCTTCTCAATAGAATAGTTAAAAGAAGTTTAGCTTGAGGATGTGAAAGATCGTTGAATAGGTTTCAAAAACTATTTTATTGCGAAACTATTTACTCCGTTAAATGACGTCCAAGTGTTTGAAGAAAAGTTATTTTGATGGAGGAGATTTAGTGAATAATGTGCATGAGGTCAGTATCCGTACTTACATTTCTGCAGCCGTTGAATCTCCTGGGGTTCGAAATGAAATCTCTGTTACCACGGAAATGTATGGGACCATTGTGATTGACTGGCACCAGCTGTGTTTTTAGGGTTTGTAGTGGGAGTTGATGGCCTGAGGCCTCAAGCTAACTGTTACTTGCTTTTTCAAGCAAACTATTACTTGCCTGTGACATGATGGCTTGAGGCTGGCCGTAAGAGCTTGACCCATTTACAGACCGGCCATCTGGTTTTGCCGCACCTTCAAGCAAATTGTTACTTGCTTGTGACAAGGTAAACAGCTAAGTAAACAATTTTTACTCACAATCATACGTTGCAATACATTTTTGATAAACGTATGCTGAGTGTATGTAATTATTAGTAACTTATACAGCTGCATTGATCAAACAATAGATGGTAGTAAAAGTAGATGATAGTACCAAACAACTCTCTGTGCTATAAGACTTGTCCCGCATGTTCGGATATGTTTGTACCATCACCTGCTACATCATTAGATTTTCATTCAGCATCAGAAGTTGAGATAAATTGCAATGAAACTGAGGAATTGTACAACAATCCGGAAATAGGAAGTGAATTACAGGAGTTTCCACAAAGCGAAATACATTTTTTGGTATTTTGGAATTTTTTCCCTTATATACTATTTTCTAGGGCCAGTAGCACACACGAAAGTTCCTCATACAGTACGTCAAAGTAAAACACGCGAAATCGATTTTACGTAACAATGATAAACTTCAACTGATGAAGCTTCTCAAACTTATCTTTTAAAATTTAACCATGGCTGCAAACCAATATAATTTTTCTGTTAATTCTCTTGCATGGCTGTCTACAAGGGTATTCAAGATACAACTGAAGGGAAAGCATATTTATTAAAGTTTTAAAATAGGCATAAATCTATTAAAAAGAGTGGAAATTAACATAGAATATAGCAACCTGCTTCATGAGAAAATACAATAATTCCATGAAAACTATCTGCCCAGATTTCAGAATGAACCAAGTGTAGGCACGCAAGAAACGGACATCCCGTTCTGGTAAGCAGAAGCATCGAATTCGGTAAATTGTTGATACATCAACACCTTAAACTGTATCTAGGAAAATCTGTATCAGAAGAAATCAGCTTATACATATTCATGAAAAGAATGAAGGAAACAAATTATTTAATTTGTTTTCTGTGAGGAAACAGGTTCCGTACGGTTTGAAGTTGATATTTTATACCTTGAAGTTATAAACCAAACTAACGGAAAATAATAACATTCGCTCTCACATCATTTCTCATGGAATCATGGAACAAAAATTATATTTCCCTCGGGTAGTTTTTTTTATTGAATTTTAACGACCACGGTGAGCAACGCAATGAGCTATAAGTAGTCGCCCGTCCATAGTTTAGGGCCACTGACTCCAGGGAAGGGAGAGAGTCAGTGCCGTAAGCCAAACACAACATCCATGCCTCACCGAGATTCGAACCCCTACCCATCTCGGACGAATGACCAGAAGCCATCGCTTAGACCACTGCGACACCGGGGCGGCAGGCAATAACGTTGGACAAGGAATTTACTGCATGGTGCGGCATCTAACAGGATAAAACATTTGTTGCTAAATGATTTATTTCTAAAAATACTGCAGAGCTCGGATTAGTACGTGGTTAAGAAAACTGAATATTTTGGTTTGGTGAAATTTTGAATCCTTAAAGTAATTTTGTAAGTGCAAATTTTATTTGTTCCTGAATGACACATAATGCGAACATTTGTCTAATCACGATTAAAGCGCAGATTCGTTTTATTATTTGGAAAGGTTTTTATAACAGGAAAAGAAAATGACACATCAATTCCATTTCGACAAGACAAAATAAGGATTTACTTTAACATTAAGACAATGTTGAACATTTGGGTTTTACAATAATTGTTATGGGTTTGACCTGACTACATGAAATTTACTTCACAAAAGCTTCGCTTCATGTTTTTAGCAGAAATATGCCTCTTGAATAAGAACACCTGCGCTGGGTCACTTTGGTGCACGAAAAGAAAGAGCTATAAGTCAATCCCTTCTGAATCGGAGTCAAACTCATACTTCTAAACAGTGTTAATACATAACATGGAGAACTTCCTACGACTTCTGGTACGAGAACACACCTTTTATGTTATAAAAGTTTACACTATTACTTTGCTTACGGAATGTGATATCCTGGTAATTATGCGATGGAAATATAACACTAAAATTCAGAGATTTCCATTAGTGACGCAATCGTACAAAAAAACAAATATTCTTTTATGACAAATGTAATAAATGAGAACTGGTAGAGGGATTGAGAACGCAACATTTTTAAAAGTCTTTAAAATTCAATGATAAGCTAATACGTTAAAATCACCTCTGCTTTGCGCAAATAAGCACGTGTGCAGCCAATCACAGTCACGTACCAATGTCACGAAAGATATATATATAATACCTTGGTCATAGATCTCTCCGTCAAAATTTCGTTTCGTCTCAACATGGGAAAAGCAAAAGATTTGTATGATTTCGTCAAAGGCCATATCATTATGGTAAGACGCTTTGTTTAGAGCATCTCCGAAACAGCGCCGCTGGTGGGTTGATCACGCTATGCAGTAGTTGGGATCTATAAAAGGTGCTGCGAGACGCTGACACTTAGAGCCGTCAACAAGGCGTGAGCAGGCCACCCATCATTCGGGCCAGAGGTCAGAGCAGGCTATCTCGTCTTGTTTGCAGCAGCAGGAAGACTACTTTGAATGACATTACTCATAACTTCAATTGTGATGAAGGGCTAATGTTCCCGAACACACAGTTTATCGTACGTTGTTAACAGTTCACAGAATTATTAAAATATAATTCACTGAAGCAAATATCATTCAGAATCTCCACATTCTGCTCAGAAAAAGATTTAAGCTCAATTAATTTCCATTCCATTTCCTACGACGTTAACGACAACAACAAATCCTTAATTTTATTTCAACTTCACAGAACTTTAAACTACGTATCAACACACTTGGCTGACCTAGAATCTTACAGTTTTAATACTAATAGGATACACCAAGTGCCATTTGCCTGTTCCTTGTACCTAAAGTCTTTCACATACACATTCTAGAATCACTCACCATGCACACTTTATGGCCGAATAGGCTACTTATAAATTGTTTATCTAACTTAATTGTTATTTGAACTTCAGGCAATTAGCCGCTTTGATGATCTTTAGTCCTGTTGTTGCTTATGTGTGTTCCAGCTATTACTGGTAAGATTTTTTCTCATCATTTATTTTTCAAAAATGTTTGCACTTTAAGTGAGCTTCTGATTTTAATTTCTTTACAGGCATCATATCGTCACTTTTTTTGGATTTAGTGGCTTTGGGAGCATTGCCAATTGCCATTTGGTTATTCCAGTCGTTTACCGACACTAGAAAAGCCACTCCCAGAGGTTGATGCTCTCCTGAAGAAGGCTATCTGGTTTTGTTTTTTTTCATTTTACCACTTGTATTTTTATTTTTTTTTTGGTTTTGTAACTATTGCCTGACAGTTGGATATCTGGGATATCTGAACTTCTTGTTGTCATAACAACTTGCCAATTTTGCATATTGCATTTTCTATTTCGTTTACCCATGGTATATTTGAAGCCGAAGTTATTTTATCAAAATCTCTGTGCTTCTTCATTTTTACCTCATATAACGCGGCACTATATCGAAACATTCTGGCTATGTGGCAAAGCGTGTAATGCTTATGAAAGAAAGTACTGCTAGTGGGGAAGGCCGTTGCCATGAAAGGATGTACCCAGTATATAATAGTGTTTGAGCAGACGTCATAGTTTGCTTCACATGAATAACTGAAGCCAGGGATTTCCATCAGAACATTTTCCAATGCATTACACATCATCCATCAGCTTGTTTTCGTCCGATGGTTTATCCTGGTGTCAACAGTTTCCTAAGAAAACGACCTACACCTAACCGGCTGTCTATACGGTGTAAAAGTAAACGAGATCCATCGGACCAAATGAACCTCTTCCAATCATAATTGATCCGGTTTTAAGGCCGGTATATCAATTGTGGGCGCTTCCAACGGTAACCCGAAGTTAGCATTATTATTCGGACAGTCATGCGGCTGTGCGCTCCCATTTTTAAAAGTGTTTGATGCACAGTACGTTGTGTTACGTTACTATCGTCTTCAGTATTCAAATTACGAAGAAAATGCACACTGTATCGTTTCCGTTGGTTCGTGTTATTAGGATCAATATTCGCTCACTTGTATCATCAATTAGCTGCTATCGGCCTGCACCTTCTGTGTGGTTTGAAGATTTAAACTATGACCGCTTTTTAAAGTTATTAACCACACCTCACGGTGTGCACCTCGCAAACATTGCCGTCGGAGCAATTGCATGATCATTACAATGTGGCCTTTGTTGAATTCCTTTATGCCCACTAGCTTTACCATCTCAAGAACAAGAATAACACTCCTTAACAGAGCTGAGTATCAGGTGGTAATTTTGTTGCGTCATAACCTTAACACGGGAGGTCGTATATCCGCAATTGGTTTGGTTTGCACTAAGTCACGATAGTCATAATGTTTAGGCTTTTATGTGTACCTTTAAATTACTCTCCTCCTTCTTCTATAAATGCTGTCATATAACATCTACAAATCATGCAGACAAGACAGCTTCCTCTTTGATCATCTTATCTTATGCCTCTAACCACAAAATATTTTTTTTACATTCTAAAGAAATACTACATTCATTTAACATGCTCACAGAATGGTAATAATATATTGGTACATAATATTTTAAAATAATTTTTACAGAAGCAATTTCTTTGCTACTATCATTATGATTTTTTACGATTTTATATTTTGTTCGACAAACACTAAATATAGCAAATAACGTAAGGAAAAATATACCTACTGTTATTACAAAATATGTACAGCTATTTCAATGGTTTTCTAAAAAGTGGTCGTTCATGAACAGAACAGAATTGCGTTCGCAGTTACTTTCGCAGTGTCTATCTTTGTTTAGTAGAAATGTCTACTCATACATTAGATCTGAAATGTTCAAGATCGTATATATATTAAAGTTTGAGAACGTGGTTTGACTTGGCACTTAGCTGTGCGCTTAAGTTCCATATATGAATATTTATGAAGAAAGAATTGCCTAAACGTCGTCTGAATCTATCGCGAAAACAGGCAATTTCTAATCCTTTTTGGTATGAGTTGTTAATTTAGACTCAGCTAAATTAGTGAAAATAGTGATTTCCCAATCTGGCCGCAAACTTCTTTAATAAATAATATAAGAAAGTAAAGAAACCATTTCTCCTGAATATTTATAGCAATTTGTATTTATCGCTACTTTTATTTTTTTTATTTTTGGAACTGACGCTGAACGAGATATAACGGAGGTCATCGAATGCTTTGTAGTAGACATAAAACTATATTTCATTTTATAATGATGAATACGTAAATTCGTTTCTTTCAAATAAGGAATCACTTTGTACAAATTGTTGAGTCTAAATATATCAGGTTGCTGCAGATAAAATGTCAGAAAATTGATGGGAACTTTAAACTTTCGAAAGAAACGGTGAAAAGTGAAATGGGTATATCAAAATAATCACCGATGGAGGTAAGTGAATTTTTCCGACGACATACAATCTTCTCAATAGAATAGTTAAAAGAAGTTTAGCTTGAGGATGTGAAAGATCGTTGAATAGGTTTCAAAAACTATTTTATTGCGAAACTATTTACTCCATTAAATGACGTCCAAGTGTTTGAAGAAAAGTTATTTTGATGGAGGAGATTTAGTGAATAATGTGCATGAGGTCAGTATCCGTACTTACATTTCTGCAGCCGTTGAATCTCCTGGGGTTCGAAATGAAATCTCTGTTACCACGGAAATGTATGGGACCATTGTGATTGACTGGCACCAGCTGTGTTTTTAGGGTTTGTAGTGGGAGTTGATGGCCTGAGGCCTCAAGCTAACTGTTACTTGCTTTTTCAAGCAAACTATTACTTGCCTGTGACATGATGGCTTGAGGCTGGCCGTAAGAGCTTGACCCATTTACAGACCGGCAATCTGGTTTTGCCGCACCTTCAAGCAAATTGTTACTTGCTTGTGACAAGGTAAACAGCTAAGTAAACAATTTTTACTCACAATCATACGTTGCAATACATTTTTGATAAACGTATGCTGAGTGTATGTAATTATTAGTAACTTATACAGCTGCATTGATCAAACAATAGATGGTAGTAAAAGTAGATGATAGTACCAAACAACTCTCTGTGCTATAAGACTTGTCCCGCATGTTCGGATATGTTTGTACCATCACCTGCTACATCATTAGATTTTCATTCAGCATCAGAAGTTGAGATAAATTGCAATGAAACTGAGGAATTGTACAACAATCCGGAAATAGGAAGTGAATTACAGGAGTTTCCACAAAGCGAAATACATTTTTTGGTATTTTGGAATTTTTTCCCTTATATACTATTTTCTAGGGCCAGTAGCACACACGAAAGTTCCTCATACAGTACGTCAAAGTAAAACACGCGAAATCGATTTTACGTAACAATGATAAACTTCAACTGATGAAGCTTCTCAAACTTATCTTTTAAAATTTAACCATGGCTGCAAACCAATATAATTTTTCTGTTAATTCTCTTGCATGGCTGTCTACAAGGGTATTCAAGATACAACTGAAGGGAAAGCATATTTATTAAAGTTTTAAAATAGGCATAAATCTATTAAAAAGAGTGGAAATTAACATAGAATATAGCAACCTGCTTCATGAGAAAATACAATAATTCCATGAAAACTATCTGCCCAGATTTCAGAATGAACCAAGTGTAGGCACGCAAGAAACGGACATCCCGTTCTGGTAAGCAGAAGCATCGAATTCGGTAAATTGTTGATACATCAACACCTTAAACTGTATCTAGGAAAATCTGTATCAGAAGAAATCAGCTTATACATATTCATGAAAAGAATGAAGGAAACAAATTATTTAATTTGTTTTCTGTGAGGAAACAGGTTCCGTACGGTTTGAAGTTGATATTTTATACCTTGAAGTTATAAACCAAACTAACGGAAAATAATAACATTCCCTCTCACATCATTTCTCATGGAATCATGGAACAAAAATTATATTTCCCTCGGGTAGTTTTTTTATTGAATTTTAACGACCACGGTGAGCAACGCAATGAGCTATAAGTAGTCGCCCGTCCATAGTTTAGGGCCACTGACTCCAGGGAAGGGAGAGAGTCAGTGCCGTAAGCCAAACACAACATCCATGCCTCACCGAGATTCGAACCCCTACCCATCTCGGACGAATGACCAGAAGCCATCGCTTAGACCACTGCGACACCGGGGCGGCAGGCAATAACGTTGGACAAGGAATTTACTGCATGGTGCGGCATCTAACAGGATAAAACATTTGTTGCTAAATGATTTATTTCTAAAAATACTGCAGAGCTCGGATTAGTACGTGGTTAAGAAAACTGAATATTTTGGTTTGGTGAAATTTTGAATCCTTAAAGTAATTTGTAAGTGCAAATTTTATTTGTTCCTGAATGACACATAATGCGAACATTTGTCTAATCACGATTAAAGCGCAGATTCGTTTTATTATTTGGAAAGGTTTTTATAACAGGAAAAGAAAATGACACATCAATTCCATTTCGACAAGACAAAATAAGGATTTACTTTAACATTAAGACAATGTTGAACATTTGGGTTTTACAATAATTGTTATGGGTTTGACCTGACTACATGAAATTTACTTCACAAAAGCTTCGCTTCATGTTTTTAGCAGAAATATGCCTCTTGAATAAGAACACCTGCGCTGGGTCACTTTGGTGCACGAAAAGAAAGAGCTATAAGTCAATCCCTTCTGAATCGGAGTCAAACTCATACTTCTAAACAGTGTTAATACATAACATGGAGAACTTCCTACGACTTCTGGTACGAGAACACATCTTTTATGTTATAAAAGTTTACACTATTACTTTGCTTACGGAATGTGATATCCTGGTAATTATGCGATGGAAATATAACACTAAAATTCAGAGATTTCCATTAGTGACGCAATCGTACAAAAAAACAAATATTCTTTTATGACAAATGTAATAAATGAGAACTGGTAGAGGGATTGAGAACGCAACATTTTTAAAAGTCTTTAAAATTCAATGATAAGCTAATACGTTAAAATCACCTCTGCTTTGCGCAAATAAGCACGTGTGCAGCCAATCACAGTCACGTACCAATGTCACGAAAGATATATATATATAATACCTTGGTCATAGATCTCTCCGTCAAAATTTCGTTTCGTCTCAACATGGGAAAAGCAAAAGATTTGTATGATTTCGTCAAAGGCCATATCATTATGGTAAGACGCTTTGTTTAGAGCATCTCCGAAACAGCGCCGCTGGTGGGTTGATCACGCTATGCAGTAGTTGGGATCTATAAAAGGTGCTGCGAGACGCTGACACTTAGAGCCGTCAACAAGGCGTGAGCAGGCCACCCATCATTCGGGCCAGAGGTCAGAGCAGGCTATCTCGTCTTGTTTGCAGCAGCAGGAAGACTACTTTGAATGACATTACTCATAACTTCAATTGTGATGAAGGGCTAATGTTCCCGAACACACAGTTTATCGTACGTTGTTAACAGTTCACAGAATTATTAAAATATAATTCACTGAAGCAAATATCATTCAGAATCTCCACATTCTGCTCAGAAAAAGATTTAAGCTCAATTAATTTCCATTCCATTTCCTACGACGTTAACGACAACAACAAATCCTTAATTTTATTTCAACTTCACAGAACTTTAAACTACGTATCAACACACTTGGCTGACCTAGAATCTTACAGTTTTAATACTAATAGGATACACCAAGTGCCATTTGCCTGTTCCTTGTACCTAAAGTCTTTCACATACACATTCTAGAATCACTCACCATGCACACTTTATGGCCGAATAGGCTACTTATAAATTGTTTATCTAACTTAATTGTTATTTGAACTTCAGGCAATTAGCCGCTTTGATGATCTTTAGTCCTGTTGTTGCTTATGTGTGTTCCAGCTATTACTGGTAAGATTTTTTCTCATCATTTATTTTTCAAAAATGTTTGCACTTTAAGTGAGCTTCTGATTTTAATTTCTTTACAGGCATCATATCGTCACTTTTTTTGGATTTAGTGGCTTTGGGAGCATTGCCAATTGCCATTTGGTTATTCCAGTCGTTTACCGATACTAGAAAAGCCACTCCCAGAGGTTGATGCTCTCCTGAAGAAGGCTATCTGGTTTTTTTTTTTCATTTTACCACTTGTATTTTTATTTTTTTTTTGGTTTTGTAACTATTGCCTGACAGTTGGATATCTGGGATATCTGAACTTCTTGTTGTCATAACAACTTGCCAATTTTGCATATTGCATTTTCTATTTCGTTTACCCATGGTATATTTGAAGCCGAAGTTATTTTATCAAAATCTCTGTGCTTCTTCATTTTTACCTCATATAACGCGGCACTATATCGAAACATTCTGGCTATGTGGCAAAGCGTGTAATGCTTATGAAAGAAAGTACTGCTAGTGGGGAAGGCCGTTGCCATGAAAGGATGTACCCAGTATATAATAGTGTTTGAGCAGACGTCATAGTTTGCTTCACATGAATAACTGAAGCCAGGGATTTCCATCAGAACATTTTCCAATGCATTACACATCATCCATCAGCTTGTTTTCGTCCGATGGTTTATCCTGGTGTCAACAGTTTCCCAAGAAAACGACCTACACCTAACCGGCTGTCTATACGGTGTAAAAGTAAACGAGATCCATCGGACCAAATGAACCTCTTCCAATCATAATTGATCCGGTTTTGAGGCCGGTATATCAATTGTGGGCGCTTCCAACGGTAACCCGAAGTTAGCATTATTATTCGGACAGTCATGCGGCTGTGCGCTCCCATTTTTAAAAGTGTTTGATGCACAGTACGTTGTGTTACGTTACTATCGTCTTCAGTATTCAAATTACGAAGAAAATGCACACTGTATCGTTTCCGTTGGTTCGTGTTATTAGGATCAATATTCGCTCACTTGTATCATCAATTAGCTGCTATCGGCCTGCACCTTCTGTGTGGTTTGAAGATTTAAACTATGACCGCTTTTTTAAAGTTATTAACCACACCTCACGGTGTGCACCTCGCAAACATTGCCGTCGGAGCAATTGCATGATCATTACAATGTGGCCTTTGTTGAATTCCTTTATGCCCACTAGCTTTACCATCTCAAGAACAAGAATAACACTCCTTAACAGAGCTGAGTATCAGGTGGTAATTTTGTTGCGTCATAACCTTAACACGGGAGGTCGTATATCCGCAATTGGTTTGGTTTGCACTAAGTCACGATAGTCATAATGTTTAGGCTTTTATGTGTACCTTTAAATTACTCTCCTCCTTCTTCTATAAATGCTGTCATATAACATCTACAAATCATGCAGACAAGACAGCTTCCTCTTTGATCATCTTATCTTATGCCTCTAACCACAAAATATTTTTTTTACATTCTAAAAAAATACTACATTCATTTAACTTGCTCACAGAATGGTAATAATATATTGGTACATAATATTTTAAAATAATTTTTACAGAAGCAATTTCTTTGCTACTATCATTATGATTTTTTACGATTTTATATTTTGTTCGACAAACACTAAATATAGCAAATAACGTAAGGAAAAATATACCTACTGTTATTACAAAATATGTACAGCTATTTCAATGGTTTTCTAAAAAGTGGTCGTTCATGAACAGAACAGAATTGCGTTCGCAGTTACTTTCGCAGTGTCTATCTTTGTTTAGTAGAAATGTCTACTCATACATTAGATCTGAAATGTTCAAGATCGTATATATATTAAAGTTTGAGAACGTGGTTTGACTTGGCACTTAGCTGTGCGCTTAAGTTCCATATATGAATATTTATGAAGAAAGAATTGCCTAAACGTCGTCTGAATCTATCGCGAAAACAGGCAATTTCTAATCCTTTTGGTATGAGTTGTTAATTTAGACTCAGCTAAATTAGTGAAAATAGTGATTTCCCAATCTGGCCGCAAACTACTTTAATAAATAATATAAGAAAGTAAAGAAACCATTTCTCCTGAATATTTATAGCAATTTGTATTTATCGCTACTTTTATTTTTTTTATTTTTGGAACTGACGCTGAACGAGATATAACGGAGGTCATCGAATGCTTTGTAGTAGACATAAAACTATATTTCATTTTATAATGATGAATACGTAAATTCGTTTCTTTCAAATAAGGAATCACTTTGTACAAATTGTTGAGTCTAAATATATCAGGTTGCTGCAGATAAAATGTCAGAAAATTGATGGGAACTTTAAACTTTCGAAAGAAACGGTGAAAAGTGAAATGGGTATATCAAAATAATCACCGATGGAGGTAAGTGAATTTTTCCGACGACATACAATCTTCTCAATAGAATAGTTAAAAGAAGTTTAGCTTGAGGATGTGAAAGATCGTTGAATAGGTTTCAAAAACTATTTTATTGCGAAACTATTTACTCCATTAAATGACGTCCAAGTGTTTGAAGAAAAGTTATTTTGATGGAGGAGATTTAGTGAATAATGTGCATGAGGTCAGTATCCGTACTTACATTTCTGCAGCCGTTGAATCTCCTGGGGTTCGAAATGAAATCTCTGTTACCACGGAAATGTATGGGACCATTGTGATTGACTGGCACCAGCTGTGTTTTTAGGGTTTGTAGTGGGAGTTGATGGCCTGAGGCCTCAAGCTAACTGTTACTTGCTTTTTCAAGCAAACTATTACTTGCCTGTGACATGATGGCTTGAGGCTGGCCGTAAGAGCTTGACCCATTTACAGACCGGCAATCTGGTTTTGCCGCACCTTCAAGCAAATTGTTACTTGCTTGTGACAAGGTAAACAGCTAAGTAAACAATTTTTACTCACAATCATACGTTGCAATACATTTTTGATAAACGTATGCTGAGTGTATGTAATTATTAGTAACTTATACAGCTGCATTGATCAAACAATAGATGGTAGTAAAAGTAGATGATAGTACCAAACAACTCTCTGTGCTATAAGACTTGTCCCGCATGTTCGGATATGTTTGTACCATCACCTGCTACATCATTAGATTTTCATTCAGCATCAGAAGTTGAGATAAATTGCAATGAAACTGAGGAATTGTACAACAATCCGGAAATAGGAAGTGAATTACAGGAGTTTCCACAAAGCGAAATACATTTTTTGGTATTTTGGAATTTTTTCCCTTATATACTATTTTCTAGGGCCAGTAGCACACACGAAAGTTCCTCATACAGTACGTCAAAGTAAAACACGCGAAATCGATTTTACGTAACAATGATAAACTTCAACTGATGAAGCTTCTCAAACTTATCTTTTAAAATTTAACCATGGCTGCAAACCAATATAATTTTTCTGTTAATTCTCTTGCATGGCTGTCTACAAGGGTATTCAAGATACAACTGAAGGGAAAGCATATTTATTAAAGTTTTAAAATAGGCATAAATCTATTAAAAAGAGTGGAAATTAACATAGAATATAGCAACCTGCTTCATGAGAAAATACAATAATTCCATGAAAACTATCTGCCCAGATTTCAGAATGAACCAAGTGTAGGCACGCAAGAAACGGACATCCCGTTCTGGTAAGCAGAAGCATCGAATTCGGTAAATTGTTGATACATCAACACCTTAAACTGTATCTAGGAAAATCTGTATCAGAAGAAATCAGCTTATACATATTCATGAAAAGAATGAAGGAAACAAATTATTTAATTTGTTTTCTGTGAGGAAACAGGTTCCGTACGGTTTGAAGTTGATATTTTATACCTTGAAGTTATAAACCAAACTAACGGAAAATAATAACATTCCCTCTCACATCATTTCTCATGGAATCATGGAACAAAAATTATATTTCCCTCGGGTAGTTTTTTTATTGAATTTTAACGACCACGGTGAGCAACGCAATGAGCTATAAGTAGTCGCCCGTCCATAGTTTAGGGCCACTGACTCCAGGGAAGGGAGAGAGTCAGTGCCGTAAGCCAAACACAACATCCATGCCTCACCGAGATTCGAACCCCTACCCATCTCGGACGAATGACCAGAAGCCATCGCTTAGACCACTGCGACACCGGGGCGGCAGGCAATAACGTTGGACAAGGAATTTACTGCATGGTGCGGCATCTAACAGGATAAAACATTTGTTGCTAAATGATTTATTTCTAAAAATACTGCAGAGCTCGGATTAGTACGTGGTTAAGAAAACTGAATATTTTGGTTTGGTGAAATTTTGAATCCTTAAAGTAATTTGTAAGTGCAAATTTTATTTGTTCCTGAATGACACATAATGCGAACATTTGTCTAATCACGATTAAAGCGCAGATTCGTTTTATTATTTGGAAAGGTTTTTATAACAGGAAAAGAAAATGACACATCAATTCCATTTCGACAAGACAAAATAAGGATTTACTTTAACATTAAGACAATGTTGAACATTTGGGTTTTACAATAATTGTTATGGGTTTGACCTGACTACATGAAATTTACTTCACAAAAGCTTCGCTTCATGTTTTTAGCAGAAATATGCCTCTTGAATAAGAACACCTGCGCTGGGTCACTTTGGTGCACGAAAAGAAAGAGCTATAAGTCAATCCCTTCTGAATCGGAGTCAAACTCATACTTCTAAACAGTGTTAATACATAACATGGAGAACTTCCTACGACTTCTGGTACGAGAACACATCTTTTATGTTATAAAAGTTTACACTATTACTTTGCTTACGGAATGTGATATCCTGGTAATTATGCGATGGAAATATAACACTAAAATTCAGAGATTTCCATTAGTGACGCAATCGTACAAAAAAACAAATATTCTTTTATGACAAATGTAATAAATGAGAACTGGTAGAGGGATTGAGAACGCAACATTTTTAAAAGTCTTTAAAATTCAATGATAAGCTAATACGTTAAAATCACCTCTGCTTTGCGCAAATAAGCACGTGTGCAGCCAATCACAGTCACGTACCAATGTCACGAAAGATATATATATATAATACCTTGGTCATAGATCTCTCCGTCAAAATTTCGTTTCGTCTCAACATGGGAAAAGCAAAAGATTTGTATGATTTCGTCAAAGGCCATATCATTATGGTAAGACGCTTTGTTTAGAGCATCTCCGAAACAGCGCCGCTGGTGGGTTGATCACGCTATGCAGTAGTTGGGATCTATAAAAGGTGCTGCGAGACGCTGACACTTAGAGCCGTCAACAAGGCGTGAGCAGGCCACCCATCATTCGGGCCAGAGGTCAGAGCAGGCTATCTCGTCTTGTTTGCAGCAGCAGGAAGACTACTTTGAATGACATTACTCATAACTTCAATTGTGATGAAGGGCTAATGTTCCCGAACACACAGTTTATCGTACGTTGTTAACAGTTCACAGAATTATTAAAATATAATTCACTGAAGCAAATATCATTCAGAATCTCCACATTCTGCTCAGAAAAAGATTTAAGCTCAATTAATTTCCATTCCATTTCCTACGACGTTAACGACAACAACAAATCCTTAATTTTATTTCAACTTCACAGAACTTTAAACTACGTATCAACACACTTGGCTGACCTAGAATCTTACAGTTTTAATACTAATAGGATACACCAAGTGCCATTTGCCTGTTCCTTGTACCTAAAGTCTTTCACATACACATTCTAGAATCACTCACCATGCACACTTTATGGCCGAATAGGCTACTTATAAATTGTTTATCTAACTTAATTGTTATTTGAACTTCAGGCAATTAGCCGCTTTGATGATCTTTAGTCCTGTTGTTGCTTATGTGTGTTCCAGCTATTACTGGTAAGATTTTTTCTCATCATTTATTTTTCAAAAATGTTTGCACTTTAAGTGAGCTTCTGATTTTAATTTCTTTACAGGCATCATATCGTCACTTTTTTTGGATTTAGTGGCTTTGGGAGCATTGCCAATTGCCATTTGGTTATTCCAGTCGTTTACCGATACTAGAAAAGCCACTCCCAGAGGTTGATGCTCTCCTGAAGAAGGCTATCTGGTTTTTTTTTTCATTTTACCACTTGTATTTTTATTTTTTTTTTGGTTTTGTAACTATTGCCTGACAGTTGGATATCTGGGATATCTGAACTTCTTGTTGTCATAACAACTTGCCAATTTTGCATATTGCATTTTCTATTTCGTTTACCCATGGTATATTTGAAGCCGAAGTTATTTTATCAAAATCTCTGTGCTTCTTCATTTTTACCTCATATAACGCGGCACTATATCGAAACATTCTGGCTATGTGGCAAAGCGTGTAATGCTTATGAAAGAAAGTACTGCTAGTGGGGAAGGCCGTTGCCATGAAAGGATGTACCCAGTATATAATAGTGTTTGAGCAGACGTCATAGTTTGCTTCACATGAATAACTGAAGCCAGGGATTTCCATCAGAACATTTTCCAATGCATTACACATCATCCATCAGCTTGTTTTCGTCCGATGGTTTATCCTGGTGTCAACAGTTTCCCAAGAAAACGACCTACACCTAACCGGCTGTCTATACGGTGTAAAAGTAAACGAGATCCATCGGACCAAATGAACCTCTTCCAATCATAATTGATCCGGTTTTGAGGCCGGTATATCAATTGTGGGCGCTTCCAACGGTAACCCGAAGTTAGCATTATTATTCGGACAGTCATGCGGCTGTGCGCTCCCATTTTTAAAAGTGTTTGATGCACAGTACGTTGTGTTACGTTACTATCGTCTTCAGTATTCAAATTACGAAGAAAATGCACACTGTATCGTTTCCGTTGGTTCGTGTTATTAGGATCAATATTCGCTCACTTGTATCATCAATTAGCTGCTATCGGCCTGCACCTTCTGTGTGGTTTGAAGATTTAAACTATGACCGCTTTTTAAAGTTATTAACCACACCTCACGGTGTGCACCTCGCAAACATTGCCGTCGGAGCAATTGCATGATCATTACAATGTGGCCTTTGTTGAATTCCTTTATGCCCACTAGCTTTACCATCTCAAGAACAAGAATAACACTCCTTAACAGAGCTGAGTATCAGGTGGTAATTTTGTTGCGTCATAACCTTAACACGGGAGGTCGTATATCCGCAATTGGTTTGGTTTGCACTAAGTCACGATAGTCATAATGTTTAGGCTTTTATGTGTACCTTTAAATTACTCTCCTCCTTCTTCTATAAATGCTGTCATATAACATCTACAAATCATGCAGACAAGACAGCTTCCTCTTTGATCATCTTATCTTATGCCTCTAACCACAAAATATTTTTTTTACATTCTAAAAAAATACTACATTCATTTAACTTGCTCACAGAATGGTAATAATATATTGGTACATAATATTTTAAAATAATTTTTACAGAAGCAATTTCTTTGCTACTATCATTATGATTTTTTACGATTTTATATTTTGTTCGACAAACACTAAATATAGCAAATAACGTAAGGAAAAATATACCTACTGTTATTACAAAATATGTACAGCTATTTCAATGGTTTTCTAAAAAGTGGTCGTTCATGAACAGAACAGAATTGCGTTCGCAGTTACTTTCGCAGTGTCTATCTTTGTTTAGTAGAAATGTCTACTCATACATTAGATCTGAAATGTTCAAGATCGTATATATATTAAAGTTTGAGAACGTGGTTTGACTTGGCACTTAGCTGTGCGCTTAAGTTCCATATATGAATATTTATGAAGAAAGAATTGCCTAAACGTCGTCTGAATCTATCGCGAAAACAGGCAATTTCTAATCCTTTTTGGTATGAGTTGTTAATTTAGACTCAGCTAAATTAGTGAAAATAGTGATTTCCCAATCTGGCCGCAAACTACTTTAATAAATAATATAAGAAAGTAAAGAAACCATTTCTCCTGAATATTTATAGCAATTTGTATTTATCGCTACTTTTATTTTTTTATTTTTGGAACTGACGCTGAACGAGATATAACGGAGGTCATCGAATGCTTTGTAGTAGACATAAAACTATATTTCATTTTATAATGATGAATACGTAAATTCGTTTCTTTCAAATAAGGAATCACTTTGTACAAATTGTTGAGTCTAAATATATCAGGTTGCTGCAGATAAAATGTCAGAAAATTGATGGGAACTTTAAACTTTCGAAAGAAACGGTGAAAAGTGAAATGGGTATATCAAAATAATCACAGATGGAGGTAAGTGAATTTTTCCGACGACATACAATCTTCTCAATAGAATAGTTAAAAGAAGTTTAGCTTGAGGATGTGAAAGATCGTTGAATAGGTTTCAAAAACTATTTTATTGCGAAACTATTTACTCCATTAAATGACGTCCAAGTGTTTGAAGAAAAGTTATTTTGATGGAGGAGATTTAGTGAATAATGTGCATGAGGTCAGTATCCGTACTTACATTTCTGCAGCCGTTGAATCTCCTGGGGTTCGAAATGAAATCTCTGTTACCACGGAAATGTATGGGACCATTGTGATTGACTGGCACCAGCTGTGTTTTTAGGGTTTGTAGTGGGAGTTGATGGCCTGAGGCCTCAAGCTAACTGTTACTTGCTTTTTCAAGCAAACTATTACTTGCCTGTGACATGATGGCTTGAGGCTGGCCGTAAGAGCTTGACCCATTTACAGACCGGCCATCTGGTTTTGCCGCACCTTCAAGCAAATTGTTACTTGCTTGTGACAAGGTAAACAGCTAAGTAAACAATTTTTACTCACAATCATACTTTGCAATACATTTTTGATAAACGTATGCTGAGTGTATGTAATTATTAGTAACTTATACAGCTGCATTGATCAAACAATAGATGGTAGTAAAAGTAGATGATAGTACCAAACAACTCTCTGTGCTATAAGACTTGTCCCGCATGTTCGGATATGTTTGTACCATCACCTGCTACATCATTAGATTTTCATTCAGCATCAGAAGTTGAGATAAATTGCAATGAAACTGAGGAATTGTACAACAATCCGGAAATAGGAAGTGAATTACAGGAGTTTCCACAAAGCGAAATACATTTTTTGGTATTTTGGAATTTTTTCCCTTATATACTATTTTCTAGGGCCAGTAGCACACACGAAAGTTCCTCATACAGTACGTCAAAGTAAAACACGCGAAATCGATTTTACGTAACAATGATAAACTTCAACTGATGAAGCTTCTCAAACTTATCTTTTAAAATTTAACCATGGCTGCAAACCAATATAATTTTTCTGTTAATTCTCTTGCATGGCTGTCTACAAGGGTATTCAAGATACAACTGAAGGAAAGCATATTTATTAAAGTTTTAAAATAGGCATAAATCTATTAAAAAGAGTGGAAATTAACATAGAATATAGCAACCTGCTTCATGAGAAAATACAATAATTCCATGAAAACTATCTGCCCAGATTTCAGAATGAACCAAGTGTAGGCACGCAAGAAACGGACATCCCGTTCTGGTAAGCAGAAGCATCGAATTCGGTAAATTGTTGATACATCAACACCTTAAACTGTATCTAGGAAAATCTGTATCAGAAGAAATCAGCTTATACATATTCATGAAAAGAATGAAGGAAACAAATTATTTAATTTGTTTTCTGTGAGGAAACAGGTTCCGTACGGTTTGAAGTTGATATTTTATACCTTGAAGTTATAAACCAAACTAACGGAAAATAATAACATTCGCTCTCACATCATTTCTCATGGAATCATGGAACAAAAATTATATTTCCCTGGGGTAGTTTTTTTTATTGAATTTTAACGACCACGGTGAGCAACGCAATGAGCTATAAGTAGTCGCCCGTCCATAGTTTAGGGCCACTGACTCCAGGGAAGGGAGAGAGTCAGTGCCGTAAGCCAAACACAACATCCATGCCTCACCGAGATTCGAACCCCTACCCATCTCGGACGAATGACCAGAAGCCATCGCTTAGACCACTGCGACACCGGGGCGGCAGGCAATAACGTTGGACAAGGAATTTACTGCATGGTGCGGCATCTAACAGGATAAAACATTTGTTGCTAAATGATTTATTTCTAAAAATACTGCAGAGCTCGGATTAGTACGTGGTTAAGAAAACTGAATATTTTGGTTTGGTGAAATTTTGAATCCTTAAAGTAATTTGTAAGTGCAAATTTTATTTGTTCCTGAATGACACATAATGCGAACATTTGTCTAATCACGATTAAAGCGCAGATTCGTTTTATTATTTGGAAAGGTTTTTATAACAGGAAAAGAAAATGACACATCAATTCCATTTCGACAAGACAAAATAAGGATTTACTTTAACATTAAGACAATGTTGAACATTTGGGTTTTACAATAATTGTTATGGGTTTGACCTGACTACATGAAATTTACTTCACAAAAGCTTCGCTTCATGTTTTTAGCAGAAATATGCCTCTTGAATAAGAACACCTGCGCTGGGTCACTTTGGTGCACGAAAAGAAAGAGCTATAAGTCAATCCCTTCTGAATCGGAGTCAAACTCATACTTCTAAACAGTGTTAATACATAACATGGAGAACTTCCTACGACTTCTGGTACGAGAACACATCTTTTATGTTATAAAAGTTTACACTATTACTTTGCTTACGGAATGTGATATCCTGGTAATTATGCGATGGAAATATAACACTAAAATTCAGAGATTTCCATTAGTGACGCAATCGTACAAAAAAACAAATATTCTTTTATGACAAATGTAATAAATGAGAACTGGTAGAGGGATTGAGAACGCAACATTTTTAAAAGTCTTTAAAATTCAATGATAAGCTAATACGTTAAAATCACCTCTGCTTTGCGCAAATAAGCACGTGTGCAGCCAATCACAGTCACGTACCAATGTCACGAAAGATATATATATATAATACCTTGGTCATAGATCTCTCCGTCAAAATTTCGTTTCGTCTCAACATGGGAAAAGCAAAAGATTTGTATGATTTCGTCAAAGGCCATATCATTATGGTAAGACGCTTTGTTTAGAGCATCTCCGAAACAGCGCCGCTGGTGGGTTGATCACGCTATGCAGTAGTTGGGATCTATAAAAGGTGCTGCGAGACGCTGACACTTAGAGCCGTCAACAAGGCGTGAGCAGGCCACCCATCATTCGGGCCAGAGGTCAGAGCAGGCTATCTCGTCTTGTTTGCAGCAGCAGGAAGACTACTTTGAATGACATTACTCATAACTTCAATTGTGATGAAGGGCTAATGTTCCCGAACACACAGTTTATCGTACGTTGTTAACAGTTCACAGAATTATTAAAATATAATTCACTGAAGCAAATATCATTCAGAATCTCCACATTCTGCTCAGAAAAAGATTTAAGCTCAATTAATTTCCATTCCATTTCCTACGACGTTAACGACAACAACAAATCCTTAATTTTATTTCAACTTCACAGAACTTTAAACTACGTATCAACACACTTGGCTGACCTAGAATCTTACAGTTTTAATACTAATAGGATACACCAAGTGCCATTTGCCTGTTCCTTGTACCTAAAGTCTTTCACATACACATTCTAGAATCACTCACCATGCACACTTTATGGCCGAATAGGCTACTTATAAATTGTTTATCTAACTTAATTGTTATTTGAACTTCAGGCAATTAGCCGCTTTGATGATCTTTAGTCCTGTTGTTGCTTATGTGTGTTCCAGCTATTACTGGTAAGATTTTTTCTCATCATTTATTTTTCAAAAATGTTTGCACTTTAAGTGAGCTTCTGATTTTAATTTCTTTACAGGCATCATATCGTCACTTTTTTTGGATTTAGTGGCTTTGGGAGCATTGCCAATTGCCATTTGGTTATTCCAGTCGTTTACCGACACTAGAAAAGCCACTCCCAGAGGTTGATGCTCTCCTGAAGAAGGCTATCTGGTTTTGTTTTTTTCATTTTACCACTTGTATTTTTATTTTTTTTGGTTTTGTAACTATTGCCTGACAGTTGGATATCTGGGATATCTGAACTTCTTGTTGTCATAACAACTTGCCAATTTTGCATATTGCATTTTCTATTTCGTTTACCCATGGTATATTTGAAGCCGAAGTTATTTTATCAAAATCTCTGTGCTTCTTCATTTTTACCTCATATAACGCGGCACTATATCGAAACATTCTGGCTATGTGGCAAAGCGTGTAAGGCTTATGAAAGAAAGTACTGCTAGTGGGGAAGGCCGTTGCCATGAAAGGATGTACCCAGTATATAATAGTGTTTGAGCAGACGTCATAGTTTGCTTCACATGAATAACTGAAGCCAGGGATTTCCATCAGAACATTTTCCAATGCATTACACATCATCCATCAGCTTGTTTTCGTCCGATGGTTTATCCTGGTGTCAACAGTTTCCCAAGAAAACGACCTACACCTAACCGGCTGTCTATACGGTGTAAAAGTAAACGAGATCCATCGGACCAAATGAACCTCTTCCAATCATAATTGATCCGGTTTTGAGGCCGGTATATCAATTGTGGGCGCTTCCAACGGTAACCCGAAGTTAGCATTATTATTCGGACAGTCATGCGGCTGTGCGCTCCCATTTTAAAAGTGTTTGATGCACAGTACGTTGTGTTACGTTACTATCGTCTTCAGTATTCAAATTACGAAGAAAATGCACACTGTATCGTTTCCGTTGGTTCGTGTTATTAGGATCAATATTCGCTCACTTGTATCATCAATTAGTTGCTATCGGCCTGCACCTTCTGTGTGGTTTGAAGATTTAAACTATGACCGCTTTTTAAAGTTATTAACCACACCTCACGGTGTGCACCTCGCAAACATTGCCGTCGGAGCAATTGCATGATCATTACAATGTGGCCTTTGTTGAATTCCTTTATGCCCACTAGCTTTACCATCTCAAGAACAAGAATAACACTCCTTAACAGAGCTGAGTATCAGGTGGTAATTTTGTTGCGTCATAACCTTAACACGGGAGGTCGTATATCCGCAATTGGTTTGGTTTGCACTAAGTCACGATAGTCATAATGTTTAGGCTTTTATGTGTACCTTTAAATTACTCTCCTCCTTCTTCTATAAATGCTGTCATATAACATCTACAAATCATGCAGACAAGACAGCTTCCTCTTTGATCATCTTATCTTATGCCTCTAACCACAAAATATTTTTTACATTCTAAAGAAATACTACATTCATTTAACATGCTCACAGAATGGTAATAATATATTGGTACATAATATTTTAAAATAATTTTTACAGAAGCAATTTCTTTGCTACTATCATTATGATTTTTTACGATTTTATATTTTGTTCGACAAACACTAAATATAGCAAATAACGTAAGGAAAAATATACCTACTGTTATTACAAAATATGTACAGCTATTTCAATGGTTTTCTAAAAAGTGGTCGTTCATGAACAGAACAGAATTGCGTTCGCAGTTACTTTCGCAGTGTCTATCTTTGTTCAGGAGAAATGTCTACTCATACAATAGATCTGAAATGTTCAAGATCGTATGTATATTAAAGTTGGAGAACGTGGTTTGACTAGACACTTAGCTGTGCGCTTAAGTTCCATATATGAATATTTATGAAGAAAGAAATGCCTAAACGTCGTCTGAATCTATCGCGAAAACAGGCAATTTCTAATCCTTTTTGGTATGAGTTGTTAATTTAGACTCAGCTAAATTAGTGAAAATAGTGATTTCCCAATCTGGCCGCAAGCTACTTTAATAAATAAAATAAGAAAGAAAAGAAACCATTTCTCCTGAATATTTATGGCAATTTATATTTAACGCTACTTTCATTTTTTTTATTTTTGGAACTGACGCTGAACGAGATATAACGGAGGTCATCGAATGCTTTGTAGTAGACAAAAAAAAAACTATATTTCATTTTATAATGATGAATACGTAAATTCGTTCCTTTCAAATAAGGAATCATTTTGTACAAGTTGTTGAGTCTAAATATATCAGGTTGCTGCAGATAAAATGTCAGAAAATTGATGGGAACTTTAAACTTTCGAAAGAAACGGTGAAAAGTGAAATGGGTATATCAAAATAATCACCGATGGAGGTAAGTGAATTTTTCCGACGACATACAATCTTCTCAATAGAGTAGTGAAAAGACGTTTAGCTTGAGGATGTGAAAGATCATTGAATAGGTTTAAAAAACTATTTTATTGCGAAACTATTTACTCCATTAAATGACGTCCAAGTGTTTGAAGAAATGTTATTTTGATGGAGCAGGTTCATTGAACAATGTGCATGAGGTCAGAATCCGTATTTACATTTCTGCAGCCCTTGAATCTCCTGGGGTGCGAAATGAAATCTCTGTTACCACGGAAATGTATGGGACCATTGTGATTGACTGGCACCGGCTGTGTTTTTAGGGTTTGTAGTGGGAGTTGATGGCCTGAGGCCTCAAGCTAACTGTTACTTGCTTTTTCAAGCAAACCATTGCTTGCCTGTGACATGATGGCTTGAGGCTGGCGGTAATAGCTTGACCCATTTACAGACCGGGCATCTGGTTTTGCCGCACTTTCAAGCAAATTGTTACTTGCTTGTGACAAGGTAAACAGCTAAGTAAACAATTTTGACTCGCAAGCATACGTTGCAATAAATTTTTGATATAAACGTAAGTTGAGTGTATGTAATTATTAGTAACTTATACAGCTGCATTGATCAAAAAATAGATGGTAGTAAAAGTAGATGATAGTACCAAACAATTCTCTGTGCTATAAGACTTGTCCCGCATGGTCCGGATATGTTTGTACAATCACCTGCTACATCATTAGATTTTCATTCAGCATCAGAAGTTGAGATAAATTGCAATGAAACTGAATAATTGTACAACAATCCTGAAATAGGAAGTGAATTACAAGAGTTTCCACAAAGCGAAATAAATTTTTTGGTATTTTGGAATTTTTTCTCTTATATACTATTTTCTAGGGCCAGTAGCACACACGAAAGTTCCTCATACAGTACGTCAAAGTAAGACACGCGAAATCGATTTTACGTAACAATGATAAACTTCAACTGATGAAGCTTCTCAAACTTATCTTTTAAAATTTAACCATGGCTGCAAACCAATATAATTTTTCTGTTAATTCTCTTGCATGGCTGTCTACAAGGGTATTCAAGATACAACTGGAGGGAAAGCATATTTAATAAAGTTTTGGAATACGCATAAATCTATTAAAAAGACTGGAAATTAACATAGAATATAGCAACCTGCTTCATGAGAAAACACAATAATTCCATGAAAACCCTCTGCCCAGATTTCAGAATGAACCAAGTGTAGGCACGCAAGAAACGGACTTCCCGTTCTGGTAAGCAGAAGCATCAAACTCGGTAAATTGTTGATACATCAACACCTTAAACTGTATCTAGGAAAATCTGTATCAGGAGAAATCAGCTTATACATATTCATGAAAAGAGTGAAGGAAACAAATTATTTAATTTGTTTTCTGTGAGGAAACAGGTTCCGAACGGTTTGAAGTTGATATTTTATACCTTGAAGTTATAAACCAAACTAACGGAAAATATTAACATTCGCTCTCACATCATTTCTCATGGAATCATGGAACAAAAATTATATTTCCCTCAGGTAGTTCAGCTCCAGCTGTCGGATATGATTGTTAAATTTGCAACACAGAATTTTTAGTTCGTGATATGAAATTGAAAGGCTCGCGAGCAAGTTTGACATAATTTTTCAAAATACAAACTTCTGCAATTCAGTGTTACGGTTTTCTGATTATAACCGCAAACCCTCAGTTAGATGGTAATAATGTTTTCTTTTAGTTTTTTTTTTTTTCTGAAGTTTTAACGACCATGGTGAGCAACGCAATGAGCTATAAGCAGTCGCCCGTCCATAATTTAGGGCCACTGACTACAGGGAAGGGAGAGAGTCAGTGCCGTAAGCCAAACACAACATCCATGCCTCACCGAGATTCAAACAGCTACCCATCGCGGACGAATGACCAGAAGCCATCGCTTAGATCACTGCGACACCGGGGCGGCAGGTAATAACGTTGGACAAGGAATTAACTGCATGGTGCGGCATCTAACAGGATAAAGCATTTGTTGCTACATGATTTATTTCTAAAAATACTGCAGAGCTCGGATTAGTACGTGGTTCAGAAAACTGAATATTTTTGTTTGGTGAAATTTTGCGTCCTTAAAGTAATTTGTAAGTGCAAATTTTGTTTGTTCGTGATTGACACATAATGCGAACATTTGTCTAATCACGATTAAAGCGCAAATTCGTTTTTATTATTGGTAAAAAAAATGGTGTCTTGCGGGGAAAACATTGTTAATGCACTCTGCACTTAACGTTGTAAATCATTTTCATATCCCTTAAATCCCTAGTGCTACGGAGAGGAAATTTTCCTCAAACGTGTTCACTACCAGAAATATCCGGTTATATATTTTGGTTTCTAAAGATTATGCATTTCGAGCGTCGTTTGTCTACAATATATTTCTGTAAAAATAGAACTTATAGCAGTCCTGGTGCACATCTAAAAATCTAATAATATGCACAAACTCAAGGAAAGGCTGAAATAACGAATAAAAAGTTTTTACTCAACTGACGAGTTTAACTCGTTTTTCGCTGTGGAAAAATGCTCAAGCAAAACTAATTTCTTGCATTTGTTTTAAATATATTAAAGTGACAGTACAACTGGTACAGATGAGCTTATGCAAAATACATAGCAACGTCACCTATGCGCGTACTCGGTTGCATTCGCCAGTGCGTATACATATAAAGCGATAGACATCCTTGGCAGCTGTCAGAGCTGTTTTCGGCATGAGAATGACAAGTATTAACGATTTAAGCGATTTTCAACGCGGAGTCATAGCTGGCGCTCGTAAGATGGGCCAAAGTATTTCAGAGGTAGAAACGAAGTTCGGATTTTCACGGACGACCATTGCAAGGGTGTACCGCGACTAAATGCATTGGGTGAACGTAACCATCGTCGGCTGTTAAGAATCGTTTCACGCGATAGGCGTGCAACACTCTCACAGGTATAATCGGAATTCAATGCTGCAGCCTCAACAAGCATCAGAGTCCGGATTGTGCAACTTATCCTGCATAATATGAACTTTGGGAACCGACGCCCAACTCGAGTCCCCTTGATGACTGCACGACACAGAGCTATGCGCCTCGCTTGGGCACGGCAACACCGCCACTGGACACTTGATGACGGGAAACAAGTAGTCTGGTCTGACACGTTGCGTTTCCAACTGTATCGGGCAGATGGAAGGATTCGTATGTGGCGGAAACCCCATGAAGTCCTGGAGCCCGCCTGTCAGCAGGGGACTGTACTGGCTGGTGGGGGTCCGTAATTGTTCGGGGTGTGTTTAGCTGGACTTCACTGGGACTCCTGGTACGTCTACAAACATCTGTGACCGGCCAATGCTATGTGCGCATCCTTTCTAACGAGGTACACCCGTTCATGTCCTGCATTCATGCTGATGGGTTGGGCCGGTTCCCACAGGACATGAACCTTCACACTAGTGTCGGGACGACACATTATGGTTACAGGAGCATTCATCTGAGCTTGGGTGTGGCCATTCAAACCCACGTTCCCAGATCTGAACGTGATAGAACACATTTGGTATACCATTCAACGCGCTATCGAACACAGGAATCCGCGACATCAGATATACCCAATTTGTGGAACGCTCTGCAGAAAGTATGGTGTGCAATGCCTACAGCATATTTCCAGAAGCTAGTGGAGTCCATGCCCCATCAGATTTCTGCAGTTCTGCGCTGCTGTAAGGGACCTTCAAAGTATTAGACTGGAGAACCAGTTTTTCTGGCACTTCAGTGTACATATCTATTATTTCAGAAAAATACTGAAATTATCAAGAAAGCTGAATGTCAATGCAATGAATGTTAAGACTTTTACATAATATTTTGCATTTCAAATGGCAACCGTGCGGAACTGATTAAAACATCTCTTTTAAATATATACTTTAGGCTACGATACTGTTGGCGTTCGTTTTAAGCATGTGATGCAATTTCTTATTTAAGGCCAAAACGAATGGCTATATACACTGCCGGACAATTGCTAAGGACGGATGACAATAGCAACGATAGCAACCATAAAATGGAAGGCAGGAAAATGTGGAAATTAGCATCAGTGTGGGAAACAGTAAGACGTGTTGTGCGTATGCAAATTTTGGATTGCCGAACTTGTTCGTGACGTCATAGCGCTGATAACAGATATAAAGGATTTGACGCGTATTGACCGTTGTTGTTCAAACGCAAAGTTGAAAGGGAAAGATTCAATTGACGAACTTGCAATTTTCATTATGTCTTCCCGAAATTATCTAGATAATTGTACGCGTGGCCGTGTTATTGGCAAGATTGAAGAAGCGCGAAAAATAACAGATCTTGCCAGGGAGTTCGACGTCAGCCACAGTGTTGTTTCAAGGCTTTGGAAATCATTTCAAACAAATGGAGAGGGTAGCAAACGTCACGGGGGAGGTCGTGTTCCCAGTACGACACCTGCAGAAGATCGGTACATAGTGCTATCAACAAAAAGACACCGGCGCAGCACAACTAGTGAGGTAGCAAATCAGTTTATGGCTGCTACTGGCAAGCGGATCTCCCGAAAAACTGTCGCCAGACGTTTGCATGAAGGAGCACTATAGGCCCGCCGTCCTGTTTTGTGCATCCTATTGTCCAGACGTCTCCGTACGGCCCGTTTGCAATGGTGCCATCAACATCGCAATTGGACTGATAACGACTGGTCTGCTGTCCTCTTCTCAGATGAGAGTAGATACAGTCTATCGTCTGATTGTCGACGACAACTGATCTGGCGTGACAGTGTTACTTCATATTGTCCAGCAAACATACAGGAAAGGGACCGATATCCGACATGTAGTGTCATGGTATGGGCTGGCATCATGATCAATGGCCGGACGTCCCTCTATGTGCTTCCAACTGGGACTATTACTGGCCAACGATACATTAATGATGTTCTGCTACCTCATGCTCGCATGTTCCGTGGTGCTGTCGGTGACAGATTCATTTTCATGGACGACAACGCAACATGTCATCGAACAGTCGCTGTCCAGGTGTGTCCTGAGAGCGAGGATATTCAACGCCTCGTATGGCCAGCACGTTCTCCAGATCTGAATCCCATTGAAAATGTGTGGGATGCTTTGGCGAGGAGTCTTGCTGGTCGGCAATGCCCTCCAATAAACAAGGAAACCCTCATCCGCGCACTGACAGAGGAATGGGATGAATTACCCCAACAGCTGCTTGATAATGTTGTGCAAAGCATGACACGACGTGTGGAATCTTGCATCGCCCTCCATGGTGGCCATATCCCGTATTGACATCTTACGCCGGAACGCTTGCGGACGGTAATTGCATTTTTTTACGTTTACGTATTCTACACAAAATGGCCTGTTTGTCCCTTGAACACGTTCCAAAGCATTCTGGATTTCAGAGCACAATAAATTGTCTTTCGTGTAATGTCCTGGCATTCTGACATTATTTTATTTCACTTGGCATCCAACCACACTTACTTTTTTATGCGCTATATAGCCGTTTATGATCGGTCCTTAGCAGTTATCCAGCAGTGTATTAAGGTGTGCGTTCATTTGCACCATTGGCATAGTGTTTTCTGTTAAATAATTAGGATATTCCCTTTTCCGTTTTAGATGTATTTGTCATGTTGAGAACGATTAAAAACCAAGCAGACCGCCAGTTTCTTATATTTCCCTTTGCTTGTTGCAAAAAACTGCTTGTTGCAAAAACTGCTTCTTTTAGAATATTAAGGCAAAATTTGATCCCTCTTGCGAAATTAAATACGGAAATTACATCTACAGTAATGAAATCTCACACGATTAATATCATCAACATGAAAAATAATCCCTGGATTTGCTAACGCAGACTGCCGTTTTAGCAGGATTTATATGTGTTTTATAAATCCGGTTCAATGGTTTCCTTATCACAAAATAGCTGTTACCTTTGGGATCAGCCATGATTTCTCATGCTAATGTACATCCTTCAGTTCTAAAGAAATTTATTCGTGACATTATAAGTGACAATCTTCTGTGAAGAAAGGTTAAGTAAAATAATATTAGTGCCATAGGTATCTAATTGAAAATACAAAATAGCAGAACAACAGATGTAGTAAAAACCGCACACACAGAATACCAATGGATGGAACAACATGGGGAAGTTACTGAAAATCAGGGAAGCAAACTAGATAACCAAACAAGCCAAAATTAAATTTTATAAATCAATATATAATTATACCAACGATCATCTATGGTGTAGAAACCTATTCAGTTCAGACAAAAGAGGAGAAAACAATTATCAGCGTTTGAAATCGAATGCGTATGAAAAATAAACAAAAGAAGTTGAACAGAAAAAACAATAACAAATAGCACATTCAAAATGGAACTGTCATATCAAATGGCAATGTTGGACAAAATTAGAAAACAGGAACTTAGATGGTTCGGTCAGGTTGCACGAATGGACACTAGCAGACTACCTAACATCTTGATAAATACTTTCGGAACAGAAAAAAAGAAGAAAACCTGTAAGACCAAGACTTACCTGGCTGAAATTATTAAAGAACATCTCAGGCTGCAGAACATATGGTGCGCTTTTTCGGAAACCAAGGAACAGGGAATATTGGAAGTATCCGCTCAATTGAAAATTCAAACCGCCCTAGATGGAAGAGAGGAAGAGAAAGAAGCATCTAAATTTGCTTGCGTTGAATGAAATACACTATAATGAAAAAAGTCACCAGACAGCCTTTCAAAAACAAATGAACGAACACGTTGCGTAGTTAAGATTCGCGGTACAGCTGCAAACGGTATAAAAACAAACTGCAGCTGACCGCGATCATATCGTTCTGTGAGGTTGAGTGAAAATGTCGCTGCGGGACAGAACTGACTTAGAGAAAGGAAACGTGTCGGTTGTTATATTAGGATGTTGTCCATAAGAAAAACCGAGAGGCGTTTACATACCCACGTGAAGTGTTTTGGATGTACTGAATTAGTGGAAGCCACATGACGAGCTTGAAGCAGCGAAACGTACCAGCAGACCAAAGAAAATCAGTGATTGCGGACGTCGAAGCCTCAGGAGAGTCGTTACAGCTACTCGAAGGAGTACTTACTAAACAAGACCTCAGTCTGCAGGTGAGTAAAAATGCTGGAACCTTTGTATGTACACTTACCATTCGCAGAAAGCTTTATTCCATAGTTTCTGTGGTCGTGTGACTGCTCATAAACATTTCATCTCCACCCGGAATGCTACTCCTCGTTTAGCATGGTGTAAAGAACATCTATCGTGAACCGTAGATCAATGGTAAAGGGTCAAATGGATTGATTCACTCAGTCTGACGTCCATATGTGGGTATGGTGGCAGCCGGGGGGACGCTATTCACCACAGTGTACTGTTCCGACGGTCACGTTTGGAGCTGGCAGTGTACTCGTGTGGGGATGTTTTTCGTGGTCTGGTCCCGGCTCATTGGTTATCGTGGACAAACCCGTTAACCACCACGTCTACGTTGATATTTCAGACAAATATGCCTTAACAGCTCTGTGGCAATACAATACAACTAAGCCTTGATGGTACCAGCAGGATAATGCACCGAGCCATAAAACAAGGACTGTTGCGGTGGCGTGGTTTGACGATAATTCCGTATAATGTGTTGACTGTCCAGCCCAGAGCCCTGATCTTAATCCCATAGGTCATCTATGGAATGAATTAGAGTGCTATATAAGAAGTTTGGAACCAAGGCCTACCACTAAGCAGCAGTTAGCGGCAGCAATATGTACTAAATGGAAGCACATACCTATCGCTGTGTTCCGAAACTTTGTCGAAAGCATGTCTCGAAGGCTCAGTGCATGCATTAAGGCCAAAGGTGGACCGACACTGTACTAATGTATGTCAATAAATGGTATGTTGTGTTTGTCTTCTACGTGTCCGGTGACTTTTGTCAATATAGTGTATATTTTGATATGTTGTCTTCTGTCAGCGTGTTTTCAATATAATTTTAAAGTACACACGACATACGTATTTCATACGAATATTCTGAAATCTTCTAAACTGTTTATTCCAAATATAATAAAATGGATACCAAAGCAGTGGCATACACAGAATATTATTTAAGAGAGGCGACGAAAAGTTGTGTGTTTTTAAATCAACCAGAACAATAAAAGTTAATGAAAAATATAAGAAAAATTAAACCACTGTCTAACTAGATCCGTGCCTCCATTTGAATTATATGCTAGTTAAGCAGCTTTACACTCATGAGGAGACAAAACTTCTCGGTCACAATAAATATTTCAGTCAATGGAGACAATTAACATTACTTAAGACCGTTTCAGTCCGAGTTAATCTCCCGTAGTTACCAAAGGCACTTCCGTAACGAGTGGAATTGTGCTCGACGAAGATCGGATGGACTGCAGTCTGTTAGCCCATTTTAGAAAGGGAGATTTTGATATTATTATGTATTGTGTACTGAATGAGTCAGACTTGTTTTTAAGGTTTTTCCCTAAAACATCCGTCTTTCTTTAATGTTGAGGCTCAGTTGAACTTCGGTTTTTAAAATTTTTCCCGGAGAGCGAAAAGTGATCTGACTGTGTGTGTTTCTTTTGATACAACTAAAAAAATCTGTAATAGATTATTTTATTAGCACAATGAAATGTGAGCTATTCCGTACGTAAGGAAAATATAAACTTATTTTTAGTATTAAATCGGAGAAAATAAATTTATATGAATGAATAAAGCGTGCCATTCATTTCATGATACACCGTAGCTCACTAAAAATACGAATGGTCATGTGACAAAGTTAGTCAAAGATTTCAGCTTATTGTTTGTATTTTTTTTACTGCTGCAAGCTAATTATGTTTTCAAGTGCCACAGATATCTAAACCCTACACAAAATTTAACATTATACCCTCTTATATTTTTACACAAAATAGGCACAACAGTAAGCCAGTTTTTATTGCAAAACGTAATGCAACAAGGGTTTTATTAGACTTTAATAAGAATAATAGTTGTATTAACTTCCGGTAAAAACGTGGAGAAATTTCACAAAGGGGGACCCTTTTGGTCACATGACAACCTTTTGTTTCAGGGCCTCTCCTATCCAGTGGAATATGGGAGAGAGACTGCGACATCACTGAGATTTAATTGTCATGTTGGCTTTTGGATTTTGCTTGGTCGAGCTCTACCTGTTTAACAAGGACTGCATTCACTATTCTCGGTCCTGAACATGATTATTATCTCTATAATTTTGATGGTAAGAGGAACACTAAGCGTGTTTTTTATGGAATCTTTTGGTCCAGTCTCGCCCTTTCAGAAACCGAAGAGGTTCTGAACTATTCATTCTTCTTTTTCTTCACTGGGAAAGGAGGAAACCGTTCTTAAATTGGTGGTGGTCCGAGCGGTTCAACAGAGGCTTTCGAAATAACATTTAACACTGTCTTGCATGGATTTAATTTTGTATAATTTATGAGTAAATTTGGACCGCTAAATATGCAGTTCGGTGCTTTCTTTCTTAGCATAGAATTGCATGGTAATGGTTTTATTTCCTTTTTGTTTTCTGAAACTAGCTGCACTTGTAAATTAATTCTGGACGTTTGTTTTAACAAAATTTGGTCAACTGCGTATGAAGCGAATAAATTCTAAGGTGAAAAAGATTTCAGAGTTTCTAGGGAGAAAATGAAATTATAATTGACGTATACTAGAGCGAATCAGTATACAAACGCAAAGCTGGCTTAGCGGTAATCAGCTATATACTGTATGTCTTAAAGCATAGGTCCATGGGACGGCAAATATGAGGGGAAGGCTTAGTGGAGTCACTACGACATTCAAAGTGCAAAAACCAAAAGCTATGTAAACACATACTGTTGTACTCATTTTTTCGTAAATCGCATTTTAACAAAATAAAAGGAAAAGAAACGCTACCGGGAGGAAGGTAAGGCCCCTTGCCAATAAACCTCTAAATACGACCTTGATTAACTTCCCTAACAATTATGACCAAACCGATCTTTTAGGAAAATATGAAAATAACTCCTAAGTAATTATGACTTTCCCTCTCTCTCCCTCTGAACACAGATAGTGGAGTTAGCACCCAGTACAAAAATGTTATCCCCACAAGAAGCTGACAACGGCTAGATACGAGAATAGAAAATCCCCACAAAAAAGGTAGTAAGCCAGTTATAGCCTGCGCTTACTGCGAGAGAGAATTTTCTTTTAACTTCGTAAATGCCGCTTCAGTTTCGTCTTCATCATAAGATGAGGTTGACGATCAACTTTTTTTGGGCAAGTCCCCCTTGAAGTTCTACGAACAGAGGGCTTGACATTTTATACAGGCTGCGTTCTGGCGATTCTGGATAAATTGTATTCCTATACAGCTTTACAAATTTCTGTATTACGATTAGGTGCCCCAAGACTTCACAATTTGAGGAGTTTTAGGGATGGTACAATATAACACAAAGAACCGCGTTCGTCAACCACAGAACTGCTACAACAGGAAGTTAAATACATTTTCACTTTAGATGAGCAACACGGATATCCTAAATACTTGGCTAGTAAGGTATTTAGTAAAGTCAAATGTGCCCTGAATACTACTTTGACAAAAGAGATTCTAATCGTAACACTAAATATGTTGGCTCCCTAGAGTATAATCCACTTTTAACAAGAAACTTATCATACCTTTGTAAACAACATGATGTGAATTTTGGCTTACAATCACGAAATCGTTTTTCAGTTCTTCGTATTGCTTATATATTGCTTCAAATTATTTGGACATATTGCTTCAAATTATTTGTATTCCACAAAACGTAATCTTGGATTAAGGATTAAAAATCATAAATACAACATTAAAGCAGGCATGTATTGCACATCCCTTGCCAAATATGTACTCCAAGACAATCTTAACCCAGATTGGAGTAATGCAAGAACTATTCATACTCCTCGCAACCTAAGGGACTTATTAATAAGCGAAAGTTTGTATATAGAAGATTCCAGTGTGCATAGAAGTTTCCAGTGTACAATGTTGTAATGAACATAGCCCGTATGAATAGCACAATGCATGGAAGTCACTAATTAAATCTGTTAACTTTAAACTGTGACTTTTGTTTGAAATGCTATGCTCACCCCACCCCACCCCACCCCACCTCATTCTTCAGTCATTGTAATAATATGTTTTTCCTCACTTACCATTAAGCATCCTGTGTACGCAACTATTTGACGCATACGAAATGTTATTGGCTCTGACGCATTCCATTGCTTCCCACAATGCCATATATCATCATCAGCAGCATTGTCAACCATTATCAATCCACTGCTGGACGAAGGTCTCCCCAAGTTTCCTCCACAACACTCTGTCTTGTGCCAGTCTCCTCCATATCACCCCTGGATACTTTTGAATTTCATCCACCCATCTCCCATGTGGTCTTCTTCTGGGTCTTTTCCTGTCACTTGGAATCCAATCTAAAATTTCGGCTGTCCATCGATGATCTGTCCTTCTGGCAGTATGTCCAGCCCATTCCATTTCAGGGATTTAACTCTGATCATGATGTCTTCCACCCTTGTCATTTTTCGGATCCACGAGTTCCTCTTCTTATCTCTCCTGGTTACACCAAGCATGCACCTCTCAATGCTTATTTGAGTTGCCTGCAGCCTTTGTATGTCTCTTTTAGTTAAGGTCCACGTCTCTGCACCATACGTAAGCACTGGAAGGATGCATTGATCAAACACTTTTCTTTTAAGACATAATGGCATATTGCTCTTGAAAATTATGCTGTTTCTTCCAAAAGCTCTCCAGGCAAGTTTTGTACGCCGATTAATTTCTTCATCAATGTGACCCTCACTCGATGTCTGCTGTCCAAGATAAATGTACGTGCCTCTTATCACCAGATTTTCTCCATCAATCGATAATATCTTCATTTCTTGTAAAAGCATTGAAAATCACTTTTGTATTCTGAAATTTTCATTTTTAATCCCACTTCCTTACTCTTGTCAGCAAGTTCCTGGATCATACTCTGCAGCTCTGATGGGGTAGTTGCAAAAATGACTACGTCATTAGCAAAACGAAGGTGGGTTAGATAATCTCCATTAATCTTTATCCCCTTGTTTTCCCAGCTCAGCGGCTGACAGACACATTCCAATTTGACATTAAAGAGCTTCGGAGATATTGTGTCACCTTGTCTCACTCCCTTTCCAATTTTTATGTGTGTTGTATTTTCAAACAGCCGAATCTTTGCCCTTGCATTTTCATAGATGTTATTAATAATATTAATGTATGCATCTTCAATACCGCAGGATTTCAGAGCCATTCTAACTGCTAATGGTTTCAAGTTTAGCAAAGGCTTTTTCATAATCGATAAAAGCCATGCACAATGGAAGTTCATATTCCCTCGCTCTTTCAATTAGTTCTCTCAGTACGTGGATATGATCTATTGTGCTGTAGCCACTCCTGAATCCAGCTTGTTCTCTCGGTTGAACCATGTCCAGTGTTACCTTCAAGCGGTGTGAAACAACTTTAGTGAAGATTTTATAAACCACTGATAGGAGGCTGACAGGTCTGTAGTTTTCAAAATCCTCAATGTCACCTTTTTTATGTAGCAGGATCATTTTAGCGGTGTTCCAATCCTCAGGAATCTTCCCTTCATTAAGGCATCGAGTGAAAATTTGTGCAATTACTGTTTCGATTTCTCCACTTGCTTCTTGTATGATGTCTACAGTAATTCCATCTTCTCCTGGAGCTTTTCCCCGCTTCATGTTCTTGATTGCATGTGCAACCTTTGCTGGAAGGACTGGAGGAACTCTGGCACTGGTACCTTTCATGATCTCTGGAGTACATGTATCCTCCCTTTCATATAATTTGGAGTAGAAATGTTTCACTCTTGTTAAAATTTCGCCTCTATTTCTTGTTACAGAACCAACTTCTTTTCTCAGTGCCATAATCTGTTTTCTTCCCTTACTGAGATGTTCCTTTGCTATCTTTAGGCTTTGGCTGTTTTCAATTGCTTTCCTCACTGGTTTACAGTTGAACTTTCTTACGTCTTCAGTGATACTTTTTCTTACTGTCTTGCATATCTTTAATTATTCCACTTTGGAAGTCACATCTTCTTTAGTTGTCCTCATCTCTCTTCTTTTTTGCATCAACATTTCGGTTTTTCCTGATAATTTGTTCACATGCAACTTGTTCTTAGACTCAGCTAATTTTGTTGCTGTTTCCATAAGATCTTTTGTTACTTTTCTGTTAACTTCAGAAATATCCACTTCTTCCGATGTTAAGCTATCTAAAGCAGAGAATATGTTCTTCCGTTCCAACTTGAAGGTATTGTGGTGTTTTTTAAGGTTGGTTATGTCAATACATTTTGTTTGTCTTATGAGCTTGCCACGTTCAAGTTTAGTGTTGAGGTGCATCTTACATCTCACCAATCTGTGGTCACTACCTTTGTTGAACTTGTTTAGCACACTGCAGTCTTCTATGACGGATTTTTTGTTACACATAATAAAATCAATTTCACTTGTCGTCCCATTAGGATGTCTCCATGTCCATTTCCTGTGTGGCTTTTCTTGAAGAAGGAGTTCAAGACGCAAAACCGTTGTGCAGATGTACATATGGCTTTTATTGTATATATTTATCATCTTTTATCATAAAATCGTGCCGAAGGCCGTAATTGTTCGTATCAGTGATTCATTCATGCACGCGTCTTCAACTTTCATTGAAGAAGAACCAGGTTAGACAGAAATGCCTTAAGGTCCGAATTAAAGCAACATCCATTGCCTTGAGAGAAATAATGCGTTTCGCATGTGTAACAAATGAAGGGATTTAACATTTTTCTTTAAATGGTTTCTCAGAGCTTTTGTATTCGTTTTTCACTTAAATTTCAGGTTGTAGAAGGAGACTGAGCGTTAGCAAATGGCCTTTATCACACATTGGTTGCCATTTTGTAGGATCGGACTGGGTGGTTTTATTGCCCAAATATTTACGTTGCTTTGGACAGGATGATTTTATTAAATAAGCATTTTTTTGTCGGGTGTCTTGTTACATCCACAGCCTTGTAGTCTGCCTTTCCTGGAGGAGGACGTGGGGTTATACCTCATCCCCAAATTGAAAATACGTTGTTTAACTCGTAACGGCCACGATGTCAAACTAAACAAACACGGGTACAAACGGCTTGGAAAGATTCATGTCGCACTTTGAAAGTGCTTGAACTTTTATGGCCGTAGTAGGGAAGTTTAACCAAAATCAATCGCACCTAAATCACACAGGCACAAAATGTTTCTTTCCTTGACACTTTTGTTAGTTTGCATTTTGTTTAAATCCATAGCAGAAATTAATTGTTTTAAAACCTTTGTGAGTCTTCAGTACGGTTACATTATATGCAAAAACAAATAGCACTCATAGTATGTTGTAAAGTTTAATTCATTGAATTACAAAAAATATATATCTACATTCAATCACATTTCTGCGACTGATATTAAAACAAAAAGAAAAAAGTTACGAACTAAACTTCTTTGTTTATTTCTTATTATTTATTTGTACCAAACCATTAGCCCTGCATCACTGAATTGATACTTCTTCATGTATCTGTATTTCGACAGAAACATAATGACTAATTCTAATACGTTAACACTCCCCTTTCTATAGTACTGAATAACGTATTCTTCGCAGCACAATAGGGGGCAACTTGGACCTTGTATCGATTTCCAGATAAGGAAATACAGTGAATCCCTCAATGGAATGTAGCACACATTACTAGCCTGCAATATTGAGAAAAACACTACGCACACAACATGATACTGTTTTTCCAAATTAAGAATTTAACTTAAAGGGTCATAAAGGTATTGATGCCAGTGCCATACAATCGGATATCTGAAAGCTGCTATGATCCGACATATCTGTTTTCCCTAAAAGTATGTTGTTAAAATCTAATAAACGAAGAAATATATTATTTTATTGAAATATTTTTAGCGGTTTAGTCATACACAGTAGGGGTATTTTTACACTTGACCGTCATATTGTAAATAATATATTGAGAAAACTAATTAAATTAGATTATTTTTCGGGTGACTTGTTTGATCTTTCTCAGATCAACCAGGGATCCGATGATTGGTTGTTCGTGCGTTTGCATGAAACGTACGCTGTCTTCTAACGACTTTTACAAATGAAACATGTGATCCCTGGTTTCTGTAAGGTAGTTTATTATTACGAAATGGAGTAAAACTCCTGTATCTGTTATCCGCTGTTGGTGTTTTTTTAATTCGCCATTTACAGTACATAAATTGCAATTTATTGACGTAAAGCGGACAAATTCGCACGTGTAGATCCTATTATTCACGGATTACTCTTGTTTGCATAGAAATAAAAAGCACAGGAAGGATAGCAGACGCCCAGAATAATGACCCTCAGCACATGGCTAGCCCCTTTTCTCTAGTCTTTCATCTAGCCCCCTACACGTTTCTCCAAACTCGCCTTGAAGGAAACGTGTCTCCTTGTCTGGTGTTTGATCTAGCCCGCCACCCGTTTCTCCAAGACCCCCACGAAGGCACCGACGTAAATCGCTCCTTTTTTACTCTGTTTGACCACCTATCAGTTTGCGATTTGGTTACGAAGTAGTTACATCGTTCCGAAATCTTTTTAATTGTGATACTGTGAATGTATCGCTCCAAAACGTGTTACTGAGTTGGATAGTTCGTTAGCGATAAAAAGAGCGAGCACAGTGCTTCCCATAAGTAAAAACATAATTCTTGATTTAGTACTGAAAGATAAAAAATCGTGTTCTGATGTGGCAAGAATGTATAAAAGAGATGAATCCCCGGTATGGAAAATAGTGAAATACGAAAATAAAGTCGCTACAGTTTTTTTAAGGCGCCTCAAACTGCCAAAGTAACTGCTGCGGTTCGGGATAATTACAGAGAGAAAGCAGAGAAAACATCGAGTTAGTGGGGGAAGACATGAACCAGAAGCATGTTCCAGTTGACAGCAATGTTTTGTTCCATAAGACGTTACGTCTTTATGAAACCTTTGGCTTGGGCATGAGCGGCAGGGAACTCAAACCTTTCGTTGCCCGTCGCAGATGTTTAGACCGGTTTAGACGCAGGTATAACCTAAAAAATATAAAAATTACTGGCAAAGTTACATCAGCCAATAAAGAAGCTGTTGGCGCATAAACAAAGTGATTCCGTATCATTGTTTACATTTCAGATTTTATTTATATTCACTTTCACGTGAACAGATGGATATTTATATTCTGAATTCGTAGTACTTGGGCAAGAGAATTTTTCTGTAGGAACTGGTGTAATGTACGTGTAAATCTCATTCCTCCTTTATTCTTCAACGATCTGGGGATGAAATTTCGGTAAATGTGTAGATTAGCGTCTTTAATTATTTCGTCCGAAAAATGTTAGTACCTGGAAATAGTGCGACGAACAGATTTCAGATTGTGGAAATTAATGTCAAATGGTGCAGAAATTTTAAAGGATTTTATCGTAACATTTACCTGTAAGTTAGATGCTGCGAAGAGACTCGATAGGACTAACTAATCCCTACAGCGGCGATGTCAATGGTCGCGGTTGCGATGCGTCAGGCCTACCGCACCGTCTTTTAACGGAACCGCACTTACACGTAAATATTAGCATAAAGTATTTAAAAGACATTTGAAACACAATACATTTCTGCACCATTTGCCATTAATTTCCATATTGTAAAATATGATTACGTTGCTCTTTTCCCAGGTACTAATATTTTTCCGACGAAATAATTTTAAACGGAAATCTACACATTTACCTACTATTTTACTTAATATAAGTTTATATAACTGAGGTGTTTTTTCTAAAATTGAATTAGGTACGTAATTATCAGAATAAAAATGCTTACCACAGGAAACAGTTGAAGGTGACTTGTCATTTGGAGCAACATCCTGAAGAGATATTGCTTTCAACAACAGTTGCTTTAGGTTCTAATCTGAGAGGAACTCGTGCAATGAAAATCCCACGTTTTTCTTCTCAGACGATGTGCACATCGGCACACAACAGTAATCCATTTTGAAAATGGGTAAGATTTTGTTTTGAAAACAACAGTTTGGTTTTAAAACTGTAAGTTTTTTTTAAAAAGAAACACAAGAAACAACGACGAACATACATAATCCAGCGATTCAAACAACGTGGGACGTAGTGCCATCTAACGGCTGAAATCGTCCCTACCGCCCCTGGCCAATCACCTAAATTATATTGTCTTCAACATTAATGTTATAGCCTGTTCTTCATCCAGTTCAGCCTTGCTATTACTTTCATGCTAAAATATTTCAATTTACCGAATTTCAGACTAACGAACTTTTCAAAATAATGAATATAAAATTATGGTAAAAGAATGCTTTACCCCGGATCAACGAAGAAATGTTTCATTTGGTCTAACCGGAAATATGTATTCTATTCTTTCAAAAGGTGTTACTGATTGACAAGTTTTTCCTCGTTGAATGCTAACAAGGTTTTTTCTTTTGGACGAGCAGGAATCAAAAACATGTAACGACCTGCGATTCTTCCTGTGCTTTCGGAGCAGAACGGAAGAGCTTGCTAGGAAAGTACGTTGTCACTGTACCCGCATCTTTTGAAGTTTCCTTCCCTCCAAATGAAATATACGTCCTGCGTGACTGACAGATAATCTGAAGTCCTTTCAGCTGCGTAGGAGAAGTGGTGCGCAGAGACGAAGATCAGGCTTTTCCTTAACTGAACAACAAGCTGCTCTTGCTTAGTAAGAAGAAACTGGTGAGAAAGAACAGGTTTTTCATTCCCAATATGGCTGAAAAAAGAAAAGGGAGGCAGTTTTAACTTAACCAAAAAATTCAGATTATAGAGCCTATAGAATGTGGAAGAAAACAGATTGATGTTTGAAAGAAATATGGTATAGCTCCGTCTATAGTAGCCACCGTTTAAAACGATGAAGAGGAAATATAAGAAACGTGTTGAAAAATCAACCCTTAGCCCCTAAAGAAAACGTCTGCGTTGGGAAATTTTTAATCAATTGATGAAGCTGCGTTCACGTGGTTTAAAGATGTTCGATCAAAATATGTTCCAGTGTCTGGTCCTATGTTGCAAGCAAAGGCTAAAGAGTTTGCAGAAATTCTGAAAATCGAAATGTTTGATGCGAGCCGTGGCTGGTTATTTCGTTTTCGAGAACGATATGGAATAAGTTGGAAGAAGGTGTGTGGAAATGAAAAAACTGCCGATGTTACAGCTGCTCATACATGGAAAGAAAATAAGTTGCTTGCTATTTTACAGAAATATGAACTTGAGGACATTTACAACGCATATGAGACGGCATTTTTCTACGAAGTTCTGCGAATCGCACGATGGCTATGAAAGGTGAGGAGTGTAAAGGCGGGAAAAAATCAAAAGTTCGCGTTTCTGTCATGTTTTGATGCAATGCAACTGGAACGAAAAAACTAAAACCTTTAGTTATAGGAAAGTCTGCCAAGTCTCGGTGCTTTAAGAACGTTGCTTCACTTCGAGGCGTGTACGAAAACAACAGCCGATCATGGATGAGTCAAACTATCTTTTTCAAATGAATAAAGGAACTGAATAACGAAATGAAGAAAATGAAAAGAAACATTATTTTTCTGGTCGATAAATTTTCAGCACATCGAGTGGAAGCAAGATACAGTAATGTAACAGTTGAATTTCTGGCACCTAACTGCACATCCATTTTTTATCCATTTGGTCAAGTCATTGTTAAAAATGTGAAGTTTCATTTCCGTCGTCGTCTTGTTTTAAGAACCCTTGTAAATTTAAAAAAGATTGATTATTGGAAATAAAAACATCGATCTCAGACAAGCCATAGAGATGATTTCTGCAGATTGGAACAATGTATATCTAATACAATACAGAATTGCTGGTGTAAAACTGGCATTTTTCCTTCTACAATAATGCAGTCGGTAGATACCGAAGACACAAGTGGTGATTTTCCTCCATGTTTATGGGCAACAACATCTCGGAGACTTAATTTTGATTAGTTTTTAGTAATTATTTCTTATAACGTTGAATGTTACAGTGAAGTTATAACATGTGCTGAATTAACAACGGAAGCAATAAGAAAAAGTGTAATCACTTCTATCTCTTTGGAAAATGAGAAAAGTGGATATGACGATAAACCTAGCACAGATGATCCATCTGTCTCATCGCAGCTTTGACAAGCATTAAAAATTTGCGCAAATAATTCATCACAACAGAAAACAGTGTCCGAAAAATTGTACTCTATGATAACTGATATACAGGAGGACTTTGTAACAAAAACTACTTTGCCATTATCTGGTCAGTCTAAAATTTCAGACTTTTTCTGTAACAAATAATTACTTCCACTGAAGTATATTTTTTAATGTTTTACGTATTCACGTAAGCTATTGTTTCCTTCATTTTAATTCATAGATGAGGTTAAGAAAAATAGTATTATGTGCAATGTAATTTAATCTTTTTTTTCCTTTTCAAATATTCTATATTACTTGCCATATTATTAGTGTTTTTATCATACATTTTATTATTAATTAGAGTGTTTTTATCATACATTTTATTATTAATTGTTTTTATCATACATTTTATTATTAACATATTATTAGTGTTTTTATCATACATTTAATAATTGTACAAAATGTAATGTCGGTTTAAATTTGAATTAAGCACCGCCATCTTGGAATTTTAGTTTAACGAATATTTCAGAATAACGAATAAAATCTGCGGCCCCTTCAAATTCGTTATAACGAGTTTCGCTGTATAACCTTCAGAGACGCCGTCGTTTTCCTGAAGCTTATTCAATCTGCATAAAAATAGGCTGGTTATAAGATTTCGGCTCTTCGATAATCATTTGTTTCGATAATACTTTTAACATGACCAAAACACAAAAGTTGATATTTCTTCCTCTGTTGGCGGGGCACTTCTTGAATTTCTAAATGCAGTTTCCTGAAATACGTAAAGCAGTTGTGATGCTAAAGAGCCATGGTGCGAAATGAGCGCCTGTTTTGTTATAAATTTGAGTTCTCACAATATGCGATGTAAGAGTTCTTTCAATTCTCATTTTAAGTTATGAACTAAGTGGCCGGCATTTTTTTCGTGTGTTTTTTTGTTTGAATAGAACGTGAGGAATTAGCTCGTAAGGGCTCCTTTCTCCATTCCATTTTTGCACCCGTAATAGATAATTTTGAAGTGTGAATTTTCAGATAGTGTTTGTCAAATTTGGAACATGCAGACATCGGCCAAATACAAAGTAATTTGTTTATATGAATGCATTCAAATGGGAAATATATACTTATTGATTGTCGTAGGGAAATGATTAATGTTGCAAATTATTTATTTAAAATCTGAAGAAAAGAAACGAAAATGCAGCCACATAGGGAAATACGGGCACATACGTATTTTTAATAGTGAGCAAATTAATAATTTTAAAAACTATTTATTTACCATCTGACTAAGAGAATAAAGAAAAGGCCGATCGCGATTTAAAGGCATTGCCTTTATATCAAAAAGTAGAATAAGTCTGGAATCAAAATTTTCCCCAAGCTTAGAGGAATGCGTTGCATCAGAAATGCTTTGTAGTTCAGAAATGTGCAGTCAATTGAATAACTTTTATTCTTACGGCATTATGATGTAACGAAAAGAAAATGAAAATAATCAATGTACTGATATCCGAATTACCACAAAAGCTTCTGAAGATCAATGTGGTCGTAGCTACGTTAAATTAGTGTTTGCTCTATGAAATTGTATTTAGCATCATGTTACCATGTCATTATCTTAATTTAGGTGCTATTGAACATATGATATTTTTCATAAATAGATTCCTAGAATAAGCCTAAGAATTTCGGCTGACGAAGAAAGCACTCTTCTAAGATCACGAAACATCGGAAATGCTCCTGCAGGAATTTCGCAAGACGCATAAAGGTAAACGAGCTGTAACTTTCAGGTAACACATGCAGTGTTATTAATCCGTTTATATTTGTGGTGCAGTAAGAACAAATGTTTTCAAATTTTCGCTCATCATTACGCAGCTTTTCAAAGCAACGGTAAACATAAAAATTCCATAACTTGAAAAAGCCTCCCAGTGGAGTGCGAAAGCTTGGCAATGTTTATGCTTACTACACAACTAAAATAAACGTGTTTAACAAAATAAATGTATCTGTTGAGTATTCAGAGTCTCGTGCGTTTTTAATAACGTTAACGAGCTGCAGCTCGCGTAACAGAAAATTATAGCACCAACAAACTGCCAGAAAAGTGTCGAATTCATAAATATATATACTATTTTTCTCAAATAATATACTGAGACAGCTATACAAGATTTTATAATTCTCAAACACAGATGCTAATATACCGATAAATTGCAATTTAGATAATTGCATTTATGTTGCATGAATTTTTATTTAACTTTTATCAAATGTTTTTAAAGAAAACCTGCATTTTCGAACTTACAAAGGATTGTACCAAATAAATTCTTCATGGAATTAAACCGTCCACGAAATAGTTTCCGGAACGTTCCCTTGATTTTCGCGACAATTAGACATTTGTGTAATACTATATTGATTAACATATGCTCCGGGTTTTGAAAAAAAATTGTAAAAATGAGGGAGATGGTAAACTTAATATGTCTGCATCGATGCTTCAAATGTGTTCTATATATTATATAATTGAGACACTTAAAGTTTGATTTAAAAATAACTTTGTGAAATTGAAAACGGGGGACACCATATATCTCCTCGTTGTTATATTTTTCTTCTTTGTATGGATGCCATATTACCCATTTCTGACTCATCTCAGTATAATTTGCTGTATTATCTTGCGCCTTCAAACTTGAAAGTATGCAGAGAAAGTTTGAGACCTGGATTAGTTACGTTTTCAGAAAACTCGTCGTCTGCTATATGTGTTAAAAGGTCTTGCAAAAAGTCAAAATCTGAGGAACATTTTTGTGATAGATAAATGGGTGCTTTAAATAAACGAAATACTGGTTCGTTAAACCCGGATAAAGAGTTAAAAGTGCATGAAATGTGACGTGCAAGCATGACTTCCCATTTTACCTACGGCGTATATTTTACTGCACGTCGGGGCTCACATTTTAAATAACAATATCGAGATGAAATTAGACGACGACCATTAAAAATATAATTTAATATTACAACATTTAAAAATAAGTAAAATAACTACTGAAACGCACTGCCGGGTATTGATACTGTCGAACACCACTCACAATGAGGTGGACAAATAGATGATTTAATTTCGAAAGTAATGCATCAGATTTTCAGTCCGCATGGTGGAATCGCATGACAGCAGCAAATACCTTATCTACCCACACTGCTGTCCAGTACCATCAGGCAAATGGCGATTCGTGGTGTGATAGGTACAACTATAGAATAAAGCCGCGAAAAGTGAACTTGCTCACGTTGTTCAGCTGAAATCCGAGGCGTTCTAGGTAAGGCTTGCGGACGTCTTCCGGTGATATTCAGCACATGCTCGATGGGTTTCAGTTTGGGAAAACTCTCTATCGTGATTCATCATGGAACACCTCGTAGGAATTTTCTGAAGATGTAACTGCCGTGCGTCCGAGTGTTATCTTGCAAAATAACAGCCCCTGACTTATCACTCAAAAATGTCATTGCAAAACTTCATCCTCGTACAGCTTGTCTGTCACGGTGCCGGTTACTCGTGTGGCAGAAACTGACACAACTGTCATGATTATTTTATTTACTGTATGTTTTATTAGAAGAGTAGTAAAATACTTGTGTCATTATTTAATTGTTATCGCAACATTGATGTCCATTATCACGCCGGTTATCTTACTAAATCTCACCACATACAAGGATGTCTGGTAGGTTAGACGTGTTGTGCGGCGGATAAAATCTGGACGAAAGAACAAAGGGTTACTAAGGAATTCTTACTTTTCTGCAAAATACGTGATGAAAATATAAAGCAAAAAAATATTTTCAAAAGTTATTGTGTTTACAAATATCGTTTTTGGAATATTTAAAATCTGACGCATCATGTATATTATAATATGCAGGAGGAAACTTAAATTGACTTTAGAAAGAAATGATGAAACTTTGCTTTTTATTGTCTTTTCTTAATAATTTTTTAGCGCCACATGAAATATTCTCGTTGGAAAGAGAAATGTATTTATTTATCCCAAAAAGGAATTTCACCTTTTTCATACCAATGCTGTAGCCATTGTTTTATATATTAAAAACGAGGGGTTGCAACCTTTCTTCTCCTACAGAAATCATTTAAACACTCTTGGCTTCAGCTGATTTTTTCTTTTCGAGTTATCCAACGATTCCCTTTTCTTCTACATGCCGCCTGCTAAAATATGTAGGACAGGTTCCTTAATATGTTAAGAAGGTGAAGCTTATCCGTTTATATAATCCCCCTAAGTAGGTGTGGCCACTAATCCATGTAAGATGTAGAAAAGCTTCCCCGCCAGGAGACATGGAACCAAAGGGGATTAAAACACGAAACGGAAATTAGAATGAGTCACATGTCACGTGATTCAAGACCAATAATCCTCAACTGAAATCTTGAGCAACACTTTCAGTGTGTGTTTCATAGGCAGTGGTTGTGACGCGCTTGTGCTTACAGATATATTGCTAAGTTTCGTGTGCAAGCTGAGGATGAGTTTCCACAGAGAGGAAGAAATCGCCGACATAGTGGACTTGTCTTTCAAGAAAGCTATAAAGTTTAAAACAAACTTTCGAATTACAACCCTCCTCCAAACGATGCGCTTGAAATTGAGGAGGGAGTTTAAACAAATACGAAAGCAGAGCAAAAGCAGGACCACGAAGACCCAGAAAATGAAGAGGTCAGGGCAGCCCTTAACAGATTCAAATAGTTCCACGGAGGAAACCAGCGCCGATGAATTTTTTTTTCGATAAAAGCGATTCAAACGACGAAAATTTTGCGGAGTTGGATACATTTTTCCAAAGCTTGAAATCATGAGGTAAGTGTGATTAAATTTTCTCTTCCTTTTTTACAGACAAAGTTCTTCTGTCGTGAACAACTATTAAATTAATCTCTGAAATTCTCCCGTTATGTATGCAAACTTATAAATTACAAATTAAGAGAGGTACATATGCTTTAGGATAATTTCTTCCTTCCTTTATATGTAACAAGACTTTACTTAATATTGAAATTTAATCATAATGTATATATACTTCCGAATGCTTGAATACTCACGTGGGAATTTTAACATTTCTATTTCCATTTTTTAACACCTATTTTTAACGTTTCTCTGTTTAATAGTGTCTTAAGAAAGCGTTTGTTGCTTCCATTTTCCAGATATTGTACAATCACTATTGGTATGATCATGTATTTTTTTCCGCTTACTTTTACATGCTCGTTGTGCAATATATTCCCCATATAGACATAGTGTCCCGAGTAAACGGAAGAACAAAGGGTTGCTAAGGAGTTCTTACTTTTCTGCAAAATACGTGATGAAAATATAAAGAAAAACATATTTTCAAAAGTTATTGTGTTTACAAATATCGTTTTCGGAATATTTAAAATCTGAAGCATCATGTATATTATAATATGCAAGAGGAAACTTGAATTGACTTTAGAAAGAAATAATGAAACTTTGCTTTTTATTGTCTTTTCTTACTAATTTTATAGCGCCACATGAAATATTCTCGTTGGAAAGAGAAATGTATTTATTTATCCCAAAAAGGAATTTCACCTTTTTCATACCAATGCATTAGCGATGCTGTAGCCATTGTTTTATATAATAACAACGAGGCGTTGCAACCTTTCTTCTCCTACAGAAATCATTTAAACACTCTTGGTTTCAGCTGATTTTTTCTTTTCGAGTTATCCAACGATTCCCTTTTCTTCTGGATGCCGCCTGCTAAAATATGTAGGACAGGTTCCTTAATATGTTGAGAAGGTGAAGCTTATCCGTTTAGATAATCCCCCTAAGTAGCTGTGGCCACTAATCCATGTAAGATATAGAAAAGCTTCCCCGCCAGGAGACATGGAACCAAAGGGGATTAAAACACGAAACGGAAATTAGAATGAGTCACATGTCACGTGATTCAAGACCAATAATCCTCAACTGAAACCTTGAGCAACACTTTAAGTGTGTGTTTCATAGGCAGTGGTTGTGACGCGCTTGTGCTTACAGATATATTGCTAAGGATCGTGTGCAAGCTGAGGATGAGTTTCCACAGAGAGGAAGAAATCGCCGACATAGTGGACTTGTCTTTCAAGAAAGCTATAAAGTTTAAAACAAACTTTCGAATTACAACCCTCCTCAAAACGATGCGCTTGAAAATGAGGAGGGATTTAAAACAAATACGAAAGCAGAGCAAAAGGAGGACCACGAAGAACCAGAAAATGAAGAGGTCAGGGCAGCCCTTAACAGATTCAAATAGTTCCACGGAGGAAACCAGCGCCGATGATTTTTTTTTCGATAAAAGCGATTCAAACGACGAAAATTTTGCGGAGTTGGATACATTTTTCCAAAGCTTGAAATCATGAGGTAAGTGAGCATAAATTTTCTCTTCCTTTTTTACAGACAATGTTCTTCTGTCGTGAACAACTATTAAATTAATCTCTGAAATTCTCCAGTTATGTATGCAAACTTATAAATTACAAATTAAGAGAGGTACATATGCTTTAGGATACTTTCTTCCTTCCTTTATATGTAACAAGATTTTACTTAATATTAAAATTCAATCAGGATGTATATATACTTCCGAATGCTTGAATACTCACGTCGGAATTTTAACATTTCTATTTCCATTTTTTAACACCTATTTCTAACGTTTCTCTGTTTAATGGTGTCTTAAGAAAGCGTTTTTTGTTTCCATTTTCCAGATATTGTACAATCACTATTGGTATGATCATGCATTTGTTTCCGCTTCCTATGACATGCTCGTTGTGCAATATGTTCCCCATATAGACATAGTGTCCCGACTAAACGGAAGAACAAACGGTTATTAAGGAGTTCTTACTTCTCTGCAAAATACGTGATGAAAATATAAAGAAAAAAATATTTTCAAAAGTTATTGTGTCTTCAAATATCGTTTTTGGAATATTTAAAATCTGAAGAATCATGTATATTATAATATGCAAGAGGAAACTTGAATTGACTTTAGAAAGAAGTGATGAAACTTTGCTTTTTATTGTCTTTTCTTACTAATTTTATAGCGCCACATGAAATATTCTCGTTGGAAAGAGAAATGTATTTATTTATCCCAAAAGGAATTTCACCTTTTTCATACCAATGCTGTAGCCATTGTTTTATATATTAAAAACGAGGGGTTGCAACCTTTCTTCTCCTACAGAAATCATTTAAACACTCTTGGCTTCAGCTGATTTTTTCTTTTCGAGTTACCCAACGATTCCCTTTTCTTCTGGATGCCGCCTGCTAAAATATGTAGGATAGGTTCCTTGAAATGTTGAGAAGGTGAAGCTTATCCGTTTAGATAATCCCCTAAGCAGGTGTGGCCACTAATAAATGTAAGATATAGAAAAGCTTCCCCGCCAGGAGACATGGAACCAAAGCGGATTAAAACACGAAACGGAAATTAGAAATGAGTCACATGTCATGTGATTTAAGACCAATAATCCTCAACTGAAATCTTGAGCAACACTTTTAGTGTGTGTTTCATAGGCAGTGGTTGTGATGCACTTGTGCTTACAGATATATTGCTAAGGTTCGTGTGCAAGCTGAGGATGAGTTTCCACAGAGAGGAGGAAATCGCCGACATAGTTTACTTGTCTTTCAAGAAAGCTATAAAGTTTAAAACAAACCTTTCGAATTACAACCCTCCTAGAAATGATGCGCTTGAAATTGAGGAGGGAGTTAAAACAAATACGAAAGCAGAAAAAAAGGAGCACGACGAAGACCCAGAAAATGAAGAGGTCAGGGCAGCCCTTAACAGATTTAAATAGTTCCACGGAGGAAACCAGCGCGGATGATTTTGTTTTCGATAAAAGCGCTTCAAACGACGAAAATTTTGCGGCGTTGGATACATTTTTCCAAAGCTTGAAATCATGAATTAAGTGAACATAAATTTTCTCTTCCTTTTTTACAGACAATGTTCTTCTGTCGTGAACAACTATTAAATTAATCTCTGAAATTCTCCAGTTATGTATGCATACTTATAAATTACAAATTAAGAGAGGTACATATGCTTTAGGATAATTTCTTCCTTCTTTTATATGTAACAAGATTTTACTTAATATGGAAATTTAATCATGATGTATATATACTTCCGAATGCTTGAATACTCACGTGGGAATTTTAACATTTCTATTTCCATTTTTTAACACCTATTTCTAACGTTTCTCTGTTTAATGGTGTCTTAAGAAAGCGTTTTTTGTTTCCATTTTCCAGATATTGTACAATCACTATTGGTATGATCATGCATTTGTTTCCGCTTCCTATGACATGCTCGTTGTGCAATATGTTCCCCATATAGACATAGTGTCCCGACTAAACGGAAGAACAAACGGTTATTAAGGAGTTCTTACTTCTCTGCAAAATACGTGATGAAAATATAAAGAAAAAAGTATTTTCAAAAGTTATTGTGTCTTCAAATATCGTTTTTGGAATATTTAAAATCTGAAGAATCATGTATATTATAATATGCAAGAGGAAACTTGAATTGACTTTAGAAAGAAGTGATGAAACTTTGCTTTTTATTGTCTTTTCTTACTAATTTTATAGCGCCACATGAAATATTCTCGTTGGAAAGAGAAATGTATTTATTTATCCCAAAAAGGAATTTCACCTTTTTCATATAAATGCATTAGCGATGCTGTAGCCACTGTTTTATATAATAACAACGAGGGGTTGCAACCTTTCTTCTCCTACAGAAATCATTTAAACACTCTTGGCTTCAGCTGATTTTTTTCTTTTCGAGTTATCCAACGATTCCCTTTTCTTCTATATGCCGCCTGCTAAAATATGTAGGACAGGTTCCTTAATATGTTGAGAAGGTGAAGCTTATCCGTTTATATAATCCCCCTAAGTAGGTGTGGCCACTAATCCATGTAAGATGTAGAAAAGCTTCCCCGCCAGGAGACATGGAACCAAAGGGGATTAAAACACGAAACGGAAATTAGAATGAGTCACATGTCACGTGATTCAAGACCAATAATCCTCAACTGAAATCTTGAGCAACACTTTTAGTGCGTGTTTCATAGGCAGTGGTTGTGACGCGCTTGTGCTTACAGATATATTGCTAAGGTTCGTGTGCAAGCTGAGGATGAGTTTCCACAGAGAGGAAGAAATCGCCGACATAGTGGACTTGTCTTTCAAGAAAGCTATAAAGTTTAAAACAAACTTTCGAATTACAACCCTCCTCAAAACGATGCGCTTGAAATTGAGGAGGGAGTTAAAACAAATACGAAAGCAGAGCAAAAGGAGGACCACGAAGATCCAAAAAATGAAGAGGTCAGGGCAGCCCTTAACAGATTCAAAGAGTTCCACGGAGGAAACCAGCGCCAATGATTTTGTTTCCGATTAAAGCGTTTTAAACGACGAAAATTTTGCGGACTTGGATACATTTTCCAAAGCTTGAAATCATGAGGTAAGTGAACATAAATTTTCTCTTCCTTTTTTACAGACAATGTTCTTCTGTCGTGAACAACTATTAAATTAATCTCTGAAATTCTCCAGTTATGTATGCATACTTATAAATTACAAATTAAGAGAGGTACATATGCTTTAGGATAATTTCTTCCTTCTTTTATATGTAACAAGATTTTACTTAATATGGAAATTTAATCATGATGTATATATACTTCCGAATGCTTGAATACTCACGTGGGAATTTTAACATTTCTATTTCCATTTTTTAACACCTATTTCTAACGTTTCTCTGTTTAATGGTGTCTTAAGAAAGCGTTTTTTGTTTCCATTTTCCAGATATTGTACAATCACTATTGGTATGATCATGTATTTTTTTCCGCTTACTTTTACATGCTCGTTGTGCAATATATTCCCCATATAGACATAGTGTCCCGAGTAAACGGAAGAACAAAGGGTTGCTAAGGAGTTCTTACTTTTCTGCAAAATACGTGATGAAAATATAAAGAAAAAAATATTTTCAAAAGTTATTGTGTTTACAAATATCGTTTTCGGAATATTTAAAATCTGAAGCATCATGTATATTATAATATGCAAGAGGAAACTTGAATTGACTTTAGAAAGAAATAATGAAACTTTGCTTTTTATTGTCTTTTCTTACTAATTTTATAGCGCCACATGAAATATTCTCGTTGGAAAGAGAAATGTATTTATTTATCCCAAAAAGGAATTTCACCTTTTTCATACCAATGCATTAGCGATGCTGTAGCCATTGTTTTATATAATAACAACGAGGGGTTGCAACCTTTCTTCTCCTACAGAAATCATTTAAACACTCTTGGTTTCAGCTGATTTTTTTCTTTTCGAGTTATCCAACGATTCCCTTTTCTTCTGGATGCCGCCTGCTAAAATATGTAGGACAGGTTCCTTAATATGTTGAGAAGGTGAAGCTTATCCGTTTAGATAATCCCCCTAAGTAGCTGTGGCCACTAATCCATGTAAGATATAGAAAAGCTTCCCCGCCAGGAGACATGGAACCAAAGGGGATTAAAACACGAAACGGAAATTAGAATGAGTCACATGTCACGTGATTCAAGACCAATAATCCTCAACTGAAACCTTGAGCAACACTTTAAGTGTATGTTTCATAGGCAGTGGTTGTGACGCGCTTGTGCTTACAGATATATTGCTAAGGATCGTGTGCAAGCTGAGGATGAGTTTCCACAGAGAGGAAGAAATCGCCGACATAGTGGACTTGTCTTTCAAGAAAGCTATAAAGTTTAAAACAAACTTTCGAATTACAACCCTCCTCAAAACGATGCGCTTGAAATTGAGGAGGGATTTAAAACAAATACGAAAGCAGAGCAAAAGGAGGACCACGAAGAACCAGAAAATGAAGAGGTCAGGGCAGCCCTTAACAGATTCAAATAGTTCCACGGAGGAAACCAGCGCCGATGATTTTTTTTTCGATAAAAGCGATTCAAACGACGAAAATTTTGCGGAGTTGGATACATTTTTCCAAAGCTTGAAATCATGAGGTAAGTGAGCATAAATTTTCTCTTCCTTTTTTACAGACAATGTTCTTCAGTCGTGAACAACTATTAAATTAATCTCTGAAATTCTCCAGTCATGTATGCAAACTTATAAATTACAAATTAAGAGAGGTACATATGCTTTAGGATACTTTCTTCCTTCCTTTATATGTAACAAGATTTTACTTAATATTAAAATTCAATCAGGATGTATATATACTTCCGAATGCTTGAATACTCACGTCGGAATTTTAACATTTCTATTTCCATTTTTTAACACCTATTTCTAACGTTTCTCTGTTTAATGGTGTCTTAAGAAAGCGTTTTTTGTTTCCATTTTCCAGATATTGTACAATCACTATTGGTATGATCATGCATTTGTTTCCGCTTCCTATGACATGCTCGTTGTGCAATATGTTCCCCATATAGACATAGTGTCCCGACTAAACGGAAGAACAAACGGTTATTAAGGAGTTCTTACTTCTCTGCAAAATACGTGATGAAAATATAAAAAAAAAATATTTTCAAAAGTTATTGTGTCTTCAAATATCGTTTTTGGAATATTTAAAATCTGAAGAATCATGTATATTATAATATGCAAGAGGAAACTTGAATTGACTTTAGAAAGAAGTGATGAAACTTTGCTTTTTATTGTCTTTTCTTACTAATTTTATAGCGCCACATGAAATATTCTCGTTGGAAAGAGAAATGTATTTATTTATCCCAAAAAGGAATTTCACCTTTTTCATACCAATGTGTAGCCATTGTTTTATATATTAAAAACGAGGGGTTGCAACCTTTCTTCTCCTACAGAAATCATTTAAACACTCTTGGCTTCAGCTGATTTTTTTCTTTTCGAGTTACCCAACGATTCCCTTTTCTTCTGGATGCCGCCTGCTAAAATATGTAGGATAGGTTCCTTGAAATGTTGAGAAGGTGAAGCTTATCCGTTTAGATAATCCCCCTAAGCAGGTGTGGCCACTAATAAATGTAAGATATAGAAAAGCTTCCCCGCCAGGAGACATGGAACCAAAGCGGATTAAAACACGAAACGGAAATTAAAATGAGTCACATGTCATGTGATTTAAGACCAATAATCCTCAACTGAAATCTTGAGCAACACTTTTAGTGTGTGTTTCATAGGCAGTGGTTGTGATGCACTTGTGCTTACAGATATATTGCTAAGGTTCGTGTGCAAGCTGAGGATGAGTTTCCACAGAGAGGAGGAAATCGCCGACATAGTTTACTTGTCTTTCAAGAAAGCTATAAAGTTTAAAACAAACCTTCGAATTACAACCCTCCTAGAAATGATGCGCTTGAAATTGAGGAGGGAGTTAAAACAAATACGAAAGCAGAAAAAAAGGAGCACGACGAAGACCCAGAAAATGAAGAGGTCAGGGCAGCCCTTAACAGATTGAAATAGTTCCACGGAGGAAACCAGCGCGGATGATTTTGTTTTCGATAAAAGCGATTCAAACGACGAAAATTTTGCGGCGTTGGATACATTTTTCCAAAGCTTGAAATCATGAATTAAGTGAACATAAATTTTCTCTTCCTTTTTTACAGACAATGTTCTTCTGTCGTGAACAACTATTAAATTAATCTCTGAAATTCTCCAGTTATGTATGCATACTTATAAATTACAAATTAAGAGAGGTACATATGCTTTAGGATAATTTCTTCCTTCTTTTATATGTAACAAGATTTTACTTAATATGGAAATTTAATCATGATGTATATATACTTCCGAATGCTTGAATACTCACGTGGGAATTTTAACATTTCTATTTCCATTTTTTAACACCTATTTCTAACGTTTCTCTGTTTAATGGTGTCTTAAGAAAGCGTTTTTTGTTTCCATTTTCCAGATATTGTACAATCACTATTGGTATGATCATGTATTTTTTTCCGCTTACTTTTACATGCTCGTTGTGCAATATATTCCCCATATAGACATAGTGTCCCGAGTAAACGGAAGAACAAAGGGTTGCTAAGGAGTTCTTACTTTTCTGCAAAATACGTGATGAAAATATAAAGAAAAAAATATTTTCAAAAGTTATTGTGTTTACAAATATCGTTTTCGGAATATTTAAAATCTGAAGCATCATGTATATTATAATATGCAAGAGGAAACTTGAATTGACTTTAGAAAGAAATAATGAAACTTTGCTTTTTATTGTCTTTTCTTACTAATTTTATAGCGCCACATGAAATATTCTCGTTGGAAAGAGAAATGTATTTATTTATCCCAAAAAGGAATTTCACCTTTTTCATACCAATGCATTAGCGATGCTGTAGCCATTGTTTTATATAATAACAACGAGGCGTTGCAACCTTTCTTCTCCTACAGAAATCATTTAAACACTCTTGGTTTCAGCTGATTTTTTCTTTTCGAGTTATCCAACGATTCCCTTTTCTTCTGGATGCCGCCTGCTAAAATATGTAGGACAGGTTCCTTAATATGTTGAGAAGGTGAAGCTTATCCGTTTAGATAATCCCCCTAAGTAGCTGTGGCCACTAATCCATGTAAGATATAGAAAAGCTTCCCCGCCAGGAGACATGGAACCAAAGGGGATTAAAACACGAAACGGAAATTAGAATGAGTCACATGTCACGTGATTCAAGACCAATAATCCTCAACTGAAACCTTGAGCAACACTTTAAGTGTATGTTTCATAGGCAGTGGTTGTGACGCGCTTGTGCTTACAGATATATTGCTAAGGATCGTGTGCAAGCTGAGGATGAGTTTCCACAGAGAGGAAGAAATCGCCGACATAGTGGACTTGTCTTTCAAGAAAGCTATAAAGTTTAAAACAAACTTTCGAATTACAACCCTCCTCAAAACGATGCGCTTGAAATTGAGGAGGGATTTAAAACAAATACGAAAGCAGAGCAAAAGGAGGACCACGAAGAACCAGAAAATGAAGAGGTCAGGGCAGCCCTTAACAGATTCAAATAGTTCCACGGAGGAAACCAGCGCCGATGATTTTTTTTTCGATAAAAGCGATTCAAACGACGAAAATTTTGCGGAGTTGGATACATTTTTCCAAAGCTTGAAATCATGAGGTAAGTGAGCATAAATTTTCTCTTCCTTTTTTACAGACAATGTTCTTCAGTCGTGAACAACTATTAAATTAATCTCTGAAATTCTCCAGTCATGTATGCAAACTTATAAATTACAAATTAAGAGAGGTACATATGCTTTAGGATACTTTCTTCCTTCCTTTATATGTAACAAGATTTTACTTAATATTAAAATTCAATCAGGATGTATATATACTTCCGAATGCTTGAATACTCACGTCGGAATTTTAACATTTCTATTTCCATTTTTTAACACCTATTTCTAACGTTTCTCTGTTTAATGGTGTCTTAAGAAAGCGTTTTTTGTTTCCATTTTCCAGATATTGTACAATCACTATTGGTATGATCATGCATTTGTTTCCGCTTCCTATGACATGCTCGTTGTGCAATATGTTCCCCATATAGACATAGTGTCCCGACTAAACGGAAGAACAAACGGTTATTAAGGAGTTCTTACTTCTCTGCAAAATACGTGATGAAAATATAAAAAAAAAATATTTTCAAAAGTTATTGTGTCTTCAAATATCGTTTTTGGAATATTTAAAATCTGAAGAATCATGTATATTATAATATGCAAGAGGAAACTTGAATTGACTTTAGAAAGAAGTGATGAAACTTTGCTTTTTATTGTCTTTTCTTACTAATTTTATAGCGCCACATGAAATATTCTCGTTGGAAAGAGAAATGTATTTATTTATCCCAAAAAGGAATTTCACCTTTTTCATACCAATGCTGTAGCCATTGTTTTATATATTAAAAACGAGGGGTTGCAACCTTTCTTCTCCTACAGAAATCATTTAAACACTCTTGGCTTCAGCTGATTTTTTTCTTTTCGAGTTACCCAACGATTCCCTTTTCTTCTGGATGCCGCCTGCTAAAATATGTAGGATAGGTTCCTTGAAATGTTGAGAAGGTGAAGCTTATCCGTTTAGATAATCCCCCTAAGCAGGTGTGGCCACTAATAAATGTAAGATATAGAAAAGCTTCCCCGCCAGGAGACATGGAACCAAAGCGGATTAAAACACGAAACGGAAATTAAAATGAGTCACATGTCATGTGATTTAAGACCAATAATCCTCAACTGAAATCTTGAGCAACACTTTTAGTGTGTGTTTCATAGGCAGTGGTTGTGATGCGCTTGTGCTTACAGATATATTGCTAAGGTTCGTGTGCAAGCTGAGGATGAGTTTCCACAGAGAGGAGGAAATCGCCGACATAGTTTACTTGTCTTTCAAGAAAGCTATAAAGTTTAAAACAAACCTTCGAATTACAACCCTCCTAGAAATGATGCGCTTGAAATTGAGGAGGGAGTTAAAACAAATACGAAAGCAGAAAAAAAGGAGGACGACGAAGACCCAGAAAATGAAGAGGTCAGGGCAGCCCTTAACAGATTGAAATAGTTCCACGGAGGAAACCAGCGCGGATGATTTTGTTTTCGATAAAAGCGATTCAAACGACGAAAATTTTGCGGCGTTGGATACATTTTTCCAAAGCTTGAAATCATGAATTAAGTGAACATAAATTTTCTCTTCCTTTTTTACAGACAATGTTCTTCTGTCGTGAACAACTATTAAATTAATCTCTGAAATTCTCCAGTTATGTATGCATACTTATAAATTACAAATTAAGAGAGGTACATATGCTTTAGGATAATTTCTTCCTTCTTTTATATGTAACAAGATTTTACTTAATATGGAAATTTAATCATGATGTATATATACTTCCGAATGCTTGAATACTCACGTGGGAATTTTAACATTTCTATTTCCATTTTTTAACACCTATTTCTAACGTTTCTCTGTTTAATGGTGTCTTAAGAAAGCGTTTTTTGTTTCCATTTTCCAGATATTGTACAATCACTATTGGTATGATCATGCATTTGTTTCCGCTTCCTATGACATGCTCGTTGTGCAATATGTTCCCCATATAGACATAGTGTCCCGACTAAACGGAAGAACAAACGGTTATTAAGGAGTTCTTACTTCTCTGCAAAATACGTGATGAAAATATAAAGAAAAAAATATTTTCAAAAGTTATTGTGTCTACAAATATCGTTTTTGGAATATTTAAAATCTGAAGAATCATGTATATTATAATATGCAAGAGGAAACTTGAATTGACTTTAGAAAGAAGTGATGAAACTTTGCTTTTTATTGTCTTTTCTTACTAATTTTATAGCGCCACATGAAATATTCTCGTTGGAAAGAGAAATGTATTTATTTATCCCAAAAAGGAATTTCACCTTTTTCATATAAATGCATTAGCGATGCTGTAGCCATTGTTTTATATAATAACAACGAGGGGTTGCAACCTTTCTTCTCCTACAGAAATCATTTAAACACTCTTGGCTTCAGCTGATTTTTTTCTTTTCGAGTTATCCAACGATTCCCTTTTCTTCTATATGCCGCCTGCTAAAATATGTAGGACAGGTTCCTTAATATGTTGAGAAGGTGAAGCTTATCCGTTTATATAATCCCCCTAAGTAGGTGTGGCCACTAATCCATGTAAGATGTAGAAAAGCTTCCCCGCCAGGAGACATGGAACCAAAGGGGATTAAAACACGAAACGGAAATTAGAATGAGTCACATGTCACGTGATTCAAGACCAATAATCCTCAACTGAAATCTTGAGCAACACTTTTAGTGCGTGTTTCATAGGCAGTGGTTGTGACGCGCTTGTGCTTACAGATATATTGCTAAGGTTCGTGTGCAAGCTGAGGATGAGTTTCCACAGAGAGGAAGAAATCGCCGACATAGTGGACTTGTCTTTCAAGAAAGCTATAAAGTTTAAAACAAACTTTCGAATTACAACCCTCCTCAAAACGATGCGCTTGAAATTGAGGAGGGAGTTAAAACAAATACGAAAGCAGAGCAAAAGGAGGACCACGAAGATCCAAAAAATGAAGAGGTCAGGGCAGCCCTTAACAGATTCAAAGAGTTCCACGGAGGAAACCAGCGCCAATGATTTTGTTTCCGATTAAAGCGTTTTAAACGACGAAAATTTTGCGGACTTGGATACATTTTTCCAAAGCTTGAAATCATGAGGTAAGTGAACATAAATTTTCTCTTCCTTTTTTACAGACAATGTTCTTCTGTCGTGAACAACTATTAAATTAATCTCTGAAATTCTCCAGTTATGTATGCATACTTATAAATTACAAATTAAGAGAGGTACATATGCTTTAGGATAATTTCTTCCTTCTTTTATATGTAACAAGATTTTACTTAATATGGAAATTTAATCATGATGTATATATACTTCCGAATGCTTGAATACTCACGTGGGAATTTTAACATTTCTATTTCCATTTTTTAACACCTATTTCTAACGTTTCTCTGTTTAATGGTGTCTTAAGAAAGCGTTTTTTGTTTCCATTTTCCAGATATTGTACAATCACTATTGGTATGATCATGTATTTTTTTCCGCTTACTTTTACATGCTCGTTGTGCAATATATTCCCCATATAGACATAGTGTCCCGAGTAAACGGAAGAACAAAGGGTTGCTAAGGAGTTCTTACTTTTCTGCAAAATACGTGATGAAAATATAAAGAAAAAAATATTTTCAAAAGTTATTGTGTTTACAAATATCGTTTTCGGAATATTTAAAATCTGAAGCATCATGTATATTATAATATGCAAGAGGAAACTTGAATTGACTTTAGAAAGAAATAATGAAACTTTGCTTTTTATTGTCTTTTCTTACTAATTTTATAGCGCCACATGAAATATTCTCGTTGGAAAGAGAAATGTATTTATTTATCCCAAAAAGGAATTTCACCTTTTTCATACCAATGCATTAGCGATGCTGTAGCCATTGTTTTATATAATAACAACGAGGCGTTGCAACCTTTCTTCTCCTACAGAAATCATTTAAACACTCTTGGTTTCAGCTGATTTTTTCTTTTCGAGTTATCCAACGATTCCCTTTTCTTCTGGATGCCGCCTGCTAAAATATGTAGGACAGGTTCCTTAATATGTTGAGAAGGTGAAGCTTATCCGTTTAGATAATCCCCCTAAGTAGCTGTGGCCACTAATCCATGTAAGATATAGAAAAGCTTCCCCGCCAGGAGACATGGAACCAAAGGGGATTAAAACACGAAACGGAAATTAGAATGAGTCACATGTCACGTGATTCAAGACCAATAATCCTCAACTGAAACCTTGAGCAACACTTTAAGTGTATGTTTCATAGGCAGTGGTTGTGACGCGCTTGTGCTTACAGATATATTGCTAAGGATCGTGTGCAAGCTGAGGATGAGTTTCCACAGAGAGGAAGAAATCGCCGACATAGTGGACTTGTCTTTCAAGAAAGCTATAAAGTTTAAAACAAACTTTCGAATTACAACCCTCCTCAAAACGATGCGCTTGAAATTGAGGAGGGATTTAAAACAAATACGAAAGCAGAGCAAAAGGAGGACCACGAAGAACCAGAAAATGAAGAGGTCAGGGCAGCCCTTAACAGATTCAAATAGTTCCACGGAGGAAACCAGCGCCGATGATTTTTTTTTTCGATAAAAGCGATTCAAACGACGAAAATTTTGCGGAGTTGGATACATTTTTCCAAAGCTTGAAATCATGAGGTAAGTGAGCATAAATTTTCTCTTCCTTTTTTACAGACAATGTTCTTCAGTCGTGAACAACTATTAAATTAATCTCTGAAATTCTCCAGTTATGTATGCAAACTTATAAATTACAAATTAAGAGAGGTACATATGCTTTAGGATACTTTCTTCCTTCCTTTATATGTAACAAGATTTTACTTAATATTAAAATTCAATCAGGATGTATATATACTTCCGAATGCTTGAATACTCACGTCGGAATTTTAACATTTCTATTTCCATTTTTTAACACCTATTTCTAACGTTTCTCTGTTTAATGGTGTCTTAAGAAAGCGTTTTTTGTTTCCATTTTCCAGATATTGTACAATCACTATTGGTATGATCATGCATTTGTTTCCGCTTCCTATGACATGCTCGTTGTGCAATATGTTCCCCATATAGACATAGTGTCCCGACTAAACGGAAGAACAAACGGTTATTAAGGAGTTCTTACTTTTCTGCAAAATACGTGATGAAAATATAAAAAAAAAATATTTTCAAAAGTTATTGTGTCTTCAAATATCGTTTTTGGAATATTTAAAATCTGAAGAATCATGTATATTATAATATGCAAGAGGAAACTTGAATTGACTTTAGAAAGAAGTGATGAAACTTTGCTTTTTATTGTCTTTTCTTACTAATTTTATAGCGCCACATGAAATATTCTCGTTGGAAAGAGAAATGTATTTATTTATCCCAAAAAGGAATTTCACCTTTTTCATACCAATGCATTAGCGATGCTGTAGCCATTGTTTTATATATTAAAAACGAGGGGTTGCAACCTTTCTTCTCCTACAGAAATCATTTAAACACTCTTGGCTTCAGCTGATTTTTTTCTTTTCGAGTTATCCAACGATTCCCTTTTCTTCTGGATGCCGCCTGCTAAAATATGTAGGATAGGTTCCTTGAAATGTTGAGAAGGTGAAGCTTATCCGTTTAGATAATCCCCCTAAGTAGGTGTGGCCACTAATAAATGTAAGATATAGAAAAGCTTCCCCGCCAGGAGACATGGAACCAAAGCGGATTAAAACACGAAACGGAAATTAAAATGAGTCACATGTCATGTGATTTAAGACCAATAATCCTCAACTGAAATCTTGAGCAACACTTTTAGTGTGTGTTTCATAGGCAGTGGTTGTGATGCGCTTGTGCTTACAGATATATTGCTAAGGTTCGTGTGCAAGCTGAGGATGAGTTTCCACAGAGAGGAAGAAATCGCCGACATAGTGGACTTGTCTTTCAAGAAAGCTATAAAGTTTAAAACAAACCTTCGAATTACAACCCTCCTAGAAATGATGCGCTTGAAATTGAGGAGGGAGTTAAAACAAATACGAAAGCAGAACAAAAGGAGCACCACGAAGACCCAGAAAATGAAGAGGTCAGGGCAGCCCTTAACAGATTTAAATAGTTCCACGGAGGAAACCAGCGCGGATGATTTTGTTTTCGATAAAAGCGCTTCAAACGACGAAAATTTTGCGGCGTTGGATACATTTTTCCAAAGCTTGAAATCATGAGGTAAGTGAACATAAATTTTCTCTTCCTTTTTTACAGACAATGTTCTTCTGTCGTGAACAACTATTAAATTAATCTCTGAAATTCTCCAGTTATGTATGCATACTTATAAATTACAAATTAAGAGAGGTACATATGCTTTAGGATAATTTCTTCCTTCTTTTATATGTAACAAGATTTTACTTAATATGGAAATTTAATCATGATGTATATATACTTCCGAATGCTTGAATACTCACCTGGGAATTTTAACATTTCTATTTCCATTTTTAACACCTATTTCTAACGTTTCTCTGTTTAATGGTGTCTTAAGAAAGCGTTTTTTGTTTCCATTTTCCAGATATTGTACAATCACTATTGGTATGATCATGCATTTGTTTCCGCTTCCTATGACATGCTCGTTGTGCAATATGTTCCCCATATAGACATAGTGTCCCGACTAAACGGAAGAACAAACGGTTATTAAGGAGTTCTTACTTCTCTGCAAAATACGTGATGAAAATATAAAGAAAAAAATATTTTCAAAAGTTATTGTGTCTTCAAATATCGTTTTTGGAATATTTAAAATCTGAAGAATCATGTATATTATAATATGCAAGAGGAAACTTGAATTGACTTTAGAAAGAAGTGATGAAACTTTGCTTTTTATTGTCTTTTCTTACTAATTTTATAGCGCCACATGAAATATTCTCGTTGGAAAGAGAAATGTATTTATTTATCCCAAAAAGGAATTTCACCTTTTTCATACCAATGCTGTAGCCATTGTTTTATATATTAAAAACGAGGGGTTGCAACCTTTCTTCTCCTACAGAAATCATTTAAACACTCTTGGCTTCAGCTGATTTTTTTCTTTTCGAGTTATCCAACGATTCCCTTTTCTTCTATATGCCGCCTGCTAAAATATGTAGGACAGGTTCCTTAATATGTTGAGAAGGTGAAGCTTATCCGTTTATATAATCCCCCTAAGTAGGTGTGGCCACTAATCCATGTAAGATGTAGAAAAGCTTCCCCGCCAGGAGACATGGAACCAAAGGGGATTAAAACACGAAACGGAAATTAGAATGAGTCACATGTCACGTGATTCAAGACCAATAATCCTCAACTGAAATCTTGAGCAACACTTTTAGTGCGTGTTTCATAGGCAGTGGTTGTGACGCGCTTGTGCTTACAGATATATTGCTAAGGTTCGTGTGCAAGCTGAGGATGAGTTTCCACAGAGAGGAAGAAATCGCCGACATAGTGGACTTGTCTTTCAAGAAAGCTATAAAGTTTAAAACAAACTTTCGAATTACAACCCTCCTCAAAACGATGCGCTTGAAATTGAGGAGGGAGTTAAAATAAATACGAAAGCAGAGCAAAAGGAGGACCACGAAGACCCAAAAAATGAAGAGGTCAGGGCAGCCCTTAACAGATTCAAATAGTTCCACGGAGGAAACCAGCGCCGATGATTTTGTTTCCGATTAAAGCGATTTAAACGACGAAAATTTTGCGGACTTGGATACATTTTTCAAAGCTTGAAATCATGAGGTAAGTGAACATAAATTTTCTCTTCCTTTTTTACAGACAATGTTCTTCTGTCGTGAACAACTATTAAATTAATCTCTGAAATTCTCCAGTTATGTATGCATACTTATAAATTACAAATTAAGAGAGGTACATATGCTTTAGGATAATTTCTTCCTTCTTTTATATGTAACAAGATTTTACTTAATATGAAAATGTAATCATGATGTATATATACTTCCGAATGCTTGAATACTCACGTGGGAATTTTAACATTTCTATTTCCATTTTTTAACACCTATTTCTAACGTTTCTCTGTTTAATGGTGTCTTAAGAAAGCGTTTTTTGTTTCCATTTTCCAGATATTGTACAATCACTATTGGTATGATCATGTATTTGTTTCCGCTTACTTTTACATGCTCGTTGTGCAATATATTCCCCATATAGACATAGTGTCCCGAGTAAACGGAAGAACAAAGGGTTGCTAAGGAGTTCTTACTTTTCTGCAAAATACGTGATGAAAATATAAAAAAAAAATATTTTCAAAAGTTATTGTGTTTACAAATATCGTTTTCGGAATATTTAAAATCTGAAGCATCATGTATATTATAATATGCAAGAGGAAACTTGAATTGACTTTAGAAAGAAATAATGAAACTTTGCTTTTTATTGTCTTTTCTTACTAATTTTATAGCGCCACATGAAATATTCTCGTTGGAAAGAGAAATGTATTTATTTATCCCAAAAAGGAATTTCACCTTTTTCATACCAATGCATTAGCGATGCTGTAGCCATTGTTTTATATAATAACAACGAGGGGTTGCAACCTTTCCTTCTCCTACAGAAATCATTTAAACACTCTTGGTTTCAGCTGATTTTTTTCTTTTCGAGTTATCCAACGATTCCCTTTTCTTCTGGATGCCGCCTGCTAAAATATGTAGGACAGGTTCCTTAATATGTTGAGAAGGTGAAGCTTATCCGTTTAGATAATCCCCCTAAGTAGCTGTGGCCACTAATCCATGTAAGATATAGAAAAGCTTCCCCGCCAGGAGACATGGAACCAAAGGGGATTAAAACACGAAACGGAAATTAGAATGAGTCACATGTCACGTGATTCAAGACCAATAATCCTCAACTGAAATCTTGAGCAACACTTTTAGTGCGTGTTTCATAGGCAGTGGTTGTGACGCGCTTGTGCTTACAGATATATTGCTAAGGTTCGTGTTCAAGCTGAGGATGAGTTTCCACAGAGAGGAAGAAATCGCCGACATAGTGGACTTGTCTTTCAAGAAAGCTATAAAGTTTAAAACAAACTTTCGAATTACAACCCTCCTCAAAACGATGCGCTTGAAATTGAGGAGGGAGTTAAAACAAATACGAAAGCAGAGCAAAAGGAGGACCACGAAGACCCAAAAAATGAAGAGGTCAGGGCAGCCCTTAACAGATTCAAAGAGTTCCACGGAGGAAACCAGCGCCAATGATTTTGTTTCCGATTAAAGCGATTTAAACGACGAAAATTTTGCGGACTTGGATACATTTTTCCAAAGCTTGAAATCATGAGGTAAGTGAACATAAATTTTCTCTTCCTTTTTTACAGACAATGTTCTTCTGTCGTGAACAACTATTAAATTAATCTCTGAAATTCTCCAGTTATGTATGCATACTTATAAATTACAAATTAAGAGAGGTACATATGCTTTAGGATAATTTCTTCCTTCTTTTATATGTAACAAGATTTTACTTAATATTAAAATTCAATCAGGATGTATATATACTTCCGAATGCTTGAATACTCACGTGGGAATTTGAACATTTCTATTTCTATTCTTTAACACCTATTTCTAACGTTTCTCTGTTTAATGGTGTCTTAAGAAAGCGTTTTTTGTTTCCATTTTCCAGATATTGTACAACCACTATTGGTATGATCATGCATTTGTTTCCGCTTCCTATGACATGCTCGTTGTGCAATATGTTCCCCATATAGACATAGTGTCCCGAGTAAACGGAAGAACAAAGGGTTACTAAGGAGTTCTTACTTTTCTGCAAAATACGTGATGAAAATATAAAGAAAAAAATATTTTCAAAAGTTATTGTGTTTACAAATATCGTTTTTGGAATATTTAAAATCTGAAGCATCATGTATATTATAATATGCAAGAGGAAACTTGAATTGACTTTAGAAAGAAATGATGAAACTTTGCTTTTTATTGTCTTTTCTTACTAATTTTATAGCGCCACATGAAATATTCTCGTTGGAAAGAGAAATGTATTTATTTATCCCAAAAAGGAATTTCAACTTTTTCATACCAATGCTGTAGTCATTGTTTTATATATTAAAAACGAGGGGTTGCAACCTTTCTTCTCCTACAGAAATCATTTAAACACTCTTGGTTTCAGCTGATTTTTTTCTTTTCGAGTTATCCAACGATTCCCTTTTCTTCTGGATGCCGCCTGCTAAAATATGTAGGACAGGTTCCTTAATATGTTGAGAAGGTGAAGCTTATCCGTTTAGATAATCCCCCTAAGTAGCTGTGGCCACTAATCCATGTAAGATATAGAAAAGCTTCCCCGCCAGGAGACATGGAACCAAAGGGGATTAAAACACGAAACGGAAATTAGAATGAGTCACATGTCACGTGATTCAAGACCAATAATCCTCAACTGAAATCTTGAGCAACACTTTTAGTGCGTGTTTCATAGGCAGTGGTTGTGACGCGCTTGTGCTTACAGATATATTGCTAAGGTTCGTGTGCAAGCTGAGGATGAGTTTCCACAGAGAGGAAGAAATCGCCGACATAGTGGACTTGTCTTTCAAGAAAGCTATAAAGTTTAAAACAAACTTTCGAATTACAACCCTCCTCAAAACGATGCGCTTGAAATTGAGGAGGGAGTTAAAACAAATACGAAAGCAGAGCAAAAGGAGGACCACGAAGACCCAAAAAATGAAGAGGTCAGGGCAGCCCTTAACAGAATCAAATAGTTCCACGGAGGAAACCAGCGCCGATGATTTTGTTTCCGATTAAAGCGATTTAAACGACGAAAATTTTGCGGACTTGGATACATTTTTCCAAAGCTTGAAATCATGAGGTAAGTGAACATAAATTTTCTCTTCCTTTTTTACAGACAATGTTCTTCTGTCGTGAACAACTATTAAATTAATCTCTGAAATTCTCCAGTTATGTATGCATACTTATAAATTACAAATTAGGAGAGGTACATATGCTTTAGGATAATTTCTTCCTTCTTTATATGTAACAAGATTTTACTTAATATAGAAATTTAATCATGATGTATATATACTTCCGAATGCTTGAATACTCACGTGGGAATTTTAACATTTCTATTTCCATTTTTTAACACCTATTTCTAACGTTTCTCTGTTTAATGGTGTCTTAAGAAAGCGTTTTTTGTTTCCATTTTCCAGATATTGTACAATCACTATTGGTATGATCATGTATTTGTTTCCGCTTACTTTTACATGCTCGTTGTGCAATATATTCCCCATATAGACATAGTGTCCCGAGTAAACGGAAGAACAAAGGGTTGCTAAGGAGTTCTTACTTTTCTGCAAAATACGTGATGAAAATATAAAGAAAAAAATATTTTCAAAAGTTATTGTGTTTACAAATATCGTTTTTGGAATATTTAAAATCTGAAGCATCATGTATATTATAATATGCAAGAGGAAACTTGAATTGACTTTAGAAAGAAATGATGAAACTTTGCTTTTTATTGTCTTTTCTTACTAATTTTATAGCGCCACATGAAATATTCTCGTTGGAAAGAGAAATGTATTTATTTATCCCAAAAAGGAATTTCACCTTTTTCATACCAATGCATTAGCGATGCTGTAGCCATTGTTTTATATAATAACAACGAGGGGTTGCAACCTTTCCTTCTCCTACAGAAATCATTTAAACACTCTTGGTTTCAGCTGATTTTTTTCTTTTCGAGTTATCCAACGATTCCCTTTTCTTCTGGATGCCGCCTGCTAAAATATGTAGGACAGGTTCCTTAATATGTTGAGAAGGTGAAGCTTATCCGTTTAGATAATCCCCCTAAGTAGCTGTGGCCACTAATCCATGTAAGATATAGAAAAGCTTCCCCGCCAGGAGACATGGAACCAAAGGGGATTAAAACACGAAACGGAAATTAGAATGAGTCACATGTCACGTGATTCAAGACCAATAATCCTCAACTGAAATCTTGAGCAACACTTTCAGTGTGTGTTTCATAGGCAGTGGTTGTGACGCGCTTGTGCTTACAGATATATTGCTAAGTTTCGTGTGCAAGCTGAGGATGAGTTTCCACAGAGAGGAAGAAATCGCCGACATAGTGGACTTGTCTTTCAAGAAAGCTATAAAGTTTAAAACAAACTTTCGAATTACAACCCTCCTCAAAACGATGCGCTTGAAATTGAGGAGGGATTTAAAACAAATACGAAAGCAGAGCAAAAGGAGGACCACGAAGACCCAGAAAATGAAAAGGTCAGGGCAGCCCTTAACAGATTCAAAGAGTTCCACGGAGGAAACCAGCGCCAATGATTTTGTTTCCGATTAAAGCGATTTAAACGACGAAAATTTTGCGGACTTGGATACATTTTTCCAAAGCTTGAAATCATGAGGTAAGTGAACATAAATTTTCTCTTCCTTTTTTACAGACAATGTTCTTCTGTCGTGAACAACTATTAAATTAATCTCTGAAATTCTCCAGTTATGTATGCAAACTTATAAATTACAAATTAAGAGAGGTACATATGCTTTAGGATAATTTCTTCCTTCTTTTATATGTAACAAGATTTTACTTAATATAGAAATTTAATCATGATGTATATATACTTCCGAATGCTTGAATACTCACGTGGGAATTTTAACATTTCTATTTCCATTTTTTAACACCTATTTCTAACGTTTCTCTGTTTAATGGTGTCTTAAGAAAGCGTTTTTTGTTTCCATTTTCCAGATATTGTACAATCACTATTGGTATGATCATGTATTTGTTTCCGCTTACTTTTACATGCTCGTTGTGCAATATATTCCCCATATAGACATAGTGTCCCGAGTAAACGGAAGAACAAATGTTGCTAAGGAGTTCTTACTTTTCTGCAAAATACGTGATGAAAATATAAAGAAAAAAATATTTTCAAAAGTTATTGTGTTTACAAATATCGTTTTTGGAATATTTAAAATCTGAAGCATCATGTATATTATAATATGCAAGAGGAAACTTGAATTGACTTTAGAAAGAAATGATGAAACTTTGCTTTTTATTGTCTTTTTCTTACTAATTTTATAGCGCCACATGAAATATTCTCGTTGGAAAGAGAAATGTATTTATTTATCCCAAAAAGGAATTTCACCTTTTTCATACCAATGCATTAACGATGCTGTAGCCATTGTTTTATATATTAAAAACGAGGGGTTGCAACCTTTCTTCTCCTACAGAAATCATTTAAACACTCTTGGTTTCAGCTGATTTTTTTCTTTTCGAGTTATCCAACGATTCCCTTTTCTTCTGGATGCCGCCTGCTAAAATATGTAGGACAGGTTCCTTAATATGTTGAGAAGGTGAAGCTTATCCGTTTAGATAATCCCCCTAAGTAGCTGTGGCCACTAATCCATGTAAGATATAGAAAAGCTTCCCCGCCAGGAGACATGGAACCAAAGGGGATTAAAACACGAAACGGAAATTAGAATGAGTCACATGTCACGTGATTCAAGACCAATAATCCTCAACTGAAATCTTGAGCAACACTTTCAGTGTGTGTTTCATAGGCAGTGGTTGTGACGCGCTTGTGCTTACAGATATATTGCTAAGTTTCGTGTGCAAGCTGAGGATGAGTTTCCACAGAGAGGAAGAAATCGCCGACATAGTGGACTTGTCTTTCAAGAAAGCTATAAAGTTTAAAACAAACTTTCGAATTACAACCCTCCTCAAAACGATGCGCTTGAAATTGAGGAGGGATTTAAAACAAATACGAAAGCAGAGCAAAAGGAGGACCACGAAGAACCAGAAAATGAAGAGGTCAGGGCAGCCCTTAACAGATTCAAATAGTTCCACGGAGGAAACCAGCGCCGATGATTTTTTTTTCGATAAAAGCGATTCAAACGACGAAAATTTTGCGGAGTTGGATACATTTTTCCAAAGCTTGAAATCATGAGGTAAGTGAGCATAAATTTTCTCTTCCTTTTTTACAGACAATGTTCTTCTGTCGTGAACAACTATTAAATTAATCTCTGAAATTCTCCAGTTATGTATGCAAACTTATAAATTACAAATTAAGAGAGGTACATATGCTTTAGGATACTTTCTTCCTTCCTTTATATGTAACAAGATTTTACTTAATATTAAAATTCAATCAGGATGTATATATACTTCCGAATGCTTGAATACTCACGTCGGAATTTTAACATTTCTATTCTTTAACACCTATTTCTAACGTTTCTCTGTTTAATGGTGTCTTAAGAAAGCGTTTTTTGTTTCCATTTTCCAGATATTGTACAATCACTATTGGTATGATCATGCATTTGTTTCCGCTTCCTATGACATGCTCGTTGTGCAATATGTTCCCCATATAGACATAGTGTCCCGACTAAACGGAAGAACAAACGGTTATTAAGGAGTTCTTACTTCTCTGCAAAATACGTGATGAAAATATAAAGCAAAAAAATATTTTCAAAAGTTATTGTGTTTACAAATATCGTTTTTGGAATATTTAAAATCTGACGCATCATGTATATTATAATATGCAGGAGGAAACTTAAATTGACTTTAGAAAGAAATGATGAAACTTTTGCTTTTTATTGTCTTTTCTTAATAATTTTTTAGCGCCACATGAAATATTCTCGTTGGAAAGAGAAATGTATTTATTTATCCCAAAAAGGAATTTCACCTTTTTCATACCAATGCTGTAGCCATTGTTTTATATATTAAAAACGAGGGGTTGCAACCTTTCTTCTCCTACAGAAATCATTTAAACACTCTTGGCTTCAGCTGATTTTTCTTTTCGAGTTATCCAACGATTCCCTTTTCTTCTATATGCCGCCTGCTAAAATATGTAGGACAGGTTCCTTAATATGTTGAGAAGGTGAAGCTTATCCGTTTATATAATCCCCCTAAGTAGGTGTGGCCACTAATCCATGTAAGATGTAGAAAAGCTTCCCCGCCAGGAGACATGGAACCAAAGGGGATTAAAACACGAAACGGAAATTAGAATGAGTCACATGTCACGTGATTCAAGACCAATAATCCTCAACTGAAATCTTGAGCAACACTTTCAGTGTGTGTTTCATAGGCAGTGGTTGTGACGCGCTTGTGCTTACAGATATATTGCTAAGTTTCGTGTGCAAGCTGAGGATGAGTTTCCACAGAGAGGAAGAAATCGCCGACATAGTGGACTTGTCTTTCAAGAAAGCTATAAAGTTTAAAACAAACTTTCGAATTACAACCCTCCTCAAAACGATGCGCTTGAAATTGAGGAGGGAGTTAAAACAAATACGAAAGCAGAGCAAAAGGAGGACCACGAAGACCCAAAAAATGAAGAGGTCAGGGCAGCCCTTAACAGATTCAAAGAGTTCCACGGAGGAAACCAGCGCCAATGATTTTGTTTCCGATTAAAGCGATTTAAACGACGAAAATTTTGCGGACTTGGATACATTTTTCCAAAGCTTGAAATCATGAGGTAAGTGAACATAAATTTTCTCTTCCTTTTTTACAGACAATGTTCTTCTGTCGTGAACAACTATTAAATTAATCTCTGAAATTCTCCAGTTATGTATGCATACTTATAAATTACAAATTAAGAGAGGTACATATGCTTTAGGATAATTTCTTCCTTCTTTTATATGTAACAAGATTTTACTTAATATGGAAATTTAATCATGATGTATATATACTTCCGAATGCTTGAATACTCACGTGGGAATTTTAACATTTCTATTTCCATTTTTTAACACCTATTTCTAACGTTTCTCTGTTTAATGGTGTCTTAAGAAAGCGTTTTTTGTTTCCATTTTCCAGATATTGTACAATCACTATTGGTATGATCATGTATTTGTTTCCGCTTACTTTTACATGCTCGTTGTGCAATATATTCCCCATATAGACATAGTGTCCCGAGTAAACGGAAGAACAAAGGGTTGCTAAGGAGTTCTTACTTTTCTGCAAAATACGTGATGAAAATATAAAGAAAAAATATTTTCAAAAGTTATTGTGTTTACAAATATCGTTTTCGGAATATTTAAAATCTGAAGCATCATGTATATTATAATATGCAAGAGGAAACTTGAATTGACTTTAGAAAGAAATAATGAAACTTTGCTTTTTATTGTCTTTTCTTACTAAT